>OX596381.1:39193063-39823344 GCA_951394425.1 Tipula unca
TATTTTTTTAGATAATTAGTAAGAATTACGTAAATTGTTATAATTTTTTTTCAAATTTCGACTGTAGATCCATATTTATTCATTTTCTCAGACAAGGAGTAATGAAAACTTATTTCCACGATAAAGACAATTTAATTCTGAGTAGATTAGTGAAAATAAAAGTTTTCTAAAAAAAAAAAAAGATTATACAATTTGGTTCAACGAATTTGATCGTTTCGTAACCAATTTTTTCTTAGAATTTAATTATCTATACGAATGTTACATAAAATTTCAGTAATTGGAAACTAACGATTAAGTTAAGAACCCTATTGGCTACAACAATGCTAGCGTTGATATATAATTAAAATTAATACTTATATAGCGATAATATCAACGACAAAAAAATTAAATATCAACTGGATATTTTTTCTGTAGTCACTAGTCAGTATAAAAGTCACTATCTGTGCTTTAACTTACACCAAACTAAATAGAATCTCAAATTTGATTTCTTTGATGTTTATTCATCACTTTACACAGTATAAATGACATGTCAATGAAAAGTAACCTCGCGTGAATCGAGTTTTCAGTTGGCGCATATATGACAATAGTTTGGTCTATTGAGACACATAGCATAAAGCAATCAAATTTGAAATTTATTTTAGTTTAGTATGGTGTAATTTGAGGCACATCTAGTGACTTTTATACTCGTGCTATCTATTTAAATATTTTTAAGAGTCTTGGCTATCACATCACAGAATGATAATCGCAACTTCGAACATAAATCATTTCAATCCCCATTACACTGACAAATTGGCATTTTGCCCATTTAGTGCAAGGTGTTAAACAACTTAAAGTTCTACACTAAAATCAGGGGCATACATTTGAATTTCGAAATTTGTAAAATATTATCAAGTTTAATTCAAAATTGGCTACTACCTAGTTATCCTAATTTTGGTCCACGAAAATTAACTATAAGAAACTGTTTAAATCTAAATTCCATAACTCGGTTAACTCTCAAACTAAAATGTTTAAAATGCAAAGTATAATTCTAAATTTTACGTTTGCCTAATTCTACATATTAACGTACTCAAATTCTGAATAATCAATCTCGATAAATTATGTAAATTTGAATTTCCTGTATATTGTGAATATAATTTTTTTTTTTTTTTAAATTCCGATAATTAATGTCCTTAATTTATTAAATTAAACAATAAAAAATAAATAAAATCCTGAATTTGTTTTGGATTTCACATTAAATTCTGAATTTTAAATATATTCACATTTCAAACGTTTTATAATTTTTAAAATTTAACAATTTTAGGGTTAAATACATAAGATCTCCAAATTGTTTTGCAATTCGTTCCACATTGAAATTCAGGATTCTAAAATTTGGTTTCAATTCAACAGCTTAAAATTCATTAAACTATTATATTTTCAGAATTCCAAAAATTCAGTCTCGAAAATTATAAAACTCACTTCACGTCACATCGAAATTTAATAAATTGAAAAATGTTGAGTTCTATCTTCGTATATATTAAATTCAGAATTAGAAATGAACAAAATTTATAATGAAATGAATTGAGTTATAATTTTCAAAATTCGAATTGAAATTTCAAATTCTAAGTTTTATATGTAAAATTGAAAATCAATAACTGATAACGTATTATTTTGAAATCATTTCGAAAATGACCAGAAATTTTCGAAAACTTAATTATAATTCAAGTTCAAAATTTGTAAAGCTCATATACATTCAAAAGTACATACTATTGCAATTTTCAAAATTAAATAATCGGAATTGAAATTTAAACGTTAGAATGCAATTTATACGCGTCCCAATTAATATAACGACACTATTTTGGACCGCGACTTATAGTATGAGAATAGCTCATCCTATAAGTCGCGGTTCATGAGAAAGTTTTTAAAACATACTGATCATATATCGATGATTATATATAGATATGATCGTAATAATTCTAAAGCAACAACTATAAAAACCAACCGTATTCTAATGGTACTTGCAAATTATATCTGTTATTCATACGACAAACGTTTCCATGTAAGGTAAATATTTCCATTTACCTATGGGTATAATTGTTCTGCGTATTCATTTCTTAAAGCTAATGTTTGGTTTGAACAATATATATGTACGTATATCTTCAACATTATTAGAAAGACAATGGAGTAGGAGTGCAAATTCATATTCAATTCAATTTGTTAAAAACATAAAATTTCACTCTAAATTAAGATCCAATCAAATTCTCATTTATATTGGTATATGCGATGTGGTAAGCGTGTATATGAGATTTATAGGGCTGTATTATGTAAAAAGTAGTAACTTTTTTTGAAAAATGAGATCTCGGATCAAGGACCTACAGGAAAAACGATACACGCCAAAGAGTACTTAGAAATTTATATTACGAAAATCTATACTATATTCAAACTGTTGATTAATTGCTTTTTGAATAAACAGAACCGAATAATGTGATTTTCAAGTCGAAATACATTTTATTAATAATTATAAGTACTTTTTGGGATGCATTTTTTACCCTATATGTATGCCTTACGAATTTTATATATCTCACATACACACTCATGAGATATTGCATGCTTATACCATTTCAATCCCGATTCGTTGTAAATAGTTACTTCTGTAATTTATCCGTTTGCAATTTTTTGTTCCAAGACTTGTTCATACAAAGATAAATTAAATTTTTGAAAACTAAATACAGCGACTTTTAGAATATCTTCCCCAAGTGAGCAATATTATCAATTTTTTTTTTATAATTATTAAATATTACCTGCTCGAGTACACTAAAAGTTAAGTGGAAGTGAATAAAATTGCACATATGAAATAAATTTACGGTTGGCGTTGAGAATCAGAAATTAAGATAAAATGTTAGTTCTTCAATACCAAGCACAAATTGTTTCGTAAACAATTTGTGAAATGCGATACATATCGTTCTAAAATGTGTATGCGGTATTAATTTTAATTAAAGGGTTTAAGAATAAAAACTCAGTTGAATGAAAGGCGAGAAGTGGTCCGAAGTCATCGTTAAAAAGAGCACGGAGAAAAATTGTTCCTAAAGTGTAACAAATAAAAGTGCAAAAACAATGTCTCAAAAAACTTGTACAAAATTCTTTGCGAGCATAAGATAATATGATTGTGATTCAAGACGGCGAAACAAACGAACGGCAGCCGAAAACCTATTTTCATAATGGCACATGTAATATCGACGAGAAGGTGAAATTCATACCCAAAGAGACAAAGTTTTACTGTGGTTGGCAATAAGTCAAAACAAAAAGTCGAAACCTACAGCTTTTAAAACTGAATTAACAGCGTAAGGTACAAGATCGAATGTTTACCAAAAGTTGAAAAAAGCTGTTTTGAATATTCGTTTTGTACCAAAATAAGAGAATCCACCAAATGTGCCTCAGTTGAGGAATTTTGGGCAAATCTTAAGCGGAAAATCACTCAAATTAAAGCGATTTAAATCGCCAATGGAGAGAGTTCTCTTAAATGTACGAAAGGCCAACGCTAATCAATTTTTATTTTGATTATTTAAAATAAATTGAAATACCATTCCCGAAATTTGAAATATTGAATTTTTTACGGTTTAAATTTGTCTAAACTTTCTTGCCCACAAGTTAAATGCTATTTATGTGATGTTCATCAGAAGGTGGTTATATAATATCTACAATTATAATATTATACCAAATCGATTCAGGTCGGAGCATAATGTTGCTGCAACCTTCGTTAAAAGTTGACCTTACTTATGGTAAAGTCGAAGAGGTAGTCAATTTTGTTGAAACTCTTGGACATCACCGTCTTTCGGTTCATTATAGTTTGTTCTGTGTTGATCAAAATGAAGGAACTCATGATCTATCTCTTAAATTTCTTCTAGCCGCCTTTATTTTAATTGATTCCAGTATAGATGGAGCATCGATTTGATCAAGTAAGATGTTACCAATAAAATAAAAACTTTAAAATCTCACATTCTGTTTTTTAATCGTTTTAAGCGAAAAATCTAAAGTAATCAAAGTAACGTCAGGAGTTCCCCGGGGTTCCCATATTGGACCATGGATTTTTCTCGTTTTCATAAATGGAATAACTGAACTCATAAAATACTGAAATCTTCTCATGTTCACAGATGATATAAAAATTTATCATACAATTAAGTAATTTGGAGCCCTTATAAAATAACCATATCAAAAGGATTGACAGCATTCAAAAGAAATTTATGATCTTCATTTTAAAGAAAACTGGTTGGGACTATGATCATAGCTTACTGTTTTATGAGAATATAGCCCGCCATACCACCATACACGACAAGATGTTTAGAGTACAAAATTGGCACTCTGGAAAATAGACGTTTATTTTTAGACTCAGCTTTCATCGGTAACATCCTTCTTGGCCATATTGATTCACCTTACATATTGCAAAATACAGCTATCCATGTTCCAATCAAATCGCTGCGAAACCATCGATTTTTGGAGATACGCCACTCAACTGACTATGGTGAAAATTGCCCAATCAATAGACTTGCAAAATCATTCAAGAAAACTTTGACTTTCATCTCACAAAGGACTGCTTCAAAAGGAACCTGAAGAACTATTTTTTAAATTTTAAACTTAATTTATCATAAATTATCCGATAACTTCTTTTCAATTTATTTTTTGTAAAAAATATACTTTTTATTTTAAATCTTTTTTTTTGACAACTTCTAATCTGAAGAACTTAACTTTTAATTTTTACAAATTGGTAAATTCAACGAGGTTCGTTGATATAGTTAGTTTTAACATAAAACCATGCTGGCAGTATGGTATAAATCGTATAATTATTGTTTTGAAAGAGTTGTATAGTACCAGATCAAATAGCTTAGGTGCTATTGATATTTAAAAATTGATGTTATTTTCCATTTCTGAGGAAACTGCTAATTTTAATGATTGATTGATGCACAAATTCCGATTTATGTTGATATATGAATATCTCGAATTTTTCTGTATTTCTGAATTTTGAATTTTCGTTGATCAATTTCAATTTATCACAGACACTACACGTACATACCGACATTTTAATAATGTTCAATTTGAGCGGGCCTCAATGTATCAAACCAAAATTTTCCACTGTATTTTATAGTCCTTGCGCCAAATCAAAATCGATAATTTGCTTACAACAATACCAACATGAGACCCAGATTCGAATCTTTACAAAAAATTAATTAGTTTTTTCACACTTCCGTTAGAATTATATATATTCTCGTACATTAAGCACAACAAAGTTGTATCGTGTGCTTATTTTCTTTATTCATCGTCATTCACACAAAAAAAAATTATTATGTATTTATAAAATATGTAAATATACAAAAATTAGTAGCAACATTATAAAACAAAAACTATTCAATCATCATCAACAAATTTACTATGAATAATAACTAATTTTTGCTATTTACATATTTATGTATAGTATGTTTTTATATAAAAATGTAAACATTTAACATTGTATGTACTCGTATATATCGTAATCGTAAATAAGAATAAAAAAAAATATTTCCTTTAATTAAAATTAAAACTATTATTATGAAATACGAAATAATGTTAGTTTACAAAACAATATGCTAATGACTGCGAATTTTACTGTTATATGTATGTGCCACCGCAATCGAAAACTATAACATATGGTAAATTCATATTTTCATTAACTTTTTTGTTAATTTAATTTCAACATGATAGAGCAAAATTTCATAAATTTAGAGCGTAGGTCGCAGGATTTGCGCTAAAATCTATTATAGCTTTTAGTATATTGTTAAATATAGTTATTGTATAGTAATGTGTACATAACAAAACTATATATGTACATTATTTTTTAAATGATGGGTGTTATGAAGCACGAGTAATGCGAATATACGTATATACTATTGTTGAATTTCCTCATTTGAAAATTTGCAACTTGATTTGTGGCAGCAACAAGGCCAATCATTTATATGCATGCAGACAATTTATATACTTATTTATTAATATTCAAGTGCGTACACTAAATGTCACATGTCATATTTAGTAATTTGAAATGTCAAAATGCTAGATAACTTAAAGAATTTATTTTGTCTGCATTATGATTTGTTTTATCATTTTTATATAAAACATGTCCAGCTATCTTAAACAATCAATCAAATTTGTGTATGTATATATGTACTTACGAAAAGAATTTTAAGTATAATTATTAATTAGTCAAAACGTGGACACGCTAAATTTAATGACTAAACTTTACTGAATAAGCTGAGCTATAGTTAACAGCAGTGACTAATAGATAGCAACCGTATCAATAGTTCGTTCAAGTTGTGCCTGACTATTTATAATTCAACTTCTTTGAACTTAAATCATAAAGCCTAAATAAAAAATTTTTTTTAAATAATTTTCGAAGTATGAAAATATTCCATTCATATTCAATCTCAATTTAAATCACACTTGGTGTCAGATTAAAATCCAGCGAATTACGTCGAGTTAAAAAATTCAACAAAAAAAAAATGAAAGCATTTTCCAATTTGAATTAATCATAGTCTTTGGTAATAATGATTACATATACGTTTGAAAATGACAAAAAACATTTTATCGAATTTGTTTCAGGCTCGTTTAACCGGAATGGATGTAAACTAATTTGAAGCTCAACAAAAATCGATTTTAATTAAAATAATCTTTTAGGCCTCCTGACAGTGCTGGTTGATGGGTACTCCTAACTAAACTAAAACTCACTCGTTTTTATGTATTTTGGGAATTTGGAGAACTTTTCTAATATTCAAAATCAAAGTTCGAAATTTTTTCTAAAATTCATGGAATTTTATAAATTTTGATAAAATTTTGAAAATCCAATAAATACGGAAATTGGTAAAATCTCCAAAATTTTGTTTAAACTTTTTATAATTCGAGTGTGGTTTCAAAAATAGAAAAATCGCCTGAAATTCAAAATTTGATAAATATTCCGAATTTCTAGTTAACTTTCTCTAAATTAGTGAATTTTCAATATTGTAAAAATTAGAGAAATGCTCTAAAATTTAAGAACTGTCCATCATAAATTACTGATCTCCATGAGAGTTAAACAGTGAAATTTTTAAAATTGAATAATTCGTATTTTACGATTTTTCAATTTTTCAAAATTTTAAAATCTAACTAAACTAAAACTCACTCTTTTTTAAGTATTTTGGAGAACTTTTCTAATATTCAAAGTGAAAGTTCGAAAATTTTTCTAAAATTCATGGAATTTTATAAATTTTGATAAAAATTTGAAACCCCAATAAAAACGGAAATTGGTAAAATCTCCAAAATTTTGTTTAAACTTTTTATAATTCGAGTGTCGTTTCAAATTTCTAGTTAACTTTCTCTAAATTAGTGAATTTTGAAAATACAAAAATTATATGAGAGAAATGCTGTAAAATTCAAAAAATACCCAGCATAAATTGGAGGGATTTCCATGAGCGTTTAAACACTGAAATTTTAAAAATTTAATAGTTCGTATTTTAAGGATCTTTTAAAATACGAAACTTAAAATTTTTAAATATTTTTAGTTTTTCAAAACCGAGTTAATATTTCGAGTTAAAATTGAAAATGGTCAAATTTGATTTCATATCTCAATTATATAGGTAATATCCATTTGGCACCTAATCGTAATTAGAATTTTCGTAATGTGGAAAAGTTATGTTATTTATTATGTTCTAGAAGAGGACTTATTACATTCTATATTGTTTAAACTTGTTAACTGCAAAAACATAATTTTTGGGAAATCGCATTTAAAATAGAAATGACTGGATTTCAAATAATTTAAAAATATTTATTGATTTTATTGGTATTCTATATAAACATATTACACAAAAATAATTTTGTTAAGCTGTAATTTGAAAATACGTATGTCAGATTTCTGATATCCTGTTTTGGTGTAATAGAATTTAATTTACATAAAGTTGATATCTGCAGAAAGTTAGTTTTATTAACAAAGAAGAGGTACTTCGTTAATTTTTAAATAAAGGTAACTAGTTTTTATATTTGGCAACTACGAGTATATAGTTAAAAATGTTACATTACAATCATTTAGACGTTTTTTTTTAAATTATAGCAAGTCGATTACAGAACTTATTTATTTTTAATAAATTAGAAGAGTTGTAAAAAATTATTATTTATAGCAATTATTCGCTTTTAGTATTTTTTGTAAATGGAAAGAAATTATGAAAATTTGACATATTTATCAAAAAATATATCTAATTTTAGGGTTATTTTCATTAATAACACAAAATTGACAACAATTAAGTTGACTGGTTGGTTTCTCAACAAAACCACAGAATTATTACATCAAATTTTTTATTAGTTTTGAAAAAAAAACAGAATCATGTTATGATCTGAGCCGCAATCATTTAGAAGGTATCAGACGTGCTGATACCTTCTTGAAATACATTATGGGTTGATGAACATTCCGAATTTAGGCATATCTAATATTGAAACTATACGTGGTCGCATATATGTACGTACATAGTAATTTATGCTCTTAGGCTGCCCATAGTAATTTATGTTTTTAGATTTACCCGACTGGTTTAGTTGGCAGCCTTACCTTAGTTTTCAGGCTCCAATCGCCATGACCAATCTATTTAAGCTGAACTCATGAATTTTATTCAAACTCGTGTGATATTTTGTATTGAAATTGTAAATGAACCTAAACGTGAATCATATATTATAGATTCTAATAACAAAGTTCAAAATATAAATATTCTTATCAAATTATAATCAAAAGTTTAACAATAAATGTTAATACTCAGATTAAAAAAAACGGGCCGGGTTACTTATACTATGGGTTTCAAAATTATTTGTGCACGATCTAATTATCTAATTTTGGTGTATATCAAATGAAGACTAAAGTCTGAACTGATCCCCTTTAGCTCCCTTAGACTTAATCATCTCGCCCTGGCATTGAATCTCTCAAATTTCTTATGACGTCAATATCAATACGACTCCAACCGACTACAACGGCGTACTACGTCATTTGATTGGTCCGTCCATAATCCCACGTGAAATTGTTCACACATTTTTCACTGAGACAATCTCTTCTTTGTTTAACGGAGCATTGTCCAAAATGTTTCCTCTTAGCATGGTCCAACACCATTGTGGCATATACATCTTCATAAAATTATTTTCGTTCCACCAAAGTTATGAGTTGAAACTGTAACCATTCGTTGTCTTTTTATGGGCAATGAATGATAAAATATTGGCAACATCCAGGGGAAAATATCGATTCATCAGTTCACAATATGGTCGTCCAAAACTCTAGGGATTTTTAATAAAATGCGCAAATTTTAAGCAAACAGATTTAATTTTTCTCAAATATAGGGTTTTTTTTTTTTGCGTGGCGTATGCTGTTATGCTTATTTCATTCAGTCTCCTATACATATCGTTGTCTTGCTGACAGTGTGATTTGGTGGTGGGTTAAACATATTTTGAATATTTATACAATATTGCGATACATAAAGGGAAGACAGACTTTCGACTTATCAATACATATTTTATTTCTCAAAAACGATCCCCAATTTCCTGTTCCCCAAGAAATTTTCTCTTGGTATACGCCAAAATTATATCGTGCACCAATAATTTTGAAATTCATAGTACATCAATTTAATTTTTATCCAAATCAATTCTGGATTTTCCATTTTTTTCCATGTATAATATTACATATTATTTTAGGTTCCATGTCCAGGGAAACTTGCTATAATTATATATATATATAGGTTCTAATATTTTAGGTTCCATGTCCAGGGAAACTTGCTATAATTAGAATGTACCGACTAGAATTTGGAATCTAGAAGTTATAATTTGGAGAGGTAGTATTGAATTAATAAAGAAATTTCTTGTCAATTTTTAGTCTAGAAAACGGAATTTGAATTCTAAAGGTAAGATATTTTAGCTATAGAATTTTGAGCGCCAAAATTATAGTTGAAAGTCTCGAAAATAGTTGTTGTAAACATTTTTTTGTTAGTGTAGTTCTTAATTTCAATTGACTTCAAAATCTGATTTGATTCCTGATTTGAGAAGAATTTAAATAAAATTATATATGATTAGAGTATAATTGGGATGCAAATCACTTAACTCATTCATTATATTTAAATTTGCAGATATTTTAACCCTTGTCTGAATGAATGAATGAGTTGAATGAATGAATGTGTGTGTGAATGGAGGTGGTATCACAACGGACCAACACTGGTTTAAGTGTGCCGTAAAAACGCGACCACGTCAACTTAACTTTAACTTTTTTAACCCTTGTCCAACCTCTAATTGAAAAATTGTTTATTGAAATTGAGGAATTCAAAATTAAATAGAATGACAATATTGACGTCGTAATCCGAACTCGATTCTATTGTTAACCGCATTAAACGATAATTCCACATTTGTGGCCCACTCGACATATTCCAGGTCCCAAGTCTACAAATCTTGCTTTTGTTCTCATTTAATAACTAAATGTCACTGGAAATAATATTTAATTCAAATTTAATTTAATTCAAATCCTATCAACACTTGAAATCCAATTTATCACAAACTTAAATGGATATATTCCAAACAAACGTTGAGCTCATTTTCTCCCATTTTATTTTAATCTATAATTGTCTTTGCCGTTTTCCACATTTTAATTCAAGATCCGATTATAAATTTTGGTTCGAAACCATAAAAGTTATAACATAATTTCTATTCCAGGATCACTATATCCAGATTATTTTGAATTTATATTCAAACTTTATTTAATTTTAATTAAATGTTGGTGGTTCTCATAAAATCACAGAATTGTTGCACAGCAAAGTTGTCGGTAATGGTTTTCCTTCAAAAAGCGTCACTCAGAAATTTTAGCCATTGATTTATGCTGATGTTTGAATATGGCCGTTAACACCCTTCCTTTCATTACTGAATGTTACAGGGAATCAAATTGATTTAAATGCTTGTTTAAGATGCCATTAAAATATAAATGCGCGTTTTTTATGAAAATATTTTCGATTTCCATTACACAAAAGTCTAAAATCGTCTACAAAATTGAATTTTTCATTAAAATTTCATCGATCAGAAATCTCACTTTTACTCCAATCTAAACTTAAAAGCGAATTAAAACTAAATTTAAAAAATGGTTTACATATACGCTTCCGCCCAAATGGACATTTCCTCGTTTTTTTCAATCAATTTGAGAATATATACATAGGTTTTCCTCCATTTATTTTAACTGCATTTATGTCCTTGATTTGTTTCCGGATATCGTATAGCTAACCCAATTGATTTATATTATTGTTATGATCTACTTTTCTAGCAACGCTTTTTTAATTTATGAATAAAATTAATTAATTATACAAAATTACTTTAATGAATAATGACACTAAAAAGTTAACATTTTTAATTGAAAAATAAACGTCTTGGCTAGAAACGATCTATTTTTTAATACATTCTCATAAAATTCGATATCAAAGATCTTTAAAAATATCTTTAACAAGAGTTTTAGCATCGTTAATGTATACTCGTAAGTTCTTCAAAATGACATGATATTTTTCATTGATAAATATTAACATTATGCAAAAATAATTAATTAAAATATCTAATTTCAATTTTTGGCGGGAAAATTATTACTAATTTTATTTTAAATATTGTAGATACAATCAAAAATCAATAATCTGATAAACACTAAATGGCAATGTGTGAATTTAAATTATCATAGAAATTAACTTTCAAAATACATTTCATAAAAATGTCAGTGTTGGGAAACGTTATTGTAACGTAACCAAAAACCGAATTGCTATTACGCTATTACGTTACTTTTTCAATATTTTTCTTGTCCTTACATTTTCGTTTCTTAATTGAGTAGAACTCTATGCACGGAAAACTCAACTGAAACGATAACGTAAAAAATGAAAAACGCAAAATGATAGACGAATAATAGATGAAACCAAAAATAGTATTTTAGTATTTTAAATAACCGACACTGAAACGAAATTAAATTTGATTCGTTTCACAATACAGGTAAAAATTATGAGTTTTACTAATCAGCTTGAAAATTGAAAAATCAAAACCTGTTCTACTCCAATTATCGTATCGCCTGAGTAGAAGGAATATAGTAGGCAAAACGATATGCCTAAATAATAAAAATGATACCAAATTTTAGTCGGCCATCCCAGGCACTCACATAGTAAAACAAACGAAAATTGTCTTGTATCAGTGCTAGATAACTTTTCGTGTATTTTACTACGTGACTGCTTTAAGGTGGAGTAAAATTTAGAATCTGATTTTTTTTAACATCCTTAAAAAGTAATGTAAAAAAATGAACTCTTGACACCAAGATTTAATCGAACTTTACACAGTAAAACACATGCAAAATTATCAGTGGTAAACAATGGACAAACAGTGGATGGTTCAAATTAATAGTGTGGGCACCTTCCTTGCCCATTATTATTTATTGAATAATTGAACTTTATTTTTCTGAAACAACTTCTGACTCAACTCAAAACTCAAGTTTATTGTTCCGTAATATGAAACTGCTTTCCAAGCCAGTATACCACACATACCTTCTCCGCTATAAGAGTATTTTTTCCCTTCTTAAATGCCACGATACTTGGCGAAATACAATCGTTTCTCTTTGCGTACAAGTTTTCAATATTTGCTATATCAAAATCTCTACCGAGTTGACCCTGCCAATTTTTTTAACTACAGCACAACTTAAATATATTCCTACCTTCAATGCCGGATTATAGATTTCAGATCCCGTGCCAGCCATTTTAGAATATTTTAATATATCCAACATATTTTTTTATCTTTGAAATTATTTTCTAGTTGTTCGGAGGCGCTAGGCTCTTCTTCGCTGAAACATTGTTCGCTCCGTTTAATATTAAATTCAACATTTGGATATTTCAAATTTAATTAAAAATTTTAAAAACTTTAAAAATTTTTGGTTTTTCACATTCAAAGATCAAAATTGGAAACGTCAAATTTGATTTCGAATTTTAAATTTTAGCTAGTTGCCATCACATCCCTAATCGTAATTAGAAATTTAGAATTTTCAGAATGTGGAATGTCAAAACTTACAAAAGTAAATATTTTTTAAAGAGCGGTTAAAAGGTCCACTCTTTCGCAGGTTCTTTATTTGCCTTACGCCGTTACTAGCCAAATCGAGGACGTACAGCTTCAGGTCCGATTTAATAAAACATTTTTCTATGGAACGTCCCAGCTTTAACCACTGTACTATTTACTCAGTATGTCGAAGATCTTCATAAATATTCTTCGTAGTTCCATTCCATGGGTATACGGAGTTCTGAAATATACTGTTTTATACTCGTTCTGTTTTGAACTTAATCTCGTTTTATAATATCCTGTTTCATACTTGATGCTGTTTTGTACCGCATTCCATTTTTAGATGTGCGTGCCAAATAAATTGAAAGAGTGAAATATTTCCGCATTGTTTAAAATTTCTTAATTTTGAGACAAATCAATAAATTAGTTTGTTATCTGAGCAGTAAAATGGGCTCTTTGGGGCATACTATGATCCGGCTCTGCCTGATACTATTTTCAAGAATATCAGTACTCTTTTTGTTTTCCATAAAGTTTTAAAGGAGTGTTATTGTTTTAACAATTAAAAGAAACATTAATTATAGTCTGAGGTTCCAATTTAACCTGGTTAGCATTGAAAGTTGTATTAAACTAAAGCGGGTTCAGCCAGCGGCGTAACTGCAAGGGTGCAAACCCCGCGCTTTGGGGTGGCCTGCAACGTAGGGGTGTCCGCAACGCGGAACGCGGGTCCCATGGTCTTTGTTCTTGTCCTGAAGAATTATTCCATATACCCTCCTACAATAGCTTCCAGTGTTTCGCAGGTAATAACATGTTAATTATTCTTACGTTACCTGTTACGGTCGCAACCGAAACGATCGTTTTCTAAATTGAAAATAATAAAAAATCATTTAACTCCATCGGTGCAGATCGCTTAAGCGATTTTTCCATTCTCTCTATTGAAGCATACGCGGCGGGTGACATGGAAACAAAAACCTTAATTAGGGATTGTGCCAATATGAAGTCAAGAGCGGAAAATCTAACATTCCAATATTTATATAATTGGCTAAGTTCGTATAACTATATTTTTTTTATGTAATAATAAAACAGTGTTTAAAGGCCATTACTGGCCCCTTACTGCGTCAACAATCTGGCTCCAACGGTTTCGAATCTGGGCTTGGTCTTCTTACTGTCTTAGACAACCTGAAAAAGCCAAGTCATTGTCTACACCGTGGAGCCATCGTCGCCTGCAACGACCTCTGCGCCTACCAGAGATCGCTGCACAATTCGTTACGGATCAGCAGCACGCAGAACGTGACCGAGCCAACATACTCGCTGAGACCTTATTTCATGCACAATATCGGGGATATTGTACAGAGATCGGCATGTGCCATCTATTTCGCGTTTTGGGCCGTAAATCACACGCATGACTCTTCTCTCAAATGTAAGGAGGCATCTCTCGTGCTCTTCCGTCAGCGCCCAACTTTCACATCCAAACATAACAACGGGCCTGATCAACGCTTTGTAAAGCTTCATCTTAACGGCACTTGATAGGTGTTTAGATTTAGAGGCAGGATAGGTGTTTAGATTTAGCAGTGGCCTTAGAGGATACAAAGCACAGCTGCCAGCCGCACTTTAATATCCTCACCACACTGTTATCGCGAGTGATAAGAGAGCTCAAATATTTTAGTTATATAAAAAAGCTATATTTTCGATGGGCAAAATTTTTTATTGCTCTGAAGGTGGAAAGATATGCAAGGTGGAGGGAGGATAGTCTAGGGCCCTACATTAAGTTTTGCGGGGGGCCCAAAATTTGTAGTTACGTCACTGGGTTCAGCTAGCCTTTGTTGGAGACATTGTGGAAGTACAAATTTAATCAAATGTGCAGCTTGCTTAAATACCTAATACCAGAGTTTAAAATAATGTCAAATATGGTTTGGCAAATTCTAAGGTCCACTTTTAGGATGCCAACCTCTGAATATGAAAATTGAATATAAATTTAAAAAATTCGATAGTTGGATTTGGTTGATCAAATATTGAATTTTTCGTATTCGCTGCGGTTTTAAATTTAAAATTGCCAAATTTTTAAAATCGAATTTCGATGTTTCATTTATTAAATATTGAAATAATCCATGATTTAAAGATTAAATTTTGTTTATCTTAAAAATGTTAAAATGTTCAAATTTAACAAGTCTGAAATATTTGAAACTTTAAAATTATTTTGAGAAAAGAAAGAAATTAAATTTTAATTCGAGTTTTAAAAATTTTGTTTAAGTTGTTTTTCGGATAATACTTTCGTACAATTTTATTTCCAATTCGATTTATTAAATTTTGATAATTTTTCATAGCTTGAAATGTTGAACTTCAATGTTTATGAAATTTGTGGACATTACATTATACACAATATATCTTTCTCTATATGGACGTCATGAACAGCAAAAATTGCCTTGTTACTCGGTTAGAACCTTAGAATGCTTTTAAATATTTAAATTTT
This sequence comes from Tipula unca, assembly GCA_951394425.1. Taxonomy (NCBI): domain Eukaryota; kingdom Metazoa; phylum Arthropoda; class Insecta; order Diptera; family Tipulidae; genus Tipula; species Tipula unca. The sequence goes on from OX596381.1 coordinate 39,208,575, forward strand.
GTAAAACATACTCTTTTAGGTTCTAATATATCTGGCCAGCCTGGTTTGTAAACGTCGGTTTTCGCCAATTCTGAAACATTTAGCACTTTTCCATCTACCACCCATTACCAAACAAGTCCACTAAAAAATTATGTTTTTTTAATTATATTTAATTAAAATGTGTATTGGTTTAAATAAGTGATTCCGCACAACATCTGTATATCGAATAATTTAACTGATTCTAATCAAGTGCGGCGCATTTAAAATCGCATTTTAGCCGAAAATAAACAAAACAAATCGATTTTTTGTTAGTTTGACTTTTAGAGTAACACTATTCAATGTCCAATCAATTAAAAGTCTCGAGCTCAAAGGTAATCGGTAAAATTTATAGAATGACGTGCGTTTTTATTTAATTTAATTCTTTCTATACACAACACTCTATGTACGAGTATATAGTAAATGAGCTCATCGAGTGAATTTTGTTTACGAAAATTTTAAGAAATGTTTTGAGCCAAATGGAAGTAGTAAATAATGTTGCCTCTTAAATCATAACATATTCGATCTATATACTCTTTCAAACACGAAATCGTTTCTAATGTTATTGTCAATTTTTATTTAAGTTTCGACTTGTCTCATTCCATTGTTATCGTATATGTACGAGTATATGTATGTATACACATTTAAATAATTAATTTAAAAAAATTAAAAAATTTATATTTTTTAAAATTGTCATTCAGTTAAAATGTAGATTAGTTCCACTTGTAGTGTAAACACTATAAGCATTATTTTAACATTGTGCGATTATATGTAGTGTGAAAGTGTATAGTTCTCATTAATATTCTATAAATAAAATTGTAATTTGTTTAATTTGTTCTTAAATCAATAAAATTAAATAAATTAAAAAACTAAGCATCTATATAGTTTTATGTTGTATACGAGTATATATAGAATTTATGTCAATCCTAGACTTTGTTGCGTCGCACACAACTCTATAATATTTTGTTGTTGTAATATGCTTGTTTAAATTTCGTTTTTATTTTTATCGAATAGTTTTATACTGTGTTATTAAAGCGTGCACACAATGTTTAATTATGTAATCGCGTAAAAATGTTGACCGTTAACATTATATACAAAACTACTACTACTGTGTAACGAGATAATTGATAAGAGCGCGCTTATGTGTGAGATGATGTGTGCTTGTTTCCAAATTGATATGTGATATCATTGATTTGAATGCGAGTATATATATAAAAAAACTATCCACATCTATTCTCAAGTTATATAGATATAATCAAATATTTAATAAATAGCTAAAAGTGTGATAAATTGAGTCATTCGAGATATTATGGCTGCCTCTGGTATGTATTTTCACTATAATATGTTTGGTACACGTCTCTGAAATCTATATAATGTAAATATTGGATGACTTTACATTATGTACACGCGTTAATATATTCCGTCTTCAAGGTTTTGGCCCGACATTGTTCACATATTTTTTTATTTTATTTTTTTTTTAAGTAATTTGCACATTTTATCGTATAACCTACCAACTTGACTTGAATCGAATGTAAATAGAAGGCAAATAAAATTTATTTACAATGAATCATATATGAATTTTTTAAGCCTCACTCAATTACTTATTGCATGTAAATAGTAGGTATATGTATGTATACACAAGCGGCACGGTTGAGCATATTATGTAATTGAATGAATTGGTGATTAATTTATAAAAAATAACCTTATCGTTTGTTGAATATTTTTGATAAGATACGTTATTTAATTTTTTGTAGATTTTGTTGATAGCCGCGTGATTAATTTTATTTAGTAATATGTGCTAGGCTTATAGAGCAGAACCTATAGTTGAACATAGTTCATCACACTATGACTATATATATGTATATATATATTTGGAAATACTAAATTCAAAATTATATTTATTGTTTTAATTGGCATTTTTTTGTATTTTCAGAATTAAAAGCGGAGGTTAATGGTAAGCCGCATCCGTTTTAAATATCAATTAATGGCTTACACTAACAACACTAAATTCACTTTCAACAATTATAAAAATCGTTCTATTTCTAACTCTATATAATATGATTGTATATACATACTAATATTTTATTAATACACAATAGAGATAGTTTTGGTCAGTTGTTCAGCAATTTGCACAATTAAATTTTTCAATATTATTTTAAGTCATAATAACAAGAGTGCAAAAACTTGAAAACCTAAAACGTATTTCAAAACCGATTTAAACTAAAAATTGTAAATACTTTCGAAGTTGCATTAATTAATATCTTTCATTGGTCTGAGGCCACAGCAATACAATTTCAACACCAATTTTGCATACAAACTAAATTACACATTACATGCTGTAACATTATATCCATTAAATTGTCTTCACAAATTGAACTTATTTAAATGCACATATCATCTCCTCGATATAATATTTGTAAATTTCGGATTGTCCTGCTTTATTACGCATCACCTTGTATTGAATATTCCATATTTTCATGTTCTAAATAATTCAGGTCGAGAAATTTAAATTACGCAATCAATAATATATCGAGATTTTTTGCCATTGAAGTAAGTACTGGATTTATCCACCCAGTTTTAAAAACATAGCTTTGACAAGAAGAAATAGGTTTGAACCCATTTTAAGTGCAAGAATATTTTTAAATTCTGTGATTCTGTGAATTCTGTGATCGGTGAATTGCGGTCTGTGAACTATATGAATTTTGACTTTTCCAATTGTTTTCCAATTTTTCCACTTTTACTCATCCATTTCTAATTTTTAATTTCCAAATTGAACATATTTGAATTTTGTCAGGTCCGAGTTAATTACATCCAAAAAAATTAGATTAGATATAGTCTCACAATTAAGTTTCAGAATCTCCAGCCTCGATAGTTTTAGTTTAGTTTCATGCAACATTCAAAAACATGAAAACATGTGGCAAGTTACTGTAAAACAATTTTATTTAAACCAAATATTGAAAACCATTGTCCACGCGCCCTCAAAAGTCCGCCAAAACAAAGACTCATTTCACAATGAATTAGACGATCTCATGGAATCTATACCCATGCACGATGTTAGACTAGTAATTGGGGACTTCAATGCTAGAACTAGTCAGGGCGACTTGTATGAAAACACAGGTCAGTTCTCCCGACATGAAACTGCGACCGATAATGGTTTGATCTTCATTTGGCCGCTGTAAAGCTACAATAGAATTTTTCGTACACGTCGGGGAACACAGCGAAACGGATGGAACGTTTCGATATCATGATCTTGCCATCGACAACATTGAGGAAGGTAATTACCATTCTCTGCCTGTCTGAACTCCGTCTGGGAGGTAGTGATAACGTCGGTTGTCAGTGCAGCTCAACAGACTTAAGGTCGAATAACAAAATGTAGTCCATCGTGAAGTGTAACAATGTCTCAGAATCGCAAGGAAAACAAAGGCTGCTCTTGCTAAAAGGGCAGCCAAGGTTATTTGTAAACGTTTGCGAAGATGGTGGAATGCTGTAGTTCTAAAAGTACAACAACTTAGCAATGACCACAATTCTCGCAATTTCTTTAAATGACCATACTTTCAGGCCTGGCTCGACCGTCATTCGTAACCGAGACGGAAACCTCTGTATCAACATCGACGCATGGAATAGATACTTTTAGTGTACTGAAAAGTTCATTTGGTTCAACCCTAAAACACAAATTTTATTTTTTTCTCATATCCATAAGCTCTGTATCCCGAAAGATATGACTGCCACCCTCGTCATACATCTATTATTTAGTACAGATTAAATGTTCCATAACTTAGAGGTCTCATTATTCGAGATGCTGACTATACTTTGTCATAACGATAATGCACCAGATTTGAGAGCCTCAATATATAATAACAAATAATAATTCAAGTTCCTATCATTTGTAGGTCGAAACACCAAGGTAAACTTTCTTTTATATTACGTTTCACCTATGGAACATATACTCGTTTGCCATATTTCTTCACAACAGTGTAATCACATTGTGTAAGCATCACAATTGTATTTCAATGCGTGTAAATCATTTCGATTTTAAAGTGTTAAGTGTTCCGCAATGGCAACTTGTTGTGCTTCGTTTATTGCAGTATATAAATCTTTTTTTCTAATGATAAAATACGTTGAGTTAAATTACAGAATTCTAATCTAATTCCAGCCGATTACTCAATAGCTTTTGATTAACTTGGACACTCCCATTTGGTTGGTGTATTTTCCATGCTGATTTATTGTTTTTTTTTTGTTAAACATTTTTTTGTTTAATTGTAATCTACCAATCAAATTTTTAAAGTATAAGAATAATATGAGTTTTTTTTTCTGGTAAATAAGAATTTGGAGCTTTCCCTAAAAAAAGATAAGGTATAGGGAAGTTAATGCGTAAATCAATGTATGGTGCTGGCGAAATAGGATATTTCAATAAATAAGCTCTGCCGAGTAAGTAGAGAAGTGGTTAAAGCTTACGTACGTCTATGACCCTCTGTTGGAATGTTGTCAGACTTGACCCATCGCTGATGTCGGATCTGTGTATAATTGGGTTACGGTTCAGCTTTCAAAGGACAATCAATCCATTAGCCATTGGTATTTAATTTAATTTACTTGAAATTAATTTCCGTCCAATTGTTTTAGCTAAACAGTAGTAGTTGGTAGATCTCGGTGTATAGAAGATATAGAATTGGTTCCAGAAGTTTGATACACATAGATTTCTATGCCCATTTTTGATTTATATTCACTCAAATTTTGTTTAATATTAGAGTTCCAATCAAATTTTATTAAAATTCTTAATAATTTTCTAACTATCGTATTTAAGTTTGATGTCAAATTTTACTCAAACCCGTAAATGAAACTTGATTGTAAACTAATTCGTTTCCACTCAATTCTTTGATTATAAACTTTTTCGTAATTTTTTAAAAATCCTTAATAATTCCTAAACCTAGAGTGTATAAAAAAACTATTTCAAATAAAACAAATTCTAATTAAAAAACAAATAAACTGGCAAACAACAATATTCAATTATATAAAAAATCACATAGTTTGAGAGAGCCCTAATTTCAGTTAGGTTCATGAGAGAATTCCGAATCATATTTATCTGAGCTTTGAACGGCCAATAATACTACTTTGTCAAATTTTATTTTCTCTAGAAAATCTTCGCATTAAAATTGTATGTACCTTGAGCCTATTTCGCTCATCGCTCCATTGACCCCTCATAAGTAAAAACACCCTTTTCACATTCGCATATGAGGTTGAGTACTAAAGATTTTGGAAGGCCCGCAAAATTACGAAGAAGTTACTTAAACGTTCGACTATATCGAGAAAATTTCAATTTTCTTGTTTCTGTACTCGTATTTCTCACTCTTCTGTCAACTCTATTCTGCACAGGAAAATGGAAAATGTGCGAAGGATTTAATAAAAAGTTCAAATAAAACCAATACATTTTTGTTTTTGTTCCCATGCCATACTTCAAAGGCTCTCCAATAATAATAATAATAATAATAATCAGTTTTTGAAGGCCATTACTGGTCCCTTACTGAGTTAACTATTTAGCTCCAACGATTTCGATCCTGAGCATGGTCTTCATACTGTCTAAGACAATCTGAAGAGGCCAAGTCGTCTGCGCCTACCATATGGTGGCTCTCCTTTCATAGATCGCTGCACAATTCGTTCCGGATCAGCACGCAGAACGTAACCAGCGTACTTGTGGCGATCTTATTAATCTGGATATTGTGCAGAGCTCGGTATGTACCATCTATTTCGCGTTTTGGGCCGTAAATCACACGCATGATTCTTCTCTCAAATGTAAGCCATCTCTCGTACTCATCCTTCAGCGCCCACCTTTCACATCCAAACATAACAACAGGCCTGATCAACGCTTTGTAATCAGTCTCACGTCACTTGATATGTGTTTAGATTTTAGCAGTGGCCTTAGAGGATACAAGGGACGACTACCAGCTGCCAGTCACACTTTAATATCCTCCCCCACACTGTTATCGTGAGTGATAAGAGAACCCAAATATTTGAACCTCCTCACTCCCTCAAACGTGTGGTGGCCACTACTAAAATCTGGTGTGCCATTGTCCCTATAACCAGAGATCATGTATTTCGTTTTGGACTCATTGATCTGAAGTCCAACAGTGGATGAAGTATTTTTTTCACTCCGCTATTCAGTCCAATCACGCATATGTCATCTGCATAAGCAAGCATTCGGTTCGCCATACTAATCGAATAAGGTTGAAAAGACAGTTCCACAAAGTATCCCCTCCAAATATCAAGAGCTCCGAATTAATGTAGTCCACCCCATGTGAGCGGTATCGTTTCAATCTCTGCATGGCTTTAGTGAATTCCTCATGAGATGGCTTCTCAGTGCAAATCTCCACAGTCTGTATTAGAGCTTGCTCAATAACAGTCTGTGACTGTAAGTATGGGGCAGTCCAGTAATTCCTTTAAAGAAATTACGCGAACTGTGCTCATTGCTGAGTTGTTGTACTTTCAGAACCTCGGCCTTCCACCATTCTCGCTTCTTCCGTCTGCAAATCCGCTTAGCAGGCTCTCCTAATATGTGATTTAATTAAAAGTAACAAAAAAATTAAATTTTCTTGGTTCCCAATTCTAATTGTTTCAAATAACAAAATTTCTCTGAACTTCAAAGCTCTCCAGATGTGCGAAGCTCTTAATAAAAGTTCAACCTAATCCAGAGAATTTCCATTGATGGGTTTCCAATATGAGCTCGGCTTCAAAAAGGGAAAATTCCCTGGAGTTCAGCATGCAGTTTCGAGGGGATTTACTAAGTTTCCAACACGGTGATTGGCACAAAAAATAAATTTCTTGTGTTTCTGTATGCTTTCTTTCCAGTACAATAATCCTAGATCGTTCTCATGCTTCTTTTTTAAAAGTCCAAATATGGCGAGTTATTTTCTATTAAACGTTGGCAGCCGTAATTTTGACCAGTAATTGAAAAAAAAATCTAGAGTTTTACGAAGCTCACTGAAAAGTTCATAAGTTTTCAGTTGTAACAAATATTTCACCATCACTCAATAGTAATCTCAGATATTCAGGTTTCTTAAGTTATAGAAAATTAAAAAAGAGAACTAAAGAAAGAGCAGAAAATATCATTGTGAAATAAGAGAACATGTTCTCTTTTAAAGAGATCGCTTCTGGGGCCCCACTAAAACAAAAATCAAGTTTAAGTTTGATTTCAAGTTCAAATAATTTGCTTAATCGAAGTTTATTGCGTGCTATATCGAAGCTTATTATTGTTATGTTAACTATATATAGCATTAATATGAGAACGTCATATACACTTAAATTCCCCGCGTCTTATCTTATCAATAAAACTAAAATTTTAATCAGCAACATATCATCGAAAAAATGTTATCTACTCGCCATTGATTTAGATAAATTACGGTGAATGTATGTACATATATAAATGGTATATCGCGCGGCTGACTATTTATTCCAAAGTCGCATCATATTTATTGATCCCTCTATACACCAAATCCATCAACAAGATAACCGTCAATTTTAAGATACGTCTCAGACTAAAGTTTGTTTTTATACTTATCACACTGGCGCAATATGCGATTCGGGTTATACATGTATGCATGAATCATATCAACTTGCCGTATTTTTATTGTGATTTTTTTTTTTTTGGTTATCGTCACACCGCGAATCGTGCGTTTATGCACACAAACAACAACCAAAAAACCATATTATATTCGTCGACATTATTTTATCTAATTCACAAACTGATTAATAATATTGTGTAATCATTAAGTGATAGATTGATTAATCAAAATAAAATAAAATGAAACATTTTGGTTGCCATATTCCACAGTTACTGCATGGCGGTGCTACGTTTGATTTAAGTGCTAAATTATCGTTCGCTCGACGATATTCAAGCAGCGCGCGCTTACAAAAAAAAAAATTGTAAATATTTATTTTATTGTTGCTATTTATCGTGTCTGTACATAATACACATATTATATTTTTATATATAAGAATAGTTTTGTTTGTTAATTTGATTAGAAATAATAGTTAAGTAGTTGGTTGTGATTTGAAAACTTACGCTAATATCTCTATATATTGTTTATGGACTGTAGAACTATATTTAAAAACTATATATGCAAAATTATGTATTTATGTTATCAAAAAACTATAATAATAACTAAACTAAGTGAAATATGTGGTCTAAAACAAAATCTTTTATAGGACTGTCAAATTGGAACGATAATAGTCCAAAGGTTGAGGGTGGAACATCATCTGATAAGGTATGCCTGTAGATATTATCAATAATAAACCAAATTGTGTACAATTTTCGTAAAATTGCTAACATGTTGCTATTGTGTTTTTGTGTACTTCTAGTCGTTCGAGTCAAAATTAGCTAGAAAAGAATCATATAAGGCGCAACGTAAGAATTATCGGCGCGAAAAGAAACGTGTTGCATCGGAATTGTTGAATTCACTTCAAGATCCAGCTGTTATTGTACTGGCCGATTGGTTAAAGGTAAGAGCCACATTTACTATATGTTGTTATTGTTTATTTATTACACGGTATATGTATGATAAATTTCCAGTGATGGCCAGTTTATATCACAATCTTATCAATATATATATATATATGTATATATATATATATATATATATATATATATATATATATATATATATATATATATATATATATATATATATACATAAAATTAGGCATGTGTGTTTACGATTGCATTGATTACTATCTGAGTAATTGATAACGAGGGGAAATTTACGATTCGAGCATGGTTCAAATCCCATTAATTATTTATGTTTAATTTTTAAGTACAAAATTGAGGTCGAATGTACTTCGAGTGTCTTTTAAACTGAATTTTGATACTGATGGTATTTTAAAATACTAATAATCGAAATGTTTGCTTATTATATCATTGTGCAATATGGCTATATCTTATCTGGATTATTTTCAATTTAAATTAATTGAGTTTAAAACTTGGTCAACTATATATGGGATTCGTTAGTTCTGATTTGTGCGATTGTAACCGCAGTTACCCAATGAAAGTTCACAGAATTATTAGATTATTTAGGTTTTTTTTAATTCATAATTTAGTTCCCTAATGTTTATACTTATTTACGTTGCAACTTGCAAAATTTTGAAAAGATGTGGCAAGTTATAGTAAAACTTATCGCCCACAAAAGTCCATCAGGCCCACCAAGACAAAGACTCATTTCCGTTCTCCCGACATGAAACTGCGACCGATAATGGTTTGATCATCATTTGGTCGCTATAAAGATGCAATAGAATTTTTCGTACACGTCGGGGAACAAAGCGAAACGCATGGAACGTTTCGATATCATGATCTTGTCATCGACAACATTGGGGAAGCTGATTACCAGTCTGACTGTCTGAACTCCGTGTAGACTTAAGGTATAGTGAAAGTCAGACCCAAGAATGATTGGTTCGTGCAACAAACTTTCACAAGCGCAAGGAAAACAAAGGCTGCTCTTGCTAAAAGGACAACTAAGCGGATTTGTAAACGTAGGAAGCGAGAATGTTCGCGCAATTTCTTTAAATGACCATACTTTCAGGTCTGGCTCAACCGCCATTCGTAATCGAGGTGGAAACCTCTGTATCAACATCGACGCATGGAATAGATACTTTACAGGCCATTATATTGATTAGAATCACCTCTCAAGCGGAGGGCTTGATTGGTGACTATCAAGCAGGATTTCGTTCGAATCGATCAGCTACAGATCAAGTTTTTTCGCCGCGGGGAATTCTATCTAAATATTAGGATACCTAAAACTGCAACGCCTCAACACAACAATAAGATATTTCGCTGGAGTAAGGAAAATACTTGTTGGACTTCAGATCAATGACTCCAAAACAAAATACATGATCACTGGTTATAGGGACAATGGCTCACTCACACGTTTGAGGTACTCGCGCATGAGGTTCAAATATATGAGCTCTCTTATCACTCACGATTACAGTGCAGGTACGGATATTGAAAAGCGTTTGTCTGCAGGAAATTGTGGTTTGTGTCGATGATACATACCGAGTGATCACCTCTTCGAGAAAAAACACGGTCAGGAAACTTTTCTTGCGAAATTGCGATTGTTTCGTTGCTTGTGTGGCACGTAGCGACGTCTTGCTGAAAATAAACGTCGTCCACATCAATATCTTCCAATTCCGGCCATAAAAATCATTAGTCATAGCTCATTACCACAATCCATTCACCGTAGTTGACAGTGGATCGAGTAATAATCATTGAAGGCAGGTTTGATTATTCCGTCCGTTCATTATCATCATCATAGGCCGGATTTTAAAATTTCAAAACTTTGAAAGAAAATCATATTTTGACTAAACTCTTTAATTTTACTAGATTTGAAAATTCACTTGAAGAATTCTGTAAAATTCGAATATTTAGAATTCTGAATTTATCAAAATTTAAGAGTTGAGTTTTATTATTTTATTATTTTGACGATTTTGTTAGCACAAACATTTGGATTAGAGTTTCATGGCTCACAATGAACCATTATATGTTTCTGGCAAAGTTGATGTGAAACACACATGTGATAGTCACACATCACAACTGGATTATTGGTTATTATAGAATTTTTTTTAAGTGTAGCATTCTTAAAATTTCAGGAAAGAACAGATCGTTCATTTAGCGTTAGATCGAACTAACAAGACAGTACTTTAAGTAACAAGTTTTATTATATACATACTATCTTGCATATTTTCCTTATCAATATCTTATAAAATCGTATATGAGAGCTCATTGCAGTAATATTAATGGTTAATTGTTATCAACATGTTATCAAACAAAACATATTCACATTTCATATACACATATGGGAGAGATAAGAGTATTGTGTTTTGTTTATAAACGCAGAAAACACCGACAAAAGTCAATAATACGCGTGAAGTAATTAATTAATTTTTTTTTAATTAGGTACGCGGTACACTGAAATCATGGACAAAACTGTGGTGTGTACTAAAACCAGGGTTATTACTGCTGTACAAAAGTCCTAAAACAAAAAGTAGTCACTGGGTTGGAACAATATTGTTAACATCGTGCCAGGTAATCGAGCGACCGAGTAAGAAAGATGGATTTTGTTTTAAATTATTTCACCCATTGGAACAATCGATATGGGCACCACGCGGACCAGACAAGGAAACGCTTGGGGCTGTTGTACAACCATTACCAACGGCGTATTTAATATTTCGGGCACCCAGTCAAGCGGCCGGTAAATGTTGGTTGGATGCATTAGAACTATCGCTTAGATGTTCGGCACTACTATTGAGATCTGTTAGCGGGAATACCAAACCTGAAATTGATACACTAACTGGTCAGTCATCACACGAGACACAGTGGTCGGAGGCCGACTACGAAAAACACTTCAACGAACATGGTGAGTGTTTTTTAAAAAAAAAAATTTTTAATTTTAGTTTACCGTTTACACATTAAGTCAGTTTTCTATATAATTCAGCGACACACAAACATTTTTGATTGGTGAACAGTTTTATTTAAATTTTCATTTATGTTGTGAAAATTTACAAAATTTTTCTTTTTTATTCTTCCTCTCATTTTCACTATTCTTCACGTACACTTTTATATTTTGTTTTGCTCCCAACAAAATTATCGTTTGTAATTCTAAAAAAAAAAACATTTAAAAATTGCTAGGAATTATACAAGACCATAAAACGTTCCTCAAAAAATATCTTCCAAAGACCCCAGATAAACATTATATGCGTTCCTTATCACCACTAGAAAATCTTCGTAACACTCCTCGAAGTCCATGTCCATCTCCAACACCAATATTTCAGCAATTATATTGTGCACTCTCGCACTGGGAACGTATCATGTCTGAATCACCGGAATTGCTATACAAAAACCGATATAGCTTGATTAAAACTATTGGTACGGTGGCTCCTTCGCGTAAGGCGGCTACAACGAGTAACATGGGAGATGATGATGAAGATGATGTTGATGATGATGATGATGACGGCGAGCAAGATGATTATGATACGGATTATGATACGAGCAATGATAATTCACCGTTTCATGAAATTCGTAAATCAAATTCAATGCTGCACGTACACGATGGCGATAAAATTGAAATGCAACGGCGTAAAAGTAGTCCAGCGATTAACGTAAATGAGATGGCAGAGTGTGGAAAAGTTTTTCGCAAATGTCAATTCAAGAGTAAAAATTTAATAAAAATTAAGATTTACAATGATGATACCAGTTAGTTGATTTTCGATTTTTATTATTTTGTTTTTAAATTACCTAATTACTTAATTTATGATTATTACAATTATTTTAGTTATTTCGATTATGTATTACCACTAGATTTTTTTTATTTTGGATTGCGTTAAATTAATTAAATAATTTCAGCTTTATTTAATACGGTAGAAAATATTTATTAAATAAAACATTTAGAGTTTTTGTTATTTTACATACTATTGTATAAATGACACTTTTCACATGCTGCCAGCATGTGGAGTACCCCCAAATTTACGATCAGTCGGTTACTCATGAACGATCGCGAAGCTACCTAATTGGTAACGAAATAATTTTACTTCTGAACGGTCGAGAGGTACGCGATCGAGTTGCGCGCCAACTTTCGTTAATTAGTCTGTCCTGCTTTTTAGGCAAACTGAGCAGTTGCCGTTAGGCCTTTGGTGCAACTTTGTAAGCTCTCAGACGATTGGTTCTGAAGTCAAACTTTCAACTTTCGCCGCTATTTTTGTACAGTGGCGACATGATGACAGTAAAACTCAATAATGGCTTAAGAATGCTCCTGAAGTAGACGTTAGCCTCTTAAATCTGTGATCCATGTTGAATACGTGTCTTATTCTTCTTACACCTTGATTAGCGTGTAATACATTTCTATGTCCAATATGGTTTTTCTTTCGATCATTAGCTAAGAGCTTAACATAGAATATAATAGTCACGCAGAATGTTGTATATCCCAATAGGAGATTAAAATTACATGAACAAAAAAAGCTTTTCGATCGATACGCGTTTTTATTTCAATCTCGTCGTCAAAATGTTGTGTTTGTAGCCAAATGTGTTATGTTTTGTCTCTTCCGATTAATGGTGGCGGTTTGAGTCAATTCAATATTGAATTGGATATGTCCATTTGAATCATAGTTGGGCGTAACTTTATTATTTTTTGATATGACAAATAATTTATACTCTTAATTTGAAAAGATATTGATTTATCAATAGTTCAAACAAAATTGGTTTTAATAATTTCGAAACTATAAAATTCCAAACCAATTTTTAATTGAATCGGTAACACAATGAATTTTTCAAATTGTAATTTGTGTACCGTCCACTTTTTATCGTGTAATGTAAATCGTATTTTAAATATGTGTATTTATGTTAAAGCTCTCCCTATAGCTCATGTGAAAAGTGTCATAATTAGAAAATATTTAAAACATTTCCTATGTACAGCCTACAACATAATTTACAGCAAACAACAACAAAAAACTTGGGAACATAACATTCATAAGTCATATGCTATATCAAAAAGCTTTTTACATCTATATCTGTATACTTTTCGGCTACCCCTCTTAACTCATCTAGATTTTTTCCATCCACAGTTGTTTTCCGACAATTTTAGGATTTTTATGTTTTTTATGTACTACATATGAAAATTTACAAAACTTTATTTTACCTCAATAGTTTTCTATATTTTCCTAGTTTTAGTGTTTTAGTGAAAAAAACCCTAGAAAATTGCTAATCAATATTTACGTACGAATATGTATCTGATTTTTATCGCTTGATTTTCTCGATTAATATTTTCGATCTCGATTTGTAGAACGAGTTGATTGTTGAAGGTTTGTTCACCCAAGACTAATAATTTTCTTTTGTTTATTTTCCACCAACTACAAATTTTCGTTTAGATCTTGATGTGGACAATCAAACGGATGGTGGAACATTGGTTTTATCTGGGCCGGAATCCGATTCCGAATCCGATGTGCCGGAAATAATGGAGGCAGAAGAATTTCCCGAAACGAATTATATTCATTGTCCGGAGGAGGACACTTTTGGTGGGGTCGGCGAACAAATTGAAGAATTAGCCGAGGAACATAAAAGTTTAATTTGGTTCCTAGTGAAACAAGTTCGTCCCGGCATGGATTTAAGTAAAGTTGTATTGCCCACGTTTATATTGGAGCCGCGGTCATTTCTAGATAAATTATCGGATTCATACTATCACGCTGATATACTAGCGAAGTAAGTTGTTGAATACGCGAATACGCGAATATTTTTTTTTTACATTTTTTATTTCTTTAAACAGAGCGGTTACCGAAGATGATCCGTTTACTAGAATGAAAACGGTTGTGAAATGGTATCTTTCTGGATTCTATAAAAAGCCCAAGGGTTTGAAGAAACCGTACAATCCAATTTTGGGCGAAACCTTCCGCTGCTATTGGGAGCACGAGAATGGAAGCCGTACTTATTATTTGGCCGAACAGGTTTCGCACCATCCACCAATTTCAGCCTTCTACGTTACAAATCGTCAAGACGGATTTTGCATTAGTTGCAGCATTTTGGCTAAATCCAAATTTTATGGTAACAGCACATCAGCCATACTCGATGGTGTTGCCACATTAACTCTATTACCGCGCGGTGAAAGCTATACGCTTACGGTGCCATACGCCCATTGCAAAGGAATTTTAATGGGCACCCTCTCAATGGAATTGGGCGGCAAAGTTTCTATTGAGTGTGAGAATACAGGTTATCGGGCGGAAATTGAATTTAAACTGAAACCGTTCTTGGGTGGTACCGAAGCAACGAACGTTATAAGTGGTCGATTAAAATTGGGAAAAGAAACGTTGGCTACGTTACACGGCCACTGGGATAGTGATATTAAAATTAAAGACTCGCGCACCTCACAGGAAGAGGTATTCTTTGCGGCAAACAATGAAATAAAAGCACGTCGATTAAAACGATTTACGGTACCAATTGAAGCACAAGCGGCAACCGATTCGGAGAGACTGTGGCAGCATGTTTCGGCCGCAATCCATCGCGATGATCAAGTAGCGGCAACCGAAGAGAAAACAGCTTTAGAAGAAGCGCAACGTTATTCGGCCAAAGAACGGAAGGCAATGTGTGCCGAATGGATTCCAACACATTTCCAACAGGACATTGTAACGGGACAGGTAATAAATGTTCAATGCACTAAGTCTGGGTATACATTTTTAATTATATTTAATTCCAGTGGCACTACAAGTATGCTGATTTGCGGCCATGGGATTTACGCAACGATCTGCGGCAATACGAGAGCAACTATCGAATAGTCACCAAAACTACGCATCATGCTCCAATGGTGCGTACTGCTAGTATTGTTAGTTCGGAACCGATCACATTGATGCAAACGGATTCACGATCTTCGTTGGCCGTACTCAAGAATACTAAGCGAGTTCTCAGTAGTCGTAAACTATCACAATCGCAGACATCGACTCCGGATCCGAACGAGCATAATTCGGATTCGAGCAGATCGGATGGAATAATTACAGGAAATTCAAGGTAAGCAGCATGATTTTTAGACTCACTCTGACTCGCAACCTTCGAATCGAATTAAATTCCCTCAAAGTTTGTTCCAATCTGTTGTAATACACACAGAGTACAAAGACAAAATCTGCTCTCGGTTTAATGTTAAAATTAGAATGAAACATCCGTTGTGTCAATCATTCATTTGAACACTAAATCACGGGAAAATTCTGAAGAAGTCCATCATTTTGATTGAATTTATGACGAATTCATTAAATCTTGAAGGCAATTGATTAAATTTTGATTAAATTTTCAAATTATATCATAGTCTGAGGTTTAATCAAATTATAAAGTACGTATATGTGTTCAATGTTATTTTGTCTAATTCTAAAGTTTCAATTTTTTGAGATTAATTCAAGAACTAAAATTAAAGTTAGCCAAAATGTACTTCTTCAATTATTGGTGTTCCATTGGAACTAACTATTTACAAGCTTTAATTCTGGCGGGAAACTATATCTGATATATGGTAGCATTACGTACATGAAATACAGTACATAAATCTAATCGAAGTTTTTTTTTCTTTCTATTTTCAGCAGAATACTCGATTCACTTGCCAACATAAATAAAAAATTAGATGAAAATACCAAGAAGATTCATACTCTCCAACTAAAAATGGATCGCATGGCATTTGAACCAAAACGCGATGATCAGCGAATGACATTAAACCATAGAACAGTTTTATACATTGCTATCGGTCTTTTAATTCATATCGTTGCAACATGGATATTAACCAGGAAATGATTTTAAAATTAAACAAAAACTTTATTAGCGCTTAAGATGTTTTACGCCCGCGCGATTAATTATTTAGTACACAACACATTACCAATTTATTTTATTTCCATTTTTTTTTTGTATAGTTTGTAAACTATGAATTCTGGTGTGGATGATACGGTATACATATATAGGATTGATTTTTTTAGTTTTTAAGAGACTCGTGCAGATTTATAACACATTTTGATATGAAACATTTATAAAAATGCTATTTTTAGAATTTATAGTTCTGGACTTTGGTTCGGGTGCAAATGGCCGGTTTTATTTGTAATATTGTTTGAGGACGTATAGTTAGTTTTCTGTATGAATGTATATAGAATATACTAGTCTCCGCTAGTTCGTAGATCGAAAATGAAATATTAACTAAACTAGAACCTTATATATTATGAAGTTATATTATAAATTATGTATTCTTATATTATTATGTAATTTAAATAAAAACCAAAAAATTATGTGAATTGGATACAACGATATATATAAATTTAAAAAAAATAATTAATTAATTAGAAATTGAACAGGATTTTGTGGTTGATTTGTGTCTTAAAAAAAAAATTTGATAAATTAATATTTTAAAAAATTTATTAATTATTAGTAAAAATTGAATTAATCATAAAAACAACAATAAGTTAATCAAATAATTAATTATATCTAATGCGTTTTATGCTTATGCAAATCTGAACAGACAGTTTTTTCCAGTTATACATACATACGTATTATACAAACATAAAAATACTACATTATAAATTGTTTTTCTAGTCTGAAGAAAGTTGAAAATTAATTGAAATTGATTTAAAAATATAAAGGACAATTTTTTTTTTAAAAAGATGGCATCTGTTTGTTTTAATTTTAATTGAGAATGCTGAATGATACCCAGGGATGGGCGAGATAGATTACGCCATGTAATCTACTCGTTTGTCGACACGTAAAATATAACGTAGATTACTTGGCAGTGTTTTTTGTCAACGTCAATAATACCTACCATATTTTGGCGATTAGAAATCGAATGCGCCAGTTCGCGGGAGTATTTTGTAAAAGCGTTCATCTAGAGGTGATTTTTCATTTTTTCTTTTTGACAAATAGTTGAATGAATAGTTTCAAACTGTCATCGTGTTTTTATTTATTCAGTATTGTATGCCATTTCATCATGGAAAAACTGAGCCCGGCATAGTGTCTACAAGTTGTTCAGGTTTATTACGAAAATCAGCGTCCTGTGAGGAATGTGTTTCGTGCGCTTAGACCAAGTTACGGTTGACATAAGACCACTATTTGCAATACCATCAAAAAATTTGGGAAACTAAACTGAGATTTTACAGTATTGGATGATACGCGACTAAATAGACGGTTTGGTGTGGTTTATGCGCTTGTGAAGACGGCCGGGACGTACCTGTGAATAGTGCTCGTTATTGCGCCATGGTAACGGAATATTTGCTGCCTGAAATTGAAGCCCGACCTCGACGACATTTGGTTCCAAGAAGTCGGTGCTATTTGCCATATAGCGCGCGAAGCAATGTACTTATTGAAAAATCATGTTGGCGAGCAATTAATTTCATGGTTCGGATCGTTGAATTGGCTATTTAGATCGTGTGATACCTCTATACTCTTTTCTTTGGGGCTACGCAAAGTCAAAAGTCTATGTGAATAAACCAGCTAGATTTGAGGCATTGGAACCCAACATTACTCGTGTAATTCGCCAAATACCATTCGATCTTCTCGAACGCGTCATCAAAAATTGGACTTTGAGACATTTGAAAGAAGTAATCTTTAAAAATAAATGGCAAGAAATGTTCTTGCGAATGATAATAAAGTTTCCATATACGATTAAATTGAATTTTTTTATTTTTTTTATTTTTGCACAAATCAACTCTATAGATTTCGTTATTACGGATAAAATCACGCACCAGTTGTTTCGTGCTCCCTATTTCTGGTATAACTGCCGGTGTGACTTTTGCAAGGTGTGTTAAATTTTATAGTTAAATTTCCTCGGATTATTTTTAATGTAGGTTATAACCTTTTTGTAAAGATTTCTATCAGTTGTGCCATGTAAAGATTTCTATCGTTAATCAGCACCAATTTTTAATACTCCGAGTCGAGTAAGCAGACAGTATTGACTGTTGAAATCGTGGACTCGAGTTCAAGACTCGTCAGCGCCAATACTTTTTTAATTTAATTTCTGCTGTAAAATTGGTTCTACACAACTTCTGTTGAAATCTACATTCACATCTCTTGTGTATGACTGGTAATGGTCAAATAAGCATAGTCCATTCTTGTTGCTAAAATTTTCAATTTTCTCTATTGAATTGGCAAATATAAAAGATTTGTTTAGCACCAATTTTATGTACGGCGGTGGTCCAGTAAGTAGAGTTGTTGCTATTGCATTCGTGGGTTCGAGTTCAATTCTTGTCAGCGTCAATTAATTTTTAATTTAATTTATTTAATTTCTCCCTTCAATTGGCAAATATAAAGGATCAGTATAGCGGCAAACCAATATATGGAAATGGTGAGGTGGTAAAGTAAGCGGAGTCGTAGCATAGGGTTTGCGATCGTGGACGATGTTGCAGTGTTCAAGCCTCGATGAGGGTAAACAAATTTAGAAATCCACACATTTCTCAATAAAATAAAAAAAATCACTTTTTGATTTAAAAATGACCAATTTGCTTAAATTAAAAATATATGTTGAGGGCTCGAACTAATCATCATATTACAATCCAATCACACATCTTCTTTTACCACCAAGCCACTGCCATACATATAAATAGTGTTATTACTATCGATTATAGCTGCCATTTGAATAAAAAAAATTGAAAATTTTAGCAACGGCAATGAACTCTGCTTATCTGACCATCGCCGTACGATTTCATTACCGCTCTATCTCTATACCCATCTTTTATACTTGCCACTTTTACACGGATAATATTGAATAATTTGGATTTGAGTAATTTGATTTTACCATCACCAATTTGACATGAGAAATTAAATCAAAAAATGTTTGGCTCGCTCGAGAATCGAACTTCGTTCCATTAATTCAATGTCACTGACTTTGCTTACTCGACCACCGCGGCATATATATTTCATGCTATACAAATCTTTTATATCTGTCATTTGAATAGAAAATATTGAAAATTTTAACAAAGGCAATGGACTCTGCGTTTATTTCACCATCGCTATATATATACCCATATCTTGTATACATGCCACTACTTGAACAAATGTTTAACAGAAGCTGTGTGTTGAACCAATTTGAATACAGAAGAAATTAAATTAAAATAATAATACCGTCCTTAAAGGGACTCGAACCTAGGACCACGAATCTAAGTCAATCACTCTACTACCTCAACCACCACCGTATTAGTATTTGATGTTATTCAAATCTTTTATACTTTCCAATTGAATTGAGAAACTTGGAGGAAATTTTTTAACAGAAGCTGAGTTGAAATTTCCCCTTATGTTCTTAAAAATTATATAACTTCCGTTCCAGTTTAATAATGTTTGATGCAATTTTCTAGACGGGCCACGATATTGACCACTGACCATACAAGTTTTATGTTTAAGTCAGTACATGAATAACGTCCAAATACAAAATTTCCCTATACAAACTGAAAGTATAACAAATAGGTATAGCTGAGTTTAAGTCTTGTTTAAAACTAAAAACAAATTTAATTTAATTTCTTACAATTTAATTCAATTCAGATTTTGTTAAATTTTCATTTTTCTCTATTCAAATGGTAAGTATAAAAGATGGATTTATCAGTAATGAAATTGTACGGCAGTGGTCAAGTAAACAAAGTAATGGGCGTTTGATTAGTGGACGTGAGTTCAAGCGGCATTCGGGCTAAGGTTTTTTTTAATTAATTTCAATGTAGAAAATAATAGATGACGCGTAAAGGACCATCCCTGGACTGATACCCCTTGCGCTTCGCATCGAAATTCCGCATACATTAAATCATAGTATGTCGTATGTATAATATGCTTTGGTCTATCTAAACGAGGTAAGTCCATTTTAGATTTGTTTCTAAAGGCATAGAAGAAATCTGAAGCAAAAAATTGAGAAAACCACCAGATACAAATATAAGCGTTCTAGGTACTAGTGTTTCCAGTGATGGCAGACAATATTGATATAAACAAGTCGGGTTTCATCATAATCAGCCAAAGAATAGACAAGTTCCCGTTCTAGTTGGCCATATTCCAGAACTTTATCGAAAACTAATATTAAAATACCATTTCCATCGAACATGTCGTGTATTTAATATAATCGGTTAAATTACGACCTAGTTCCATTCCTGGCCATATCCCAGAACAGTTTAGAAATTATTTTATAATCCTAACTCATCGTAGTCGATCATGATTCCAGAACTTTGTCTTAAAATTATTTTATAATCCCATTAACTCGGAACTCGGCTTTTCCAACATAATCGGTCAAGGATTGGATTAGTTACGTTCCGGTTGACCATATTCCAGAAATTTATTCAGAAATAATTATATGATGCCATTTCCATCGAACAAGTATAATTTCATTTAATCGGTTAAGGAATTTCTTAGTCCCGTTCTAGTTGGCCAAATTCTTGAACTTAATTTAAAAATACCATACTTTATCCCGAAATAATTGTATTATCCCATTTCCATCGAACAAGTCGGGTTTCATCCCAATCGGTCAAAGAACGGCCTAGTTTGGTTCCAGTTTGCCATATTCCAGGACTTTATCCCATAATAATTGGATAATCCCATGTCTAACGAACATGTCGAGTTATTAACATAATCGGTCAATGGCTTAGTTCCGTTCCAGTTAGCCAAATTCGAATGAAATATGGTTTCGACCGCGATCCGTCACTTTGTGCCACTATACAAACAACTATAATAAAGTATGACAACGAGCTATAAAAATTAAAAACCCTCAAAATTAATTTTACCCCCCGACATTTTTCGACCGCCACTGATATATGTGTACATGGTATTTAGGTAAACAAAACTTGAATTTTGCGGCAGTCTATATATTTAATCAGCTGATTGTGTATAATTTAAGTAATTTTTCGTTTTATTAAAATAAATTGAATATAAATGAATTACAATTGAAATTGGACTGGAACTAAACACTTGTAATCATTTTAAATGTCGCGTCTGTTAATATTTCTGTTCATTTTTATCGGTTTCATCCGTAATGGCCGTATGGATTGTGGATGCAATAAAATGAAAAGAGAAGCAGTTCTGACAGAATCTGATGATATACAAAATGACGCTGTTGAGAATAAAATCGGAATTGATGATATGGCATTGATTGAGGGTGGAAAATCTTGGATTGGAACAAATACACCGATATTCACCGCGGACCGTGAGTCGCCCGAAAAAGAGGTTACTTTATCGAAATTCTATCTCGACAAGCATGAAGTATCGAATGGAAAATATAGGGAATTTGTCGACGCGACTGGATATATAACGGAGGCGGAAAATTTTGGTGATAGTTTTGTATTTAAGCAGCATCTAAGTGATGAGGTGCGTAAGGAATATGAAGACTTTCGTGTCGTAAATGCTGAGTGGTGGTATAAAATTAAAGGTGCTTCGTGGCAGCATCCTGTTGGACCAGATTCCGATATTGTGGGGAAAGAAAATTTTCCAGTGATTCATGTCTCGTGGAATGATGCTGTGGCTTACTGTAAATGGCAACAGAAACGGTTGCCTAGCGAAGCGGAATGGGAGACGGCTTGTCGCGGCGGGAAACGTGGAAAATTGTTCCCATGGGGTAATAAATTTATGCCCAAAAATGAGCACTGGTATGTATTTTACTTATCACGAAACCAGTTTCGAATTTTATAAACCATTCAACTTTGTCGAAATGATAAAACGTTTTTTTTAACCCTTGCACGCAGGTTGAACATCTGGCAAGGTGAATTTCCTGATGGCAATTCGGGTGAGGATGGTTATCCATTTTTGTGTCCCGTTGATCGTTATCGCCAAAATGATTACGATCTCTACAACATTGTCGGAAATGTTTGGGAATGGACCGCAGATTTATGGAATGCAAAAGATAAAGGTAAATCAAATCCAGACCGAGTGCGCAAAGGTGGTTCATATTTGTGCCATGAGTCATATTGCTATCGGTATCGGTGTGCAGCCCGATCACAAAACACCGAAGATAGTTCTGCTGATAATTTAGGTTTTCGATGTGCAAAAGATTTTGAAACAGGGCCCGCATTGAATCGTGATGAACTTTAATTATCTGCTTGTGCTGTATTTGCATGCAATTCATGTACTTAAATCTCATTAGACATAATTATAAATCATTTTTATATAATTTCAATTTATTTAATGATATCCCCTGTACAATACAATTATATAATATATTATAATAGTTTTTTTTTTTAATGATAAAGTGAATTGAATTCATGTGAAACAATAAAACAAACAAAAAAATGTCCGCCACATCCACCTGGTCATTATGCCATGTGTATTCTGATTGCATTGCACGGCTTATTACATCAGTCTTAATTAACAATTTTTATTTATTTTACATTTATATAGAATTTTGATTTATTTACTAGACTCTAGGCACATTTAATTTTTTATTTTAAATTAATTCAAGAGATTGAGAGGTCGACCATAAATTTGTGCCACCGCGGTTGAACCGGAAATGGACGCCTTAATACTTAAAATCAAATAATAAAAAAATCAGAATTCGGTTAAATTCAAGACAAAATTAGATACGGCGTAGAACTGAAGTTCAATTAAAATAAAATGAACTCCAACAATCATAAAATACTGGAAATTCGCGGACGAATAAATTTGTATATGCCGTAGGAGATCAAACCGAGTGTGCCATATTTGATTGTAAACTTAGCGATACGATTACTTCGACTCGCTGGTGGAATAATAGAGATTTGTGGTATTTGTGATGGGTTCACCTTGCCCCAAAGATTTTTAATGCCCACTGTGTGGCCTATTCCGACCACGCCGACTACATTGACTGGATTCAGAAATCGTGCATCTGGTTGTGCAGCCACCTGAAGGGAGTGGCATAAATACATGTCTCTCTCTTTGACAAATACATCACCAAGAGCTGGATATTCGCCAGACATTTCCCGCATTAATTCCTCGAGCAAATCTTTTTGTTTGCATCGCTCGATTTCTTCTTTGCTGATCGTTTCGTTCGAGGTGATCAAGCGCCATAAGAGCTTGAACGACTGCCAAAATGATAATCCGTGTAAAGCACGTTGAACTGTGATATTTATAGGACGATCACCCAACTGGACGACACAATTACGGAGCTTTTTGGCTTCATCGACAGCGCGTCGAAATTCTCCGCCAGGCGCCATGCCCAATTCTTTTGTGATTTTGGCACTCATATTGAGAAGAAGTATATAGAAAACACCGTTAATAACGCCACTGCTGTGTATAATATTCCGAACCTTTGTCATGTTCATATCACGCGCCTCTTCCAAAAGGGTTTTTTCGTCATGCTTGAGTATGTGTATGCGGGCCGGGCACAACTCCACCATTATAACATCGGGCTGAACGTTACGAATTACCATCGAAACATCGTCTTGTGATTGCTCACTAAAATGGGCGGTTCCCACCAAATATACTTTACTTCCAAGTGGCGTGCGTAGTAAAGTTACAGTATCGGGTAAATTGTTATCAAATTCTTCTATAGTATCGAAAATTTTGATTTGTGTAACATTTGCCATCTCTTTCTCGGTGATCAACTCCGTTTTTGTGGTCGAAGTTGCTAGACCTGATGATATGCTTGAAGTACTTGGTGTATCATTTTTAAGCGTTTCATCCATCGATCGATCGTCATCATCACTACTTACTATCACAACGTCTTCGCCACTATCGGCTAAACTCACTGTAACACTTTGCTTATTTGTAAGATGTGTCACATCCGGCGTATCAGAAATATCGACAAAAATCATAGACGAATCATTTGATTTCAAATTATCGAGAAATTCCTTGGTTGCAGTCTTTGAACTGTTGCTAACATTTCTGGAATCATTGTTAAGTGTCGATGATAAATTTTCAATATCATTGAATGCTAGATCTTTTGACATATTGACGATAGCTGCAAAATTATCACGAATTTAGAAAATTTTAGTGCTGTTGTGCGATAATATTTTGGAGTAAAGACAACATACCTGACTCACTCAAAGGTGAAGATGTAGACGATAATAAATTTTCCAAGGCTGAATTATATAAGGTTTCGTCTTCTAAATCTGTTGTATTCGATGAATATCCACTAGCCATAATCTGTTAATACGATAAATAATAAATTTTGATTAAAAAACTATTGACAATTTGAAAAGTGAAAGTCCCACGTATGAATGTTCCCAAAATAAAATAAAATATCGCAAATGTCATTTTCACGCGAACATAACCTAGCATTTTGTGTTACGATTTGATAAACTCACATTTTACTCTTACTATATAATATAATATTGGCAAATATATATAATCAGCAATTTTATGTATATTTTGCGCACATTTGAATTAAATTTATATATAAAAATTATGTTTTAATAAATTATTCTTGGAATTAGAAGAGGAAGATACTTGATTATTTGTGGTTTTGGCAGCACTTGTCCCAATGATCCGTGAATTATGACGATACGCAATTTTTATTCAGATTGGTTTTTATAGCATCATATATAGTGAAAGAAGAGCGAATTTATAAAATTAACGTTGTAAAATTTGAAAAAATGACAATTTAAAAATTGATTCAAAAAAACAGCTAAGCATATTTTCACGAATTATACAAAATTAGTAGACTTACGATTAACTTAATTAAACTCCAAAGCAGTTTAGATTAGACTAGATGAAAAATGATTATGTACTTACATGTGAAATAGCCTATACCCAATGTAAACAAAATAGTGTCTTGGCCTTCATAAAGAAGTTAAAGGGTATATTAGGTGCGCCACTGTTTGTCTGTCAAAAATTGACTAGCATGTGTTTTGATTTGGTGTGTTAAATTACAGGCGATATTATTAATTTTTAAATAAAAATATTAATATACTTAAAAGGTAATTAATAAATTGTGCCACCCAAATATATTTTTTAATTTATCTCGTAGAGCAACAAAAAATTGTAGTCTTTTATCATCGAACCCAAAATTATTCAGATCTTTCCGATGGGTTATCTCAAACTCCCACTCTTTTGGGTTGTAATCTGACTAGTAAATTATTCCCGAAATAATACTACAATAGTTTGTATCTGTATCGAAAATGAATAACTCTATTTACATTTTTCTAGGAATAAGCTATGTTGTCAGACAACTCCGATACTGATGACTCGCTAAGCGACTTTCAATTGACTGACAACATAAAACAGCAGGAGGAAGAACCGTCAATTAAGCTTGATTCAAGTACCAATTCAGAAGAACAACATAACACATCGAATAATAAATCTGCTGCATCGGATTTATCCACCAGCAGTAGCAGGTCATCAGTAGAACATAGCACATCGATTAGTAAATCTCCAGAATTCAATGGATCCACCAGCAGTAGCAGCTCATCCGTAGAACATAACACATCGATTAGTAAATCTCCAGCAAAGAATATATCCACAAAAAATAGCAGTTCATTACCGTTGAATCTGCAACATTACTTATCAAATTATGAAAATTGTTTTGTTCCACAAGCCGGAGCTGCCAATGCACTAGACAAGATCGAATCCGACGAAGAAGTTTTTATAGTTCAAGCGTCAAAAGACTTTAATTTAAAAGAGTTTGTTGACAATAAGCTGAGCATCGACAAGACAAATACCTTTGAAACTAGCGATGGCATAACATTGGAATGTTATATGGAAAATTTTAGTAAAAAACCAAATCTAACACTAATCTACGGTGATAAGAAGGATAATGCAATGAAAGTTAATACTTTTGTGCCGGAAGGTAAATTAGTAATTCGAGAAAAATTATATCCGGGCAAAAATGAGGGGTCCGATATACATCTTAAGGTTGAATCACCGAAAAAAGTTCCATTTCCACGGGATCTCAAAGTTAGACATCCTCTGGTAGGTGCTTTCTACGAAGATAAAATTAATTTATCGAAAAAAATTGTAAAACGGTTACAATCATTAAAGAAGACAAAAAAAATAAAAAAAGAACATTATGTTGAGAATGTGACCATTAAAATGGAGCAATCAGAGCATGTAGAGCCGGTGAAGGAAACACCGATAAAAAAACATAAAAAAAGTGCAAAATTGAAACGGGAACGGTCCGTTGAGTTGGATGATGAATTGGATAATGTTGAGAAGATCATAATAAAACATTCGCCAAAGAAGAAGAAAATAAAACTAGAACAGTTTGATGATGAGAATGATTTGAGTTGGTTATCTCAAATTTGAAATTAAAATTAAAACGAAAAAAAAATCTAAGAACGAATTTGAGTTTTATTTCATTTAACCAAATTGTAATATGTACTGGAACTTTTTTTATAAATTTTTCATTTCTATCGAATTCCTGAGCTAATTTTGATATCCATTTCACTCCGATTGAAAGTTATCTTCTTAAACACTTCATTAATTTTATTTCTAAAAATTTACATATGTGACATAATCCGGATATAATTTTGATCGTAGAATAGAACTTCTGGCCATCTCCTCGATGAAATTTGATTGTGTATTTAATATTTTGACCCAAAAACATTATTTCATAGATTATATAACAAATGGTAGCCGGCGATGCCAGGTTCTCCGGGCCTGATGAATATGGAAGAAATTACTATTTTAACTGCTATAGCAAATTACAATAAACTATTCTATCGTAAGCTCACCAGATGATTAATAGATTCTTTTATCCATTAATATCACGCATGAATAAGGGGATCAACATTTTTTTAAATTAAATCACTAGGTACTGCTTATTGTAGATGTTCTTATAAATCGTTTAATATTGAATAGTTTACTTAGTAAAACGCGTAAACGTTACAAATTGCAATGCATTGAAAATCATTATTCTTTACAATAAAAATAATATACAACAAAATCTTTGTGCTTCGATATCTTTTAAAACAAACAATAAAGGCTCGTCAAGGACTGTTAGTCAGGCTTTGTTTCATGAAAATCGGATAAATATTTTACGAGTTAATTAATATAAGGTAAGAGACAGGCGGCTGGAGGACAAAGCTGCGATAATGGAAAGCTATTTTATTAGTTTTCTCTAATTTATTCTTAACGGATTTAACCATTTGGGTTACAATTTTCCATTGGAATTGGGAAATCTCGCATTTCAACAACTGTGATTTTATGTACACATTTAAAATGTGAAATTACAAAAACCATCTATTAACTGTAGATAATCAAATCATGTATTCATAAACATTCCTGATAAAAGCTGTAGTTTAATAATATTCAACATTATTCAATTACACAACAATTGGTTAACTGCAAAACTCTTAAATGTTTGGAAATTGTATTTAAAATTTGAGTTACAATTTTTCTGAATTTAATTCATTTCAATGTTAAAAACTAAAGATTATTAATTTTCATCGCAATATTTTAAATATGTCTTGTAAATAAATGTACCTAGGGTTAGGGTTAGTTTAAGTTAGAGTGGCTGCTTCGATATATTTCGACCGGCCACGGCACATTAGTTTTTATAAAACCCCAAGATATCTAGGTTTGCTTGTCATAATTTAGTGTCAAATAAACTTACTAAATGGAGATAACGTGTTTTTACATAAACCAATCTATGAATTAAATTTTTGTTATCTTCACAAAAACTGTTTTTGACAAATAAAAAATGTTTATTACTGACTAGATATGATGTTTAATAACTTAATATGTTTCATAATAAAAGGCTTTGTGTAGATAGCGTAATAATTACCCTATTTCTATTTGGTTAATATATAAAAGTTAATATTTTAATTAAACTGACTTTTTTTTTAAAGAAGTATCAAGTTTTATGATAACTTTTAAACGTTTAACAAGTTGTCTATAGATAAAATTGTAGTAACCAGTTTAGAAGTAAATTTTCTTTAAAGACGAGGAACATTTCGAGGAATCGATTAGAGCATGCTATAGAATTTAGGGTTGTGGAATTATTAGGGATGATAGCTCAAGAAGTTATTATCTGCAGTTAACCTCTTATTGCATAATACCACAGAATTTTTCTAACTGATTCAAGAAGTTCACGCATATTTCTTGCACTTCACTGACCTCACAATACTGTAAAACACTACAAAAATTAAATTATTAATATATCAGGACACGAATTAGGAAACAATACTAGCTCGATTAATGGATTCCGGACCCAAACAGTTTCACCAAATACACACGACAATAAAGCGATCATAACAGAACACAAATAATACAATAATTGACATGATTAATAAATAATGAAGAGAAAAGTAGAGTCATGACGATAAATATTGACCAGCAGGACTATAAACATTTTTTTGGCCCTCAAATTTTAGGACTAATTTTAACGAATTAGGTACAAGGACAAATTCACTTGAAATGCACGCGATAATAAACATATTACGCATTTGTTTACGTTTAAAACATCAATCTGTTATGAAAGTACCTTTATGCGCAAGGGAACAAATTTGATAATAGACTCCCTGACAAAATTGTAGATGCTGCAACTGATGGCAAATAGGATTTGATCCACGCACCAAAATATACCAATATAACATTTTAAAAATTCATGTGCCATCGCTATTCTAGAGGAATCTCACCATGAACACAAATATATAGATGAGTCCGAGTTTCCCTGGTCATAATGAATGAAACAAATTATTTTTATTTTTGTATACGCTGTAATAGGGTATGTGGTGGAACGACGGTTCAGACAGATTTCCTATGAAAAAACCAATTAAAAAAAACCAGCACGTAAGCCCATTTTAATTCAATTCATTTTTATTTTTTAATAATTAATTTCACTCCATGTATAATATATATTTTTATATTATTTTAAATTTGTTTTCAGCAATTGTTTAATTTTAATAAATTTTTTATGGCATTATTTATTAATTTTCATATAACATATAATTATAAACCATTTTTTTTTTGATTGTTTTTTGGTGACATTGAATTTTAATTAAATATTATTTCGTAAGTTTTTTTTATATATATAAATGTGCCATTTTCTTAATTGAATCATTTTTAATAATTTAATAATAAATTTTATTACACATAATTTTTAATTTATTTTAAATAAAGAAATAAAAAACATCAATCACGCATATTTTTTGTTGATTTTTTATTTTCACTTATTGTATAATGTTAGTAAATATTTATTATTCAATAGATAAATAAATATGTAGTTGAATAATATTTATATATATATATATTTTTTTTTTTGTTATATAAATATATGTATATGTTTATTATATAAATAAATAAAAAATGAAAATTAAATATGGACTAGAATAAATATATATATATATATATGTATATAATTATATTATAAATGTGTATTTTTTGTTTTATATAAGTCTTACAAATAAATAAATTAGAAAATAGTTTATTTTATATTTTTGTTATTTTAATTGTGTCACTTTTATTTTTGTGTTAGTTTGAGGTATATTTTTAATTGTATTTAAAATTAAATTTTTGTCTTAGGCAATTTTATTTTTATAATTTTTTTATTGCATAAAATATAACATTTAGTTTGTAATTTGTTTTACGTTGATAATTGAAAATATTTTATCGTTATAAAATTGAATTATTTGACCGACACAATTTTGTTACAGTTTTTTTTAAAGATTTAACAGATAGTTACCGAATTGTGCAGATCGAATCTAAAATTATATCCTGTAATCGTGTATCCTACTTAATTTTTATTGGCTGAAAAGAACATGGGCGTATTTTACCAAAAAATTAAATTATTTTAGATATTTGAATGATCACTCTCATTTAGGCTCTCCATAATATAAACACGTTCGCAGTAAATTTAAATCAATATCGAAAAAAATTACGATTTTTATAATTCCTATAAATACTGTTAGGGAGTAGACGATATCATTTAGAATAAAATGAAGAAACTTACAAATGGTAGAGTAGCATGCATTGGTATAGATAGCTATGGATCAATCTGGTCTCAAAACGCACGTTTCACGATGGGTCGAATTTAGCTTATGATATAAAATAGGGATTCTCTCAAATTATTTTACTAATCCACCAAGCAAAAAAAAAAAATTTTATCACAATTTTATATCTGATATGTATAAATGTATGCGTAGCGGAAATCTACACATCAAGGAAAATACATACTACTAAGGTTCCCTCAATGGGACTCATAAGTTAAGCAATGCTCTCAACGATGGCATACATTTATTTAACATAATCCAACTTGAGCTGCTATTTCACAACCAAAGGATACTAAGCTAATTGGAGGTTAATGAATTTTTAGCTATATTAGTTAGCAATAGATCGAAGATGATTATTCCTAGACCGATTCTGTTTTAGGTTTTTACAAGATTATGATTAGATTGCGATCACTATACATCTGGTTGAATCAAAGAGAATGTATATAGTCTTATGTGCGCTTTGTGTATTGCTCTTGATTACTTTGTTAGAAAGATTAATGCTACAAGGAGAACTTTGAAGTGGCCATGCCTTTTTACACATTGGATATTTATTTTACGAAGTGTAAAATTGCATGCAACTCTGGAGGAAAACAATTAAACAAAATGACACCGTACAAAGCATTAGCAACAAAATCCGAACATCACAAAGCCAGATGTCTTGAAAGAAAAATTGCCAATTCAAAATAAATATAATTTTGGTTTGCTTTATAATATATTCTAAAATGTTTGTTACTCTTTTCGAGAAAAAGCATCAATATGAAAAGAAAATATTTTTACGTTAAGTAACAACAGTTGACGCGTCTCGCGTAAACGCGAAGTGTTGTCATGATGTGTTGCAGTGATGATTCTTTTAAATAGGCGCAATAGATGTGATAAAACAGTTTAATAGAAATTGATTGATCTACATCTGGTATTTGGTTTAGTGCTCTTGGAGAGTTTATTATGTGGCCAAGTAACAATTGGATGAAACCCAATACACCACAAATACTATAACAGTATAGCAATTAATTAATATGAACATCATGCTATTTTCGATTTTCTCTGCTTTCACTTCACCTAATTATCTGATTCTAAACAAAACTGACAGATATAATGAAAAGCCAAAATTTTACCATGGTTTATAGCGCGAATAACTCAGAGATACAGATCGATATTGAATAGAAAATACACGAATTTCAAACCAACTGTGTTTCTTGGAAAATCTAATGTTTTTGAAAATTTCAAAATTTTTCTCATATTCTATTAATCCTTGGTTCAATTTTTTAAATTTATTATTATTTTGAAAATTTGCGAAAAGCTAGGAGTTGAAATAATTCCAGGTGTATGAAAATGGTATTTCTACCATTACGTCAATCAATACATTTGTTTAACGTAAAAGCACAGAGTACTTAATTACTAATTAAGTAATTAGTAATTAAGTACTCTGTGGTAAAAGTATAATTGTGAACATGTACATTGCTACTATTGTGGGACATCAAAGTTTTGCTGTTATATTGTAATTATATTTTATTAATAGAAAATGATCAATCATAGATTATAATTAATAACGAGCTGCGATAAATTAAATTCAACATTCCTTGAATATCGTGGAGAATGAATATTCTACGATACTATTTCACTAAAAATTATGATCGATTAATTTTAGATCACAATTTTTACGCTCCGATTAGATCATTCAATTAATTAACGATATGGATGAAAATTCATCACATTTGTTTCCATAAAATCTTATTTAGAATTAATTTAATAATTACAACGTTTAGTTTTACACAATTATTTTAATATTTCGGTTATTATCTATTCTTGTGTGTCGCTTTGAATTGGTTTCTATAGCATATTTATTTAGATAATTTTTTTTGTATTAAGGCCATTTTGAAAAAAAAAAACAAATAATTACATATTTTATTTTTATTTAATAAATATTTTTGTTTGTTTGTTAAAATCTAATTTATTTATATTTAATTATTATTTGGGGATATTGAGAATAGATATTTAAATACATATATATATATATATACATATATATTATATGTATATGTATATATATATATATATATATATATATATATATATATATATATATATATATATATATATATAATATATATATATATATATAGGTATGTATGAATACATGTTTAATAATAATAATTAAAAAAATGTAGTTTTATGACTAGAAATTTAACTACCCTGGAAATTCCAAAATTCATGTTTTTTTTATATTTAATTTATTATTATACCATATTATATAAAAAAATATATAATTTATTATTATTCTATAGACGTGTAGTTATTTAGTTGGATGGATTAAATTATAAAATAAAATTTTTTTGTATTTTTTATTTTTATATGTATGTATTTAATTTAATTTAATTGTGGACGACTTCGCCTGACTATGAGCAAAAATTACACAAACAAAAATTAAAGATTTTTAAATATTATATATAATTATACAAGTTTTAATTTTAATATTAATTACAATTAAATTTAATTAACTTTAATAAATTTGTAACATAATTTTTGTTTCGTTTCAAACTCTTACCTCATCCCACAAATTTATATTCTGGTTCCACACATACACACAAATATTTCAGTTTTTAAAAACACAACAAATTAATTAAATTAATCGAAAGACATTTCTTCATTTTTTTGTACGTTCGCCACTCTTCTGAAACTATTTCATATATCGATTAAATTAAAATTCATCTCTAGTTACTAACTACGCATCCGCTTCGTTTCGGGTTCAATTTTTAAATGTAACTCATTCGGGAACATGAGATTATCATGTTGATGCATATCGTCTGGATGCTGGAATGGAAATGAAATCTTTAAAAAGGTTAAGAAGAAATGTCGAAACCATTTTGTAAATATCCAAACCTTGCTGAATTCCCCCATAACGGCAATCGGTTTGGTGTCCGTCGCTTGAGCTACCTTATGTTCGACGATGAAAAACATGTACTCATCGTAGAGCAGGCGTATCAAATGAAAACTACCAAAACTGGCGGCTGATCTTAACGTTAAATCACGTATAACCATCGATGAATAAAAGCTCCATTTGAGCAGAAATTGACGTGCAGCTGTTGCATAGCTCGGTTTACCTTGATACTCTTCAAGAGCTGTATCTACAACGAGCCGCAACCATGAGGCCCATTGCTCTAATGAATTCTGTTGCTGGAGTGCTGCCTTAAAATCATTTACTAGTCTTTGTACCGTATTCGTATCACATTGGCATACCCATGATGCCTGTTCATGTACATTGTGAAAATCGACTCTATTCAAATCATTTAACATTTGAGCAATTTGTGAACTATTCTGTAATACAGCTCGTGCTGCCTGCGCCAAATGATTTAGTGACGTGTAACGACGCAAAGTTTGACCAAACGCCTGTACCGACGAGAGCTTTATCTGTATTATTTTATCCGGGCAACCTGCCATTGCGGTCGTAAGCCAATTCTCCAAATTTTTTGAAAAATTTCGTATCGCCTGTGTCAATGAACTCGGTATCGGCCGTAACACATCCGGTATTAGCACCTCGACCATATTCTGATAGAATGCCAAATCAACTTGTCGTATAAAATTTTGAATGGAATCACATTGGCATAGTATATATAGCTTTGATTTGCTTAAATATTTCTCCTCTTCACACTCGTCTCCATTATTATTATCCTGGGCGCGCCAAAATTCGCGCCATAATGATTCAACTGTACTAAATTCTAAATTTAAAATTGCATCAAGAAATGCCTCACAATGTTCGCGATATATTGAGCGTAAGGTATCGACATCCTCGAGTGTGATCTCGTCCGGGAAAGGTTGTGTTATATCGATGGAAGGAAATAGTGGAATAGCCCGAGATCCATCTCCTAAGTACTGCGAACATGCTTCATACGTTTCCGGCTTGGAACCTGATTTTCGATTACTTCTTGTCACGGTGCTATTATTTATATTTGAGTTTGATGTGGCTGCTCCATTATGTGGTTGCTTCTCATCGAGTGCAGACATTAAATGTGATCCCGGCTTAACGCGAATGCCATAGTAATGATACTTTGAATTTCCTCGCGTACCGAGACGTCGAGTTCTCAGCCCCGTGAATACAGATCGTATTAGTTTACCAAAACTAGCCGCATTCACTGCATCCAATTTATTTTCATTACAATGTCGCATATAATGATTGTATAGAGTGGACCGGGGTAAACTAACACCCTCGGCCGTTTCATAATTTTCCAAAAGCCATGCAACCTATCCAAGATAAATACAATTATAAAAATTGTTGATCGACTTATAATATTTTGCATGCAAAAGCTTACCGTAGCTGGGGATACACGTGTCGCATGCGATAAATTAGGAGTTGATTCTGTTTCAGGGGCGGAAATATTGTTAGCATTAGACCCCGATTGTGGACCTTGGATATAAGCTACCTCCTATTTATTATATGTATAAGGTTACAAATCCAATCACCAGATATAATGTTATGTACATATACAGATTTATTTACAAACAAGAGAACCGAAAAACCCAAGATTAGTAAAATTAGGAATTTAATTTATTTTCCAAAAAATTCAACTACTCACCGCCGAAATACTCTGCGGTGAATCATTTGGTTGCGATGTTAAAATTGTTTCATCTACTGGTACAATACTGTACGTGCTCGAGCTGTTATTTGACGATGAACTACCATAATTACCGGTCGATGCATAGTACTGTTGGCCATTTGTTGAATAATCTCCCACGGTATATACAGGATATGCCCTATTATCAATAATCCTTTGGGTTATGACAAATTAAATTTGAATGCTTACAAAATTTACTTACATTTGTGTTTGAGTTTGTCCTGTTGCTGTGTATAAATCGGAATCAACATATTGCACATGATATGAATGGGGCGGTACTGAGTCTTGGGAGGACACTGAAATAAAATAAAATACGCAGATTATTTAATTTTTTAGTCGATAATGATACATTTTTTAAACATTAAAATAGAATTATAAAATTTTCAAAACTATCAATTATGTAGTGATAAATTGCCTTTATTAGACTACCATCAGTATTAATAATTAAATTGATTTTTATCTATCCTATATTATTTATGTATTAAGCTTGTAATATATTTTATATGTAAGCTAAGAATAAGTCAATTTAAATCTAGATATTAACTTTGTTCATTTCAAATATCAAATTTTGTTTGAGAGAAGTTTGGATAGCGCCCCGAACTCTTGCATTACAAAATGTTGCAAGTACAAATCTTGCATTTTTTTTAAAATCATGCAAATTAAAATGGTGCATTGGCGTTTTTATTTAATATAATTTTACGTGTTAAAGAAAATCATAAGGAAAGTAGTTATAATTTTATAACATAATTGAAAAAAAAGATAAAATAAAATAAAATGTTCGACGATTAAAAAAGGATAATATTAAGTGCGATTCTTAAAGTTTTTCTTAATTATGTTCCATTTTTTTAGTGATCCGTTTTATTTTTGATTATTGTTTTTTTTTTCTTTGAAATGTGTTCTTCATCTTATTAATTTCAGCCTTTGCCACAGTAAGATCTTTCGCTAAATTTTCAATAATTTTCCAACCTGTCGTTGTTCTACTATAACTTCAAGACGCCGGTACCACGCTTCAACACTGTTTTGGGTACGTGAGGGAAGATTACTGAACCCATCGGCATCTGCAGTATACCAGAATTGTAGATAATATTTGGATGTACAACTTTCTCTATATCAGTTTGCCAATTACAATTATCATTATAGTTACAGTAGAACTATATCACTACAATTTGTTATCTGGCGAAATTATGTAATGCAAGATTTTGAAATGTAAGATTAAGGAGCTAACCCAAAGTTTCATAATAATTTAAATCACAAATTGAATAAGATGTAAAAAGCTTTTAAGAGATTAACTTAATCTCATTTAATTTTAAAAGTTGAATCCCAGTTCAATCAAACATCACTAACTAAAAATTGACTTGTCCTGTGAAGCAGTTGTAAGGTATAAACAGAACCAAAGTTACATCGACAAGCGACAACGTGTGTCAAATTAAAATAAACAGAAAGTATGCGATGCTCACACAACCAATGTCAGTGTTGACAGCGACATTGTAGTCGATCTTTTTTAGAACGTATTTTTAATTTTGTCGGCGGCGTTGCGACCCAACACGCGAAGTAGATGATACATACCGATCTCTGTACAATGTCGAGATCAGAGATTTGATGAAGATCCCTGACATTGTACATGAAATAAGATCTCAGCAAATACGCTGCCTCGGTCATTCTACGTGCTGCCACCATACAGTAGGCACAGATGTCGTTGCAGGCGACAATGGCCTCACGGTATAGACAATGACTAGACTTCTCCAGATTCTCTAAGACGGTATGAATACTAAGCTCAAGATCGACACCGGTGGAGCCTGATTGGTTGACTCAGTAAGGAGCCAGTAATGGCATTTAATAAATTGTTATAATAATTTGGTCGTTATATCTTTTGGTTCTGTTTATAAGTTTATGGTGGTGGTTTATTATTAGTAGACACTTGTCCTAGTTTATACCAACGCTGAGTCGAAATCAAAATAACCTGAGTACATGATGTTAAAATCGCTACCAGGTTTTGTTCTATGTTTTGATTTTACACAGAGTTTTGGCAATATGATTGAAATATCAAATTAAAAAATATTGCAATTGGATACTAGCACACAAAAAATATGCTATATTGCCACCTTCTCTACGTATACGAACATTATCTATCCAGAACCAATGATACGTATATTGCCGCCCTCGTTAGCACAGTATATATAGTGTGTTTGCTTTGTTATTCATGAGTCTCGGGTTCAATTCCCGGTGATGACCATAAATCACGGTTGGGTGTTTTAATGTGTTTATATGTGTTTGCACGGGTACTGCACCGTGGGCTCGTTAGTGGCATTGAGTGGTGGAGTAATCCACCCAACTTTAATTTTTAATGATACATTGACAAGCAACGACGCTTGTCAAGTTATAATACATTAACGTCGAATTATTTTTATAATCCATTTCTAATTTTGTCGACGGCGCTGCAGTGATCGCAACTGTTTTCTGGCACTTCATATCGGTACCATTGTTTTGGGTGTCATTTTTTGTGTATATGTACACAAATTAAAACAAAATCTTTTCTTCGCTATACACTTTGGCTTTATATTCTGTTTACTAAAATAACATCGCCGATAGACAAATGTATTTCGTCAATGTATTTGGTCGTTGTATGTTTGGTTCTGTTTATAGCTTAAATCGGTTCTAAACTTCATAGCTATAGCATGATCAAAACAGTAGTTAACCAACCAGCTTAGATTAGGTCACATTTCTGTGACAGGATCCAAAATATGAAAAACTCCTAATGAAAACTTCTTGATTTCATCTAAATTGATTAGATGTAGTTCCCATTTCTTGAAGTAATGATGTTAACGTCAGGTTTTTCATTAGAAATTTGACTTAAAAATTTGTTAGTATTTGAATGTTGATATTGTTTCTTAATGAAATCTTTTTTTAATAATTTTAGTTTTTAACGTAGTACAACCAATTCTTATAAAAGGATTTGTAAAATAATATTTTGCAAATATAATTATTCGATTAACACAGAAATACTTGACAGCTAAATAATGTGAGGCGATACCTTATAGTTATGACCTATTTTAATTCACCTACAACCCGTGTACATCAACAAAAATGTAGATCTGATGTGGGTATATACTATATATATATGCACTATATATAATGAATAATACTAAAACTATATATTTTGTACAAATAACGTAAAATAAAATAGCATGCATTTACTATATTTAGTGTTAGCATTTCACAAATATCTCGTATTTTCACAATACATACTGGGTATTAAAATAAACAAACAATTAAAATTCATTTTTTTGAAAACTTTATTGGGAAAAATAGTTAAAGCATAATTATTCTACGAAAAACATTACAATTAAACGGCGGGGGTTGTGAAAAAATATACGGTACCGAACTGAAAATCATTTCAAATTGTTTGTCAAAATGATGGAAAATCAGTTTTTGTTGTTGTCCGTTCTGCAAGATGTCGAATTGATATTCCAAATAACCAACAAAAATCAGAAAAAATTTTTGAGTAGGGCTTGTAGAGTTGTAGCTGGTTTAATTTGCTCGGAAATGGGACGTTAATTTGGATTTAACATGAATGAATACCGGCTAATATATTTAAACTTTTGAGAGAAGTACATAATTTAGAAGGATAGATTATTGGTTATTTTTCATTTTAATTATGGGTTGAAATCCTAAAATAAAGTTTGGCTTACTTATACGATTTAAAGAAATTTTCAGTAAAGAAAACATTTTAGGCCGCCCATGCAATCAAATATCCCGTTTCAAAATGCATTGTGTGCAAACAATTAATCTTTTATCTTCGAACCATTATGGCAAGTTGGGAACGGTTTACTATCGTTTTTGTGGCCATATGAAGCCGCAATTATAAATATATTTGATTAAAATATTTAAGGCGATGAGAATTATTCCAGGTGTCCAAGACAACTGTAGAAAATACGTACTTTCATTCTACGATCATTTAATTAACGATCATAAGTTAATTTTTTAAATAATAAATTTACTGATTTATCATTCATCTTCAAGTCATAATTCAGATGTATGACGTTTAATGTGAGGACTATATTATAATGATATAGCCCTATAATTTCAAATTTCCATAAATGCTATTCGATCAAATTTTACCAAAGCTCTTCCGAATTGGCAGAATTCAATATTGTTTATGAATTTTAGAAAATTTCCATATGCTTTCCATATGTAATAAATTCAGTATTTCAAATTTCAATACAAATTTAAAAAATATATTTAAAAAAAATTAGAATTATATGCGTAAAATTTGATTTGTAAATAATTGTAAAATCAATAAACTATAATACATTGCTTTAACTCATTTTATTCAATTACTATGATTTATTCAATTCCAATTATAATTGAATTTCGCAAAATTTTTGTACATTCGTTCGAAGTTTAATCCAAATATATGTATTTAAATGATTTTTTATTTTTATTGCAAAATTATATTTAAAAATATAATTTGTTACATTAAATTTTGAACGTTAAATTTCGATCTTATTTACTGAATTTTGATAATTTTGAATTTTAAGTTATAACTTAATTTTGTGAATTTTGAAGTAAACATGGACCATTTATAAATATTATCAAATTATAAATTTTAAAATTCTGAACCAGAAATTTCTATTTACTCAACTAAAAGAATCTGGAGATAATTTCAACCGATTCTAAAAAATTAATCGTTAAACTGAATGATATAATATCGGATTAGGTAGGTACAGCTCGAATGAAATATCAGTAATCGAACAAAATATTGAAGAAATTTTCCAAACTTAAAAAAAAAATGAGTTCTAGAGAATTATATGGAGGAATAGAGATTTATCGAAATCTTTCATTTTAAATACTTATATAAATAAGGCGTGGTATTATATAAAGAGCCCCGTTTACGAAACAAAATCTGAGTTTAATCAACAAAAATCTGAATTTAAAACTGAATTTAATTAAATTATATGCACATGGATTAACGCGTCGACGGATAATCTAATAATCTAATTTTATTTGGCAAATGTTATATAGGTATTTTTAACCAACTTCCAAAAATAATGACATTAATTGGTGCTATCATTCTCAGAATTATATACATTACATAAATACGATACGATGACACAAATTTAAAAATTGTATATGTCAAAAATTTCTAAGGAACATATACATATTATGTTATATAGACAATTTTTCAGAAATTACGTTTATGTGGTATGTATTTTGAAATTAGAGAGATTGATAAAAATCGATTGTAAATAAAACAAAAAATAAAATCTTCACACTGAAATCCTAATGTTGCTAAATATATATATTATATATATATATATATATATATATATATATATATATATATATATATATATATATATATATATATATATATATATATATATATATATATATATGTTATATGTAGGTCTTCGGTTACCGTCCAGACATCTTTATTATTATTATTATAAAAAAAATATATTTTTTACCACAATACGGATTATTATTATGTCGTCTGTACATCATAATTTTTTGTTTATAAGTTGCTCTAAATATTGTATTAATATTGTCCTAAATATTCACAATATAATATCTTTATGTTTTAACACTATATATATGTATGTAACTTTAAATAAATTATCTCTATATTGGAAACAATAAATTTTCTTTTTGTCAATTGATATCTCTTATACACAACTATGTTTCCAGTTCAAACACAATACTAAAATTTTTTATTTAAATAAAAGTGATAATTATGATATAGTAAATTATCTCTTTACACAACATTTATATACACAACACACAACATATAAGCATTAGCAGCAGCAGCAGCCAAGACACACGACGAGCGAACAACCTTAGCAACGGGTTGCGCGACGTCAAAATTCAAACTGAAATCTCTTATTTATAAAATGTACCCATAACTCGATCACGATAAAAACGAATTTTTCATCTTCCCGCTATATGTACATAATATATACTCTCGTAATATATGGGGTACACGCACACACACACACACACATAACATAATATAACAAATATTTAGAGGGAACATTTTATTAGACAACCTGTGCGTTAGTTTTTCATTTTATTTTTTTTTATCTCATTTTGCTCGATGTTTCCCATTACCATCAATAAAAATAAGTTTATGTATCATTTTTATAAATTGTTGTTGTTATTGTAAAAGGGAAAACATTAAAACTTATGATATCATTCAATTTTCCCAAAATATTGTGTATCTATATGATTATGATACGATACGATACACCATCGGTCGGATTGCAAAATAATATATATATATATATATATATATATATATATATATATATATATATATATATATATATTTATATACATTTTCACAGGTGAAAGTGATCCACCTACTAATTTTATTTATTTTCCTCTTTGCTCCTCTATAAATACCCTTAACAAAAATGTACCAAAATATAATCCCAATAAACGACACAATATATAAACCACCATTTATTAGAGGAGTAACCCAATTTAGTACCACCCCTTTGTTTTATTTTATTTTTCTATTTTCTATTTACTTGTTATTTTTCCACGCAGCATCCAACGAGAAAATGTTAAATACAAAAAAAAAAAAAAATCCCTCCATATAAATATAAAAATAAAATTGGAAATTTTATCTCATTTCCACCAATCTTATGATCTATTTTTTTTCCGCTCCTTTATTTGTCATTTTGAATATATGTATTATATGGTGTTTAAAATAATTTTTTTAATACATTATGGAACACGGAAAAATTTGTTTATCGACTACCACCACCACACCAAAGTGTAGAAAAAGAATTTATTAAGATTTTAATTAACATCATATTTATATATTTATTTTTAAAGTATATAATTACAACGATATATATTTTTTTTTAGATCTATTTATTCATTTGTTGTGCTTGCTATTTATTTGCCATCATAAACAATATATTAAAAAATGTAAAATAATGATAAAAATATAAGAAAATTGTTGGAAAATTTGTTTACGAAAAATATAAATACTTCAGGCAAATATATATGTATTATATATAAATAAATATTTGTAACAAATAAAAAAATAGTTTTATATATAAATGTATATATACTCGTATATATATTTAGATTGTTTGTGTCATTTATTTATATCAAAGTGTAATTAGTGGTTAATTTAATTAAATTAAATTTTGGTAATTAGTAATATTGGAAAATTTATCTTTCACTTTCATTTTAGAAAATTTATTATTTTTTGTTGTATTTAGTGTGTTATTCATATTATGTACATACATATATATATATATATATATATAATATATATATATATATATATATATATATATATATATATATATATATATATATATATATATATATATATATATATATATATATATATATATATATATATATATATATATATATATATATATATATATATATATATATATATATATATATATATATATATATATATATATATATATATATATATATATATATATATATATATATATATATATATATATATATATATATATATATATATATATATATATATATATATATATATATATATATATATATATATATATATATATATATATATATATATATATATATATATATATATATATATATATATATATATATATATATATATATATATATATATATATATATGTATATGTATAGTTGTTTTGTGAAATTTTTTGGGTTATTATATGGATTCGAAGAAAAGCATAGTGTAAAATTAATATGGTTACAGTGAAGGAAGATTTAATAATATTTTTATAAATATTTGTATGGTTTTGAATGATATTGAATGGATGATGTATTATATAGTTGAACTTATAAAAAAATGTTCCGATATGTACAAGATGATATGGTTTCTACCGTTCTAGTTTGATTAATTTTTCGAACCTCCAGATCTATCAATATTGTGTTTGAAAGTGTTACTACATATGGCATTCGTTTTTCTCATTTATGATTAAATAACAATGTACATATGTACATATATATTATATTTGTGATTGTAAATACAAAATATCGTTAGTTAAAAATTAGATTAATTTTTTTACAATAGATAATTTAACAATTTTAATTGGAAAATTAACATGAAACGTCTTAATTAAAAAATGTTTATTTTTGAATCAAATTTATTAAACTATTGTATTTAATTATTAATTTTAATTATTTGTATCATTTCCCATTCATATTAATTATAAATATGCTGTTATTTAATCAAAAATGGAAAACACGTTGCTAGAAACGAAAGCCATGTAGCCACGCCTTTACCAACGTTAAAAATTAAAATTTTGACAGAAAAATCAAATTTATATAACATAATTTTTACCTAATTGATATACGGCCTTCATATTCGGCCCTATCTTCATCAACATTTATTAAATACCAAATATAATTGTTTAAATTTAAACATTAATTTTATTTATTTGGAATTTGGCTTAGTTAAAATTTTCTATTTGCAATGGTTGATGATACCGCAGTTAAAAGAAATTACTGTTTGATTAAATTTTTACAATAGTACCATCGATTTTTAATAAGTTTGTACAAATAAAATAAGTGTCGTAAAGCTAACGTTAAAAAGGTATCATAAATTTCTGTCTTTAATTTGGCGATTGAGAAATCGAACATAAAAGTTAAATGACAAATCTTCTCAATTTGGCCTACAAATGACAGATACCACAGACTAAAATGAAGAGAAATTTTCGTTTCAAACAAATATTCGGTAAATCTTCGGTAAAATATATGAAAAATTAACTATAATTAGATTAAGTAAATTGTATTCTAAATATAATTAACATTAAGTAAATTGTATTCAAAAATATCACTTATTACACCTGTCAATTAATTTGTGCAAACCATTAAAATAAAATCATTTCTTTTGTTGTTAAAAATATGATTCTACAGCGGACACTACCTCACTGTCATCGAAAAATCTTAGCCCCCTTAAGTTTTTCTTCAAATTGGTAAAAAGGAAATAATCACTTGGGGCCAGATCTGAACCATAAGGTCGATGCGGTATTCCATTGAACTTGCAATCTCGTAAGGCTTGCCTTCAACATTCGCCTTATATGAACTAGTGCATTTTCATATAAAAGCAATACTTTTTACTTGATTTGACCTCGTCGTTTTTCCCTGATAGCATTTTTCAATTTATTCAAAACCTTAAGCCCATGTTATTGTGTTTTTATGAGGTAAGTATAGTCAATCATCAAAATTTCATCAGCATCCCAAAAATGTTGCCATTATGTTACCTGCAGATGCTTCAACCTGAAACTTTTTCAGTGGTGGATTTCCCTGAGTTATCCATTGCATGGATGCCTGTTTCGATTCTGGACCATAGTAATGAATCCACTTTTCATCACTGGTGACAATTGGTTTATAAGTTACACCGGATCGTCTTCACTCATTTCTAAAATTACTTTAGATGTTTCCACTCGATATTTTTTTTGGTTTATAGTAAACATTCGGGGAACCCATCTGGTACTTACTTTTGACAGCTTAAGATGATTGTGTAAAATTGTGCTAACACTGCCAATAGATATATTTAATATTATACGTAATTTTGAAATGGTGATTCGTCTGTTTTTCATTATGAGATCCTCGGTCAAAATAACCATTTCGTGAGTGAAATCGCGTCTACCGCGGTTTTCTGCTGCGTGGGTCATCTTCCGGCGACTCTCTACATGGTATGAATAGATGGGACCCATTTTATTATTGTTTTATAAGATGGACTATAGATTCTCCGTAAACATTTTTCATTCTTCTTTCGACATCCTTAGAATTAGAAGTATCATTTTTCTTTACGAGGAAATTAATCGCACCACGATGTGCAATATTTTCCATATTTTTAAATTTTGAAAAC
Organism: Tipula unca; assembly: GCA_951394425.1. NCBI lineage: Eukaryota > Metazoa > Arthropoda > Insecta > Diptera > Tipulidae > Tipula > Tipula unca. The sequence continues at coordinate 39,253,389 of OX596381.1, forward strand.
AAGTATGTATTCAATCACTCACAGAAACTAAATGAAAATGATTTGAATGACATTTTTTTGTTGTTGATAGAATAAATAGTTTAATAAAAAAAACAAAATAAAAATTTTTTAATACCGTTATATCATATACTAGATTTACCGAACTTATTGAACTCCCCTCGTAACTTTGATTTATTTTCCGAATCTCAAGATGAAAAGGATCAATATTCTGTGTGAAAGTGTTACTAAACGCGGCATTCGTTTCTAGAAACGTTTTACTCGTTTATGATTAAATAACAATTTTGTATTATATATACATATATACATATATGAATTTTGACACAGAATATTTTAATGAATAATTAAACTTAATTTTCTGTTACGATTTAACCATTTTAATTGGAAAATTAACATATCGTAGTTATAAAAATAATTTATTCGTTCCAAACCAAGAAATGCTTATTTTTGAATTAAATTTTTATATCTACGCAAATTTTTTCATTTGATTATTAATTTTAATTATTTTTTAAATATAAATATGTAGCCATTTAATAAAAATGGGAAACACGTTGCTAGAAGCGAAAGCTATGTAGCCACGCCTTTACAAACGATAACAATTCAAATTTGGACAGAAACCGCTGTAGCCACATTGTAGACACAGTAAGGGTCCACCATTATTATTTTGTATGGACCATCGCTTCTCTAATAAATATGTACAAAGAAAATTAAAAGTGTAGTAAAATTAAAGTTAAAATGATATTTGTGACTATAATTTGGCAATCGAAATGGAAAGTAAAGTTAAATAAATCTTTTTAATTTGTCATACAAATGCCAGATAACACTAAAATCAAGGGAAATTTTCGTTTTAAGCAAACTCAGTCTCAGAATCACAAAGATTATTAATCATCGCGAGACACATTTGCCCCACATACCGTAGTTCCAACACTGATATAGAATGATCCGCATATGCGGCCTTAATAAAAGTACGATTGATTGAATGTTTGGCCAATTGATTCTATAGAAACAACTATACATTTAACGTAAATATGAAGAATATCAGTTAGACACCATAAAAAAAACATTTAACGCCTTTAAATATGAAAAAATTAGGTGACTGAAAGAATTATCGAGGTGAAATATTTTTAACAGCAAAAGTAATTTTTTGCTTCCTGATTTATTTAAAATTTTAACAGTTGATGAATTGCACTAAAGATATTTAATTATTTTATTTTAATCCTAACTTTATTATTATGTATAAGATTTGTATCAAAGAAATTTGTAATAAGCAAATACAAAAGATATTTTCACGGTATTTTGAAATTTTTTTCATTTCACGGCTATAAGTTTTTGTTACATCAGTTGTTAAAATTTATAAACGGCCTCTACCGTGTTAAAGTTTGTATTTTTATAAATTAAATAAAGTTTGATTTCAAAATGTTAAAATTTTAATTTTAAACACTTTAACTGTTTTAATTTGATTCACTTACACTTGAATGGTTCGATTGATAATTTGTGATAGTTTTTCCATTTTCACTATTGTGAATGCAGTTAAATATGAAATTGTATATTTAGAGGGATTGTTTAAGAAGCAAACGCCTTTTTTTACTGAATTATTTGATTTCCTGTTTACTAGTATTATAAAAAAATGGAGTTTGAATATCACCCCATATTAAAGCCGAAAATAACAATCTGGAGTTTGTAATTTTAGTATTCTCTATAACACTAAAATATGTTGGGATAAATACGATTCTGTTTTTGGCAAAAAACAGTTGTTCGGAATTTCTAGGTCAAAAAATTCGCTGTTTTAGGTTAATGTTAATAAATTAAGCTGTATAATAGATGAATAAACTATTTCTTTATAAAATAATAAAATTCAATTTAAATAGACATTTTGCTTTGTGACAAAGTTCATATATATTGTATGGTTTGTAGTTGTCAAATATAATTCACACAGCAAAAATAATATACGTCATTAAAAATATTTCACCTCGATAATTTTAAACTATACTTTTAACAGATTCTAGCACATCATATAAATATCATTCATGTGTTGAGATTGGGATCTTTTGAAGCAACCTAAACAATCTTTTCTAATTTTTTTGAATATGTATCTTTTTCTTTAGATATTTATTCAGTTCTGTATAATAACAGAGTCGTACAGAGCAAGGATATTCATAAGAACGACGTGCAAAATATTTCTATTAAATGTATATAGAAAACACACTATCTAAACTTTACGGTGGGAACATTTAGCTAAATTGAATGTTCAATCGGATTCTAACTCGGAGATAGTTGTGGCCATCGGTACATTTCGATGTCATTTTATCAAACTCGGTGATGTTGATCAAAAACAATTGTTCAATAAGCTCGCTTAACCCTGAAAAATAAATATTTTTTCATCTAAATTTTATATTTATCCGTACTAAATAATCCAAATACATTAAAAAATAACTAGATTAGATTAGCTCATATTAGAAGGTGTTAACTTTATTATGCACTGAATAAAACCAAACAATTCATTAATTCATATGTTTATCCATCCGCAAATTTGTAATGAAATTGAAACGCCAACTCTCAATTGCTCCCTATAGGGTTCCACATGTTCCATTGACCAAATCGCCTACTCGGCTGATTTTACAAGTTTCAATCTGTGTGGAAAAATTTAGTATCACATGTTGGCATAATTGCGGATCAATTTCGCGAATAATGCGTTGAATTTCAAGTTTTATCTATATTTGTTGAAACTACATTAATATTTTCCATATCAATGTTGTCAACTTGATGCCACAATCAAATACTTGTCATACATATTAGTATTTTTAAATTCTAAACATTTTCATAGGCTGTATTGTCAATATTTTAACAATTTTTGATTTTATACTATTGAATCACAGATAATCATTTGTCATGAAATTCTAAAAAGAAGAATTCCATTACATTCAGATTTAACATGTTCCTTAATTGCAAAAAGTAAGAATGTGATCTCTTGTTACAGATTAAGTTTCTTGACGTATATATGGGCCTCCTAAACTCTATATGGTACGTAAACGATGCTTATGTAGTGGCGGATTTTTCATCTGAATTGAACATAAAGATGACGATTAAGGGAAAAAGTTCAATCCTGTGTTACTTTAAATGAATAATTATGATTATATTATATCTTTGTCTTTTGATAAACAATTATTAATAATTCTAATTTTTCCATTCGAAATGTTTGGTATTTCGAGCATGGCTCAAAAAGATAATCCTGGTAGAAAAACTAAATTTAAATCAGTTTATTAAAATTCGATAGTAGTTAAAATTTCATAACTTAGTTTTTTATATTATGACTTCGATGATTGATTTGGAAAGGTTTGGAGTTGGTTTGCGAGGTCTAATATTTCTCAGACCATTACATAAAAATATTTTAACTTTAAAGAGGAGAAATGGATGATTTTTTTTGTGATTTTATTGGTTTAGATATCAGATGTAAATAGCTAGGTTAAATATAGGACCTTGTGAACCAACCATAAATATTCATTATTTGATATTCGCCGGATTATCAATCGATTTGAATAAAAAATAATATTCAAATTTAACGTAAATCCGCAAAAAAAAGTCCGGTCAAGCAAGAAATTTTTCAATTGTAATAATCAATTTTATTTTCATATTATAAATGTTTTAAATCATAGAAAACTATTCGGGTGAACTAAATAAACTATTCGGAATCTCAACCATAACTGCTTGTGATGAGTGATGACTATATGTTCCCAATGTATCTGTTTGAATATTCAATATATATTGGAAAATATACCATCCATATACTGCCATGTTTCGCGTTGTGCATCCCCATATGCCAGAGATATAAATCCTTTATTTTGAAAATATGTTAAGATTTGGTTATTGGTTATTTAACGAAACATATAATTAAGTCTGCCATCACGATAACTGCTGATAGCGATGTCGTGTTATTGGAACCGAAAAGTACATACGAGTATATTCAATAAAATCACAACTTCTGTTCACTGAATGATGGCATGTACAAAGCTAGTAAACGTACTCCAGATATCTGTGTCTCGAGACATTCACAATGGCTTCCATTTGAACTTGTTCTGCTATAATAACTGCAACTTTCTTGTGGCACTAGGCCGAATACAACTGACCTAACATTTGTTAGTGATCGCCATCCAGGATTAGTTGCAGTAATAGAAGGGCCGTTACCTTTAGTTATTTCCGAAAAAATATGTCAAACAATTAATTATCCTGTTGACAGCTCCATGTTCGCGAAGCTTTTCTGATTGTATCAACGTCCATATTGGGCATATGTTTACGGAGTGAATGTTTGATTTTTTACAGCGAAATATCGACTAACTCATATACGCGGTTACAAATAGAACATATTACTGTGTGGGTTACTTTTGGTAACTATGGTGAACAATATGATTCATAGTGTAATATAGCAAAATGATTTGTAGTATTTCTGTTATCGTATTTTTATGTCGAAAAATATAGTTGCTTTTCTACGATGTCGAAATGAGATAATGTAAATGGATATATAAAGTATAATAACATATATTTTTGTAACAATTGATGACCGATTTTGGACCTCAAATTTTATTAAAATTATTTTTAATAAATTTCTTGAACACCATGTAGTTCAAGAATTATTGAGCATTTTATTTTCTCTATATAATTTTCCTTTAATCTTTACCACCGCAGACCCACATTTTATATTTTTTCAAATTTTTGAACCCTACCTGGAACGGAGCATACATTTCTTACTACATTTTCATAATTCACTATTAAAAACTCATCAAAAAATTATTTAAAAATATTTTTAGATTCGTTAAAGTAAACCCTTTAAAATGACATATCACATGCCATATAAATAAAATGTGAACATTTTTGGTACCTACATACATTTAATTATAAATTAATTAGTTAAATTTATTTTTTTCTTAAACTTGAATTATCTGTGGATTAAATAATATACATTCATGCACAATTTCCACTCATTGCGAATGCTAGTTCAACAGTTATGAGCTTGTGATAGACTGGGCAGGCGGACAACGGAGTGAGACCATAAGGGTTCCGTTTCCCATTGTATGTACGGAACCCTAAAAATTCAGCGATTTTCAAAATTTTGTCAACTCTGTCTGAGCATATACGCCTAGAATATATATTCTATTTTGATTTTTTTGACAGTCAACAAACTACTGAAATTTTGACATGCTAGAGAATTTGTTAGCTTTATAATATCGTGTTGCCACAATAAGAGCATGAACTTCTCAACCCGCTAGATGTCTGCAGTATATGTATGTATGTATAAATCACAAGTCAGACGATTTAAACCAAAATATCAGTACGAATGTTAAAAGGCGCAGCAATTAGGTGGAAAATATTAAAACAAAATTATTGAAAACTTATAAAATTTCAGTTCTTATATAAAAACTAAAATAGTATTTATTTATATGGTGTGTCAGATAAATTGATTAGTTTATTAAACACTGTATTGCCAGACAAAACTCTGTGTTAAATACTGATTTTTCAACGTCATAAATTGTTCCATGTCAGTTAATTTTAAGGCAGTAAAGATTAAGTTTTTTTTTATTAAAATTTAAAATTTAGATTTTTGTGATATAATTTTGATGATTATACAATCCTATTCGTCAGGTCAATTCAAAATAAATAAGTAATTCGAACAATTGGAGGCTTATAGGAAGGATGTGATAATTGAAAAGTTGGATCTCCCAATTGGATGATAACCTTAAGATGTTTTGATGTAATAAAAAAAGATTTTGTTGCAACTTAATTCACGCAGTTGTTTTGGTTTTATTACAATACTCCACTTAACTTGATGAAATCTTTCACTAATTGCCAATTAATGCTCCACTAATTTTGTTTAGCACGCAACCATTTATTGAACAAAATCCTTAGTATTTTTAACAAGATTTATTGCTGTAAATTGTGGTTTCGTTAAGTACCATACGAGTATGTGCAAACAAGATCCATTTTTGATATGAGTTTATTTTATTGTCTATTCTTTATACTGGTTGACAATAAAAGACGAAGACTGATTTTATATTAATTTTTTTTTTCAGTTAGAATATTTTATCACACTTTTTTTATGTCTATACATACAAATAAAATCTTTTCATTCCAAAAAAATTAGTTCTCCATTCATTTTAATTTTTGAGTTATCATTTCTATAAAAAAAACACTTTGATATTCTCGAATGTAGCTCGAAATTCTTCGTCTTCCACGTTCAACTTAATTCAAAGCGATAAAACGATACCGGAAGTTTGGTAATTCTTCGGACCATCCAGGAATAGGCGTCCGTGCACCGTCAACAGTTTCGTAGCATCATGGAATGCCCGATTCACCGAAATCCGCAAGTCAAGATGAATCATTTAAACCGCGAAACTGTTCGAAAAATTAGGCAAATAAAAACTTAACAATTCTATATGTACAAAACAAACTGAAAAGAACGCATCTTCTTACGGACAAGATAAAGCTAATACTACTCGAAAGATGCAAATTGTTACTGAAGCGGCTCGGCGGCAAAAATCAAGAAAAATTATTTTTACCGATGAGGAGCTGTTCACAATTGAATGATGACTAGTGACCATATTTGCGCAAGAGCACCTCCCAGTGGAATCGAGTTGTTGCCAGAAGTCAAAATTGTACATTTTTCATGGTTAGAAAATTTCCAGATTTTATCGACGGTATGCAATGACCACTATCAAAGCCACCACACACCATACAGTCCGGATTTAAATCCTTTCGACAATTTTATTTTGGGTATACATAGAAATTAAAGCTCACGCCATACCACATACAAATTTGTAGCCCATTATCAAGCCCATTATGACAATAATAGTTAATGTTTAAAGTTATGTATTGATGCTGATGGGGCCTATTTTGAAAAGTGGTAATTTTTCTATTATAAAATCGTGTTATAATAATAATAATAACAAGTCGATTAGATTGCACCACATGCAGAAATATTTAGAATGGTATCAGTATACGTATTTTATTGTCACCTGATATGTATATGTATACATAAATATGTATATAAATAATAAATATAGGTATATATAAATATATATACATAACATAATTTTGTATTACATTTTATTTATTTACATTTCATCAAATTTTATGATTTTATTATCTCATCTACTCAAAAAAATTAAAAACCAATGCTTTATAGATTTGAAGTACATATAGCGTCAGATATGGGAGTAATGTACTGAATCATTTTGTTTTGCTAATGTATCGTACTTTCATGTATTTAGAGAAACAACTGCTTGGTGGTCAAATTATCTCCAATATAGCTCTGTTAAAAAAGTAATTGAGAAGTCTACAGTTCTCGCCTCATCGAGGACGAATAAAGTAAAATTCAAATCTGTCTATAACGTCTTCTTTTCAAATCCGAAATGCTTTGTCAGACACACATCAGATAACCATTTTCCATTTTCATACCTAACACATTACTTATTAATTGCTTCATGCAGGATTTCGTTCATTATAGAGCAACAGCAATATCTTAATGTTACATTTGCTTAAATATTGTCTTTCCGTTCATTTTTATTGAAGTTTCTACGGTTTTGATTTTGACTGCTACCAATTATATATTTTGTTTGTTTTTGAGAATAAATTAAAATATATACTTCTATATTAAATAATACTAATTAAATTGTTGCCAATAGCATCATCATAATTTAAAAATGTATGTATTACTATAAAACTGTTGCTGGTTGATGCTATCATGGTTGGCGAAATCAAATTTAGAAACTTTTGGTATATAAAGAACTTGTGGTCACAAATACAATAAATAACATGTCGGCGTAAAGTAAAACAAAACATAAATTTATGCACCTTCCCTTTCATTTTTAAGTTATATGTTATATCAATTTAAATTTAAATTTTTACAATAAAATCGTTGTTATCCCACGACCCTCATTTACTATCCGTAATTTGAAATACACAATTTTAAAAGTAAATCAATTTTTTTTCAATTAATTGGGTATTACAACATTATCAGTGCTTCTATTTTATTCGACCGAATAAATTTTTTTAAAACTAATAATCGACAACTTAATCGCAGGTAACATTTTTATGAAAAACTCTCTCAACAAAATATATTTCCATGATTTTCACCCTAATAAAAGAATATCCCATATTCCCATCTATATTTCTAATCCAAAAACGTTTGATCCTAATTAGGTAAATTACACTTGCGAGTATAATTTCTATATGTATTCCGAAAAAATGAAATCAAACTCGAATACATACTTTGTATTTGTTTACAAAATAATAATTTTTCCTCCTGATAAAAATAAATCCCTATTAATTTTTTTTTTTTTTAACACAGGAGCAAAAAAGGATATTGAAATATTATAATAGGGTATTAGTTACATATTCACTATGTTATATGAAATCTCAAACAGAAATTTATCCACCTTACATTATTGTTACTTATAGTTGTTACTATATATTTGATTTTCAATTTTCCCACTATTATTATCCATACATAATGTGCGTATGCATTGTGTTCGGCTGGTTGGATATATTGGTTGGTTCGATAAAATAGGAATCCGTGTATACTAATAAAATTGATACATGTGCATATTGACACAGCATGAATCTCCTCAAATACTACATTAATTAATAGTGTTATACAAAGAGTTGGTATAATAATATAAAATTATCAATTATGGTTGTCTGATTTAATCAGGTTAGAAATTGTAGAGAACTGTTTATAAGGTATATGTATGGTTTTGTGAAGCCAACCCCTTGTTATATACCATAGTACCTTTATATTTGTTTGTTCATAATAACAAAATTCTTTGTTTTTAATTTAATTAAGGCAGGTACATTAAAAGTGGTTGATACTTGAAATAAAAAAGTTGTAAACATAATCTAAAGAATTTCTTCAACTTATTATTAAGTCTTAAGTGGATCAATTATAATTTAGTAGTATATTGTATATATTTTTTCTTCGAAAAATTAACTATCCATGATTTTTATTTAAATTAATAATTCTCTGGTAATTGTTATTTTCTACTTTAACATTTGGTTTTTTATTTAGCTATTTTAACTAGCCTACTTAGTATTCATTTGCAATACAAGGTGTCCCAATTAAAATGCAACACTCTAAATAACTTTAGAAATAATTATTTTTCATCAAAATGCGTTAAATATCATTATGATTGAAAATCCTGCAAATTCCAATTAATGACCTCGTTAATTTTTTAAATATTTAGAAAAGAAGGTTGAGGGATATTTCATTTGATAGGTGTTGACTCGGCGAAATAATAGTTTTAATTAAATTCTTCTATCAGATAATTTTTGTACAGACGGAGTTTCTAGTCAATCTTGATTTAGTCCTCCAACTTAGTTTACGCACGCTGTACTTAAAAACATGTATGTATAGCGTTGTAAAGAAAATTAAAATGTGCATACATTTCCTTTCAAAATGGAGTTTGGCGTGTCTCAGCAATTTAATAAAATATAGTTATATGAAAAGTTCTGCAGAATATTTCATTTTAATTGGGACACCGTATATATGTACTACAACCTTTATTTAGGAATATCTATTGTTCAAAAATTGATGATCTTTGACAAAATTTATATTATATGATGAGAGAACTGGGTATTTTTCATAAACATATCGGCTAGAAACTGACCGTTGTTTCTGTTACAACCATTCAGAATAATAGTAGCTTCATAAATATTTTGTAAAAAAGATTTATTTTGTCAATTTATTCAGTCATAATATATTTCTGAATTCTCTAGAAAATTGAATACATGTACATAAATTGAAAATGTCTAACACAAACTTCATTTCAGTAATTTTGAACATTCTGTCAACATTTTTTTTTTTGATGGGTTGGGTAAATAAAATCATCATTATGGATCAAGCCATGCTTCCTTCATTCTTTTGACTTCGCTAAGTGGGTTAAATCTAATTCATTGAGATAATATGTGCGGAAACGGTATGCGAATATTAGTATTCTCCGTGATATTGCTAAATTTCTGCCTTAGCAGAGGATTATATCGGTCGGATTAGTTTTTCTAAAGTTCAATTTAAGAAGAATTGAAACTGCATTTTTCTCTTCATAGGAAATCGCTGAGTTCTTCATTTTTCGAAATTTTTGACTCCTAGGGAATGTACTCAAATATAATAAAAACCAAAATGATTTAAGCAAAGAAAGACAGTCTTATAATTTTTAATAAATATAATTTAGAAGAGAATGAATGAGAAACATAGAAATGTTTCCCTATATCTTTGAGATGATGTGGACTAGGAAGCAATTGAAAGTATATTTTAGACTGTCTGCCCAGGTGGCACCATCTACATGCTCATGTAGATTTTGTAATTTTTTTAATTCGAATGTTGATTTGTCAGACCAACGAATGCTGTTCCAGTATCATTGTGGAATATTAATATAATTTTTGGCGAATGCTAGTCATTTGAGATCATATAGGTAATTTTGTATTTGCAAAATTACTTAAGCCCATTGCTCTTAATTTTCTGCAAACAGGCCGTACTGAGGTGTCCAATTTTGATTCCGGCTATAAACTGCACTTGTACAGGTTTTCCCATTGTATTTTCGCGTTAATATTTTATATTTTTGAAAGCCGTGTCCGAATTTAATTTAGATTTAATTATTATGGCTCGATTCGGAATTTTAGAACCAAAAACAAATATCATTATTTTGACATTATTATTATATGAAAAATGGGAACATTGAGAGTGTATATATTATTATATCTTTTGGATAAATTGTAAATCTTATATTTTTAAAAATTCGATTTTTATTTCAATAAAATCAAAATACAAATTTTAAATTTCATCGCTGTACATTTTATAAATTTGGTAACAGGATGGTTTGATTTATGTGTTATAAAAATACAACTCCCGAATTTTCCCTGCTGCGCAAATGATTTTTATCAAGCAAAACCTTCACGTTATATACTTACATATACATATATGAATGTATGTAACGCTAATATACTATGTGAAAAATCAGATGGTTTGAAAATCAACCACATGATACAGCATAAAAATTATTTATCGATAACAATTATTTAATCAATTTAAAAAATATTAAATCGGTCAATTATCCTTAATATAAAAATAAACTGAAAATTGTATATCTTGATTTTCTAAATAAATTTAATACTTTCTACTATGTAGATATGTATATATTTGTATTTAAAACATTTGTATAAAGAATAAAATCTTCCACCTACCTCGTAAATAGCAGACCCCATTCTACACCACATTTATATAAACAATTTATATAGACATTAAATTTTCCTTTCATCTTAGGTATTGAAAAATATCAATGATCACAGACAATTCATTTGATTTTAACAAAGCCCTATTTATTTTGTTGACAAATAATACGTCGCATAATAAAATGATTTTTATCTTAAATATTTCCAGAGAATGGTGTGGTTAGCAAATAAATTATCAGCACAATAGAAGCACTCGAACATCCAAACACAAAATACACAGAGAGACAGATAACCCACAAATTGTTAATTTTTCCAAAATATATATGAATAAAAAAAAAAAATCTCTTGTATTGTGTTTTTTGTGTATGAAAGTTTTTCAAATTTTCTTTTATATATTTGACAAATTTCTAAAAATGATAATTTTTTGTTGGATTTTCTTTTTGGAAAATTTTATAAATAAATTAGTTAGCATTTTGTTGAAACAAATTATTATCGTTTGACTTTCGGGATCATGAGGTTAACAGACTTTCGGTTTTATTGGTGTGGCCAACACGTGCCTGGGAGTATGAGTTCCAATGGAAACAAAAAATCAATTCGAAATTTAAATATTTGTATATTTATGTATACAGTTACAAATATCTTCTAACTATCATGTCGATATCTTTATTAAGGGCCTAAAATATAGCAATAACTAAATCAGACAACTCTTAATAAGTTGTACTATTCGTTGTACTATTCGTATGACACCTGGTGAACCTACGATCGGGACATAATAGATGTAAAGGTGCCCATATATCTGCAAGCATGCTTGACAAGCAGTTGATTGGAGAGAAAAAATCAAACATGCTTGATATTTCGTCAATCATTTATACAGGATTGTGCAAGCCTTCAATCATCACCATATACACTATCAAAATGATTGGGTACACATAATGATTGTCAAGTTGCCAATTAAGGAGCTTATACACCTGCATGCTTGCAGGTGTATAAGCTCCTTAATTGGCATTCATCATTCAGGAATCATTTCCTTCACGATTAATTACTGGTTAATTTTCAATCAATTTACTATACCAAGTTCCAACACTATTAATTTCCTGGATATTATTCAAATTTGCCAAATATTCCATCAAAATAATTTCAAGCTCCGTTCAAATTTCAAAGTTATTCAATTTGACTTTTCCATTTTACCAAATTTATTTATATATTTCTTGATGATTTTTTTTGAAATATTCCAACTGATCACGATCGGGTTAGACATATTTACAACTGTAGCCTAATCAAAAGGTTGATGCAGGAAGTGATATCAATCACGAATATTGACTATACAAATCAATTATAAAGTGCTGAGTTATTTAATGAGAAAATTAAAATTAAAATTGTGATCTTTCTAATTTGATATATTTAAAAATATTGTGAACATTTACGCTATTCCAGGCTTAGACAAATTGAAAAATCATACAATTTTTCTATTTTGATAGAATTGTCTGGAAAGAAACTCACCTCGTTTTACTCAGAATGGATAAGAGATTCAAGAAAAATGTTATATTATGAACGAACCTGAATATCTAATTTTTTCTGTATAAAGTAAGCTTATGTTTTAAATGACGAATGGTATTTTTTGTTGTGATCAATTCAATAAATATCCTTCTACTACTAGAGTCTAAATCATTAATAAATACATAAATCTTACCGTTTCAGAGGTAATCAAGGTTGTTAAGATTCACCAGAATCAGACTAATATGTCTGTTTTTAGGAATGAAGTAAGTGGTAAGTTGAATTCTTTTTAGAATAATAATGATAATAATAATTACTTAACTATACAAGAAAATATCAAGGCTCCAAAAACAACATTTTATCATCAGTCTAACGTACAAGTCCTACACAACTACCGCATCTACTGGCAACAATTTATTAGTTAGCCGATTTGAAGTGCTCTGGAATTTAATTTTTAAATGTATTAACATTTGTCAGACGCTTCAATAACATGACATGAATTGAAAAAATATTTGATTGTAAATTATAAGTAGAAATCAATTTTTAAGAATATTTTAAAAATTGGTAAAATTTGGGTTATGTTTGTTTCAAAAACCAAACAGAAAATAAATACTTCAATTGTATTCATGAATTTGAATACAGTCTTCCATAAAGCGTGAATTATGTATGCATATATACCATGCGAGCACTCTTTTTAGTGGTTGTTAGCTAGAATAGACGTTAATTATGTACATAATTGCCTTTATCAAATTCCTGCAATTTTGAATTTTTCATAAAATATAAGTTTCCCAAAGACTTGATGAATAATTTAATTTAGAAATTAGATTATTTAGATTAATTCTTTCACTTAATTTACTGTTCGAAAAATTTAAACTTTTAACAAAAAGACAATAATTAAGAACATTAATTTTTCAAAAAATTATTTGATTGTATTTGTTTCACAAATATCGTTTGGAAAATTTATGTATAAAATAAAGAAACCATTTGGATCATCACTGTTCAAATAGACCAGGCCTTTGGATTGAAACGAAGTTTACTAATATATTTATTTAACTAACCGAATAGAGAAATATTTTCTGCTACCTAAGCGAAGGAAAACAGCTTCAAATCCTTAAATTTCACATACGAACCGTAATTCGAACATGTTTCATTCTTCGCACTAACGAATAACGAGTAACGGATTGCATTACAACTTAAAATTGACCGTGATATTAAATTATAGACTTAAAAAAATAGACTTATTTTAAACAATAACAACCATATTCTAATACTAATTCTGGTTCAAAACATCAACATAATAGCATAAATTACAATTTAGGTTAAAAACATTTACGTTCACTGTAGTACACAACCAAAGAAACGTTTTCAAATTATGCCAACGAAATAGTAAACACTTTTCCATATTGTTCCTAATATCAAGATAAATGTGTACATTATTCTACAAAATAAATAATTGCTGCTTGTTTAGAAACCTACTAAACAAGGTTGAAAACGCAAAATATCGGGTTATAGAGTTTCTGAAAAAGATGTTTAATAAAACCATCGCAAATAATAATGCGACAAAATAAACCGAACGAGTAATTTTTGCTCGATTGCATTTATTTTGGTTTGCAAAAATTAAAAAAAAAATTGTTAATTAATTTTTTCAGATTATCTCTCAACCTGCGGAAGCATAGTGTTGCGGATAGAAGAGCCGTTTATCGTACTAAACATTTATTGACAAATACAACGTAATGAAATACAGTAAGAGCTTTGTGGATCGAGCATACCGGCTATTGCTAAATCGCCGAGAAAATAACTTCTAAGAGAGCTGATGTAGTACGAGAGGTTAAGAAAACTCCTACAAAGTCCGCCCGAGAATTAAATTAAAGGACGATTATAAGATGGAAGCACCAGAACCATCCAAAGACAACCAATAAAAATCGGCTGATTAATTGAAAGTCTTGTTGCCAAGCAGTAGATGAATAATGAAAAATTTTGGCAGTCAAGAACTCCTGAATGTAGTTTCAATTTAAAATAAGAACAACATCTGCTGATAAGATCTATAAGCAATAATTTAATTATGAGGGCCGGCGGATTTTGACGCATACTGTATGTATTCGATTGTTCTTAGAGAACAATAAGATGGCATGTTTCTGACCTCAAGAAATATTGAGTCACACGTTGATGAGTGCCTAAGTTTTCGTGGTAGATTTTACATAATTGAAATTTGAATGTTAAAATTTTCCAGCGTATCAAAATGATTTATGTGGGCCAGGAATTCAACTTCATTAAAACTGAAATACACAATAAGTAAGTAGAGGCTTAAATATTTAAAATCAAGAGTCTGTATCGTGGTTTAATTTATATAGCAGAGTTAAAAATATTTATTTTATTTAAATTGAGGTGAATTTCAATGAAAGTTTGGATACAATTCTAGTAACATTTGTTCAAATTCTAATGAAATTTAATAATTTAGAACTACAATTCAGAACATGGTGTACAATTTTCCAAACTATTTCAAATTTTTAGATTGATGCATTTCAAAATCTGATATAATATTTTTAAATTATTGGCAGACAATTTTGTTTGTTGATATAGAGAATGTTTGTCAATATTTTGTTTTGGATTTCTATATATAGTTCTTACATTGTGACTTACAAAAATAAAACCTTATCAAGATCGGGCTTAGCTGGTATAGAAAAATTATAAAATTTGTTTGAAAAATCCTTTTCATTTACAATGAACTGAAAATTGTAATTTTTTATTTTTAATCGCTTGTTAATTAAATTGAAATTCATAATACTATTGCTGAATAAAGTCCTTTATGTTTGTGTATATATATATATATATACATATATATAGATACAATTTTAACACATTTCTAATTCCCCCTTTTATTTATTAGAACCACAACGATAAATTCGACCGTGCACCTGGCTGGTAGGTAATTTTAATAAAATCAATTTTATCCACTACATCAAGCCGTATCGTACATACCAAATAAAACGTCGCTCTTAATTGGTTATAACATTGTAATCTTTATATTTTTAAATACGTCAAATATTCAACAAATTTGTCAATTAAGATGAAAACATATACGAGTATGTATAATAAAAAAAAATTACTTTTGTATTTATGATGAACAACTTTTGCTTTTAAAACAATTTTCCACCCTTTTAATATTTTAAGTATCTATCATCTTTATTTATTATTCGTGTTTAGCTGTTACTGGTATGTATGTACGTATTACTATTCCCTATTATCATTCTTACTATTTTTATTACAACTTTCACTTGTGTTTCTGTTGGTGTATCAATTTACCTTAGAATTGAAACTTGTGAAATCGAAGTAAACAATTTTATAATGAAAAATACAATTTATAAAAATAAAGAAAAATTGTAAATGAAAAAAGGAAAAATCTTACCTGTTTGCACGTGCGGTGCACATGAAGTGCAAAATGTTTATAATTTGTTTATTTTTCTTTTATCATTTTTTTTGTTTTTCATTTACACGGAGATAAAAGAAAAATTTGTGCATGCTGTGATCACCCCTGATCAAGCAGTAATATTTTTATTTTATTATTGTGGGGTGATTAAAAATTGTATTATATAGATCAGAAAAGGGGATGTTTGTTTTCTTGGTTATTATTACTGTGTTTGGTCGATTCAATTATTTTTAATATTTAATTAATTAATATTGTAAGATTTTAAGCAGCGTATGCATACATTAAAAACTATAGATTATTCAATATCGGCTTGAACCAGTAATAAAGTAAAGTAAAACCAGTAATTTTGCGATAGCAAATTTTAGAATTGGTATGAAAAAATAATATGAATATTAATAAGTAATAAAAAATTAAAATTGGACGGATAAATCCAGCTCTTAATACCGCAAATGGGCTCAATACTCGGACAAACACAAATATTTCACATCTAAAACACGGACAATCAATTTGAATATTTTGGATTTAGATAATGGAGTTGTAAACATTAAGTTATTATATTTGAACGAATGTCTACATTAATTTGTCTGGAATTCACGGAATTTTTTATTAAATTTATAATCTTTGATTTGACGAACTCTTAAAAACCACACCAATAAACATAAAACCTGACAACACAACAACACCAATAAACATAAAATATGTTGATGTCAATTTTTCTTTGATGAATCAGACAAATTGATCAATTCGAGAAATATATATTATTAAAAGGTGCTTTTATTTCCAAATTTTAACAATTGAAGAGTAAGATCTTTATTACCCAGGTATGGCTGACATGAGATAAAAGGATTGAGGAAAAAACAAAATAAAATTATTTCGGATGTAGTGCTCATTCAATTTTCGAAATATTGATTAACTACGCTAATTCTGTGTTTAATCTTTCTCCATAGAAGTAACCCAATTTAATAAAACTATGCATACGAACTGACCAAATAAAATTGGATTGGGGAATGTAATTCTTTTAGAAGAGGATGTAAAAGAATGTAGATTAGAAAAGTCGGTTCATTTGACTAACCATGGTCTAGACAGCTTAAAGTCCTCTCATCGATTAAGATGGGGTGTAATGACGTAAAGTGATTCATAAACAAATTTCCAGCTACGAACTTATACGTACTACTTATCAACAATATACGAGAATTATATAAAATACGAAATTAAGATCATGCGTTTACTTAAGATGTTCAAGGCTAGAAAGCTTGTTATTATTTGAATATTATTTTTAAAATTTTAAGAGTTTATTGAAATAAATTTAAGCACGAAGTTTGAAATATAAATTTATATTTAATTTAATCTTATTATGTTAATATTTAATATAATAAATCTTATACATACTAAAGAACAAGATTACACTTCAATTAATTGTCTTAACTAGCAATAAATTTCGATATATTTCGAATACTGTGATAATTTTAACTTTAATTGTTAATTGTAGAAACAGATCGATTTGTAAGTTCTCAAAATTAGAATGAAATACAATATTATTAAAGGAAGGATATACTTGGGAAGAATAGAATAAATATTCAGTTGAATGAAATGTCTTATGAAATTATTTAATAAAAATTAGTTGTGTTTGGTAAATTAAAGCAATTTGTTTGATAATGGCTGTGCTTTTTGTATACTTAGCACTCGCAGGGTAAAATTGGGCCTTAACATTTTTTCTAGTCTCATCCTGTGACATGAAAATTTTGACATAATTAAAACATTTTAAATTATACAATTTCAAAATAATGTATAATTCAAAATGTTGATATATTATTTCAATAAAATAAGATATTATTTCACCATTCATTCTCAAACTCCTCTGTTTACCTCAAAAAAAATTTAAATATCGATAAACTACACATTACAATAATAACATAAAACTTTCAATTTTTTTAGATGCATACTCGTCATAATATCATAAACATTTTAGATCATTCACTCACAAAACTGTTTTTTTCTTCTATAGGAAATATGCAAATTGACTTACCAACTGTTGTTATGGGCGCATAGGATCTGACGGCACCTTCAGCTGCAATTAAAAAAAACAGATCATATTACACATGTATAATCACCTTAACAACTATTTTCTAATTACCGGTTACTGTAATATAATGTGCTGCTCCATCGATTGGACTTTGTGCATGCACGACTGCAACTTGAGCGGTAACTTGTTGTCCTCCATTTGAATTCGGACTGTCAATATCCTCTTTAATTTGGACCAACGGAGATTCATTACTTGAATCAGAATTCTCAATTGGCACAACATCGATTACAGACACACCCGAATTTCCGGTTTGCAGAATAATTTTCTTCTAAAATAAATAAAATTGTCATTATTAAAAAACAAAACTAACAAATAAACATTTTTTGTTTAGTATAAACATTACTTGTTGAAGTACATGCTGTAGCGGAATACTCGTCGTCTGACCATTCGATGACGTTACAATTTCACCATTTTGTGTTTTGGTTGGTGATGTCATTGTTTCCTGGGACGAATTATCCTGTGTAATTTTTATAAAATTTCGTTGAGTCGCTAATCGTGCGGCCATAATAACTCCCCGATTTTAATTATCCACTTTAGCAATTTTATATTCTATACTACACACAATTTATGACAAATTTTTGAGTATGTAGATCATTTGATACTTCAATATTTTTGTGATCAACAAAACTAATAGTTGTTTTTTAGTTTTATGACTACACAATATTTATGCCTTGTTGTTGGTTATGGATGGGGAGGATCTGGAAATATATAAAATAAAAAAATAAAAAATAGACAAGTGACATATGTTTTTCCACAAATGAAATTTACGTTGAAAATTGTTGAACCGGAAACTTATTTTTTTGTCATTTTGTTTATTTATTTTGTAACGATTATTATTATTATGGTATGGTTAATGCAACTATCGTTAACTATATATTGAGTTAAAAAGGTTTATTATGTCGATATCTCATGTTTTCCGTGGGATTTATGATTCATTGTGCTTATCGCAAATATATCGCAAATTGTATTCCATCAAGCTCACCACGAAAGGTGAATTTATTTATTTAGTTATGCTGTATACATTAGTAAAATAGTTTTGCAATTTATTTTTTAAGTCATAAACTATTAAGCAAATATTATTATAATCGAATTATTAATTAGTGTGTCGTGCTTGTGATATAGTATGGTAACAGTTTGATTGATAAAATGTATTTAACATTACATGTATCTATAAATAGTTTAATTGAAACAATATTGTTTGATCGTAGAATTCACAACAAATTTGTAGAATTGGCACAATTAATTATTTAAGCCTACATTTTGATCATTCAGATATTATAAAACTAATTGATAATTTAGATATTGATTTAACCAGTTTGATTTTTCCGATGGAACAGATCATATTAAGTTTAAGTTATATTTTAGCCACCATTTTGAGAAATTAATTTATAATTAAATGTATTTAATAATTCAGAACAAATGATCTATACAGCTTAAGAATAAATTTTAGATGCTGAATTTTCATAAAACTTTTATTCTGGATGGTTGGACTATGACTGGAACGGTTTTATAAGTTTCTTAGGTCAACAAAAATGGTAGTTTAGTATTTTATAAATCTTCCGACATCCAAGCAAAAGTTATGATATTTGTTATGAAGAAAGCGCAGGCGGGTGAATAATAATTTGACAGTTCTCTCACAACTGAAATGTAATCCAAATTATACATGTGATTAATATTTTTTAAGTTTTTTCATAGTTAAACATTTTATGAACCTTTATCCCATATCATGAAAAAAATTAAAAATTGTTTAAATCATATAAGAAATATTTCTTTCTAAATATAAAATATAATCAGACTAAAAGTATGAAAAGTATATAAAAATAATGGGTCTTATATAATAAAGCTTGCTAAAAACAAGCCTCAGTTTTTAGTTTCTAAAAAATATATATTCAATATAAAATTCATAAACACAAAAAACTACTTCTTAAAAGTCGAAACACAAGTTAAAATGTAGCAAATAATCCTCTTATTTTTAAAATTTTTATAAAAAACAGTATAAAAAAGAAAAGAATGTGGATTTTGATTTATTTGCGAATATATTGTTAAACCTTTTGAGGAACTGATCAACGTTAAATTTATTAATATTATTTAATTATTTTATTTATTTACAAAAACTTATTATGAAAATAACACAGCACATGAGCTCGATTTACTTTATCCTAGCACCCATCCGTTAAAACAATAGTTTATAGATTTATAGTTTGCAGTGCAAACTTAAATAAAAATGGCTCCATATAATCTATGAACTTACTTTGGTGTAAGTTTGCGCTTGATTTAAGTCGAATTTTAATTTTTTTAATGTAAATCTAATTATGCAAATTTAAAATACTATTAATTCAAATATAACAAGATAGTTCATTTTCAGATACAGTATAAAGTATTATATTTATGAAACTTCAAACAGAATAAGAAAATCCTAATCTGAATGGAAGCTTTAACTTCGAATTAGAAACTGAATAACAACTTCATTATCCCTTGTCACTTTAGAGCAAACGATTCGCACACAATTGACAGAGCACAAATTATATTATTATTTAATTATTTCCAAGAAGAAAAAATAAAACAATTTTGACACTTAATCAGTTTTAAATCTGAACAATTTACGGTGATGATCCTAAATCTTGACAAAAAAAAATTTATAGCAACCCTTGAAATCATTGATTCAGAAAAAAATAAGAAATTTATTTTCGATTTAATATCCAACTTAAACTTTTTTTATTTTTAATAACAATATTAAACCTTTTTTATAAATTTTTTCGTTGCGAGATTTGAAATATTGTATATAAATAAACAAAAAAAATAAATTAATTTTATCTAGAGATAAAATTTTATGAATTTATTTATATAAATGTATATGTATTTTAAAAAGCAAAAGTAAAAAAATAAAAATTAAAAACTGTTTTCGAGAGATGAAAATACAACAAAAGAAAATTCTATTATCATTATTATGATTTTAATTTATTTTTTCATCTAAATACACACAAAACAATACACAGGGTCAAGTCAAAGGGTGTTGCTATGATATCCTGAAAAATTTTGAAGGTGTTGCCATAGCTCGTTACCTGGAGATGAAATTCTAATTCAAGATACGCTAAATAAAATAAAAAATCCTCTCTGTTATCTTTATGACAATGCCAAAAGTAATTGATGTTGAACAATTTTTATTTTTATTTTTA
The DNA here is from genome assembly GCA_951394425.1 of Tipula unca. Taxonomy (NCBI): domain Eukaryota; kingdom Metazoa; phylum Arthropoda; class Insecta; order Diptera; family Tipulidae; genus Tipula; species Tipula unca. The sequence goes on from OX596381.1 coordinate 39,274,777, forward strand.
TGTAAATCACAATATTTTTATTTTATTAAAATTAAATCACTTTTCACAAATAAATATAATTTTTTGTATATTATTATATGTATATAAAAGCGCACACAGAAAACGAGAAAATTCCACAATTTTCCAATTTAAATTTTTGAATTTTTTTTTTTTGGCAAGATAAAACTTTTTAATTTTTTGTTTTAACTTTTATATAAATTCGTTTCGTAAAAAATACTAACCATATTCTGTGATGGTGAGCAGAAAATATTTAAAAAAAAAAAAACAGAAAACTATGTATAATTACATTTAGTATATAACCGATATATGGAAAAATGATAAAAAAAGAAAAACTTTTTTTATTATTAAAAATATTTTTTTTATCGATCAAATATTATTTATTCAAAACAATGCTACTACTATTCCAATCAAACCAATAAACTGCATGTTATTTTATAAAAAAGTTGGAAAAATAGAATAAAATAATAATTTTATTTATTTATATTTATTTTTTAAATATAATAAAAATTTCATTTGTTTGTGTATAAGGGTAGACTGGTGTACAATACGCGAATAAAATACACGATATCTATATTATAAATAAGGGTGATATGGTTAATGATTTTGGGCTATAAAGTGAACGAGGTAGTGAATTTATTTATACCTCATTTCAAAATATGTAAGTAATTTTTTATATTTCATTGTATTTAAGACCAGCATCAAATTTATGAAATATTATCATGTGAACGCAGAAAGTCGTAGGCGCAGAGGTCGTTGCAGGCGACGATGGCTCCACGATGTAGAGAACGACTTGGCCTCTTCTGATTGTCTTAGACAGTATGAAGACCAAGCTCAGGATCGAAACCGTTGGAGCCAGATTGTTGATTCAGTAAGGGGCCAGTAATGGCCTTTAACACTGTTAATTATTATTATTATTTATCATGTGAACGCAGGATTTTAAATTTTTCAGTTTTAAATCAGTTTTAAAAGAATTAAAATTTTCCGGTTTATAAAATCATAAAATACAGTAATTGAATGAACAAATTACAGTGAATTAATTAAATTTTTGTTTTAAAACGATGCTAAAAGTTCTTTAAATTAAAATTCTTAGAATTCTCTAAGTCTATAAAATCCTAGAATAATTAATTCACTTTAATAGAGTCTAGACGATTTCATAGTTTTAAATTAAATTTTTGATTGTCATTTCAAAGGTGTAGATGACGAAAATGTTTACGCCCAGCACCTCAGGTTATTTCAAACAAGCTAGATTTTTAGAAATATATTGGTAGAACAATTATAAACAATAAATATTGTGGTTTGAAAGAAGCCGAAGTAGGTACTCACGCGGAATACGTAGATTAAAATAGGTTAGGTTTTGCCAATTGAATGTAAATGATTGTAAAATACTGCTGGCAGTCGGTTCAAATAATGAAACTTTCTTATTCTTTAGCCAAACATAATTTAACGATTATATTAATCAATTCCGAACCACCGTTTCCCTTATTTATCAAGAATGTACAATAACTGAATGTGTTAAGATAGAAGTAGTTTCTGCCGCTAGTTGCATTAGTTAAAAATTCTTTGTTAATGAGAGCAACTTTAGGGCTCTATGCTTGTAGATATATTTAGTTTTTAAGAAAATTCCATGTTAAGGCTATTCACTTTGACCGCGATTATTTTAAAGATAATCATCAACTTTCGCTCATTGTGTCTTATAGGTCTATTGCCGTACGTATTATATTACTTATTTTCGTTTATTAATTTATACTCAAGATATTATTATTGATGCATGATGAAGATAAACAACAAGTAATGATAAGAAGTAATAATAATAACAGTGTTTAAAGGCCATTACTGGCCCCTTACTGCGCCAACAATCTGGCTCCAACGGTTTCGATCCTGGGCTGGGCTTGGTCTTTGCCATATGGTGGCTCTCCTTTCAGAGATCGCTGCACAATTCGTTCCGGATCAGCACACAGAACGTGACCGAGCCAGCGTACTCGCTGAGATCTTATTTCATGCACAATATCGGGGATCATCATCAGATCTCGGATCTCGATATTGTACAGAGCTCGGTATGTGCCATCTATTTCGCGTTTTGGGCTGTAAATCACATGCATGATAAGAAGTAATGTCAGTACGCCATTAATACAAATTTTGAAATGTAAAATTCGTAATGAATTTAGAAAATAAAAATGTATGTACATTTACTCATACACAATATGTGAATCAAATTAAAATATAATTCTATTCAAATAAGATCAAATTTTATTAAATTTCTAATTTTAATTTTATTTTTAAATTAATTAAAAGTCAATTAAATCAATTAAATGTTGAAACAAATATATAGCAAAATTGAATAGAATTTGAATTTAAAATGTAAATACATATATAAAAAGCACGGTGAACTTTTTGAGAGTAGTCTAAATCTAAAAATTAGTTATCTTTGTCGCGTAATGTACACTATTATTTATTTTAGATTCGTCAGCATACTGAATTTTTATTTTATATGAGTAGTTAAAAATGCGTGATAATAAAAAATATAACAAACTAACGATATTATGATAGATCATTTTTGTATTCTATCAAATAGAGGCAGGTGCAACATTAAACAATTGAAACACCCTCTAATTTATTTACACGTGCAACATTGACAAAATGACAGTTGCGCGTAATATTTATTAATATGAATGAAATAAAAACAGAGTATATAAAGAAAGAATTTAGTTTTAGTTTATAACTATAACATGGGGTTCACCTGGAATTATGGCATAAAGTAGGTAAAGCAATTTTATAATGTATGTACAAAATGTAAAATAGCCACTAACATTTTTTCTTACAAATTAATTCTTAATATGTACATAAATAAAAAAAAAAGATTCGGAGAAGAAAACAAAACCAGCAATCCCAAGGTGAAAACAACTCATCAACACAAAATAAAAAACAAACAAAAAAAATTAAATAAGACGAATATAATCTTGACATTAAAAAGGCACGCTTTCTTCCAATTAAGACATCAATTTATTATCATGATAGAAAATTTCAAGGTAAATTGTAAAAAAAAAACACCGAATAGAAAATTTATTTTTTCTAATCATCCATCTGTATTTAATATTTTAACGAAAAAAGTTTAGTTAATTTAAAATAATTTTTTTTTTTCGATTTTTGAAAAGAAAACCTTTTAAACGAACTTATTTTATTTTTTTATTACTCAAGTATAATCTAACAATTTTTGTTTTGATTGGTTTTGATAAGTAATTAGATTTGGAGGGTGGATTATATTACCCATATACATATACATATATGTATATCACGGTGTTTTGTCATACGCATTTATATTCGTGTGCCTACATATTATATACAAACCTTCGAAATGTACAAACTCAAATTTAGAAAACCTTAGAAATTACAAAATAAAAATTGATTTATTTATCTAACATTTAATTAATGATTGAACAAAATTTGAATAGCTTGAAATAATATATAGAAAAAAATAGCTTTAATTAAAAATTCAAATAACGTTCATATTGTACATACTTATGTGTATGTACGTTAATATCCCTAACATGTATCTATGCCATTCCTTATAAATTTCATATTTGGAATGAATAATTTTTCTATTTCAATTAAATATATTCTTATTAATTGTTTTGCTATTTTGTGGAAGACAAATTATTTTCCAATATTTGTGAAGAGCCTTTAATTGAGACAAAGAAATTAAAAAGTTTCCTTTTGATTACAATAAGTATTTCATTATATATACATTCAATTCATTACTTTTTTTTGAAAACTTAAACATGGATTGAGAATTAAATATTTGCTAGACTGTGAAATTTGTTTCAGAATGAGATCAATATAAGTGTATTCATGATTAAGATTAAAATACGATAAAGGTAAGTATTCAAATCTAAAATTATATTCAAAGTCAGACACCAAATTGTATCAGGAACAGTCCATAAACCTGTTCACAATATAAACCAAATAGTTTTTCCTTGTCTTGAGTGTACTGCATGATGCGATCTAAGATTTTAACCCAAATTATCAAAGTTTTAACACACAAAGATATTAAAAAATTTTCAAAGGCCATATTAAAAATTTTAATGTCATCAGAGAATCCTATATTTTCAAACTTAACCGCACTAGTAATACCATAGATCCTCATACGCATAATTTATTTTCGCCAGAGCCAAGATAACATAGCTTTCTTCAAAAAATACTGCTATAAATCACGCATGGGTATGAAACCCCTGTTGTCGATTTCATTAACAAACACAACTGTGTAGCATCCGAAGACTAACCTGGACCTTCAGAAATTACTATTTGGTCCTGCATGTCGTACTAATAAATTTTGTTAATCACATTGTTAGTGTTAAGTACAAAGATAAACCATATCAAGGTGATCAGATGATTTTTAACGTATTCATTTGGATATTGTAGAATCACTTTCTCCAACCTAACAAGTATCAATTGTGTTAGGCGAAGGATTGAAAGTGATGCAGTTAAGTATAGACTAGAATATTATTGACTACCATAACTTTAGCTACATTTTAATATTTAGGGTAGCTGCCAGTGCCCTCTTAAAATAGCTTTAAATGCTAACGGCAACACAATATATGTATAGGAGCTTTAATTTTCATTTGTCCTACTTAATTGTCTTAATTCAAACAATGAAATATAATCTGAAGTGGCACGGCTGGACTAGTCAATAAATAGCCAAACCAATAAACTGAAATCTTTACCAAAAACAAGCAATGGCAGACTAATCGTGAAATCGCATATTTATCCTAAAATCTCTAGAAAGCTACTAGATTATTTTCGTAAAAGTAAATAATCAAAGGATTATATCAAGCTGAGAAAAATATGGCTAAACAGATCAACGAATAACCTTCAGTTCGACTGTAAACTGTGCCAATGATAATTGAACTCAATTGAGATATATATTACGGTACGTTCATGTTCAATCATCATTGAGGAAAATGAAATTATATATACATATTTCTAATACGAATTTTCATGGTCAAGGTGTACATTTTAAGTCTGATTTTAAGACATATAAATAGATATAAACGAAAAGCTAATTAAATTGGTTCAAAGTCACACGAGTGACCCTTAAATTAGTCTAACATTGGATACATTTGAAAATCGATACTTAAAATATTTTGTAAATTATTCAATTTTTTGTCAACTAGGTACTTACTATCACTATTAATTTTCATATTTTAGAAGATTTCATATACGCTGAATTTCAAAGAAATCTAAAGCTCAAAATGTGTTGAATTTCCAAAGAATAATTTTAAATTTCGTTTAAAATTCTAAAAATACTAAAGTGGCACTTCATCATAATATTCTCTAGTAGTATAACGCAATCTGTTAATTCATTAAAGACAGCAAATTTGTGGCCTTATTACGGAGTTGTTATAATCTCAAAAATCAATCTATCGTTAAACTCATTGTGTATGACGTATGTATTTAAAAAAAAAGTCGAATTCGAAGTTAGGCAAACGATTCATACATAGGTATTGATATTCTTAAAAGATCTACACAATTATCTACTTGCCACATGAAGAAACTTACCGTTTCAACAAATGAACTACACAACCCGCATTAAAATGGAAAGTAAATACCTTCATCCCAAACAATTAGTTTAGCATCCGAGCAAAAGATTTCATTGTATATTCATGAAGGAATATCATCGGTCTTGCCGAAACTCTTTGGCCTAAAATAGTGACTACTGTGAGTCCCACCAGTGGTAATTAGCATCGCAACCTTGTCAAAACATGCGCGTTGCGTAAACGCAACCTTTATATTTTGCCTGTTCAAGGATTGGAGACACATTTCTCAATACTTTGGATATACTATGTATATGATAAGAAATTAAAACTGATAATCGTGAGTACCTAGAATATAATTTTTATTTTATTTTCCACTTTAAAAATGTCTATGTAGCTTTGATTCAAAATCTAAGACAAAAAAGCGTACTAACCACAAGAACTTGATGGTATGCAACTATGCAAGATCACAAGAACATGATGGCATGCAAGAACGATTACAATTCTTTCAAAGATAAGCGATTTACGTAAATATTGATGCACTGTTCGAAAGAAAATTTTCATAAAGTTCAAGATTCCCCTCATGCTAATAATGGGAGTGAAAATTTCAGAGATGGTCTTGCTACTAAATTCGTTCGTAATAGTCAACCTGAAACATTCACTCATGTAAAAATAGATTCGAAGTTATCACTACACTTATTTTGCCGGTGTTGGAAAGCATTATAGAAGTTATAAAAATGTATAAAAAAATATTATTGGCTCTTTTATGAATTGCCGGAAACATTCATTACCACCTAAAATAAAGAAAATTTCGCCAAATTTAGCCATGAACTTAGGCCTCATCCAATTCCGTCATCATAACGATTACGTCTCATAAATTTGACAACAAATTCGTAGTATACATATTTCGAAAAATAACCAAATACCTCATAATCTACGAATAGAAATTGTAATTTGATTTCAATTTATCAATTAATGTAAAAAATGTTATTTTTACCTTTAATATAAAATCAGCCATATTGCAATTTTACTTGTCAAAATTCTCAGCTGTCCCATTATCATAACAAAGCAAAGGTAAAATATTTTTTTCGTTTGCTAAATTATTTTTCTCGTGTAACAATAAACGATAACACAACAAAACTATATAATTAACTATTAAACACAATTTATTATTGTTCAACAATAACTATACGATATTAAATTATATGTATTATATTTTATTAAGAATTCTTTTTTTCAAATAAAGAACTTGTTTTCTTTGGTTGCTATGGATTTGTCACCTTGGCTACGGCATTAACATTAGATAAAAAAAAATTTGATCGAGTAACCATGCGCACTAAAATTTTATTTTTTATTATGTTGCATTTACGTAGTAGACATATTTTTATGTTATTAATTTAATTAATTTATTTATCAAATAAATCAACTAATACATTTATTAATCAAATGATTATGAAATTATTTTTGCACAGATTTTCGTATTAACTATGTGACGGAGATAAATAAACATTTGACAGTTTAGTGTGAACGTGTCTGTTATTGATTTTTTTGTTTAGGATGAAATAAAATTTTATATTCACCACATAGTTTTTACTCAACACGTTTTCGGTAAAAATTTATTTCGATTTATGAATTATTTTGGTCAAATTATTAATTAAATATTGGTCAATTTTATATGCACATATGTTATTTTTGTAGTAAATTTATAGGTTTTTGGTTTATGTAGGAAGTATCATATGCAAATCAGAAATTTCTAAATATATTTTATAATCGGTAAAATGATAACCGTCAGCGATTAATACGTATGGCACCACTACTTCAGAATATTTAATTAAACCAAAATTTTCAAACGTGTGGAAAGTTGAACGTTCACAATTTTTAGCTAATTTTATTTAAATGATTTTAAATTGTGCACACGTTTAGTTATTTTAATTTTTCTAAAATTTAGTTTTAATTAAAACCAAATTGATTGTTTTAAAAATAATTGATAACACTTTTGCGATGCTTATTTAATACATATGGACTTGAACGTCTATGTATAAAATTTGTACATTAAATTTTCAAATATCTTGCAATAATATGTGTCTAATAATTATTTATAATATTGTTATTTCAAACGAAAATTAATTTAATACATAATTATAAGAAATCTTTGACTAACGAATATACCGCAGAACACACCTTCTTATTTATTGGAAATGGAATACAGAAACTGATAAAAGACCAACATTTATCAACTCCTTTTGGCTGTCAAATTTAATTTACAATTAAAGTCAAATTGTAAGTTAGATTGAGTCTATTTATTCGAATACAGAAATAACTGACGGAATCAGTTTCCATTAATAATTTTATATTGTTTTGCTTTAAATAATAAACACTAGCGCTGGGTTTTCATTTCATAAATGGATGAAAACCCAGTTGAAAATCTAGATGTACAGATAGAAAATTAATTTCCAAATTAGTACCCTATGAGAATACTTGGGTCGCTTCATCTAGATAAAAGGTTGACATGGGGAAAGCACATTGAATTAAACCGAAATTAAGTGTGTGTGCCAATCGAAGTTAAAAAGTTAAATTTTTTAACTGTGGTGAAAATAAAAAAAATTTCCTCACTTTTTAACTGGTTTGCTGTGCCAATTGGAACCAGTTAAAATTTATGACGTTTAACATTTTTTGCTGTCGGCGCAATTTCGTGAATTTATAATTTCATTTTAATATAAGATTTTTGAATTAAAATAAAGTTGAAATCTTATAAACATTAAAATGAGCAAAGGTTTTATAAAATATTTGCCGTAAATTAGACATACATTTAATAGAGGTTCTGTCAAAGTACCAAAAAAAACTTGCATTTTATCGCGTACAAAATATTTACAAGTTGGCGTGGATGTAACCAAATCAAAAATTTTAACTGGTCCGAGACCAGTTAATTTTTTTGTGGTGAATAAATTTTGTTTTTTTAAACTTTTTAACTTTTTATGCGCTTTTTACTTCGTTTGGCACACACACTTAGGCTCTGTGTGAAACGATTAAAAGTTGTTAAAAAAAATTAGTTATAACTTTGGTGAAATAGAAAATTTTTATGGTGAAATATTTTTAACGTGGTGATTATGTTTGCTGTGTGAATCTGTTAAAATTTAGACAGTCAAAAATTAAAATGAATCGCGTCTTGAAAAAATATTTTTATCTTGAGAATGCAATTAATAAATGGAAATGGAAGTATGCAATTTATAAATGAATTTTATTTAATACTATAAATAAAATATTTAATATCGTAATAAATATTCTTACATATAGCATATGGTTTATCTATAATTCTTTTTGTGTTTTTTGATTTCACCGATTCCATTTTTTTCGTCAAATTATTCATAACATTTAATTTATCGCCTGCTCATTTAAACACGTTCGTATCTAAATTATTTATCCAATAAAAATATTAAGTTATGTTTTTTTAACACATTTGTCAAAATTTGAATACGGCTCCGAAATCCGACCGTGATAAATTTTTTTTGTGTTTTTGTGGTGAATAAATTTAATTTTGCTGTCAAAATTTTCACACAATTCACACAGAGCCTTAATAAAAATAAAAATTTCATAAATGTACTTGGATTGGATTGGAAGAAAATCAAAAGTTTCCTTAGAATGCAAGGTTCTCCTACAAAGGCATCCTAATCCCTATATGGGCATATGGAACTCAGCTATGGGCTGTGCAAATCCTTCAAATATATAACTTTTGCAATGAACCTAAACAAAAATCATACTTCGTTTTCATCCATAGAGACCTTGGGATTTAGGTATTAATCATAAAAACATTCAAAATCTACAACTTTAGGAATGAGAAATTTCAAATACTATTATACTATGAAGCAAATGTTACACTTCAAATGCAAATTCTATCCGTTGTAGCACGTAGCATTTACTTTGTATTCTCGCATCGCTTACATTGTTTAAACAAATCCAGCCGGTTTGAGGGCGGAAATCAGCAAAATTATGTCGAATTAATAACTTGAAATCCATGAAAGCTTACGAAAAAACATTAAAACATTGTTCTATTGTTTGAACATCACAGCTCAACAACCATGTTTTCAAAACATATAACGATGAACATAACTTTTTGACATTTTAGAATCTTGACTTTTTGAGAGAATACATAAAATTTAAGTTTAGAAATTTAAAACTAATCTTGACAATACATATTTATAAACTATTAGATTGCTAGAATAAAATTTACAAATTAAGGCTTAATGATTTAAAAAACTGAATTTTGGGAATGAGGAAATTTTAAGCAATCAATTTTACGAAAATTAATGATTCCCTTGAATTTTAAATTGATATTTTAAATTTTGCGTGTTGAAGAATTACGAAATTTATGATTTTAAAGTTTGGAATTAAAAATTCTAATGTAATTTGGGTATATAAATCAAGAATCATCCGTGTGATATACGACCCAAAACGCGACGTAGTTGGTACATACCGAGTTCTGTACAGTATCGAGATCAGAGATCTGATGAAAATCGATATTGTAGATGAAGTAAGATCTCAGTGAGTACGCTGGTCCGGCCACGTTCTGCGCAACGAATTGTGCAACGATCGCTGAAAGGAGAGCCACCCACTTAGTTAATTAAAAATTTAGAATTCAATAATAAATATTAATAGTAAAAAAATTAAGAATTTTAAAATTTAGGAATGCCAGTTTGGGAATTTAGAACTTTGGAATGGAGGATTTTAAAAGAATTCAATAAACTGTAGTATAATATTTATAAATGTTTAAATTCAGGTACTTAGGAATGTAGCAAAGAAATTTAGTAAAAGGAATATTCAAAATTTATTAATAATGGTTTTAAATAAATTTGTAGTTTGATTCAGGAATTTAGTAATTTAATATTTTCCAACTTTGGAATGAACAATTTCAATATAATTTAGGTATAGAATTTAATGTATATTTGGCAAGCAAAAAATAAAATAAATGGTCAATTTAGGGTTTGGTACTTTAGAAAATTAAGAATTTGATTTTTTTAAAGTTTTATAGAATTTATGAAAAGATATAATTAAAATATAAAAATTCTATAAAATAAAGAAATTTAAGAATACAGCTAGTTTAGGAATTTTCAATTTTGTAATGAATATTTTTGAAGAAATTCAATATTTCTTTAAATCTTAAGAATTTAGAAAATATTTATAGAATTTTAAGATTCATTTGTTAAGATTTACCATTTTAGGATTTTGGGAATATAAGATTTCAAATTATATGAATAAACAACTCGAATGTAATTTAAATATGGAATTAGCAAGTAGTACATAATCTGGGAAAAAAGAATTATAAGGTTTTGTCAATTTACAATTTGAAAATTAAAAATTTATACTTATATTAACTAAGGAAAATTTAAAAATTCTTTAAATAAGAAATTGAAAATAAAGAAAATTATGAATTTAAAATTTAGAATTTTGCAAGTCGTGTTATTCAGAATTTCGAAGTATAGAAAAAGGAATTTATAAAAAATCATGACATTTGAAAATTTATAAAATAATGTTAGAAATACAATTTAGAAACTCAAAAATTTTGGAATGTAGCAAGAAAATTTAGAATTTTTAAATATTTGTATCTATAATATATTTTTTTAAAATTTACTAATTTTTTTTATTTGATATGGGAAATCTTTATAAATAATTTAAAAATTTAAAAGCATATACAAATATCAGAATTTAGGGGTAAACAAATTCAAAATATAAAAGTTACAGTCTTCAAAAATTAAGGTATTTCAGTACATATAATAATGTTCATGAATTTGAGAATTTACGAATTAAAATTTGGAAGAAAACAATGTTAATTTGATTTAGGTATAAAATTAGCCATTTAGTATATTATTTAGAAATTTAAGAATTTGTCACTTTAGGAATTTAAATTTAAAATAATAAAATTGGTGACATTTATAAATTAATAAAATAAAATTTAAGAATACTGATTAAGGATTTAAAAAAAAGTATTAACGGAATAAAACAACAATTTAAGCAATTTAATAAATCAATTCTTAACCTTGGATTTGAGTTATTTAAGTTTAGTTGTTCAGGAACTAGATAATTTCAAATTAAGGTTTGAACGATTAATTCAGGAATTTAATTGGACAAGAATGTATAAAAATTTCAAAATTTTTACATTCAGTTATTAAAGATTTAGGGAATTTGGGAAATTACTATTTCAAAATTAATTTTAAAGTAATTTAGATATATCTGTAGTGATTTAAATTATAATTTGGAAATTAAGAAACTTTAAAATTTGGCCAATTTATAAATTATTAGTTTAGAAAATTAACATTTGAAAATGCTGAAATGTCGGATTATTTCCAAATATTAAGAATTTTTGAAAATATTCTCAAATTATGAAATCATAAATAAACGTTTTAAATTAAATGAAACACTTTTATAAAATACGTAATTCTAAAGATTTACTATGTGTTTAAAATTGTTACCATATACGTGATTTGTCTGACGTTTATCAAATTTTTAAGTTTTATGAAGACATTATCAAATTTGAATTATTGTATGATTTATTTATACATTTTTGCGAATTTAATTTCATTTAATAAAATCATATTAATTCTTAAAGCTTTAGACTTAAACAAATTGATTTGGGACTAATTGAAAAATTTGTTTAAATTTTTGAAATTTTAAATAAAATCTGGAATTTGTAATTTTTGGTAAACAATTCTAGTATTCTAGTTTTTTTTCATATATTTTTTTTAAGATTAAATGAAACTATGCCGAAATTACTAAATTTTAAGTTCTTATTTTAATTTATGGATTTTTGTCAAATTGTTTTATTATGAATTTATACAAGTTTGATTAGGTTCTGATTTTTTTATAAATTTAGATATTTCCTTAAATTCTAAGGTTTGTATTACATAATAAAAACTTAAGTAAATTTGCTTTGAATTTTGAACTTTTATTATTTTATTTTTAAAATTCTTCATTCTTGCGAAATTAATTTAATTTAATAAAAGCTCTAGAATCATATTACATAAATTTTAAAGCATGTCGAAATTTTTTTAATTCTGAAATTTAAAGTTTCTTTTTCCAATTTCGGTGAAATTATTTACAAATTGATAGAATTCAATTGTTATAATAAATGGGAGAGATATTTTGCAATTTGAATAGAACTTTTAAGTAAATCGAATGAAACAATATATAAATAAATTGTAACCTATTAAATTTTATTTCGATTCATTGTATTCGATAATCAAAATAGTTTATTTAATTGAAATTCACATACCAAGAAGTATTTTTGTAGAATAATTTTTGGGTTCGTGATGTTGTTGCTAAAGTTTTATTATTCATGATTTATTAATGGCTTGTATGCAGTGTTTTCGTGTTAAGCTGGCCCTATATTAAAACATCCAAAATTTGTCAAATATATAATACATTAATATGATTTCGTCACCCTGGTACGATAAAAGACCTTGAAAAATTAATTTCCTTCAATTAATTTACCTCCTAAAATTTTGTATAATATTTTCTAATATCTATATTTTTCACGAAAATTTTAGACAATCTACAAATGGTATACACAGCCTTTTTATTATTATAGGTTATAATTTACCAAAAAATAATAAAAAATTCGACATTTTACTGCCTCTCTCTTAATTTTAATTTCTTTATCGTTTTCCAATTTTCTCTTATCATAATATAAAAAAAAAAAAAATAAATAAAAAAGTTTCCCTCCTATATCGAATTTCCAACTGCACGATTTTCTCGTTTCGTTCGTTATTTTTATGTATTTGCCAAATAGATAATAACATAAATTTTTAGTACTACATCCTACATACATACACATAATATAGGACATGTATGTTGTGATATTGTGCTATTCGACCAATTCAATCATTTCCTATATATATATACATATTTTTCCAATTTTCTTATTTTTTTTTTTTTTGTTGGTTTTCCAAAACGAAAAGTTAAAGTAAAAAAATGTATAACAGAAAATAAAAAAATAAAAAAGAAAATTATTGATGAGTGTATTTGAGTGAAAACTTTTTTTATTTTGCTTTTTTGATGTACTGGTATTTTTCTATAAATAAAAAAAATTTCTGTGCTTAACCGCGTTCGCTTGAGAACGGACGTAACATTTTATTTATTATAATACATTTTTTTTGATTTATGAATTAAATAAAAGAAAATTTATTAATTTATTATATTTATAAACGAAATACACAAATAAAATGAAAAACTAAATTAATTATTAATTTACTATGATGTATAATAAAATAATTTAAGTGATAATGAATAAAAAAAAAGTTCAGTTGCGAAAAAAGTGAATGAAAAATTATTTTGTGTGAAAAAATTTTACTAGAAAAAAAAGAAAATGAAAAACGTAAAAAAATGTTAAAAAGGAAGTGAAGAATTATAATATATTTTTGCTAACAGCGCCGTCGCCGCCACTACACCAACCTTGTAATCGATTGTAGACGCCGCGACGTGAAAAATTAAAATTAAAATATACAAAAAAAAAAATTACAAAACTGTTTTGTTATTTATTTAGTTATAAATTTAATTAAACTAAAAAATATTTAATAATTATTGGAATTAATATATGAATAAAAAAATCGCACACAGTTTATATATAATTTAAGTGAAGTAATTTAGAAAAATTGTAAAAAAAAAAACGAAAAATACTAAAAGCAGCCATTGCGTATATAAGTACATGTTATAATAAAAATGATAGTAAAAATATATAGCTAAGCCCACCGGCTAACATTCAGGGACCACTTTCTTCCTCTCAAGATTGAAATACAGAATTTTCGGTTCAGTTTATTTGGGGTTCTTGTTTAAGTTAAGTTTTTTGTGAATTTAGTTTATGTTCAGTTCTTCAGTTTTTTATGTGTGTTACAAAAAAATAATAGCATAAAAGGTAGTAAAATTTTCCGAAAAGAAATTGTTGTAAATAATATACATATAATATATGCAATAGAAAATGAAATTATTTTTATATAAATAAACAGTGAATATATCGATTAGTTTTTATTTCATGTATAGTGAAAAATTGTATTTTATGTTGTTTTGAAAATTTGGAAAAATATTTCGAGTTTCCAAATAAAAAAAAAAAAGTAAATATAATATAAAACTGATAAGTACGAGTATCGATTCTTTTGAAATCGCTGCAAATAACCCGAGTCGAAACGAACATAATTTTGTTTTTTTTTTTTTTTGGTCGGAAAAACTAAAATAAAAATAAAACAAGAAAAATTGAGTTTAATGGTATAACCACTATTTCGGATGGAGAGCAAGAGGGCGAAAATAAAATGAAAGAAGAATAAAAATATACAAAAAATACGATATTTTCACAATTTTCTTTTGATGTTACACACACACACACACACAGCTATAATAAAACACATACACAAATTAAAATATTATGTATATGTGTGTGCGTTTTTCCATTATGCAATGCAACTAACACGTATATACATAGTAATGTTATATATACTCGTACATACACGTATGTATATTATTTTCACAGTATTTTATTTTAAATTGATAAAAATAAGGGAGTAATGTCCCTTATCTATTGTAAGTGTGTGAATTTAGTTATTAAAAAAAAAAAGAATTTTTTATTTCGGTACCACCATCTATTGATCGTCTGATAAAAATTGTATACTCTCTCTAGTATTTTTCTGATAATTTAATTTTTTATTTTTATAATCCGTAGATAAGATATATCAAAAAATAAATGAAAATAGTTTCAATTTCTTTAATATTATATTTATATCGACGGTTTTGCTAACTTAATTACTATTTATAAAAATTAATATTTTGATTTTGTTTTAAGTGTAAACTGTTTATAAAATAATAATATAATGTTTTAAATGTTTAATGTTAAATGCAAACTATAATAAAAAAAAATTGAAAACTAAATGTATGTAGCCGGTAGCAAACAAGAAATAATAACAGCAACAAAATTAAACGAAAAATCTGGGTTAAACGGCTAAAAAACGGCGGCGAATTAAATAAAATCGCCAAGGCCATTAGCAAAGCCCAAGATCCATAGTAACTAATGCAGTGGAGGAAGTTTACGCGATTGAAAGCTACTGGACATTCGCGTACGCGAAGAATGCTTTGCTGTGGTCGGAGAAAGGTAAGAATTACTAAATAATTTTAAAAATAATAATACATTTCTTAAATAAAATGTACTTTTTAAAAAAAAAAAAAAATATATCGAAAAACATCCCAATATCTTTTCTATTAACTTGGTCATTAATATTAATTTTAGTTTAACATCAGTAAATTTTTTGTTGTAAAATATTTTTTGGCTCCAAACGAGTATGTGCAAATATTATATTATAGAGAAGTTTTGGTTAAGATTTAAGACGCAAGAGGAATGAGAGATTGTGTGGAGAATTAAAATTGATTTTGTTAAAAAAGAATATTTTCGTTTAATTTTTTATGGAAAATGTCAGAGTGTCTCTATCCATATATGTATATACATATGTACAACAGAATTGTTCCCTCTATCGTGCGGTCAGAGTGTGGTGTGTGTGTGTGAAGAAATTAGAAAATAGGTGATTTTGGTATATATAAATAATAAGTATGTGTATATAAAAGTTTTGTAGATTTTTATTTATACATACTGGCTTAGATAAAAAGTTGAATGTACAATATGCACAAGAACGTATATATTCGAGATAAAAAGTTTTTTTTTAAGTATATACTTAAATATTTTTTTTATGTAGGTATTATATATTAAATTTGTTTCAAATTATATTTGGTTTTCAGAACTATTGCTTCAATTTGCAATTTTAAAATAAATTTCAATATTTATGGTGTTGTTGGTATCTCGTAAATATTTATGAAATATGTCCTGACCTTGTTTAACAACTCAAAGTCGTTTAATCAAAGAATCTATTTTGTACTGCTACTATTCGTGCATCTGTGACACCATTAGTGTCCTATATATTGATTATTCTTTAATTTTATACTCTAATTGAGTTTAAGTTATGACTTATCGGTAAAATTTAATACGTCAAAATTCGAATGAATCTGAAGACATCTACATATTTTGCTTACAATTAAGATTGGCATCAAAAGGAAATTTTAATCGTTATTAAATTTTTAAAATTTATGAGATGCTCTCAATATTTTGAATCAAAATTAAAATTATTTTGATCAGAGCTGTATTCAAGTATTACACAATTTTTTTGCTTAATTGATTTTAATTAGATACTGTTCAACCTAAATTAAGAATAATGATTTATGAACTAGATATATTTTTAGTATTATATGAATCTATTGACTAGAAGTTATCACGGCCCTGGGGAGTGATATATGAAAATATTTTGATTTATGTAAAAACGTGCTGATATTTATATGAATGAATTACATAGTTTATAAAATGAATTTTTGTAAGCATTTTCAAGTTAGTTTGAAAGATTTCAATATTGAAAATTGACCAATTTCCAGGACAATTATTATTTTTCATTCATAAACAGCACTAACTCGCTTATTAACTTTTAATGATTTTTAGTAATTTATAACAGTTAGTTTAATCTTAAATTGTAATAAATGTTAGAGGTTACAAATCCTATAGATTTTATTAATAAGAAAATTTGAAAATATAAATTTGCCGGCTGTAAGCTCTATACATATAGGTGAATATATAGAAACATATATTTGCCAATATTCTCTCGGAAACCCATTTCAGACTTTATTTTTCAAAATACCTTTTACTAAATAAAAAATATACTTTACAAGACAACCCCTAAACTATATAGGTATATTTACAATACAATTTGAACTGCTATTGTGAAACTAGTAAATACCAATTAACACAAATTGTTGAAAATTTAAATTTACTTAGTTGAGTAAAGCTTCTAAACATTATCTCGAAATAATAAAGTCAGCACTATAGTTACAGCTATATAAATTTGTCTGGTATTAAATGCAATTTTATATACGAGTAATGAAAACCAATCTTGAATATATAGAAATCCTTGATTCATTCCATGAATCATCAGATCAAAAAAATCTCTGATTCAATTATTGTTTGTCTTCTATAAGAAATTAAATCAATATCGTCTTGTATTTAATATTCTATATATCGTCTTAATATTTTTTTGCAACACTCAAGACAATGAGGCATCGTTTAGCTATTCTAAATATAATATTCTATATAGTCTGCTGTGTTAATGTAATTTTATTAACAAAATAAGTGTTTCTGTCTGTCGCCCATTGTTCCCTCTAACCAATTTAGTAAAATAAAAATCTGTCATTGCTGTCTATACCTATGTGCATACGCGAGAATCGCATAAAAAACGATAAACTTGAGTTAGTAAGTAGATTTTAAATTGACGTTACCTTTGGAAATAAAGAATTTGATTTCGGCTAATTTTTAAATCGTTTCGTTTAAATAAACTCGATTTAAATTCCCTTTGGATCGATTTACTTTAAACTGAATTCAAGGTGTATTTTAAATTTATATTTATCAAATTTAAATATTATAACGTATATGTAATTCTATTCTCGTGTATTCTTCTATAGTTAACATGATTGCTTTACATTTTTTATAACTAATTTAAATGAAACTCTGAGTTGAGAACTTGATTTTTTAGTTTATAATTTTTAGAATTATGCATACATATATTACATAGGTATAGACAGCAATGACAGATTTTTATTTTACTAAATTGGTTAGAGGGAACAATGGGCGACAGACAGAAACACTTATTTTGTTAATAAAATTACATTAACACAGCAGACTATATAGAATATTATATTTAGAATAGCTAAACGATGCCTCATTGTAATTGTAATTCTAATACCAATTCGAATTTTTGAAAGCTAAATGTAAATTTAACAATTTGCGTCTAGAATTTTAAACATTTTAAAACTGAAGTCTATATCTTAATTTTTACAATTAAGGTATTAGAGATTATCAGGTACTTTTAGAATAGAGTATTTAAAATTTATAATATTTATAATATTAACTCTGAAATAATTAAAGTGTTTATGGAATGATGAATGTTGAATTTTTCGGATAATTCAGTAAATGTCTTTGTCTGTTATATTATATGTTGTAATAAAACTGATTCATGTAAAATTAATGTACTAGGTTCAAATCTATGTTGTTTAATTATTATTCTGAATGTGTCTGAATCTATCTAAGTTTGTCTGAAATTTTATTATTTTTTTTAAATTTATATAATTTTTAAATCTTAACAGAATTCATGGGAATCTGTCTTTAAATTTTAAGGATAATTAGACTGGATTTGTTAGAATTGCTCTTAATTTCTCTAAATTGTTAAAGTTAATTCAAATTCTTTCGCCAGATTTATATCAAATTTGTCAACATGTGTCTGAATTTTATAGACCTAATCTGGGAAATTATGATTGAATTGGTTAGAAATATTTGATTTTATTAATTTATTTAAGTTTTTAAAAAATTGTTTTCATTTTTTACTACCAGAAATTTACTATTGCAGTTTCAAAAATTTATCTAATCATCTAGGAATTCAAATTTTGGAAGAATTTATCGGAATTTGGCTGAATAAGTCATTCATACAAGATTGACTGAATTGGTTAGAATTTATTTTAATTTTAGAAAAAATTAGAATTAAACGGAACTTGTATGACTTTGTCAGAATTGGTCTGAATTTACTTAAATTTATTTCAAGTTTATGATTTTGACAGAATTTGGGAGACTATGGCAGAATTTGGTATTTGAACTTGAATTTTGAGAATTTTACTGAATAAGTCGAAACTTAGCCAACATTTATTTGAAATTAAATGGATTTTATGATTTTGACGAAATTGTCATATTTTTTCAAAATTTATCTGAGTTTATAAGAATTTTTTTATTTTTACAGATTTTGTCAGAATTGATCCGAAGTTATCTAAATTTTTATAATTCGATTTAGATTTTTTTAATTGTTATAAAATTATCTACCTCTATAAAAGTGTAGGAAAGATTTTATTCTTATATTCAAATTCGCATTTTTAGTAAATTTTCGAAAATTTCGCGTATTTTGTAGATTGGAAAACTCAATAAATATTTGGAAATGTTATTTTGAAGTTTTACAACAAAGTTACAATCTCATAAATTAATGTCCAAACCTTTTTTCGTCTAAAAACTGCCTATCGGTCATTTAATCGACATCATATGTGCCCACTGCCCATATATTTAATTGTAACCAACATTTTGGAAAATTTTACATAAACATGTAAAAAGTATGAAATTTTAATTAAAAATGTATGAAGAAAAAAATTAGGGCGTTATTTTAATTTCATACTTATAATTTCAGTTTGGGTTAATATTGAAAAATGATCCAACTCTATCAATAAATTACCCAGGATATATGTGTATGTGTATTGCAACAAATAAAATTAAAAAATTGTATTTTATATTTTAGTTGAGCTTGAAAAATTATAAATTCGAGCATTCAAAGAATAAATAATTTGCGAAAATGCATATGAATTCTAAGAATTAAAGTATAGTTTTAAGAATTAGTCTAAACGTGTCTGAATTTATGTGAGTTTAGTTATGATTTTCAAAATTTATTTTAATTTATATGAATTTTAAATTTGGAAACTTTGAAAATTTATCTAATCGAATTTTTGAGAATTTTTCTAAATTTTAAGAACTCTGAATTTGCTTGAATTGAATTGAACTGAATCGCGGAATTTGTCTTAATTTACGTACATTTAAATACTGAATGTATTTGAAACTATGCAAATATCGATCCGTTGCGTATTTCTAAATCGTTCTAAATTTGTTTGAAATTGTGAATATTGATCAAATATTGATCAAGTTACAAATAGGATTAAAAAGAGAAATATTATCTTTTACTTCATCTAGAAATTCATCGTCAAATATAAGTAGTTTAACGTTGTTCTTAATTTTTTTAGACGATCATCGTTGACGATTAATGTTTTCATATGTTGCACATTTTTTATAAAACACGTCGTAAGAGTCCCTATAAGTGCACCATCTGGTATTAATTGGTATTTTGATTCGCAAACCCCCTACATCCACGAGAGTCTTTTCGAAATTAGCTTGTTTGAATTCTTTCAATACTGATGAAACTTGTTTGTTGAGTTCAGCATTCATTACGTCTTTAGCGAGGAGATTTCCATTATGGCTACTGCGGTTACTGTCCCAAATATCCAAACCTCGACCCATTTTTAGCATAGCAGCTGCATTATCTGAAACGACAGCATAAATATAGGTATTATAAAGGTTTTTGCCAAAACAACCGAATTATTCACGATGTCTGTTAATTTTTCTGATATTTCTGATTCCGAAGTTAAGTCCCATGCTTCTAGAAATGCCTTTGATTGGCCCGTATTATGGATCATTGACACCACTAGCTTGCTGTTGTTGGATGTATTTCTCCACCCATCTATTAATAGAACCAATACATTTTCAATTGTGATAGAAGATAATTTAAGACAACGTTGGAATTCGGTTTCCCAAATAGTTGAGGATAATGCCTTTCGTCCTGGTAATGTCGGCGAATAAGCCGGTCTCAAACTTTTGATCAAATTTTTGAAATGATCCGATTCAATAACATCAAATGGTATGTTACATGCGAAAAAACGCTGCTTATTTTGAATTGATGTTGCTAACACGTCCACATCGCTAACCTTATCAAGGAACGTCGATAAATGTTCCCTTCGTTTCTTTGGTAGTTCAGAAATAAGACCCGATGACGTAGATGGAATAGAAGAGGCCGATGAAGAAACTGGATTAAGGACATGAAGCAAGTACAGTATATGTAGGAAATATTTGATTGTCTTGAATTGTAATTAATGCTGTGCTAGATTCATTAATTGTTGGATTAGGCACAACTTCGATTAGTGTTTCTTCATGTGCCATCACAAAACATGATTCTGTTGAAGACAAATCTGAAATCTATAACCAGAAATAAATCATTCGTTCAATACACTGATGTTTTTCTTCACGATTTACCGTAGTCATTTACATAATTTGGTTGGATTCGTTTTCGATGGTACTTGGATGACTTGTTAGGGTTGTTTCCGAAGACCGCAATTTTATTTTACAAATTGCTCAAAAATATTTTATTTGATTAACTAAATTAAATAACGTGCGTGTTTAAAAATTACCTGTGGCCTTTCAATCTGGAAGCTGCAGTGATTATCAAGGTGTTTTTACATACGTAACAATAGGCACCCCATTTAACCTTGTTATCACCATTTTTGACCAGTTGGAATTGTACGTAGTTCTTCAAAATTCGAATTTTTAGCTCGGCCCATTTTTATTTGCTCGTATGTTCAACTTCAAATATTTAATAAATACAAATACAGGTCAATCTTACTTTGGAAGAAATCACAATGTACACTGCAGAATAAGCAAAATCGAAATTATTTGTAGAAAAGAAGAAAAGAAGAGCATACAAAACAAATTTAAAATTAACAGTTAGAAAAAATAAAAAAACAAAATCTGTTTAGATCACATAGTCTACACTAAATTTACATAGATGACGTAGATTACATAGATTTCATAGTTTACATATAAATGTAATCTACTTTAGATTACGCGTAAAGGAACAACCCTGGATTTTTCTGATTTTATTGAAATTATCTGAATTTTACAAATTTATTTTTCAATTTTCAGATTTTAACAGAAATAAATAAATAAATATATATATATATATATATATATATATATATATATATATATATATATATATATATATATATATATATATATATATATATATATACATATATATAATCTGTGCTTTGTGCTTTATGCACTTCTAGTCCAATTACTCTTAATTTACAAAGTCTGATAGCTTAGAAGTGAGTGTTGACAATATCATGGCCTAAAATGTATTGTTTATAGATAGTTGAAAAGCCGGAATCAATTTCCAAATATGGTTTATTAATATTGTAAATGACATTTTTTACAACTGAGTATTGCCCTATTACTATATATTTGTACAACAAACACATAGTACAGACATTACTCAACCTTTAACATTCCTCTTATAATATATAGTCGTATAGTGCGAGTTATTATATTTAATAGAGTTTTAGCTTATATACATTATTTTTGTGTATGTATGTATATGATTTATGCTGTTTACATTCCGCACAACAAACAACTAAAAAAAGACAAATTATGTATTCAGTTTTTTTTTATCAACATCATAAAACATGTTCCTTCTGTTTGGAGTGTTACTGACTACCTACTGACTGAATAAGTAGGTATATCTTCTCTCCATGTAGTAGTACAAATGTTTAATATTTTATATACTTGTGTATATATATATTCAAAGAAACTCATTAAAATAAGATTATTTTCTTCTTCCATTTGAATATTTCTAATGTATAATGTTGTTAATGTAAAACATATATACCTACAGACAAATAACGACAATGATATTGAAATGAAAATATTAAAGAAATGTAAATAAAACATAAGGAAAAATCGGAAAAGAGTAACAGTCTGAAGAAAAAAAAAACCAACGAGAAACTTCATTTAATTATAATTCATTTTACGGATACCTAACGAAAGATTCTGGATTAAAATATTCTTTTTCCTGTCAAACTTTTTGATAATAACTAAAACCAAATCTTATAAAAGTTTTTCCTTCTCTATATGTATGTACTCGTATATAAACATAGAAAGGTATAAAGCTTTTCTTTATTCATATAAAATACTTTTTGTGGTTTACCTAGAAATCAATGTTGACTTTTTTTTTGTATATATTTGGACGTTCGACTTAATGTGGATAATGTACGTATACGATTCTAGAAACAATAAGATTTTATTTTGAAAAACGAGATCAAAACTAATTATGAATTTCTGTAAGTATATGTTATATACAGCTTGTGATCTTAGCTTTTTAATTAGAAAAACAAAACGTCCGCATATATCTACCGTATATATATATACTGTCGTTTTGCTCTTATATGTTTTCAACAAAAATTATAATTTTAATTAAAATTTGTGTGTAACTGGAGAACTGGTGTGTGTACTCGTGTATATACATACATGGTTACATACATAACCGTACAGTACAAACAAGGAAAATAATTTTCATGTAATAAAAAAATAAATAATAATAAGTGGAATCAATTTTCTTCTCTAGATATACTCCCTGTGTTGAAAGGTAATTTCCCATAAGAAATATACGTCCATGTATATACATATATGTATATATATAGAACAGCTTCATATTTTACTGATATAATTATAAGATAAATTGAGTTAAGAAATTGTGTGAACAAGTGGAAAATAAAAATAAAAAAGAAAAATGTCTATTATCAATATTTTTTGTATTTTTGTATTTTGGGGAAATTCTAATCTGATCTATATATCTTTCTTGAGTTTATTTATATACATACATTGTACATAGGAATTCGGTAAGATGTTTCCATATTTTCAATTTTTATCTCTCACATATACCATATATACATATATGTATACCTAAAGAGTGTATAGATGGTGTGAACTATTATTATGTATATTGATAGTCCCGAAAATTATTGTAGAAAATATTTTTGTGTTTAAGAAATGGTTATTTGTAATTCTTATAATTAAAAATGTCCACTATATATACATTTTTTTGATACTAATCTTTATTTATATATTAAATGGTCTGTGGAACTGATATATTCGTGAATAAATAATAAAAAATGTTGTCCACTCCAAAATGGAAAATCAATTTCACCATAGTTATACTCGTATCCCTCTTTACGCATAGTTATAATATATTATACGTCGTTTGTATATGTGACGTATACGTATATATATGTTTAGGATGATTGACATGTAGGATGTTTAAAAATTTTTCTTGCCTGGGTGCGATGGTGTAGGTTACTGCGGGTATAAATCTTTATGTGGTATATTTTTAACGCTCTGATGGTATGCTCTTTATACGCAATTACCATCAGCTGTAGACGGCTGTAACCTATTCCCCAATGCAAACTGCTCTAGTACATACATAAATGAATTTCATTTTTCATCGATTCGAATTCGGTGCTTATGGTAATGCACTTCTACTGCTCAGATTTACAAAAATTTATTGTGGCGACTTGTGGTATGCCGAAAGAAACTACAGCTAATTTAGAACTTGTATTCCCTATTTTAACATATTGAGTGCGGTTGCTCAGGTAAGATTGAAACCAGTCCATGAAAATCCGAATTTATACAATCATCGTAGTGTTTTGCAGTGACTGATCGAGTCAAAGGCTTTGGCAAAATCTGTTTACATCAACCTACTTGTGATTCTTAATTTCCTTAGTAGTGTTGCTGGGTGAATAAGGTTGGTTGTAGTATAGATCTTTTTGGCAAAAAACTATGATGGCTTCGTCTTGCTATCTTGCTATACCGCTTTGAATGAATTGCATATTACCAATTCAAATGACTTAGGTATTTATGAAATTGACGTTATATACTTCTATAACATGAAATATCATTCCTAGCTCTAGAATTGGATATTGGTATCACTCTTCTCCTCAAATTCCAGCCAATTTCAACAATTGATTGAAAATTAGGCATGGAAGAATTACCGAATTTGTATAGTCTCTTAGTAAAGAAGCTGGAATTCCATCTGGGATCACATCGATCTTCGAATGTTTCTAGAGCTATATAGATGATTGTCTTCGGTTGCAATATATGGTGTCCGTCAAGATACGTTTCACTTGGTTTGGTGTATTTATCGACGTCTCTCGGCTTGTAAATGAATTGAAAAAATTCAGCAAACATGTTTGATATAATTTGTGAATCACATGATTTATGTCCATTAATTGAACTTCGTATAAGATACTTAGTCGTTCTAGCTACGATAGAACGACTAAGCCGTTTTGAGGCATTCCATTGGGATTTTTGGAATATAAAATCCATTATTGGGATGAAATCACTGCTGGTAACTTTTCTCGTGTACATGACATTGATTCCAGTTTTGGTGTTGGTCAAATTAGATTTTGCTTGAACGGTGTTGGTAAATCGGTATTTAATCTTTGGTCTAATATTTTGGGAGCCAGTTCGTTTTCGACTATTATCGAATATCGAATTCTACATTTACAGTTAGAGTTAGAGCAGAGTTCTCTCCTAAAATACCATCTAGATCAACGTCCATACCATAGATGCCTAAAAAACTGTTGTCTCACGATTCTCCAATATTAAGGTAGGAAGGCTCACCGTCACAGTCTCGTTTTCGTGCACTATTATTAATTGCAGCAATTTAATTTTTTAGATTTTTTCAATATTCGTATAAACTTGTATCCTCCTTGGATCCAGTCCAGGAATTGCAGAGAAGAGTCATTTCAAATAGATTTAATTTCAAATGGCCTAAATAACAAGATGCTATTAGTGATCTTTTAATATATTTAAATCAATATTGCTTTGTTGGTCATTATTTTGCCTGTCAAATTGGGTAAATAGTTTCAATTCTTTGCTAATAAATTTCTCATAATTTATAGCATTGGCTATGAGAGGATATATCCCGCACGCTTTGAAACCGTTTCTTAAATTTTCTTGAAACCCTACGTTTAACAAAATGGATGATAACAAAGGCCCAACGTTTTTGCGCCGAATTCCCGAGCCATTGTGCTCCATACGCCAGGTTTTTACAGCATTCCTCCAGCTCTGGTTTAAGGGATGAAAGTACGCAACATCCATTGGTTGCAATATAGATGTTGCGTTAGGTAGCAGGGAAATCAAAATAATTTCTTTGGCGTTACAAAATACACTAAGGTCATATGTGAATTATGACCATCTACGAAAAGGACAACAGGAAATTGTATCTGTTCACTAACTAGCCATGTGTAGAATATATTCGCAATATATTCGAAGAATAATTCGCCGGTTATCCAGCCGAAGTCGCTTCTTCCGATTCCCCAACTATCTGGCATGCTCTTAGCGATATCAAGAGAAATTCTCTTATAAGGAAATACTACCATTGGAGGACCAAGTGTTCATTTTACGTTACCCATTACGATGTCTTTACATTTTCTTTTTCGTCATTTGCTACAAACGAATAAACGGACTTTTGCCCATTTTTTACCAAAACGGAACATTCTTTGGGGCTTAAAAAGAACGCTCTTTCATCACAATTGAAGATTCATTCGGCCTGATCAAAAATAGGTAGATATCCGTTTGTTTCTATATATAATGTTAGTTCCTTGAACTAGCTTCTAATTTTTGCTTCATTTACTTGCGCACGATTTTTTGTTAAATATTGTGAAAACACGTTTAGAAATTGAAGGGCTTCTCTTCAAAAACTCCAATGGCGACCTAATAAAACCAATTCATGTTTAGACAAATTGGAATACAAACTGGAAAAGACAGCTGAAAATAGTTTACCTGGTCTGCCACCTAGAAAATTGTTTGAAATTTTTTACGATCAATTGAAGTGAATCCAACAGCATTTCTTTAGAAATAGGGAACCCAATTTTTGCCATGTGGTCAATTCAGGTGCATACATTTCTTTCTTGATCTTTCGATAGAATGCTCGGAGCACTTTGTTTTATATCGGCGCTCAGATTCTTTAAATAATGGTTATATAAAGTGGTTTTTGGAACTTTAAAAGTTTTGCTCGCAGTGTGAACAGTCATACCACACTTCACTGATTCCAGAGCATTTTGTAATCCATTCCTTGTAACTTATACAGCTGTACTGGATTTATTAGGAACCATTTTAGTTGTCCATCTGTGAATGGTTTATCATTAATGACCTTTAATAAATAAATAAACTAACACGATCTTCAATAAGTACAAAATGTTTCAATAGTAAAACCTAATTCGAATCGTGCGGTCTGCTTTTGAGCCATTAACGTGATTTTTTAAAACTTAAAATTCTTTATTAAATTTAATTAATGGAAATCAGGTGTAAACTTTATCAATTAAAATAATTTAGATATATCAGTTGGATATATAAATTGGATCTAGGATTTTTTCTCTAATTATTTAGTAATGAATCATGTTATATACTCGTTTTATACTCTAATTATTTATAATTTTATGCAACTTTACCTGCAGAAAACATATAAAATAGCATAAAAAAATGTAGGTCCAACTTAGATCATTTTAAAAGAACATTTGTCAACTAAAAATTGATATTATTATTGGAAATTATAATATAATAAATTTAGAATAAAAATTTTGAGGTAGTGGCCGAAAAGTGGATCCAGTTAAATTAAACTTAATCAACGCTTTTTCTTAAAAATAATCATTTCTTTATTAAGTAAAAGTTAGACATCTCTTTAATTATTGTTGTTGGTAAAGCGATAAATCATTTTAATGTTTCAAAATTGGAATGGTATAGTACATGGAAATTATAAATACATACATATATCATTTGTTAATGTAAATTCTATTCTCGAATAGTTTTAAATTTCCATAAGTTTTTGAAGTTCTTTGTATTTTAGTTCGCAAGCTTGTATATCTTAAATTCGTAGAACAGTTTAAGATCATATTGATTTAGCCGCTGAAGTTATTCGTACTTTAATACTCTCGACGGCATTACATATTTATACTACTATTTATTCGGCCCTGCATTATGCCCTACTTGTTCGACTCTTGCGAGTAAGTCCGCCAGTTAAATTCTTTTCGATTTAACATTAAAACGACATTCCAATTCTGAAATGGAATAACTTCGTTCTGCTTTGTTTGGCTTTGGTGATCACATGAATGAAATTGAGTGTTCATCTTTTAGTTTCCGTTTATCTTTTAAAACTAAACTCCTTCCATGATAATTAAGCTTTTCATCAGGATTAATTATAGGGCGGTGATCAACAGATATCTAATTTTCTTAAAAGCACCCGGAATTACCAGTGTCTATTGCTAAATGATGGAGGAGGAAGGTATTTGATCTGACTCATTAAACAAAGTAGATTCCCCTCGTAGTTTCGTAGTTCCATAGATTTGATTCTCCACAAATTCATGTGGTAGCTAAAATTTGGATACCTTAACTTAGACACAGATCAATACATAAATTTTCTCTCAATTCATGTGGTGTATGTATAGGTAAAACTATGTTCATAAGTTATGATACATAGACGAGGAATCATTATATTAAAACCAACTTGTATTACACGCGGTAAAATTAATACAAGCCCTATTTCGGCATTGAGAATATAATCAGGATATTGGTATTTTCGTATCTTCACATTAATTTAAAATACATTAGACTGCGACTCGCGGGGTGATTTTCTTTTTCACACTGAAATTTACGGGTTGAATGACCTAATATTCCCGGTTGGAATACTTTGACTTTACTTTAATGCAATTTAAGTTGACACAGTAAAGGCGAGCATTATGAAAAAAACTTAAATTCTCCGAACGAGCTATCAAGTATAGTAATAACACTTTTTAATCTATTTTATTGGTTTATCCCTCCAATGTGTATACACCACACTGTATCATGCCGTAAAATTGTCTAAGCAAAGTGTTGTTGCTTCCTACTCTAATTTTGTCAATTTATGCATTTCATTAGTTGTAAAAGTCAAAACAGCTGACTCATTCATTATCTTTAGAAATTGTTAATTTAAAGAATGCTATTTTTTTTAATGAATTAAAATTCAAATCTTACAAAAATTAAGGAATCCACAATTTCTAAACTTATAGGAAATACAGAAATTTCGAGTTTTACAAAATTTATAAAAAGGACTATCAAACTTTTGCAAAATTTCAGTTAACTTTCAACAACTTAAAAATGAAAAGAAATTCAGAAACTTCATACAAAACAATAAATTCTTTGGAAAAAAAAAATTTTGCAAATCCAAATTATTTGATGAGTTTTAACAGCATAAGAAATTTAGGACGGTAAAGGTCAGTAAATTTTCATTTTGTGAGTTTTGGTTATGGCATAATTCTTCAAATGAAATTATTTTTAAGTTTGATTTTACCATTTAAAGTTTCTTTCATTAGCAAAATATTTGATAGCATTTTTCGTTTGCCATTTAATCACTTTTAAAAGTGTGGTTACAACTTTTGTTTGAACAAAATTTACTAACTCCAACGACCTATTTTTTTTGATGTTGATTCAATCCTTTTTGCTATGCGGCTAGCGGTCTACACATTTGTTTTAAAACAAATTAATTTATTAATTTATAATAAAAGCGGCCTTACCATACTGCTATGGTTCTCCAACAGATTTGTTGAGTTTCTTAATGAGCTTAAGGCCATTTGTGTTTTTTTTATCGTAAACTTGCAATTATTAATTTTCTAAACAAATCTCAAGCTATGGTTACAACAGTTAGGTTGATAAAAGCTCCAACTATCATTTTGCTACTAAACTTAAGGCTGTTGAATATTCAGATCAGATTAGAATTAGCCAAATGTTGAAGTTCGATTAAAAAAGACCTTACTTTGGAAAATAAAAGATGAGGTAGATCACACCGCAGAAACCTTGGTATATCTTAAAATTCTGCTCATCAAAAATTTTTTATTTATAAATCTGTGAAAAGTGTTAATCTGTGAAAACTAACCCCATCACACATCCAATAGCCGAACCAATTATCCAATTATTAAGTCGCCTTACCAATTCGACTAATAATTGGATAATTGGTTCGGCTATTGGATGTGTGATGGGGTAAGTGAAGTTTAGTTATCTTTAGACTAAGGTGTCAGTCAGTAAAAATGTCAGAATATATACATCAACATATTAGAGAAGTTTTATCGAAATGGCAGATCAGTTCAACAATCGTTTAAAATGAATGCCAGAATATTTCAATAGCCGCAGTTGTGAGGATGAAAAAAGGAGGATACAGTACTCCATCTTCTCTGTAGCTGAGCTGACGGACCTGAGCAGAATTCAGGAGTAATGCTTTGTAAAGAGCTCAACCTGAGAATCAATTCTTTAAATGAGCTAAATCTTGAGATTTGTATGTAACATTTTTGAAAAATAATTTAATTACACAATATGTACGTTAAATTCATGTGTTTTATTTTTAATGATTGAAATCGTGAACGAAAAATGTATCGATGGTTTGTAACATTAAACCTTAAGTTATTACTGATTCGCCCCTTTGCCTATATAGCTAAGGATGATTAAAGTATGCAATGATTAGTTTTCTAATAAAATCTTAAATTAAGATTTGTACTTTGGAATATTGAGACTAGCTTTATAGATAAGTAAGACTTTTATCATCGATTGGATGGATAAAGTTCACACTGGTTATAGTATGTTTTATTGATCACGATTAGCTCTGTATATACGAAAACCTTAAATAAATTACTGAAATGTTTATTTTAAAGTATTGTGGAAAATTGTTATAATAGCTTATACGTATAGGTAAAGGTACCTTGTAATAAAGAATTACTAGAATACTTGTTATCTCTTCAGAGGATGGTGATAGGAAGCTTATGTTATTCATATCGTTTTTGAATATATATTTTTGCATAACTTAAATAAATCGATTATTATAGTTTAATTTAAAGATATTTATAAAACAGTCATAAACATATGCGCCTAGAGAAATACGATAGTCAATATTCCTAATAACAACGTAAACCAATGTCTTCAAAACAAAACAATTATTCATACCTCAACAAAATTTATGAGTTTTCCCAAAACTGTAGAGCAACTTTATATATATAATATATATATATATATATACAGTATATCAGTAAAGCTCCCCAAATTTTTAGATTTAACTCTTAACGATAATGTTATTCATAATCAACAAAAAATATATTCAAATATATTAAATAATAACAATAATATAGAACAACAAGATCAATAATAGCCACAATAATAAATGGCTTGATTTTAGTATTTTAGTTTTTGTTGAGGTTTTGGTGCGAATCGATTAATTTTTTATGGGAGTACAACTCAACTTGAGTGTATGTACGGCTCCTATACAATACGTAGCCATATTCAATGAAAAGTAAAATTTACGTGTTATAGTAGCAATGAAAATATATTAAAAATATAATTTAAATAAAAATAAAAGTGAAATTAAAAAATAATTATGTATACTACACACATTTCATATACAATTAAAATGTTATGTTTACAAATTTATATGTATGTATATAGTATGTACATATCAAGGTATGTGAGAATATAGCTGATGTACATACGTATATAAAAAAATATATGTTTTATGTAAATTTATTGCGGTGGATTTTCTTATAACTTTGACTCAATAATAATAATTCATTGAAAAATAATACAACGTATTATGTATATAGTGGAAATATTTAATATACAAACATACATATATACATATATAAGTATATAAACAATACATACGACATACCTAGTACAATATACATACATATAATAATAATTTTCCATAACCGCAAATTGTATACACAAAAATTATAAATTTCACACGAAATGGTTTTAACAAACAAAAAAAAAATTTTCAGTAATATTTTAATCAAAGCACGACTGAGTGTATAATAATTATAATTTTATCGAATATTATTACACATATTATGTATATATGTACGTATATATTTATTTTTCAATTAAATCTGTACACCTCCTATATATAACAGTTATAAACTTATAATAGTCATGTGTATACGAGATTTAAATGATTCGACTTACATTAAAAGTTTTTTCATCACTTTTGAGAATTTTTAGAATTTTACACATTCAAGAATTAATACAGTTTAAAAGATGTTTTAAATTGCAAATAACTATATTTTGCAAATGGTTCTACGAATTTATATTGTACTTAAATTAATAAATTGTAAAAGTATTTATAATTAAACATAGTTAATAAGTGTACATATTCTGTGAGGAACTGGTAAAATTTTCAAAATTTTGTTGTTGCTTAGAAATTATTTTTATTAATTTAAAAGCAGTTTATTAAAGGCCATTATTGGCCCTTATTGAGTCAACGATCGGGCTCCACCGGTGTCGATCCTAACCTTGGTCTTTTACTATCTTAGACAATCTATAGAAGTCAAGTCGGTCTCTACACCGAGGGGCCATCGATCGCTGCACAATTCGTTTGGGGGATCTTCATCAGATTGATTCGGTAAGAAGAATTTACATACTATATGTTGAATATTATAAAAATACTTGATTGAAATTTTTAAAAAAATAAATTTTTTTTTAAATGTTAAAATTTTCTTTCCAACAACGAGTCGGTAATTATTAAAATAACTTTAAAATTAAATAAAATCAAGTATAGGATTTTTAATTCAATTTTAGTTTGATTTGAATTGAAGTGGAATCGAACATTATTGTTTTTCTTTGAATTTAATTTGAAGTTCGAGAACATCTGGATCATCACCTTGATTGTTTACAATTTTTTGTTAATGAATTTTTAATGATTTTTAATTTGTTTTAATTTACTTTAAGAATTGAAGTAGTTCACCTTAGTTTTTTTTACTATTCTCAATTTTAAATATGCGGTGTTTTTTGAATTTAAAAAAAAATTAAAATAACATTTCGAATCGAAACAGCACTCTCCGCTAAATAAATTAATCTAAATTTTAATTTTGGACATACCTTTCTACAAAATTGGAATATTTAATCTAACATTGATTTTATGAAACTGTTATGATTTCTTAAACTTTAGCAAGTCTGAAATGATGATGACATTATAAAATTTTCAAACAACTTGAAAAGATTCTGAATTTTTATCAAATTGGTGTAACGTGTATCATAAAGTTGCCAGTTTTGAATTTAGTAATTAAATTATAGAGAGTTGTCTCGTGGGTAGATGAATGTTGTGTTCCTATTTTATAATTTGAACAATTTTGCAACTATATAAATTTTAAAGTGATCCGTTTGAAGTTTGGAATAATTTAAGTTATCTCTGTTTGTTTGACATTTTTATACTGCCAGTGCAACCCTTTGCCCAGAGGTTCGCAGATAATGGTTTTGTCTAGAAACATATAATTTATTTAAATCGCTATTTTGAATTTTATATTATTTTAAATTAGGTTTCAAAAATTGATATAATTTTTGATACTATAATTTGAAAATTGTTTAAATTATCAATAATTTAAATCATATGCATACTAATTTTAAAACGAATACTCGAATAGTGTTGCTTGGTTTAAATCATGCAATTTTTTTGCGTAAAGCTGCACTATTTGTTTATTTATGTATCTCCACTTTTCGGTTAGTATTAACAACTTTAGAATTATAAACCATTCAAGTTTGAAATGGTATAAGTAAGGCTGATCGATATTCACACGAGTGAAACATTTCTTTTTGTGGAAAATTATTAATTTTTACAAATATAAAATATATGTTAACCTATAAACGTTTAACATATTAAATATTCAAAATAAAAAATGAATATGCTCCCTCGA
This sequence comes from Tipula unca, assembly GCA_951394425.1. Lineage (NCBI taxonomy): Eukaryota > Metazoa > Arthropoda > Insecta > Diptera > Tipulidae > Tipula > Tipula unca. The sequence continues at coordinate 39,308,544 of OX596381.1, forward strand.
AAGTCGAAATAAATCTCAGCTCCCATATAAAAAAGTCAGTAGAGTTCTACAAAAACCTAAACAATGAAAATAAATCACATCTCACCAATTTTCATTGAACTGAAGTGAATCGTTCTACAATTTTAATTGTAACATTGTTTGTTGCATTTTTAAATTTTGATAATTTCAAATAAATCTATTATTTGGGATTGGTGGGACCAAACTATTTAAAAAAAGATAGAAAGGAACATTAATTTTGAAAAGGACCTGCCTAATATCTGTCCGAGAACCAATCGTTAAATTTATCGCGAATCCCATAACAATTTAATTTATATATAGTAATAGTTCATGGCCAACGCGGAGTCGTAATGCTTTGGACAAATAATTGAATGTAAGTTTTCTTAAATAGAATTTTAATTTAATTTTTTAAAAATTTCTCAATTTTTCTGTTTGAATTTTTTTAGTTCGGTGAACGTTTTGAATTAGATTAAAAGCTACAGTTTCCTATTAAAAATTAATAATTTGAAATTCTAAATCATATACATTTTTCGAATTCGTCTGAATTTGTGTGAATTTGTCTAAATTTTAACAAACAGATTTAATTTTGGCAGAATTTAGTCTGGATTTGACTGAATTTTAACAAAATTTGTATTAGTTTTATATTTTATGAAGTCCTCATGTTTTATGAAATCATATGAATTAGTGTGTCAAATTGTTTGTGGCAGAATTTGTCAAAGTTAGTCGGAATTTTATGAATTAGCTTGAGTTGAAATGTGGCTGAATTTATCAGAAATTTCAAATATTATTAATGCATTTAAATTTAAATTTAAAATTAAATTTTGAGAGTTCCAACATTTTTTTTTCGTTTTATAATATTATGAAATTATCTGAATATATTAAAATTTAACAGAATCTTTAAAAATTCGTTTGAATACTAAAAATTAAATTAAGTTTAAGAATTAATTTAAATGTGTTTGAGATTATCTCAGTTTGTTTAATTTTTCAGAAATTATTCAAATGTATAGTTAAATGATTGGTATACCATTTTTTAAACTATCAGAATTTAGATGATTTTTTTTAAATTTGTCTGGATTTCATCATTATAAGGGCAGTTCTCAAAATTTAGTCTGGATTTGTCAACATTTTTCTCAGTTTATCTGAACGTTTTGAACTTCTCTGCATTTTACAAAATTTGTCTTATTTTAAATAATAACATTATTGGATAAAGAAGTTTAAGCATTATAAGATTTATTAAATTTTAATATTATAATTTTGAGAATTTATTTTTTGAGAGTCTAAACTTATCTTAAATGTTATCTCAAATTTTTGGCTTTTTAAAATATATGTATATTAGCAAATTTTTAAAATTCAGACAGATTCTCACTATAGTTAACCTTTCTGGAAGAAATCAGATCTACTTTAACAAAATTCAAAAAAATTTATAAATTTCTAATAAATCCAGATAAATAAATGTTGACGAATTCTTAAAATTAAATTTTGATAAATTTAGACTAATTCTGATAAAAAAAAAAACCGAGCAAATAGCGCAGTGGTTAAAGCTGCGACGTTTGGATCGGGAGGTACCGGGTTCAAATCCCAACTGAGGCGGGATGCAAAAGGGATTTTTCATCTCCCGATTACGATCGGTGATTAAATTGAAAACATCTATGACCCTCTGTTGGAATGTCGAACTCATGGGCCGATCCATCTTCCATATCACTGTACAGGGTGACATGGAGCTATGCAATGCGCAGATGGTATACTGTAATTGTGTGAATGGGATGAATGGGTTGAATGGAATGTTAGTGTGAATGTGGGTATTGCACCGTGGGCCCATTAGTGGCATTGAGTGCTGGAGTAAAATACGCCCAATTTTAATTTTTATCAGAATTAGTCTAAATGTATCTAAAATTTATTTTTAAGAATTCGTCAACATTTATTTATCTGAATTTATTAGAAATATATAAATTAATTTTTTTTTGTATTTTGTCCAAATACCCGTTTCCTTGTTTTCCGTTTTTCACTAACCAACTCCCTGATCTCGACTGGATAAGTGAAATTATTACTCTCCTTGTTTTGGATTACACTTTGGTTCCTCGAATTAGTTCATTTATTAGAAAGCTTAAATCAGAATTTTTACTAAAATTTAATTGCAAAACATTAGTTGACTTAAAATATTTTTTTTAAAATAACCGACTAAGCCGCCAACTAAACAGCTGTATTTACATCCAACATTGCAAGCTTATTAAATTTGTAAGAATTTATCTGGTATCGAAAATATATTGGTTTGGAAAATATATTATTAGAAAGTTAGATGATGATGCTGTAACACATGACTATGAGTGAGAATTAAGCTAATTATTTTTTGCATCAAATACTTTACTTTTTTCAAGGCCGAATTCAAAATTAACATAATGGCGTCTCATTAGTAGTTCTTCTTCCACCTCTACATGTGTTTATATATAAGCTCTTACGGTTTTTGTCTTTGCTAAATTTGATCGATTGATGTCGAATAATTTTATGTGTTTTGTAATCTACTTTTAGTCGAGACACATTATTAGCACTTATACCTGCCGTGGCCGGTTGTAAATCATTGATGGTTGCTCATCTATCTGGTTTTAACGCTAATTTAAACCATTCCGAATGTTACTTACTTATAATTTATTGTGCATTAAATTAATTTGACAGTATATTTTTAAAGAGGTTCAAAATTCTAATTCTCATTGGTAATTATTTTATTTTTAATTATATAAAATTACCAGCTATTAATGATAATAAAATATAATATAGTCCTTTTCTAAGGAAAAATTGATAAAATCTTTTCGCATATAAAAAGCATTTGAGTAACACATTGAGACCGCACATAGTATATTTTCCCCTAATTTCCTTATACACATAACGACGTGCTAATTATTGAATTTTATACAAGCGTCACAGATTGAAATTACAATATGCGCAAAATAAAATTATTTATAATTATTTTGTTCGTGTGCGCGGTATCTAATAACACTAATAATTATAAGGCCTTTCAATTATTTTTAGAAAATTCCATAACATCAAAGACCAAATAATCATAATTATAATTTGTGGGTATAAAAAGAATTTTCCCAATATACGTATACAATATACATACATACCATACATATATAGGTACGAAAAACTTACCAAACAAAAATATATAAACCACTTGTGGTTACAAACATTTTTTTATTTCTTTAGGAAATACGAATTGTTTAACATAATTAACTCTTGGGTATTTTTATATATATTTTGTTTATATCGTTAATTAATAGAAAAAAAAAATCAAAGAACAAACTTAAATAATAATAATAATAATTAATCAAAAATCAAAATACACAAACAAATAAATTATTGAATTAATTGAAAATGTACTACGTAGACGTACTAGTACGGCCACAGTTGGAATGCCAATTTTTTAGCTGCATTTTTTTATTTGATGATATTGATGTACACGGTTTTAAGTTAATTACAACTTCTAAATAAATTGATTAATAATTTATCACTGTTTATGTTATATCAATACATACATATATACATATTTGTCATTTAATATTGGAAAAATATTTTTCTTTTGGTTTTGTGTTCGTTTTGCTGCTGCTGCTCCCAAATGGTGATAATAATTCTTAAGTTTGTTGTACGTATATACAATATACATATATTTTCTTCTGTTTTATATACATATACATATATGTATATAGGAAAATATACTTCTTCTTATGTATATATTTATAATATATAAAAACTGAACGACATGAGTATTTTTCACTTAATCAATACAAAACAATTTTGATGTAAATTTTTCCCAAATGTAATATGAAAAATGTTATTTTAAATGATACTGATAGCAAAATATGTATATACAACTATTATATGTAATATATTATGTATGTATATACATAAAGAAAGATATGGATATAATAAATAAATATACATAAATAAATAGTTTGCGTGATTAAAAAATACCAAAAAAAAAATGTAAATGAACGAGTAAATGATCACTATTATTAATGTGTATGTACGACATATATATACATATTACATATATATAACATGAAAGTTATGTATATAAATTAGAAAATGGGACAAATATTTTATGGAGAACATAAAAAAGAAAATTTGGTGTTCGATCCAAAATGAGATCCGGGGTGGTGTAAATAATTTTTTTTTGTCGCTGATATATTTTGTACAAAATAATTTCGTTGTTAATGTTAATTTTTAAAGCATACCATTGTTAATTTAAAGAAAAAAACATAAATTTCTTCCGTATACATATTAACTCTTACACTATGTTGCATGTCATGATACGAGTAGATATATTTTAAAGAAAGTTATTATTTATGTACCTATAAAGGATTATCACCTTTTGATGTATGGATATTGCAACGTATTTGAGACATCAGCTGTATTTTTAATTTTATGTATTTAGTTCAAATGTTTTAATAACACATGAATTACCACAATTTATATAAATATTGGTAAAGTAATAACATTTAGAAATACATGTTGGCAAGCATCAGATTCTGGTTCGCCTGAAATTACAGTGAAAGCGACCACGAGGGGACCGGAAAAAGTTCGTCGTTATAGTCGAATGTCGTTATATCCGAATGGGATGAAATTCTGGATTTTTGATGACGAACATACATATATACACATATATACATATGCAGCCATGTTGTTTTCTGCATTATTTTACAGAACAGCGAAAAACATTTTGAGAGCTATATATTATTGTCATTCATTTCAAATATTTATTTAACAAAATATATTAATTTTCAATTAATACAATATTCATATACAAGCAGTACTGTACACGTTAATTCAGGTATGGTTATAATTAAAATTAAAAAAACTTAAAACTAAAAAATTAATAAGGACACAAAATGTTAGAAACTGACACTTATGAATGTTTAAAAAAAATCAACAATTGATGTTTGCTTTGTGTTTTTTGCATTTAGAAGCATTTTATTCAGCTGTTTATCAATTATTCCAATTGCATTTTTTAATGCGCCATCTGATAAATCGCGTGTCCATAAAATTTTTTTTATAGTTGATGTAGCCCGAATCGCATCGGAATCCCATCGGTCGGTGGTATAAAGGTTGTTTCCCCGTTTTCTGCTTCAACTATATTTTCGTCATCACTGCTAAGTTCACCGAATATTATATCGTTAACAATGTCACCATCAGTTAGAAGTTCGACGGTTATAAGAGCGTCATCCACACATGCTTCAAGTTTCTGTAGTGCAGCATTATCTTGGACTAATTGAGCTATTGGAATGTCATCTTCGTTCAAATTTTCGGCATTAATATTTCCGAATAGCTGTGCGAGAGGCAAATTATCTTCTGGATTAAATTCAGAATCAACCAGACCTTATATTATCCCATTATCCAAATTTCATTATCAGTGTATCCAGCACGTAAAGTTGGCCAAACCTTCTTGATCCAATCTTCTGCGATTGCTATTGGGGCCAAATTCGGGAAAACACTATTCCTGATATTTGGGAAAATACTATTCCATGCTGTTGTCTGAATCGGTAAGCATTGGCCCATTTATCGGTACATTTTGACTCCGTTGTAATTTAAACCACTCTAATAGAGCTTGGTCAATATCGTCACGCCTTTGATTATCTTAATTCTTATTGATTGAGACTCAAAGCACTTTCGTATAGTTTCACGATTCTTCCATATAGTAGATATAGTATACTATAGACTCTATAGAGTCTTCCACTCCAAATTCAGATGCCAGCTTTGTATTCGATTCTCCAGCTTCTAATCGCCATATGATTGCCGATTTTTCCTCAACGGTAAATGTTCTCGGTTTTGTGGTTACTGAACTCATTAATAATATTGCGGCTAAAATAAATGTTTATTCATTATGGACCCCTTACACATTCAATAATATTAGGCAAAATACCGTGCAAAGTGCAAAAATATTGTTAAAAAATAACTCATCAATAAAGAGCAATGGAATGTTTTAATGTTCAATAATTCTCTTATACGGTCAGTTAAATTACCCAAGATAAATTATTGCGCATTAAAATTGATCCTGTAATAGACCCCTTACACAATCATTGCATTAAAATTAAACACAACTCTTTTTTAATATTTTAATAAATTTTCGTCGGTTTAAATGAATTTTTTATATTTTTGAAACATAAAATCAAAGTCGTTATAGGCGAATGGTCGTTTTAGGTGAAGTCGTTTTAAGCGAAAGTATTTTACATGCGGGAAGAATAGCAAAACCAAACGGGACTTTGAAATTTCGTCGCTATAGCCGGATGATCGTTATATCCGAGGTCGCTTTAAATGAATTTCACGTATATTAAAAATTGTAAAATTTTATTAGGAGCGTGCTACTTGTATGAAAAAATATGAGGTGATGTTAAATAAATAATTATTTAAACAAAACGCGGGTTATATCAAAATCCTGGTTTCCTGGAAATCTTTATATTCAAATCATTCCCTTCATAATTTTTGATGCAATGTTTTGGTTCAACAAAATTTTGATTTTTTAAATGAACGTCCTGAAAATAACACAACAAATTTGGGCATTACTTTAATTTCATAATAAACAATAACAATATATTATTATTAATTTCCGTTTTTAATTTATTATCCAATCTGTCCTAAAATATCATATCATTAGATGTGGGTTCGCACGAATTGTTAATACAGCTCGATCTTTCAGGGTTAATCCAAATCGATAATCCATGAAGGTTAAAAATTATTAATTTCTCATTATGAAATATAAATAAACGCCCTAATTTTTTAAAATTAAATATATTTTCAGTATTCTTATAGAACGATTTTAATTTTAAATTATTCTAAATATTTTTATTTTATATATTACAACTGATTACATATAGCATCTAGTAATTTTATAACTTAATAGTTAGTCTCTAAAAATTTGGCCGCCCTATTGTGGTCTTACCAATTCCAGCGGTTCCTTTCTTTGGAGGCGTCGTACTCGTGTGTTACTCAGCAAACCACTTAACTCAACATTTTGCTGTTGACCAAGCCGTTGTGTGTTTCTTTGCATGAATTGTTATCTGTTCGCTGACGTATTCCATCCGGAAGTCCCTATGTAGGTTAGTTTCTTATGAGTATTCATTATTCCACGTAACACTTTATTTTGAAAAGCTTGTATTATTTTAATATTGGTTTTTCTAGTACAGACCCAAAGTTAACGTGCGTTGATTTTTCTTCATTTAGCTTAATGCACCATTTTTTGATCCAGTAACATAGTTGGTTCGTATCCCGTTGCAGTTTTCTGGTTGCTTCGTCTACTTTATAATCAGTACCTAAAATTGCAGTATCATCCGCGAATGTTGCTATTGTTGTCTCGCTAGTGTTTGGTACGTCACTTGTGTAAAGTAAATAAAAGATATGTCCCAGTACGTTATCTTGGGGAACCCCTGCAGATATCCTCTTTAGCTCGGAAAATTCTTCTTCACATCTAACGCGATTATATCTGTTAGCATCTATCTGAAAGTATTTTTTAATGCATCTTCAATAATACTTGTAATTCTTCTGAACTTGCTCTATGATGGAGTGGCTTTCTCGAAATCCCAACAGATGTGGTGGTATTAGCTTTCTCTCAAGTATTATAGGTTTCATCCTTTTGAATAACAGTTTTTCAAATTTTTTCGAAAGAACTGGAAGCAGATAAATTGGCCTATATGACGTTTTATAATTAGATGGCTTATTCGACTTTGTATCATAATTATTTCTGCTACTTTCCATTACAGAGGTACATATCAGGTGAAATAAAGCGTTGATTATATGAAGAAGTTTCCGCAGCCCTTTCCCAGGAAGTGCCTCCACTATTTCACCTGTAATTAAATCATAGCAAGGAGATTTTTTCGTATTTATGTTATGGTTAATTTCATCTTCAACTCTCGTAGAGTTACAGGTGATATTTCTTTACAAACCTCCTTGTGTACTGGTATTATATTTTCATCCGCTGATTGTCTAGCATATGGTTGGAACATTTCTTTCAGATGGGATGCGAAAATTGCTGCTTTCTGGTCGGCACCTGTTACCCAATTTCCCTCATCATTTTTTACTGTCGGTATTGGATAATTTGATCTTTTTAATGCTTTTGTAGTTTTCCATAGAGAATATTCAGTTTCTTTATCGGCTGTAAGACTACGAAGATAACGGGTGACCGATTCATTTTTCAGTTCTCTAATTCTTTGTTTAAGATTATTGCAGAGGTAATTAAAAATTATTTTGCTTTGTGGTGCTCGGTTTCTCCGCCATGTTTTTCTTGTTTTCCGTTTTTCACTAACCAACTCCCTGATCTCGACTGGATAAGTGAAATTATTACGCTCCTTGTTTTGGATTACAGGGGTGCTACTCGATGCTGCTTGTTGTATATTATTGATTAATAGTTCCACATCATTTTTTAATTGAACCGGATGATTGATTGGTACGAGCAGATTGGTGTTGTCTTCAACCAATTTCCTAAATAATTCCCAATTGGTTGTCCATTCCAAATTCCTAAAAAATGTAGTTTTCGAATAGACCTCTTGTAATGTAGAAATCAATTAGATCCGGAGTTTTCCTTGTGTCAGTAGGCCAGTACGTTGGTTTTCCTCCTGAAAGAGATTCACAATTGTAAGCTCGACCTGCGGCATATAGTTCTCATAATTTGGAGTTGTTAATCTTGACCCCAGAAAGTATTTTTTGCATTAAAATCACCTCCAATGATAAAATTAAATCCTAACTGGTTCAATAACTTTTAATAATCCTCTTTATTTAAATTATGTCTTGGAGGCCAATAAATTGAACAGACATTGAATACTTTATTGTAGTTAAGTTGATGGTAGCTACTTGCATACTTTCTTTTTCAATTTTAATTCCCTCATGATGTTGATTATTTTCTTTCACAAATATTGTTGATCCTCCTCTTGCGCTTTCTGCTGGATGTAAAGCGTGATAAGCGACGTAACCACGTATTTTGGTATGTGAGGTTTTAGTAAGATGGCTTTCTGATATTAAACATATATAAATTTTTTCAGAATTTAAAAAGATTTCTAACTCTGGAATATGTCGGATTATCCCATTTGCATTTCAGATTACAATTATTAATATTTTATTTATCATATTAGTTTAGTATAATATAGCCAGTCGCCTGTTTAAAGCATGCTGTATAAAGCTATAGATCTCTGTTGTTTAACAAGATGTATCTTTGGAATCTTTGAAATTTACTGATTTGTGTGGGGCCGTAGTTTGTAGCCCGGATGCCACCACTTGCGAAAATGACTTGCGATTAGTTACGTTACTCGATATAGATGTGGTAAAGTTTCCTATAGGATGGTGTTTACGATATTGGCTACCGGCGTTTTATAATATAATGGATTTCTTTTTCAACCCTCATGTTTGAAATAACTCTTATATTAAAGATGGCTTCTATATTTTCTTTGTTATTGAAAGTTAACATAAATAACGGAAGACCTTCTTTAGTAACTTTAAATTCGGACCCTTCTTTGACTTTCTCTCTCTTTATTATATTTGCTGCATTTTCTATTTGCAGTCTTTGTCGTTGGAGATGTTCCATAATGTCTTTTATTGTACAGGTTGGATGGGGGTCTTGCCATAACTTTTATTGGAGGCGGTTGCTCTTATTTTCATGTGTATACGATTCGATTTTCTCTAAGTTAAGCTTTGTTGATAAGGTTCTAAAAGTATCAGGGTCCGGTGTATAGATTTTCCATGTACCAAAAAACTTTTCTCAATTCTTCATTTTCCTTCGTCAGCACCATAATTTTGCTACTAAGCTGATGCGTCATCTTTTCGTATTTTCTTTTTCTAACTGAGAATAACCAATTGTTGATGGCATCAGGCTTGAAAGCCAGCCCTTCTTATGATAACAAGTATTCTAAATATTGATTAAGATTTAATTCTTTTAGTTTGCTAAGTCCCGTAATATGTTGGTAACCCTTAATGTATTGGCTTACTAACCACAGCCAACATTGTAGGACATAAATATTAGTTTGCGCTTTCACCAAATTATATGTCCCAATTGGAAGAATAGACCTTTATATGTATGTAGTTTCTAGAAACAATTATTTGGGTACCAAAATGACTGCAATATTTGGTTCAAAATTATACTTTCCTAAATTTTCGTGGTGTTTTGTGGTTAGGAATGAGCATTTTTGGCCACAAGTATCGTAAAAAATGATATATAATTTTCTACAGTTTTTCTGTTGTTGATTACTGATCAGCGATCACTTTAGTGACTAAGTAAAGCATGTTTTGTTCTAATAGGAAATTACTTGAATTCTCCAAAAACATATACTTAGGATTGAGCATTTTTGAGCAGGAAAATTTATTGAAAATTCGATATAATTTTTTTCCTTACTTGTGCTCAAAAATGCTCAATCCTACGAGTAAGTATCTATTTCCTTTTTTCGGAACATCTAATTAATTTTCCGTTAGAACCGACATAGTTCAACCATCAGTCACTAAAGTGATGCAGGCACAAATGGAAAATTAGGAACTTTAGATATAATTTTTTATGATACTTCAGTGAACAGAAATGCTCCTTCCTAAGTAGTTTTTCCCCTACATCTCTCAAAATCTGTGAATTTTTTTTTAGAATGGCCCCAGCTCTACTGAAAATCATCGGTCACTAAGGTGGCCAAGGTGGCAATTTCACCCTCGTTTACTGATAGAACAAATTTAAACAAATTTCTTTCCGCAGATACATTCAATTTTAATACTGTTAACATTTAAACAGTAATATTTGCAATATAATATCAGGCCCTTCAATAAACATTTCAATAAATCAATCTGGCATACTTGTACGTTCAATACCATATATAGTGGCAATATTTGTGGTAGTGTTGATGGTCTACTAGATCGCTACGCCACTGCTCACAGGTTTTTAGATTTCAAAGAAAATTTAAATAATGTAAGTTCTCAGTTAAGAAACAGTCTATACTGTTGTAATTTATCCTCTTGGTCTCTTTGTAGTAACGCTTTTTCTTTACATTTTATCTTTAACAGGTTTTAATTTTTATATTGACATACAAATGTTTCATAGACGTTTTAATGTTTTTTGTTTATGATATATGTACCATGCCAAATAACGCCAATCAATACGTCCAATCAAGTTACATATTTTGATGTTGATTAGATCAGTATATAGATTTAAAGTTAGCTAGCAGGTATAAAATATTACAAACACTGTCGTACAATCGTGTATTCGTGTATAATTCAAAATTTAAGTTTTTTTTAAAATTTGTATATTCATATCTTATTCTACTCATATATGTACCTACATAAATTTGTGAACGTCAGATGTCAAATTTAAAAATAACAGTAATGAATGTTTGTAATGTCAATGTATTATGTTCAAAGTTCAAACAGTAATGTACGTATATACAGGTATCAACTGTTTGCAGAACAGTTTGAATTTAACTTTTTTTCGATGCTACATTTTGTTTTATGTGTTTTAAACTTAGTTACAAACATGACGTTGACCAAAGAGCAATAGATTGTTATTTTTTAACAATTTGAACAAATTTGTAGTTTTTGTGTGATATTTGGTTGACCAAAAATCGTAAAGTTCAAAATTTTGTGCTGGTTAATTTGGAAACCACTAAAACAGTTTCATCCAAAGAAAGTTTTTTTATTTATAATAAACATTTCAAATGTTGGAACCACCATGCTTATTTTACATGAATTGAGATAGTTTTAATAATATTCCAGTCCTAAGCCTAATCAGTTGATTACGGCAGAACATCAGAACATTGCGTATTAGTATTAGGTGATCCAACAAAACTTCCGATCAGAAAATATATCGTAGTGCGGTGTCAAGAGGGTATTTGTGGATGATTCTTACAAAATTATATTAATTTTTTTTATCAAAATCGAGTTGATGTTGGTTGGCAAGTTTTGTGATTGTTTTTATTTTTAAAATGGTACTTTTTAAGATCTCTGTCTTTTACAAATACATAAATATATATTAAATTATAATAATAAAAAAGTGTGACTAGCTAATCTTCAACACATGCTGCCAAATGAGTTTTAAGTATTTTTTTTAATTTGAAAACATTTCCAGAAGTTTTATTGTGGTTGGTAGTTTATTATAGACATGGAATTTTAATTACAACAAAATTGGCGTTAATCTATTGTAAGTAAAACTAAATTTATTATATTTCACGCCCCGTTACGTATTTGCAGGTTTCTAATGTTGTCATTGAACGTGTGAATGAGTTCAAGTATCTTGGAATAATGCTCGATAAGCATATGCTTTGGGATAAACACATTTGTATGTTGAGCCTGAAAATATGTCCGTTTATCGTTTTGATTCGAAAACTCGTTCTCTTTGTTCCAACGCATATCTTAAAAACGATTTACGTTTATTCATTCACGTTTCTTCTATGCCATCTCAACCTTTCGAACTGCAGTAAATTCCAAATTAAAAAAATTACAAATTATGCAAAATAGAAGTTGGAAAGCTATTTTTAAACTTTCACATTTATTTCCTTCCGTTGGTTATATAGGAATGTTGCCGTTGGTATTCTTCCAATAAATGTATTATTTCAACTTCACGTATCTTTACACATGTACAAGTGTCTGAACGTAACATCTACACTATCTAATATTCAATTTCAGTATATTAGTCATAGATACAAAAATCAATAACTTTCATTTCACTCCAAGAGTGTGTGTGAAATTATTTTTCATATTAGTTAAACCCTGCGACCAATCACTAGAGTTATAAAAAACCAACCAATGGCAATTGGGCTAAATCATTTATTATAATCAAAAATAATAAAGGCTCAAGAACACTGCCTTGCGGTACACCACAGTTGACTAGCCAGGAGTTTATACGATATGTCCCTAAAACCAGGTTGCTCAAATACACCGATAATTAAGATGAAATCGAAATGCTGCTCGAAATTCAAATTTTTTGTATTTGAAATTTTATGTGGGACTATAAACTAACTTTCAAAATTTAATTCAAATTGGTATAAATTTAAATTTTTGAATCTCATAATTTTTGTAGAATTCATAATTTGTATAAAACCGAATTATGAGATATATTAAACTCTAAGATTTTCAAGACTGTCTCTATTCTCCAGTCTTAATGATCAGGACTATTTTTATTTCACCCCTCTATACAGGGGTGTCCCAATTAAATCGAAACATCTTTAATAACTATTAAAATAAGTAAAACTTTATATTGAGGACAACATGTTTTGATACAAATTTATCGGTCACTCACGGTGAGGTGTCAACAATTTTTAAATAGGAAGAAAGTGCGAGTGATTTCTCATTTGAAACGAATTTTAATTCTTTTTTGAACGGCACAAAAGACACGAGAATTTCAGTGAGTAAACTCAAAACCTGAATATCGACATTGTTGTAAAGAGAATTGAAATGCCTATCAATTGATGTTTCATTCAACTTATTTAAAAAATTTGGCTCCCCCTTCCCATTTTAGTTTATTAAGTTTATTTGACTACCCCACTTACTTTATTTTTGACTATTCCCCCCTTAATGTGCCTTAGCGTTCGGATAAATAATAAATATTTAAAATGTTAGTTACGGTGTTTCATTTTAAGGGTGCCTTTTTAGTCCATAAAAATTGTTGGTTATTTTTTAACTTAGTTTTACAAGTTATAATAGAGTCAATAAAATAGAGAAAAAATATTGAATTTCTTTTAAACTTCTGTCTGAAAATAAGTTGAAGCTTTCAAGTGATTCGCGAATCACGGGACTCCCACTCCCATACAAGTTAAAAAATAAAATAAATTTTTTGTCTGAAAACATTCTGGCCATTGCATTGCGCTAGCTAATAATATCTGCAAGTATCTGTAAAGCTGTAGCCCTGGTATCAATTTAACAACCAACAACCAAAGTGCTATGCTATGCAAGATTTTAAATTTACATTTGAATACATTATCTGACCTTTAAAAATAGGCGAATTTATAGTTTATCAAATTTAAAAAAAAATTAGAATAGAATTTTACAATTTGAATAATTTAGATTAAAATTCAGAATTTAACATTTCAATTCAGAATATTATTTGGCTTGAGATTATAAATTTTTACACGCTTCATTTCGATGTAATTGGTTGAATTTCTAGAACAGAATTATAAAATTTTTTCTTAATTTCGAAATTTAATAATTTCGGGCATGTTGATATATCAAAATTCGTACTTTATAAATTTTGTACTTTTATCTGAATTTTCTGATAAACTTTGTAGGATTAGGAATTTTTTCAGAAAATTATAAAATAAATTAAATTCAAAGTTTTTAATTTTGAAATTTTAAAATTTTTTCAAAGTAAATAAAATTTGAATTTTAAAAAATTTGTAGTAATAATTGCATACAATAAGGTGTACGAAATCAATATATAATCATATTATCTATTCAGGTTTGGAATGTTAAAAGTGTATGGAAAATAATCTGTTCTGAATTTCGAAATTCATCAAATTTTAAATTTACATAGATTTTTTTTAAACATAGAATTTCCTCGGAATTTCATATTTTTTTTAGTAAAATCCATTTTTCACATTTGAAATTCTAATTGAGATTACCAACTTTTGAACGTTGAATTTTGATGCAATTTAGTAAATGTTCAAGTCCGAATTTTTCGTTTATGTATATTATTTTCAAAATTCATGTCGAATTTTCATAGTAACTCTTTTATTATTATTAGAATTTTACAATATTTTTAATTTTTCGAATATTATAAATTTCAGTAACATTAAATTTTTATAACCGAACAATGTAATAATTTGAAATAAAATATTTTAAATGACGTTTCTCAAAACAAATTTAACAATTCTCAAGTTCGGGTTTAATTTATCGAATTTTAAATAATTTTTAAATATTACAAATATTGAAATGTTTTTGCAAGCCTTTTTAGTCATTGTCAAATTTGTCAAATTTCGACATCGTTGCAAAGACCAGCCAGATGAATATATTATTTGTTCGGGTAGTTAGTAACCAAATGCTGTTTGGATAACTCAGCAAAACTTGATACTGGCGCATATTTATAAGGATGCTTTGAAAACATACACATAGCTAATTAAATCTACCATCAGAACAGTTAACATAAAAATTGGATAAAAGATATAAATTTTTAATATTGACGTAAGTAGTAAAACTTATCAAGCTCGAAATGCATATATAGGGCAATACTTATAATAGTATATAAAATCTACGTTTGAATAATATATGTAAAAAAAAAATCGTTTAAAAGGCATCGTTAACAACGCATATAAAGGACCACAATTTACGACCTTCGCGATATGCCATATAGTTTAGTTTTTTTATTATCAACAAAAAATCAACTAACCATAGCAATACTACTATACTATTAATTTTTTTTAATGTATATTTACAATTTACAACTTAAAAACTATATATAGTAGTAATTATATAAATAGTATATTGTATAACAATTTGCAAAATGGAAAACCATTAAAAATACGAAAAAAAAATCGTAAAACTCCATGACTGTAATTTTCCATGTATTTTTTTTTTTTTTTAATTTCCACACACAACAACCTCCATTAAAATATAAAATAAAAAAATCTATTACATAAATCGGAAATTATTTATGAAACAACTTAGTGATTTTTTCTTTAATACTTCTCTTTGTGTGTATGCATATAGTGTAACAATATAATAACAACAACACTACCACAATAATATTATAATAAATTATAAAATTTTACTTTATTATTTATTTATATGGAAAATAAAATATAAAAATTAATTTATAGAGACCAAAAACCCAAGTAATGGTATCGGAAAAACTAAAAACCATTAACTTCTTTTTTTCCGTCAGTAGGTATTTTCAGTTTTATTCTATTTTTATCATTTTTATTGATTTAAATAAAACGGAATAATATTAATTGTTAGCGATTAGGTAAAAATAAATAAATATAGAATAGAGAAAAAATAATAAATAAAACACAAAAATCTATTTTAATGTTGTCAAATTTACTAATAGTAGTTTATAAAATATTAAAAATTTAATATCTCACAATATAAATATAAATTGAAAAAAATGTTTTGTGTAAAATTATGTTTTAATTGTTTTTTATTGTAATTTAATTCAAATTAATTTTCATAAGATAATTAAAGTTCAATAAAAACGTTTATTTATTGTTTTATGTTGCTTCGTTAACTGTTTGGTCATGGAGATAATTTTAATCAAATATGAGGTTTTTTAACATTTGACCTTTAAGGAAATTTCTTATATACATACTTAGGGTGGTTAGTGGACGTCCAATACATAATTATTTTTCGTTTGTTGTGTGTGTCCCCCAACATCAATTAACCATTTTTTAAAAGTTAAAGGTTCCTCGGAGACCTAAAATTTGTAAAAAAAATAATGAATTTTTTTAGATTTGCGATTTATAATATCTTGTCCTTCCTAGAATATAAATTAAAATAAGAAAAAAGTTTAAATAACGTGTCTGCTAATACGAGGTCAATGGCAAGCAACTTAGTGATGGTCTGGCAGTTCTACAGCTATGTGTTTTTATCGTTAGATGCGTTCAATTCGTTTGTTTATTTCAAAATTGCTAATATTTATAGTAGTTTGTAGAATATTCAGAAAGAAACTTCCAATCGGAAGTTGAGGCAACAGAATATATCAGGTGGTCATCACCTGCAGCAGAAGCCCGCTATGGCTCAGACTGGGGGTGGGATGGCAGTGGTGATGGCCCTACGTGGCCTAGGGAGCTGCTGGCTCTCTGAGACACACTTACTTAACTCACACGCGCGCACATCTCACTCTTCTGCCGACAATCCACTACTTATTAAGTAATCATGGTTTTATCTTATAACCGGTTTTTGAAATAATACTACCATATATGTACATGAATATTCTATGATTTTATATAAGCCAACATACAAATTACTAAGTGTAATTGTTTTCTTTAAAACAATCGTAACATCGTGGGGAAGACCCAGACCCTAGATAGTCTCAATCAGCCGGGCTTACATTCACAGACAATTGTATTAGATTATTAGATTCAAGCTGATACGCCACATTGCCAATCAGAGCCACAACCTTTGCAGGTGCGACTTTAGGAGCCAACTTGACCGAAAATTTCTTTACTGCGTTGCTCTGGACATAAGTCCTAACAAACACTGATTGCTCTATAGTGAATTCTCGTATAGGCGCTTTCCGGTCATAATGTTTGGCACCTTTTTCATGGGCCAATCTCAAATGGTTTAAGACTTTCGTTCTTACAGAATCCAACATTTTTGATTTCGCTGAAGCGTGTAGTTCGTCATTGTTTTCGCAACCTAAAAGCCTCCTAAGAGCATATTCTGAACCATGAGTTATTTGATGTTGCCCAGACACAAAAAATTGTGGAGAGTGGGATGTAGCCGAATGTGTCCTATTTCTCATAGTTGCCGCAACCTGCGAAAGATAAACATCCCAATCCACATGTTTCTATTGGTTCGTTCCGCCGCTTTACTTTGTGGCGCATGATAAGGTGTTTTCAAATGTGATATACGCCGTATTGAGTTAGTAGATTTTAGAACCTGTGTGAGATGAACTGCTTTCCTTCATCGGTTAACACGAATTTTGGCACCGAAAAAACATGGAATATTTCTTTTTCAACGAATTCACATAAGGAAGAGGTAGAAGCGTTCTTATGTGCTTTTATAAAGATGAACTTTGAATAAGCATCGAGCGCAACTAGCACTGCTTACCCATCGGATATTTTAAGGAAATATTGGTAGCATTTATCATTTTGCACACAGAACAATTGTTGATATAGTTCATAACATCCGTTGTCATTTGTGGCCAAAAATAATTCCGCTGCAATTTCTCTATGGTTTTGTTTATTCCCATATGGCTGAAGGAGGACATTGTGCTAATTAAATCACAGATTGCGTTATACTCATGGGAATGAATAATTTCCAAGTGGGTAAATCAGTATTTTTGTAATTTACCGCAATTTGCGGTCTTATTAATAATTTACCATCTCCACCTCTTAGGTTTGGGTTAGTATTAGGTTCCATTCCCACTTCACGGACTCTGTTTACATATTCATCTTCCCGAAAAGCGGGTGAGTCAAAATCAATGTGAAGCATATTATTATTAGTCACAATTTCATCGGAAAAGGCGCGAGAAGAGTGTCTGGTACAATGTTCAGAGCACCTTTACGGTGTACAATATTAAATTTAAAGCCCTGTAGTTTAATACTCCATTTGGCTAATCGGCTCGATAAATCAGACTGATTCATTAGCCACCGGAGGCATGCGTTATCGGTGATGACAGTAAACTCAAATCCTTCTATATGCGGGCGGATTTTTTTTACGCATAATACAGCGGCTATACTTGCGTTGGGAGGGATTAAGTTTTTTAAATTTTTCAGCGCCATGTTTCTGATACAGAACACCAGTGGCAAAAGTGTAATCAGCATGTCTCAGAACAGGAGCTGATGTAAGACAGTGTTTCAAGGAATTGAACGCTATTTGAGTGTCATAATTCAAAAAACTTTTATTCTTACCTTTCAACAAATCAGTAAGAGGGGCAACAATTTCACCAGTGCTATTTCACCATCGATAGGAATTTACCAAACGCCGTCCTTCAAATCTAGACTAGATATGAAGTTAGTGTTTTCCAATCGAATCAGAAGTCCACCGATCAATGGTAACGGGTAGGGATCTTTGACAGTAGCTTCGATAACCTTTCGGGCATCCAGCCACAATCTAATCTTCCCATTTGCTTTTTTCACCAGTGCTATTATAAATATTTATAGGTGGCCTGAAGTTATAAGGCCCGACTTATAGCACCTTATTATGCACTGCACTATAGTACAATAATGTGTACTCAGGTTATATACTCGTATTTGTTTTCTGGAAGAAAATATCCTTTGTTTGTTGGATTAACACTATTTTGTTTTCTTTTTCAATAACTTCCGAATTTTTAATTTAATTTATATTATATTTTTCTTTTTTCTATTTTTTTAAATTTTTGTCACAATCACGGTTCATTCATTTCTTCCCTTTTCTTTTTTTATTTTAATTTTATTAATATACCAAAGAAACACCAGAACATGCATTTACGCCTCTGCAGTGGAATCCCAAAAACAATACAACCCAGAGGAGCACGCCCGGTCAAATCTCACACGCACACCCCTGCCACCCTGTCCACGACTCAATCGCAACAATGAATAGTTGATAGAACCTATTAAAATACTTAGTTTCAGTCCTTAACGTCCGACTTTGATCAAGATTTAAGGAAATTCAATTTTTTTTTGTGGTATTGTACATTTTGTGGAACTTCCAAAAACATTCAAATTTTGAATTTTTTCTAATAAATTCAGGACTTGTGCTCCCACAACCATTTCAGAAATTAATAATAGTACTTATGTGTTCAAATGTAAACATATAATTTAATTTTATATAATTTAAGAAAGCGCCAAAATAATGTTTTATAACATATACAACATAAATCGAAATTTTTAGCATTTGTCTTTTTTTCAATTTCAGATATTATTCAAAATTAAAACATAATTCTTCAGACAAATTCAGACGTTTGATAAAGATTCAAGAAATTTGAAAACTATAAGAATTTGTTCTTTCATAATTTATAAAATTTGATAAAACTGTGGAATTCGAAATTTCATATAATCGGCCGAGAGTATAGTAAACCGTACAATAAATGCTTAAGAATTTGTGGATAATAATTAGAAGATTTTATAATATACTTGATTAAATTTCAAAATTATATACATTTTTTCATCTATGTTTTATAAAATTTCAGAAAGTAGAATTCTGAGCTTTTAGAAATTATTAAACTATTTAGTTCAAGACACTGATGAATCTTATTTTTTGAATTTCAAAATTTTTTCAAACTTTTGAATTTAATAAAGCCTTCAGTTCTAAATTAATAACTGTGCATTTTGGAAAATTTTTAAAATTTAGAATGTGAAATTATCTCAGAAACTAGTAAAACGTCTTTTTGTAAAAATAACTTTCAGAATTTAATAATATGCATGCTCATATTTTTGGAATTTTTTCATAAATTTTTCATTTCATAAAATGAATTTTCCAAAAATTTAAGAACTGGTTAAAATATAGCGAAACTGGCCACAAAATAGTGAATAAACTAATAAACTTCGGAATTCACAAATTGACATAATCTCAGAATTTAATAAATCGTTCAATAAAACTTTCTTCAATTCTTAAAATTTCACAATTTCTTCATACATTTTTGCATCAATGTTTAATAAAATTTTTTAATTTTAAATTTTTTTGAGAAATTGTTAAATATTGCGAAACTGGCAGTTGTAGTATCGGGTTTTCCATTTGGAACTTGACAACTTTGAACTTTCACTGTGAACGCAACATTAAACAAATAACCAAACTGTCAGTGTCAAAACATTCAGTAAAGGCATCATGTTGAAGTACACGAACATTGTTCGTTGAAAAATGCCACACAGCGGGTCTAACAATCGACTTATTGAAATCATTATTCGATGAACTATAACACGTTCCAGACTAGAAATGGTCCTCTCGATTGGTCGCCTAGATTTAACATCTCTAGATTTTTTTTATGGGGCTACCTTAAATCAGTTTCTGTCGAAATGTTTGGCCGAGCCATCGAAAATTGGGTTCAACGAATCGACACATTCAAACGTGCCTGTGGGGGAAATATGAACGATGCCGAATTCCATACATAAATATTTTGATTGTACTGCAAGCCAAAAATACAATTTTCGAGATATCTCAAATGGTTTGCGTTTTATTTAAAATAAAAAATAAAAAATTTGTCACGTTTTCGTAACATCAAAAAATTTAAGAATTTTATTCGACAATAAAATTTAAGAACGTCTGAATTTGATAAATATTCAAGGATATGGATTTTTGTTAGAACTTGTTCCTAATTTCTATTTAAAAATATTTAGTAAACTTTGGAATTCAGAATTTAATATAAACTTAGAATTTAATAAATCGTCTGTAAATATTTCAGAATTTGTGAACATTTTAGATTTCTTCATACATTTCTTGAATTTTTAACAGGTTTTTCAAATTTATAAAATTTTAGAAAGTATATTTTAAAACTTGAATAAACTTTAGAATTTGAATCGACAATTTTCAGAAATTGTTTTATACTTAATAATTGTTTTCATTTCATAATTTTGTTAAACCTCGGAATTCAGAATTTGATTTAATCTCAGAATTTAGAAAAACATCCAACATTTGTGGAAAATTTTTTATAATTTAAAAATTTAGTTTTTAAAAATTTCAAATTTCTTATCAATGTTTAACAAAATTTATTAGTTTTATAAAATTTCAGAATATATAATTTTAAATTTTAAGAAAGTGTTAAAATTAAAATATAAATTAGCAAACAGTATTACATAACTTATTGAACACACTTAAGAATTTGTTTTATTTAGTTCTGCAGATACTTAAAAACTTATTCAAATTTTTAATTTAAAGAGGATTTATAAAACTTCAAGGTTTTTGAAATTTGTTCTTAATTCCTAACTGTGCATTTTGATGAACTTCAGAATTCCGAATTTGAATTTATCTCAGAGCTAGTTTAGCAAAATGTCCATGTTCACATTATAGAAATGTTAGATACATTTTTTAATTATATTAAAATTCAGGACAAATACTTCTATAAGTTAAGAAATTGTTACAAAATATAATTTCAACAGTTCGATGAATCATTAAGAATTAGGGGGATGAAAAATATCAAAATTTAAAAATTTCTTCATATTTTTCTGTACATGTATACACATTTAAATCAATCATTTTCAAAATTTTTCCAGACAATTATATTGTTTTAATATTTTTTCTAACGATTCAAGAAATTTTAATTTTTTTTTAAATTTTTTACTGTTAATTCATAATTTTGAATTTTGTTAAAACTTCGGAATTCAGAACTTGTTGAAATACTCGTCCAAAATTCCAGACACTTTTTTAAAATTTATTCTTAATTATATTTATTTTCTTAAAGCTCCGGAATTCAAAATTTGGTTTAATCTCGAAATATAATGTGGACAATTTTTTCTTAACTTAATATTAATAAATTTCAGAATTAGTGTATCGATCTTTGATAAAATTTTACAAAATATCTGTTAAATTAAAGCTTATTAGTAATTATTGCTTATTTTTTATTACAAAAATTAGAATTTGACCTTGAATTAAGAACTAGTTTCGGAATTTCACCTCGTGGGAACAATTCAGACAATTCTCAGACAGTATTAACTGTTATCACCCTTCCAAACATGGGTGGGCATGATTATAATTGTGTGGTTTAGAGAATTAAAATTCACTATGGAGATTTTTTTCTCGAGCACCCTAAATAAATATATAAGAGCTTTACCAAATAAACAACAATGCCTGTCCCAAATTCAAAATATATACAAATTACAGCAATACTCGTGTACTCTATAACGATACAATCAATATTACCATTTACTTTAGCCTGGAAAAATCTACATAAAAATTCGTATTAACGATTAAAAATAAAATACACTGTAAACCTAAATTTCCGTCGATTAAGAATAAAAGATTAGAAATTATGATTATGATGCTAATGGGATATCAAAAACCGTACAAAAAAAGGTTAATAAAAATTAATATATTTTCCTCACCAGTTATCACCTATTTACACAAATATTTTCCAGGTATATATACGCTATACGATAGGTAAATTGTGAGCCCTTGTTTTTTTGTATATATGTATACATATATATATAATGTATATATTTTAGCTTTTAAATCAATTCTAATAAAAATAAAAAATTTGATAACTAGAACAAAGTAGTAAAATTACGTGTTTTTATACAAAAATCAATCAACTCGTAAAAACAGCTATAGAGTCTCATAAAAATTTATTCAATCACATCATGCTCGTATTTAGTGGAGAAACAAAAACCTCTACACTGCAATAAAATACACAAATAAAATTCTAAGTAAATTGTGTAACCGACCATGAACATCATATATAAAAGATATGTACAGAGAGCAGAGATCTCTAATATTTATTTTAAACATTATATCTACATAGATTTTTATTTAAATCATTAAAACTTAATTTAATTTCATAAAAATGTTTTTAACAATATACATATATACTTATGTACATACGTATGTACACTAACAGTAATCTTGTTTTCTTAACCAGAGAACATAACAAAAAAGGAAAATTAAGATTTTCATATTGCCAATTTTTTTTTTTTTTCGTATATATAACTGGTATAAGTATAATGGCTGTTATCCTAATTTTTGTTGAAAGAATTGATGTCGTTATTACTTAGGTACCCGTATTTAACTATATATTATACTCGGTATGTTACATATATCCAAAATTAAATGCTTTCTTCATTTATTGTGTGTTCCTTATATAATTTAATTTTAATTTTATACAGGCTAAGTACATATGTCGTTATTTATATATATATATATATATATATATATATATATATATATATATATATATATATATATATATATATATATATATATATATAAAAGTTCCATATGTGTACTAAATAAAATAGATTGCTGCTAATTTGATTGGCGTACTAAAAAGTATGTACATATTAAACGTAATTATTTTAATACACAATGCCTACATACATATGTACACGTATACATACATTATATGTAATTTTTTAAAAGACCAACAAATTTTCTAATATGGCTGTGTGTTATGTGTACCCACACAGAGAATAACATAAAAATAAAATCAAGCTTCTATAATGATGGGCCCCAGAAGGAATAAGACAAGTAATCGATTTTAATAGCGTCATAAAATGATCAAGATATATTTATGTGCTTTTATGTTCTAACGAATATATTCGTTTGTACAACGAAAGGTAAAGTTACCTGTAAATATTCACATATTTTGAGCGAATATATTTTCTATCTAGAATATATAAACGAAAAATGTCCTGGGCGATTTTGTATAGAGGAATAAATTTTTCATTTAAGATACGTAATTGTATCTAATAAATTACATAGAAAATAAAAAGATCGCTATTTTATGTTAGACATACACACATTTTTTTCAAACGGCAGCTCTAATTTCAAGCTTCTTGCAAATTTAGTGACTGTAAATATATAAAAATGTTTTAATGCTGCCCCACGGAATTTTCTACAACATTATACAAAATAATGAAAATTTCTTAACCAAAAATAAACTATACACAGGTAACCTTCGTATAACACGAACTATATTGAAATTACAAAATGATGATCGATTTGTATTTGGTAGTTAATGCAACTACCAAATATAATTTCACAACTTCATTTAACTACCAGTATAATTTGTGATTTGATTTGAATTTTTTCTTTCTTTTCATACCAACTTCATTCATTTTATTGTACTGCTGTACAATTTTAAAAGATGAAAAATATTTAACTCTCTTATTTTGGCCTGCAGTACAGATGTACCACAGTACATTTTCGTGAAACAAGCTTGAAAATTATAAAAATTAACAATTTTTGTTAAAAATTAATAAATTTAGTTTGGTACAAACTACAACGCTACAGTACAATGATGAAAAACATGTAACTCTATTATTTTGACCTGCGGTACATATGTACTGCAGTACATTTTCGTGAAGCAAGCCTGATTACTGTAGATTTATCGAAAACTAGAAATAATGTACATATGTGCTCGATACAACTTACTTCCATATATATATTCTTCCATTTAAAATTTGTCAAAAAACCATTGACACACAACATTAGGTTGAAATGTTGTTCAATTAATGTTTTTGGGCTGATTTTACAGTTTTCCAAGAGAATCTATCATATATCTATAAAAAAGCTCATACTATACATGCTTTCGATATCATGACATCAGATTAATGGCTAGTGGGAAAAAATTAAATATTTTTAAAGTTTTAATATCGGCCATACTAGTGATCTCACTGCCGCAACTGCAGCGTAGACATAATACTTTTATGACGCTAATGTCGAGGCGACTGTCATGAAAGTATGAACTATCATGCCAAAAACCAAGCTTAATGGCACATAGTTTAATAAATCCGACATTACTATTAAAGCCAATTGAATTTAAATTTTACGAAAAATTTTATGTTGACTTATAAATACTTAGGCCGTGTGTCAATTAGTTAAAAGTATTGTTACAATTTAAAATTTAGAGAGAAAACTGAAATTTTTATTTGTAAATATTATGTTTTTATGCGATTGGCACACGGACTTATCCTAAATGTCAATAAAAATTAAAACCAAATTGGAAAATAACAGTATAATGGGGGGCTGATTCTGAGTTCAAAACTTTTATGTTATGTTATTCCAGTTTTATTATTTCAATTTAAATTTGTATAAGCCGGCTACACACGTTTAGGGAGACCTGTAAGGTATGCTTGCGCTGGTATATCTATGCTGTTTTACCTGTACGCAGCTAGACAAATGTTGTTTTAGCAGCTGTAGGCTTATTAGTTGAAATAAATCTAATTCTACCTCTCGTCAGCTGATGCTGTAAAGAATTGAAACTGACGAAATTTTAATACTAATAAAATTCTTGAATTAATGTAAATGAAATCCTGAATCGATATGTAAATGAAATCCTTAACTAATTATTCAATTATGTATTAGAAAAGTTCGCTTGCTTTATATCACTCAAGACTCAGACAATGATAATACCAGTTCCATTAATCAGTTAATAATTTCATATTAGTGATAATAACAGACTTCCAAGTTCATTTGATAGAGGTAACATTTTATCAGTATATGAATATTTATATATCACCAATTCCCATTGCCTTCAACCTCTTATATTCGATATTCAACAATACGATAATTGAACGGAAACTGCTATACACATACTCAGGTTTGCCTGCGCAGGTAAAGTTTGTACAGCTATATTGATTGAATTTTTGTGTTTCCTCGGACTATCATCATTAAAAAAAAATCATCCATCGAGAACACATAAGTATTGCCTGTCTGCAAAATGCCGCGCATCATGGGAGTATAGAAAAATAGCAATAATTAGTATTAATTAGTATTTTGATGCAACTGGAGCCTGTACATTTACCATCAACTCACAAATGCCAAACACATATATAATCACTCCTCCTTTGTTGTCCCCACAATTTAACTATGGTTATATTTTTAAGCAATCTGCATAGGCCGATGAAGGGTGATTTGACAACACCGGATTCCCTTTGCATATATTGCAGATTCCAGTAAAGTGTTGGCCGAATGATTCCGCTACCTTATATAGATTATCTTACACCCACACATTTTCCACTCCACTCTGATAGCATACATCTAACCAGGTACGATATATTAAACGGTTTAAAGTTGTTTGGTGAACAAATCATTTCCGAATCATAGCAGGAATAAGAAGGCGTGACTTGACTAAAAATTTTGGATCGATAAATCGAAATTTTATTTCACAAGATTAGAGAATATAAAGTTAAATAATAAATAAAAAAATCGTCTGTACCACAGATAATGGTGATGAATCAAAGTTTTTAATTTGGGCCAGACATGCGGTATATCAAATTAAACGTATTTTTTGTTATAAATGAAAAAATGGAGTAATTTATCTTGGTTTCTAAAATAAACGTTTTGTATAGATAAAAGAACAACCTCTTTACCTAGGCAGCATACAACATATTTTCAAGTGACATTTGAGTCCTCATTTGATTTTCAAGCTCGCATATGAGTTTAAAATAAAAATTTAAAGAAAAACAATTAATTCGTCAATAAATGGGTTAACCTAAATTCGGTTGATCGCCGCCCACCTACAAAAAATAATCCGTCAAAGTATATATGAACATCACCAACAGATTAAATATATATATATTGTACTTCAACACCAGATACTATTCCTACGGTACTTTTGGAATTGTGGCATACAGGTTCAGAAAGTGTTGAGTGGAACTAAATACGTTAAAATTAGGGTTTGCCCGTTCCCGGCCTTTTGCTTTTCCCGGGAATCGGGACGGGACAAGATATTTTTGTTTTTCGTAATTTTTCTGATTTTGTAACTCCATTTTGTAATAAGCTTTACTTTCAGGAGATTTAGCATTTCATAACTCAATGCTGTTGTCTGAGCTTTCAGATGTTTAAATAAAAACGCAAAAACTGCTTCTGCTTTGAGAATATCCATACTCTTCCTTTCTAGTACTTTTGAAGTAACCTTCATTGGCTTTAAAACCTTTTGAAGCTCGACAATGTTATTTATTATTGACAATATTATTGGATTTTGCAACCTAAGAAATCGGCTCAATAAACTTCCTAATGTAACCCTCTAACCTAATTACATATTTTGGCGCAGTATTGCGTTTAATCTGTGAATCTATGCATACTCTACATTGGCTAGAATCGGCCATAGAGTATACAGAATATATCAAATATATGGTTTTCTGGAATAGTTGCATGGATGATTTCCGGAAAACACACTTTTTATCAAGGAACTAATTGGAACAAACCTAAATACACATTTTGGATTACTATCAAGTTTGTGCATGCTCTACATTGGCTAGAATATTCTAGAAACTACTCCAGTAAAACGATATGATATATTCTGGATACTCTATGTTCAATTCTAGCCAATGTGTTGTTTCCACAAACGCGATGCCTAACCAAAGGTTTGTTCCAATTAGTTCCTTAATAATAAGTGGGCTTCCGGAAATCATCTACACAACTATTCCAAAATACCGTAAATTGGATATATTCTGGACTCTATGGCCGATTCTAGCCAATGTAGAGTATGCTTAAACTTGATACTGAGCCAAAATATGTATTAAAGTATTTTCAATTAGTTCCTTGAATAAAGTAAGGTTTTCTAGAAACCATACATACAACTAAATGTGTATTTAGGTTCGTTTTTATACTTGTTTTCGTAAAAGTTGGACTATCCGAGAAACATTCTTATGACCTGATTATGCGTTTACAGTTGTCTGATTTTCGCCTATCCTAGTCATAGTAAAGTAAAGTTTGTAGCAATGCTCGATGTAGTTTGCAAACCATTAAAACTCATCTTTCTTTAATGTATCATTGCAAACTGAAATTTTCCCTAATAAATGGAAAATTTCTTGACTTACACCAAATTTCAAATTTGGTAAAAGAAATGAAATATTGATATCGGGGAATTGCAACCACTTCAATTTTACCTAAACTATATGAAATATTAGTCTGCAACTCCTCCAAGAAAATAGTTCTAAGCCATCTATTTTTTCATCAACATGGATTTACGTCTGGCAGATCCACAACTAGTTGAGTTTACTAGCATCATCACAAAAGCTTTAAAAAATTATCAGCAAATTGACACCATAGCACTGATTTCAGTAAAGCTTTTGACTCCATTGACAGATATTGATGAAACTTGACAAGAATGGCTTTTCATCAATTTTTGTCAAATGGTTTCAATCGTACCTAACGGAAAGATATCTAATCATTGAAATTGCTGGTGAAAAATCGAATCCTATTTTGGCAAAATCTGGGTTTTGATATCTACTGACGACATTACGGTCGTCTGCACAGAAATTTTCATCTTACACACACTCCGGTTGACCTGTGCAGGAATGCTTGTGCATTAATAACTGACAGGTACACCTGAACGTGTGTAGTCAGCTATATGGAGCGGGGGAAATAAAAAATCATGAATTTTATTTAAAGTACTAAAAACCGATTTTTAAAGCAGCAACTCTATATAAAGTTAAGATGTAATACCCAGTAATATTGTGAAACGATTGTCTGATTTAACAGATTTTGGCAGAAAATTATTTTGTATTGTGGTTGTGGTTACCGAATGTAATATCCACAACTGACTCCCCACCACAATTAATTGGTTTGCAAAGTGTTTCGGACCGGTTTAATCACCAATAAGCAATTCGTTCAAAATTAGTTTTGAAATAGTTTTTAAAACGGGATACAGTCGCCATTTGAGCTAACCTATTAACAGTTCGCATAATAAGTTTTAAATGAAATCGAAATCCATTTTGCCAACCAGTCAGTGTCATTTAGTTTGTTGTACATTAAAGATTTCAAAACTAAGTTCGCACAAATAGCCATTTTGTTTATATTTGTGATTTGAGCATTTTGTAATTTTAAATAAGATTATTATTTCACTAAACTTCAGCGCACATTTAATTCAAAATGTTTATACTTTTAAAATTTAAACAGACAATTTACTGGAAACACCAATAAAATTGTTTGATATTCTAGACCATAATTGTTGCTAAAAAATTGCAAATAAATAAAAAAAAATTAGATGGAATTTTAAATTTTTTATCGCTTTGATGATTCTTAAAAGTATATGTAAGTACATGTATTTCTAAGTTTAGCTAGCTTATCATAGTACATTATAAATTTGGCCTTGTTAACAATGAATAACTTGATGTACATTTATACCTTATAAAATCCGACCAGGATTAATTAGGATGGCTACATTTTCAAGATTTAAATATGATAGATGTCCCAATTCAAAAAATATTTACAATCCATTATAAAGTGTTAAACATATATATACGTATTCAATTTAATATTTGTTAGCTGTGTACATGAGTGCGGTTTAAATTTTATAAACTCTGCATTTGATTTAGTTAGTTTTTTTTTCCAGAAATTTAAATTGAATTGTAAAATAAATTAGTTTTTTAAAGACAATTTTATTGTGTGTTTTACAACGAGAGTAATGAGAAAAGTTTATGAATAATTAGTTCAAAGAAGAAGTTTGATAACTCAATAGACATATTTAAAAAAAATGTATTATGCATTTTCGATCCAATCTGAGTAAGTATAAATAAGTTTGAGTGATATTATGTTTCATTGCAGTAGACTGTAGTTGTGTAGGATGGTCCATTACGTTATATAACTCGGTTATGCGCGGTTGGGACATAATTAAAAATGTATTTAGTTTTGACACTTCCCAACGAATTAAACTATCATTTTAAAAACCATTAAATACATAATTTAATTATATGTTGTCACTATATACATATATTTGTATTCGTTTTGTATGTTCTATAAACATTATTCAACATGCAAATAATAATAATAATAATAATAATATGTGTAATATGACAACGAAAACATATTTTTTAATCATACATCCATATAGCACATAATATATTATTCACTGCCACGTATTTGATCTCGATTCTTTTAATGAATTATTCAAATTTTCCAGTTTTTCCACATAATGTTGAATTCAATGATTTTTTTATTTTGCTTAACAGATTTTCTCCATTTTCTTTTGTTTTATTATTTTTATCAAAATGCGACAAGTTTATTATAAAAAATAAAGTGTTTGTCTTTTTAGTTTAAAGTGTGTACTATATAGCATACTAACACCATCATTACAAATATGTAAATTATAGTATGGTACGGGTATATACACATTATATTTTTTATTGCTCAAGAAAATTTTACCCCCGTGATTGTTTAAACTTTGAACATTTTCGCAAAACAATATCGAATCTAAATTTTTATTTTGAGTTTTGAAATTTAACAAAAAAAAATCGTTTCAAACTCATTTATGTTTCTGTCAAGGTTGGTTGAAACTACTTACAAACTGCTTTAATTCGGTTCGATTCCAAATTGTAATATTCATGCAACTAAAATAAAATGTATTTTCTATATTCAAGAAAAATCGAAGACTGTTCAAATTGATAGTAGATAGAATTTGATAATTCACAGTAGAACGAATAGCTTAAGTTTTTGTTTCGTTTTTATCATTTTAGAGGTTTTAGAAATTTGGTAAGTTCACATGTGTAAATTACAAAATTGTTCAGAGTACGGTCTAACATTCTTATCGAGTGTAAGTTTAGTTTTCAAATTTAGTTTTGTACTCGAGATTTAAATTCATTTAATTTTGTGAATATTTGAAAAATTGAAATTACGTTTCATTATTTTTAGCAAAGTCTTAAATTATCGAAACCTTACTAATTTTAAAAAATTGACAACATACAAAGCAAATAAAAAATTCTTATCTATTAAAATAATTTGTGGACTTTAAGGAAAATTACCTCATAATTTAGCGTTTGATGATTTTTTTAAAAGTTCCAAAATTGGTAAATTTTTTATAGATTTGCTTATTTTGGCCATATCTTCCTTTTACACTAATTTGTTATCGGGATGGTTTATAATTTCATTGAAATTCGGAAATGTGAATTATTTTTCAACGTATTGTTAATTGGTTTGCTAAATTTATTGTTTCTTAATAAAATTCAAATTTATGATATTATCCAACATTTTATAGAAATTCAGATTTTTAAAATCTTAAACTTTTTTGCATTACACTAGAATTTCTTAGTTAGTTTTTCTTAATTTAATTCAGAATTTAACATTTTATGAACAGAGCTGAGTTAATTTATATTTTGTGATGGAATTTCAGAATCACCTGAGAATCTATGGTCTATCTATATATTTGATTTCTCTGGGCCTAAATAAAACGTTAATTTAGAATTTCTTTTCGAGTGTAATGTTAAAATTTAATAAAATTTTGAAATTTGGCTATAGATACGTATTCGTAATTTAAAATCAAATTTCGAGAATATTTGAAAATTTGAAATTATCTTTTAAAATTTTAAATTAATTTTCTAATTGTCTGAAAGCTGAATTTTCCAAAATTAAGATATGAATTCCAAAATTTCCCATAAATGTGCCAACAGAAATTTAAGCGCTTTATGTGCTTATCACATCAGATTTACTTAAAATTATAATAACGGAATAGTTTAAAATTTAAAAATAATAAAATTTTGGAATTTTATTAATTTTCTTCAATTAAAATTTTAAGTATTAGGTAAGAGAAATCACGGTTTCTTCAAATTTTTTGAAGTGCTGCTGCAAATTGAAAAAAAAATTCAACTATCAAAATTATATTTTTAATTTTTGTTTAATTTTATGGACTTCGCTAAATTTGTTCATGTCTTCCTTTTATTATTAAATTATTAAAGTTGGCTAGAACCCAAGCACGTTCCCCACTCAATGCCACTCTGGGCCAATGGTGCAAACTGAGGATTCTATCACAGTTCGCAAATGCGCTCGGCTGCTCTGGCAAACTGTAACAGCTTAAACCAGGGTAGGGATGACAATTGACCTACATTCAAAGATCTATGATTAAGAAACCGGGACCGAACTACCTCGAAAGCGGGACAACCACAAACAAAGTGAATGCTGTCAAGACAGTTGTCACCCAAGGAATCTTGAATAAGTCCCATTCTTTGTAAATGAAGTTTAAAACGGCCATGGCTAGTCAGAATAGCGACCAAAACTCTCAATTGGTCTTTCTTCAAAGATAAAGCAAACTTTGTAAGCCTCAGATTAGGTTCACAACGCTTAGCCTGCAAAAGCATGTAGTTCTTAATAGCTTTCTTACCACAATTAAAGGTGACAAGGGCACTGCCGGTTCAGGTCCAATGAATTTCATAATTGAGCCTGCTTTAGCTAAAACATCAGCTATCTCATTACCCTCAATACCACAATGAGCCGGAACCCACACAACCCTGACACGATTATTAGAGCAAAGGACGTTAATAAAATATTTACAGTCCTGACCAGTTTGCAAGTGAGCAAATAAGAATTGGTAAAGAATTGAGCACAGATTTATCACTGCATAGAATAATGTCCTTTCCGGAAACAGCGAGCTTAGAAGCATATTAATTTCTGGTATATATATGAACTGAATAAACTGTATAGTTTAGCCTATGTCCTATAATTAGGCCGAGAGCATTCCATGCACCAATACACCACAGGCGGAAAGCAGCGGAGCATGCTGTGCTTAGAATGACCGTCTGCAATGGGCAGAAATGAGATTGCCTGACAAAGACATATCACCAGTGACAGCTCGACAAGCCATATCTTGTATGCTATTAAGCTTCGAAATAACAAAACTTGACTGAACCACAGGCCACCAAACGACAGACGCGTAAGATAGCATAGGTAAAGCTAGAGATTAGTAAATAAACATCAGCATTTTGGGGGTCAGACTTCCCAAATGCTCTTCTTCTTACACTGCCAGAAAATGGAAGTGACCTGTTGAATTTTAATTTCAATATGAGAATTCCAGGAGAGTTTACTGTTCAGAATAACACTAAGATGCTTTGCTGTTTAGGATCTAGGAGACAGCTCTCCAGTATTCCTACGTTTAGTGAAGACTATCAGACTAGTTTTCGATGCATTAACGTACAATCCCTTCTCTAGACACCTTATTTCTACAACTTGAAGAGCGCGTTGTGTTAAGTCTGATAGTACGTTAAAGTATTTACACTGAACCAGAACGACTAAGTCGTCACCATAACTCTGTGCAGTGAAGCCAGATTGCTGTAGTTTTACAAGTAATTCGTCAATAACTAAGAGCTACAAGAGAGGATTGCTCAATTCCAAAATTAGTGCAGGCTTCAATGATGGTAGCGAATGAAGTACTATCAAAGGAACGCTAATATCGAGGAGAGTGCCCACAAGTAACAGAGTTTTGAGAAAAGTTGAAGAAAGACTAATAGGGTGAAATGCCTTGGGAGCTAATCCTAAAGTGTTCCTGAATTATGGGAAACCCATGCTGTAATTCAGCAGGAAAAACTCTTTCCGGACCACCTGATTTATAAGGTGAGAAGGAAAAAACGCTCCAGCGCATGGTGTTGAGAGTGACCAGCCTACAGGCTAAGTCCCAGTCGGGTGAATAATCAGTACCATTGAGCTTCAGCAATATATTCATGATTGATAACATTGCACCCAGGGAAATGGACAGAAAATTGTAGTTCGACAATTTCCTTCCTGGAAGAATCTGCTATCAGAATGTCGCAGCACATCGAGTCTTCAG
This sequence comes from Tipula unca, assembly GCA_951394425.1. Lineage (NCBI taxonomy): Eukaryota > Metazoa > Arthropoda > Insecta > Diptera > Tipulidae > Tipula > Tipula unca. The sequence goes on from OX596381.1 coordinate 39,342,301, forward strand.
GAATCATTTCTAACCAAAGACCTATTAAGTCTGGCGATCCCAGAAATACTATTAATTTCTTCGCAGAAGCTATTCCAAGAAGTCCCGCGAGCGGATCTCAGCATTCTCTTATATTCTTTTTGAGCTGCTAAAAAGTTATCCCAATCAACCTGGAGGTTAGACTTTTGGCTTTGTTTTTGAGTCTCCTAGCAGTTTTTCTCAGTTTTTTAAAATCAGTACACCAAATATTTTTCGAAGGCTAAAATTCAATCTCAGCCAAAGAAACCAGCCGGGGTTTCAACTCAAGACAGAATAACTCCCAGTTGGTAAGCTTCTTGTTACGATAAGGTTTAAGAGTAGATCTTCTAAGATTTATATTAAACGAGATGCACCTATGGTCAGAGGTGGGAATATCATTTGTCACCTTCCAATTGAAGATCAAATCGATAATCGTCATGGAGCACAAACTAATGTCAATCAATTCCCTCCATACTGAATTGATAAAAATAGGCTCACAGCCTTTGTTAAGGATTTCAAGCTCAGATATGCTCAGGTAATTAAGTAGAGATAAACCCCGGCTATAGTTAATATTCCTGCTACCCCATAATTTGTGATGAGCATTAGCATCGCACCCTACCACTAAAGGTAAATGATAAGCCCTGCTCCACAAAACAAGGTTGCTAAATTTTTCCAAGGGAGGAGGTGAGACCGAATCGTAAGACAGATACACTGATGCTACCACCAGTGATCCGAATGAGTTCGACGATTCGAGAGAGACAAGCACTAAGATTGTCAGAAATAATTACTTATCTTATCTTTGTAGAGGATTCTGCTAGGATCCAAACCAGGAACCACACCATCAAACAGATAAGGTTCTTGAATTAGACAAATGTCTACCTGCGATTTAGCAAGCAGTAACTTAAGATCAATCATTTCAGCGCAAGCATAGAAGTCATAATAATTACAAGCTAAGGAAATACTCGAGTGTGGGAACCAAACCTACCTCCCTGATACAACCCAAACGAAGGTCGTAACTGGAAGCCAGTTTACTGTTCAATATCGGAATCACACAAGCTAGACCCGAGGTGGGCCCAACGACATTGTTTATATCGAAGATCTCTAACTCGCGGTCGGTTATACTAGAAGGGAACAAAGTAAGCGTGATTTCCAGAACTTGTTTTCTACATAGCAAAATAGAGTGCTTGTTGTTGTTCGCTGTAAAATAAAAAATACCAGATAAATTTCGAATTTATTTGGAAAATCCAAATTCTAAAATTTAAGAAAATTTGTTTAAATGATCTGAAGTTGATGATTTATAATGAAACTCGAATTTTTAATTTTACGAAATTAATTTCAGAAATTTAAATTATATCAAAAAGGTTTTTACATACATATATATTGTACATATAATTTATCCTTTGGTCCTTTCACTTTTTGTATAAAGTTTAAAAATATTTTTAAACGACCGTATACTCGTAGTTAAAAAAGTTTTTAAATTTATTCATTTTTAGTAAAATTCAAATACCAAAGCAATAGCGAATTAACTGCGAATATACAAAAAAAAAAAGAAACTGTACAGCGAGCTATAATAGTTTCTGCAGATACTGTACCGTTGGCCTGCGCATGTAATTTTTAATTTTCAGAATTAAATATATTTGGTTGTTTCAAAAATACTGAAAAAACATTAGTTTATTATTTCGATATTTAAGATTATCATATAATGAATGGCTGAATTACACAATGGTTGCGATCGTGCTCACTGCATTACGACGATATATACTAATTAATTTATGAAAAACTTAAAGAAACATAATTTTCTTCTCCATCATCTTGTCTTACTATTGCATTGTGTTATAAACATAAATTAAATGAAAATGTTTTTTCATGTTCTGTTTGTTATTTAAAATTAATTAAATATTTATAAATTGCATTTTACTTATGATTCTGTATTTCATTTAGTTTGTTTATATTTCATTTAGATAATTGTATGGGAATGAAGAGTTCATGACGAATACACATAATTATGTGTGTGTTGTTCGAGCAATTTACCTTTAAAACTAAAAATTATATAAATTAAAAATTAATTTCAATATCATTATCAAAGATTTAGTTGAATGATATTTTTTTTTCTGTATCGTTTTAGGTGGGTGCTCATTTTTGTAATGCGGTGTATACTGTATATACGCATATACCTATATAGTAATTTGTCATTCTAATGGTAATTACTTAGGTACAAAATACATAATTTGCCGTAATATAATTTAAGTCGTAAGTAAATATTTGAGTTTTAGGCTTGAAATTGTAATTTATTCAGGTTTTTTTTATTTAATTTTAAATTTTACGGTTGCTGGATGATATTTACGGAAAAGGGGTAAAAAAATGTGATATCTGTAAATTTAAAATTCTCGTGGGTGTTGATGTTATTATATGTTTATAGTGTGAAAATATTTGGAGACAAAATGTGTATTGTCGTCTGTCACTTTTACTATAGAATTTCTACAATGTTGACGGGTATTAATTACTTAATAATAAAATTTTTATTCATATTTTAGCTTGACGCTGCGTCTATTTAATAATTCATCGTGTAGGAAGTGGTATATATAACCTTACACTAAGCGCTATACGAACGTAGGAATTGATAATAATTCGGAAAATATACTGCCCACCACGCATAAGGTTTTTTTTTTAAAGAACTTTAAAAAACATAATTATTAATTAATTAACTTATCATTAAATAGCTAATGAATTTATTGTCCTTTTAAAGTCAATCTGTGTTCTTTAAAATAAAAAGGTTCTCTCTAATTTAATTTGGTTTATAAAAATTAATCTTGTACGGATTAAGTTTCGGGACTCGACGGCTATTATATATAAAAAGGACTTATGAGACAAGAAATTACGGTAAAAGGAAAATAATTTTAAAAATATTCTAAATTATGGATTGTGTAAAATTGAAAATTTTAGAACCAAACACATGGTTTAATTATTAGATGTACAATCTAAATTTAAGATTTTACATCTAAATATTTAGAATTTAGAACCAGAGCCACCGTTGAAAATAAAACGTGTCTTAAATTATTAATCGTTGAAGAAACAATTAACAAATCACTCTGTATACTGTGATAAAGCTACGACAATGTACCTATGTACGTAAATCAAATATTTAAAATTTTAAAAATTCTGAATATAATATTTAACTCTTAAGTCGCCAGATGTCTTAATTTAATACTAATTAAAAATTTCAGATCTAATAAATTCATAAATTCCTAAATTCTTAAATATTAAACTCGTTAATTCATAATTTGAAAAGAAATTGATGTCTTTCGCTTTAAATTTTCTTAGTTCTTAAAGTTTATTTTCAAAATTTATAAACTATTATTTTGCAACAATTTTCGAATGCCTCAAGTTTTTATATATTACATTTTCACATAAATTTGTTTTTAGTTTGGAAATCTCAAAATTTCGTTATTCCACGATAGCCGATATTTTCCAGCCGAAAGTTTCCAACCGATAGTTTCCAACCGATATATGTCGATAAAGAAGATTTTTAATTATTCAATAAAAATAATAAGGTAATTTAGATTTTGATACAATTGTAAGACAATTTATAATAATACTATAAGGAAAAGTTTCATGTGGGGATCCTGGGAAATTAAAATTTTCCAAAATCATATGTAACTAATTGAATTTTTTTAAAAATTCAGCCCCTAGAGTGTTATGTCTGGAGATGGCTTCATTTGAAGTGTTTTTCCAATAGCTATGACTACTATATCTATCGGTTAACTTTAACAGGGTCAATTTTCAGTGGAACATTCCCGTCTCAGCCTATAGTAGCCAAGAGACGTTGTAATAAAGTTGTAATCCCAACGAGTCAAATTATCTTTTTGTTCCAATTTTCATGATGTCATTTATAAAAACTACAGTACTACTATAAGACCAACTTGTATGACATAGGTATATAGCCTTACCTACTGAAACTCTAAAATGCCAACAGAGAACTTTAAACATAGGGGTTGAACGGAGTTTGAAAGTGTATTGTGACCCAGAACCCGTTACCATTAACTCTTAGAACTTTGATATAGCTTATGTAACAAGTGGGAATGAGAAATGATGGGCTGGAATTGAAATATATGCCTCGCTTTTTCAATTGTTGAATTAACTGTTTGCGGCCATAGATAATATTTCCATTCATGGCTAAAGGAGCAACCGTAACATCCTTAGACCTTAGGAACTGGCGAGCTTGATCTATTATTTTGTTAATTTGTTCTTGAATTGAAAATCTTTTATTGTTTACCTTAATCGATGTAATAAAGTTTTATTGTTTTAACTATTACATACTTTTAGTTTTTCTTAATTTTACCAAAATGAAGAATGAGGCAAAATCAGTCATTATTTGATAGCCAATAGTTGATAAATATTTTTTTTTATACAGAACGACGCGAGTTACACCTTTTGTCGTTTCCTCTGTTCGAGACCACACAGACTTGATCCGATTAAACATGAAACCAAATTAGGATACTGGAAATTTAAAAACAAAATTAATAATTTGTCCAACTGCCGATTGGCAATTAATATCCGTTTTTGCACGATCAGACTATTTTTTGAGGTTTACCGATAGGGTCTCCAGGGCAGTAGGTTTTGTTTACAATTACTGGGCGGTAAGTGAATTACTTACCGCCTCATAGGCGGTAAGTAAATAAAGAATGAATGTATAATTTTATAGTTTTCAATTAAGATGGTTTATTAAAAATTAAACTAAAATTACAATTGGAACAATTATTTAATGTAATTGGGATGTTTGCTGCAATTATCTTCTCCGATACAATATTTTCCGTGTTGGATACTTCAGTTACAGTCGAAGTACTCGAAGTTATTGGGATGTTTGCTGCAATAATCTTCTCCGATGCTGCATTCGAAGTACTCGGAGTATTTAATGTAATTGGGATGTTTGCTACAATTATCTTCTCCGTTGCAATATTTTCCGTGTTGGATACTTCAGTTACAGTCGAAGTACTCGAAGTTATTGGGATGTTTGCTGCAATAATCTTCTTCGATGCTGCAGTCCAAGTATTAGGAGTAGAATGTTTATCTCCATTTTCACTTAAAATTTTTTTTGAAAACACAATTTAGTTTTGGAGAGAATCCTCCACATATCCCTCCGCGACAGAAGACGAGCGCCACCCACCATGTCTTTTAAGGCCTAAAACATCAACACCTTTGTTCGCCAGAAAGGTAGCCGAACTTCTTCTGAACGTATGTCCGATATAAGAAAGTGGATTTGACAAATTCAGGCATTTCGCTATCTTCGAGGGCCACCTTCCTATTGTATTCTTGCCCACTGCTTGATTAATGACTTTTCCATTACGCATTGCTAAGAAAAAGTTAGAAGATTTTGAATTTTCTGGTCGTAACTTCAAATATTTTCTATAAATATCCAAATAATTAATAGTTTCGCTTCCTTGAGTAGTAATTGTGAAAGTTCGCGGAATATTGGTTTTAGTATTAGGAATATTGACTATAATAAAGGACCCAATATCTTGAATATCTTCTAATTTTAAATTATATAATTCCTCCCTTCTGCACGCCCCTGCTATGCCAAATATCATACCTAGTTTCATATTTAAATAAACTTCATCGGGAAATTCCTAAACAAACTTGAACATATCTTCTTTAGAAAAAACTTTTGATTTCTTAGGCCGATATCTGGTATTTTTTCTCTTAAGAAAAGCAATTAAGGTTTTAAACTTCGAAATATCGGACGCATCATTTAAAAAAATTGTAGCCTTAAGCATAGAGTACTCAGCCCATAAACTCCCTGGAGATTTAAGTTTATCACTTCTTCGTACAAATTAGGCCAAGAGTACCTTCTCTGTGATGTTTTGACAATGTTTCTCACTGCACCATGCTTTGAAAAGTTTATAGGTATTTTCATACCGTTCTCTTGATTTTTCTGGAATAATTGAGGAACATCCTATGTTCCATGCATTTTCCAGATCAGAATCGTCACTGTCATCCATTTTTCACAATAAAATACTATTATTTTGCTTTATTTTACAAAGAACTGACAGAAAAAATCTCTTGATAAATAAATAATTATTGTTTTCGTACGTCCATGACAACATAACAACGGACAAAGCTTACTTTAAAAATAATGTGCAAAAAAAACAACTCTGACAACTAAAAAAACAATTTTCAAATATTTCTAAATTGTAATTTCGTTATTGCGCCGATCGTGCAAAAAATAATAAGCATTGCGGTCAGTAAGTGCCCTACCGGTATCGGATGTATTGGAGATCTCACTTACTGACCTTGATACTTAAATAACTATTGGGGTTATAGAGTTTACTTGGATATTTTTCGCGTTAGCAACGCCGAGTAAACATTTCAACAATACATAAATTTCAATCAAAAACAAAATGGAGTTTCGACAAAAATAAAATTGCATTTCAGCAAACATAGTTTTAGTTTTTCCTAATTTTAGCAAAATGAAGAATGCGGCAAGATCACCCTATTGCATTCGAAACTGGAATTTCATTAGATTGGTTTTGGATTATAGTAGATTCGTCTTTTTTTTTGGTGATTGAAGAAAAATTGTCGTTTTTGTATTTTCTGATTGGCTTGGCTCAATTAAGTTAAGCTAACATTTATTTCTATATTACATTTCTCACATACTGCTCTGTAATATGCAAAAAATCTAATATTTTAACATAATTCGGGGCCGTCGGTAAGAGGGTTACATTATATATGCCCTCGCAATTTCACGACTAAGCTATAGCACTTCAATGCTTCATTACCGAATTGGTCACAACGTTTAAAAATACAAAAATTTTGAAATTGAATTTCTCATAACTCTAAATTTAGAAAATCTGTTACTTTGGACGCCGGATGTACAAATTTAATAATAGAGTTTTAAAAGAAACTTTTATATGTAGGAATAGGAATTTTATGAATAATGAATTTGGAAGTTTAAGATTTCGGATATTGAAAATTGAATAGTTAAAATTTTAAAATTTTTATATAAGGTTCAATTCAGATTTATAGTTATTATGAAAAATTTAGAAATTTACTTACTTATTGGTCGTTTAATTTAAATATCAAACTTTTTTGAAAATATTTCGTATGATCGTACGAGCCTAAGCTTAACGTTTTTGATGCATCTGGCTGCAATATACTTGCATATTTTTTATAAATTTAATTGACAATGTCATTCCGGCTGGAGCTTTCATTTTAAGACAAAAAACCTTTCTGTGTGCAGTAATATTTTCGAGTGATCGTTTTGTTTTGATAAATATTAGCTTTCTATGAATGTTCTAATTCAATTTTGGTTTCAATTGTGCATAAATTTAAATAAACTTTGAATAAAATGCTGTTTATAAATAAATGCTGCGTTCCAAAACAGAAAAATATAACATTTCCTTCACGTTTCATTAGAAACCTAATATTAATTGGCTAAACATTATCAAGCTTTTAAATAAATCGAGCTTTTAGATAAGTCGAGCTATTTATGTATACTCTTCCAATTTTTTTTAACTAAATTTATAATTTTGGGGAACGTATTTTTTAATCACTAGGGAAACCACACTTATAAACCAAATTGGGATTATCACAAATTAAAGTCGAAATCTTTATTGGTAGTAATGCTTATAATCGAAATATAGTTTGTATAGTTTGTATAGTGATAATAACAATTAAGTTAACACTCAAATTATTTTGAGTTTATTATAACTTTTATGGAATTGTTTTTAAATATTTCATAAAAAACTAAGAATAAATAAAGTAGTTTAATTTAAGTATTAACCACCATAACTTTATGTTCGCTTTAAATGGCTCTTTTTATGAAATTATATAAATGCGTCACTGCTAAAAACCATTACATATATTATGCTCGTAATATTTCAAATAAATTTGCATAACTGACTATAATTTTTTTTACGACATGGGTTGTGAAATGCATCGAACCAATACTAAATAAATTATCAATTCTGTCTAATAATCAATAACTCATTCTTAATATATACATACATACTGTGTACATTACATTCAAACCAAAAAAGGTCATAGTATTAGGAATAGATGCGGTTTAATAATAGATTAATCAATATTGGTTTTGTACATCATTTACCACCATCATCCGCCCCGACTAAAACATATATAACATAAAAAAAACATTTTGTTGTGGTAATATGAATGAATTTATCCCAGGTCAGTGTAACTCAAAATAATTTTTCTATTAATAGAAGAGTCTAATTTCTAACCAAAAAAATTACATCATCGAATTTTTTTTTAAAAAGTTTAATCAATTTCGATTACGTCATTCAACCTACATACAAAATTTTTATTTTAACTGGGTTAGAGAGTTTATCCTTTTTATTTTTATTTTATGTCGCCGGTATATATTTAAATTCCTTATTTCCAACAAGTTTTTTTTTTTTGTAATACTCTAAACATTTAATTTAAAATTATTCTACCCTTAATATACACATGTATATATATATACATAGTTCTGTGCCTATAAATAATTAATTTAGTAACCTAGAATTATTAAAATTCAATTTTCCAAATTATATGTGTATGTATGTGTATTGTGTATGTATATATTATATTGTTACCCATGCAATTTTCATTCAGGCTACACACAAAACAGTATAGTAGCAGCAGCGCGCACACAGTCTACCCGATATACAAATACACTTATAGTGACACAAATATAGGAAAGATCTGGTATATACGTAGATATTTTCCTACCCCCTGTGCATACTCTAAAATAGTAAAAAATATAAATGTAAAGTTGTATCTACAATAGTGCAAAAGTATGACAATGATGATTGCATTTGTAAAAATACGAAGAAAATTGTTGATTTTCTCGTTTTTCCTGATTTTCATTAAAAAAAAAATAGAATTCTATGCTTTTGTATAGACGACACACACACACACACGTATGTCTATATACACATAGATTATATGGATTTTAAATATTTAAAAGGAATAAATTTTTACAAACTATAGAATGGTAGGTTGTATATAGTTTTCTTTACGATGGTTTTATTTTTTAATATGAGAGTCAATTAGGACAACGATTTCCAATGGAAGGAATTTTTTTTTGTGCCTTGTCTACCGAAATGAGAATGAAAATATATTTTTTTGACGCTTGCGTACTCCAAACCTAGTATATGAATTATTAAAAACATTGAATCGTATTATATTACAGTAGGGATGATTAAAACCAATTCAATTGACTTTAAAATTTAAAATTTGTCCTAGATTTTTCCATAAGTTCTATATCGAAATTCGAACCATAATACAAATAGAGAAATTAACTAAAATAAAACGGGAAACAACCCATATCCTATAATAGTTGTATATAGGTTTCCTTCTAAAATTTTATAGTTCAAATTACAAATAAAACAAATAAAAATATAACGTTGTTATCTCGTATGTCTCATTTTATCCCATCACCATTGTTACAAACATATATTATGTATATGTTGTGTATATATAAAATTTTCCCCTCTAAAATTTTCTCTCCACTCCTTTTTTTTCCGTTTCGTTTTCCCTGCGATATTATAACTTTACAACATTAAAAGGAAAATTTTTGTTACTCACAAAATAGTACGAGATTTTTAATTTTTTTATTTTATTTTATGAAAAGCGCCATGTTTGCCCTTGCTTTTCATACCCAATATAAATGTATAATTGTAATTTCGTTTTTTAAAATATATTTTTAAAGTTTTTTCATTTTTCTTCGGCGTGCACTATAATAATATTAGTTTTAATTATAAATTGTTTAATAAAATATAATAGTTTAAAAAAATAATTATTTTAGTTTCTGTAATAATATATTTTTTGAGATAAGTGTAAGATAATACTGAGTGCTATCAAATATTAATTCAAGAAAGTGTTTTATACGAACATTTTGTACTATACTGTGCTCTTTCTTTGTGTTAGTGTTAAATATTTTTATACCCCACAAAATAAAATAATGTGAAAAGTTATAATTATTATTATTGATTTATAAAAATATAATATTAATAGTGTGTGTAAGTGTAGACATACATAACATGAAAGCTGGATAGTTTTTAACACAAAATTTAAATTTTTAAATTAAAGTAAATGTGTGACGGTTCTACTACTGGTTGCTTTTTCTCGAGTAGCAAAAAGGTATTTTACTAACCAAAAACAAAATATAAATAAATTTTGAATTTTTTTTTTACAAAAAGCTTAAAAGCTTAGCAGTTTTATCAGTTCTATCTATAAATAATATATAAAATATAATTTACATTTGTAGTATTTTCATGAATGAAAACTTTATGAATTTCGGTCATTTTATAAAAAAAAATGTTGCGTTTCACTTCAGTGAAGTTGCGCCATGCTCTATCATTAAAATTTTGTGGTTGTACTATGTCTATATACATATGTGTGTGAGTGCGCGCAGTGTTGCCAATATCATGATATACAATATATGCCGTGTTTTGTGGTAATTTTGATGTTGAAAAATTTCTTTTTTTCGGTTGTAAAAAATATAATAATTATTAGAAGCTAGAATTATGGAAATTTATACATATATAGGTCAAGGTATCGTAAATGCATACATATACATAAGTGAATTGATGAGTTTCGATAAATGAAAGAAACTTGTTACAACTTTTTTATTTTGAGTAATTAGATGTGACTCATTAATAATTATGCACCATATTTATGCTATAAGTACATAGAAGGGTAGCATAAGTTTTTCTGACCTAATTCGTTTATTTTAAATTCAATCGATTAATCAGTTGAATTTTACCCATCATTAATTTAATACGATTTAAAGAAATTATAATCACAAGCTTGCTTTAGTACTTTTACTTACGACCCAATATCTAAACAAAATGTGTTTTAAATGATGATATTATTTAATCGTCTTAAATAATGATAAAATCTAGCATCATCAAATTTTTGTCGACTTTGTTGTAAGCTTCCATAGCGAATCAAACGAAAATTATCTAAATTTGGTAATGAGTTAAATTCCGTGTAAATCTCTATGCAAAATGCGAATAGTTGTTTGATATAGGTAATTTGAAATGGTCCCTCGCTTTTTTTTGCACATGAGTACATACATATATTGTATAAAAGAAATTTTTTGAAAAAAAAAAATCTTAATTATTATTAAAACTCTTTATACATATATTATAAATAATAAGGGGATTATTTATCTTTTTACATAAAAAATGTAAAATTTCATTTGGTTAGTGTGAGAATCTAGTTTCTCTAAGAACGTAATTCATATCCACACAAGAAAAACGAAAAAATGTCGCGCTTATAATAAGGAATTTTATTAAATCAATTGTATATTAAAATTTTAATCTTTCATATGTAAAATAAATTCACGAAACAAAACTGTTTCATGATAAAAATCCAATTTACATTCTGGTAGCACCTGCCAGTAGTTAGTTATTTGCTTGTCTCAAAGATTAAGCCATGCATGTCTAAGTACACACTCTCGAATAGTGAAACCGCAAATGGCTCAGTATATCAGTTATGATTTCTTAGATCGTATACTTAGTTACATGGATAACTGTAGTAATCTAGAGCTAATACATGCAAATAATTATGGACCGCAAGGAACGTGTACTTTTATTAGATTAAAACCAATCGATTAGTCATTACAAACATTAGTCATTACAAACTATTAGAGTAGTTTTCTCAACCGATTCTGCGATCGACGGCTATCTTTTATCCATCATTCGATTCAGATTACCATTTCTATTTTCTTTACTGATAATTCTGAGCAAAGGAAGCACATTCTTATTAACACCCAGAACATCGTCATATACGAAAAGTTTAATTTAGCTACATGTAAAATGTTTCGTTTGCCACCATCTTGTCAATTTTGATTTAATTATTTTAATTAAAAACTATTTCAATTAAACGTGTAATTATTTATTTTTCTTACATTTTATAAGACGTTGCGTGGTGGAAAATCGAACATTTTGTAAATACAACTATGTAGAACCACGTTTTACTTCTCGTCCCACGTGCGAGACAAGAATGAGAAGCAACATTTTTGACGGAATTAGTTTGAATTGTAAAAATTCAACTCAATTATATAGTTAATAATTTAAAAATTGTTTTGAATGAAGTTTGATGATAATGCGTTTAATTCAATTTGACTTGAGTTAAGGTAAAAACTTTGAAATATACACTTGTCAGTGCAAATTTAATAAAATCTATTCATTAATTATTTTATTCTTTGAATTATACATCATGACAATGATTGATATACTATTTAGATTGAATAGCAGACATAGTTTACTCTTTGATATATGAGTTTGAATAGATCGATATATATTGATCTGAAATAGTTCTGAACTTTGTATCAGTAATTGTTTCAGCTCAATATTAAGCCCTAGCTGACTGTCTTGTGGAAGATGATGACTGCTTGCACTTTGTGAGCAGTTGTACGGCTTTCAATATTATTCTGCGTGAAGTTTTCAGCTGTATATTAATGTAGATCAGTTGTGCTGCATACCTTGGTTCAAACTTGTACAGTTTGCCAGGGCTGCAGTGAAATTCTGCAAATTAAGGTAGAATCTTGAGTTTGTACCATGGGCCGTTCCGGCATTGAGTCCGGAATCCGTATGGGTTCCGACCAATTTAAAAAAAATCCTAGCTATATAGACAGTCAATATCACATTCCCAATATCACACTTATGTCGTCTGTATATAATATATAAAAAGCACTAAGTTTTCAATTCGGAGGTATTAAAATCATTGATAACAAAAATAACAGAGGTATTAGATGGCTTCGTTGGAAACGCGAATGTGACTTAAACGATCACTCAAATATATGTAGGATTTAATCCACTACAACAAATTAGAATGTTTTGATAAGACAATTTCGTGAAATCGTTGTGGTATGCTAGTTTTAAAAGATTCGCGAGATAAATAGAGATTTAGTTGTATGATTATCAATTATACATTTATTCTCACTTTTTTATTCACCATAGTGTATTAAACATTAGATTCCAGAAGTTACGAAAATTCCTCAGTTTTAAGGGTATAAGCGCAGTACGATTTTGAAGGAATTCCATCAGGTTCATATAGTAAAATGTAGATTTTAACTTAACCATATAACTATGTAAATACATTATGTAAAGAGCAAATTTGAAAAAGCCCAAAGTGAAGGCACCATCAGACTAGTTAGTAGTATTATTTAGTTTTATTTTCAATAGCGCGAAAATTGTTTATATTTTTCCACATTTATAGTCTTGTAAGTTATACCTACGCTTCTTAACCCCGATCAGATCCTATGAATGGTACGAAGTTTATTCCTTTAACAATTGGACGAGCTCTTATTTTATAGTAAGGAATACCAGAGCATATTACAGAACATAACTGTAGTACGGAACTAACCGACATAACCCAATTGTTTTTTTTCCATTTCAAGATGTTTATAATAACCCGTTTGTTGAACACTGAACGGTGTCAAATTCGTAGAAATATTTTTTCCTACTAATTGTAAAATTTTAGGATTTTTTTGAACAATTCGTAAATACTTACTGGACCACCTAACGACCATTTATTATATTATAATCTTCATAAAACTCTTTTTAAAAAATTGAAGGTGAGCGGATTACTTCAGCACTCAATGCTACTAATGGGCCCACGGTGTAATACCCGGACAAACATATATACTTACACATTGAAAACACCCAACCGTGATTTTTGGAATCGAACCCGAGACCCTCAAATAACAAAGCAAAGAAAAGCTACTTACTGTACCAACGAGGGCGGCTATAAAACTCTTAAAATTAGTTATATACACGAATAAATCGAATAATTTTACATATTCGTACGATTGCATTTAATTCAAAATTAGCTGGTTTAGTCATCCTAAACTTAAATACAATTTTTAATTTTGGCATACAAAATTTGTCTATAAAAGTCGGTTTTAAATTTTTTAATATTCCCTTGATTAATCAAAAAATTTCAATTTTCAAAATATGTACAATATAAATATACAAATATACTTGCAAAACTTGACTAAATCCAGAATTGTTAAGAATTGCTAATAATTTGTTTTGAAACACTCATAAGTCAAAATATTTAAAAAATCCCTAATAAGCTGCAACGTTCTATCGATTTTTACATTCACATCGAAATTTAATTAATTGAATAACAATAAACATATTTTTATTTATTTAAATTTTATCTAATCTTTATCTCAAAAATTAATGTATATATTTGGAAAAGTCCAAGAGCTTGAATAGAAAAAAGGAAAAATGTTGTATAACGTAACTTTCTGTAAGGCTCCTAGATTTTCAAAATCACATCGTTTGTTGCAAATTTTAAAATTCAAATGTGTAAATAGTTCGTGAAGTTGGAGAATGTAGGTTAGGTAACTTTTAGGCCTATAAATAATAAGTAATTTCAAAATATATCCACGCTCAAAATTTCTAATCTGGCGATCCTCTTTTGGGTCAAAACCCCACAGTTTAGGAATAGCTGCTTCAGAGCATGAATAGCTATAGTTAGCATTTTGCTTAGAATGCTCCAAATCATTTTTTTATTATTTAATGCTGTTTAATGGTTAACGGAAGCCCATAAGCTGAAGATAAAATATAGGGTGATAACAAGATTTTGAGCAAGGAGGATGTATTTTGTTTGATATCATGAACATTTTATGCGTGTATATATGAAAAAGTGGCTTGTTATTCATTAGTAACTGCAATGACAGCGTATTTAATATCAAAATATTTATTTATAATTTGAGGTGCTATACCCAATACAACTCGCTATAACTCATGAATTAATAAAATTAATAAACGGCTGCTTTGCAGTTTTATTTACCGAAGAAAAAGATATCTTGCTACGAAAATTTTATTCGTTTTCGTTGGTCATTTCTTTTACTTAGATAAGGTAAACATACCCTGCATCACAGACCTTGTATGAGAAATTCATATACACATTACACAATCAAATTATAATTGTCTCGGTTCTGCGGCCTGACAGCCATTTGAGTTTCTTGTAGGATTTTTTAATTTGCCCAATATTGAATGGGAATATACTACATTGACTAGGCCGAATCTTCAAATATCTACCATGAATATATCAGCACTCTTTGAATAAAGTGAGTAAGTGGCCAATTGAGATAAAATATATTAAACGAATTTTAGAACCGTTCATGAAGGAAGGCAATAATAAATGTACACCTGTTAGTTTAGAATTTTGTGCAATAACAAGGAATCATAATAGTAGAAAAAACAGAGCCCACGGAAAATATTAAATATATTCCGCTATTCATATATGTACATATGTATATCATTTCCGAAGAATCAGTGCGCCAAAAATAAAAAACGCCATATCTTAATGAAAAATCGCATTTAAAATAAAATATTTGATACTATAAACTGAAGAAACTTTTATCTACTTTCTGTTGCTGCGAGATGCATTTTATTAATTCATTTAAGATATAAGCGTTTAAAAATTGGGTGATTTTAAATAATTTTCGTGTTGCTAATTTTTTTTTTGTAGCAGTAGATGATGTACGAACCTAGTTACGGTGTACCACCTGTGCTTGACACAAGTTCAACTATGAACGTTTTAACCGCAACATCTTTAATATCGGAGCTGGAATTACCGCGGCAACTGGCACCAGACTATTGATGATAGTATCTAGGACTACCGTGGTTGCAACGGGTAACGGGGAATCAGGGTTCGATTCAAAGTGTAGGATTCGATTTGATACCACGATGTTGTGCTAAAGATAACTCATCAAGTGCACTGCCCATATATATGGTACTTACTCTATTAATCATGGAAATATTGACGGTTAAGTTATTGACGGTAATATTATAGGTTTTTAAATTCAGCTCCCGTAGTGGAAACGTTTCGTTGCAAATGTGACTTTAAAAGTAGGAATTCCTACTTTTTTAATGATTTTGAGTGAACATTTTATCGATTTTCAATAAATTTTATAGACCTAATAGGTATTTCATCAAATATACTCTAGTAGGAATGTTCCAATCTCCCTTAAACATAATTTGAAAAAAATTATGAAAATCGATGTGGTATTATTATAAATGGGTTGGCACATGTCTCAAAAATTATTAAAAATAACTTATGCATAAATGTATGTACAACAAAAAAAAAATTAAAATCATTCTAATAAATTCTGGTTATCGATTGGTTCAATTAACAATAATATGTAAGTTCGTGTGTGGGTATACATAAAATTTCAGAGATGTTTCAATCAATAATATTTTGTTTTCGTAATCATGAATGATATATGTACGTACCTTCATGTAATATAATATATGGATGTTCACAATAATATAATTATTGTTTATTTAAGAAATAAAAGTCAGTGAAATTTGCAATTAAAATTGCCAACATTTCTTTGGTTGAACTTTCTGTGAATTTGCGAACAATGAAAAAATATTAAATTTTCTGTTTGAGGAATTCTTTACATAATCTTAATTGTATTTATGAGATGTTTATATAGATGATGAAGATGTTACGTGGGAGATTTGAGCTTAAATAACTATATATCTATATTACACAACCAATGTTAATATTATTCGAATATTCTTATAAAATACACTAATTTAGTAATTTTTGTTATTTTTTTTGCATCGTTCATTAGGCAGACCTGATAATTAAATTCAACTTCTGTCTCTATAATAATATAAATGACAAACTATGTACCATCGTCGTTATATTTATAATTACCGTCATCACCACTTCGTTTCCAATTCCCCACAAATCACATCAAAATAATAAACTTCTCGCATAGCAAAAAAAAAAAAAAATAATAACCTCATTAAACAACAAAAACATAATGTACTATACACCTGTCTCAAATCATTTAATCTTAACCCAAAGTTTCATTTATTCCATTTTTCGGTAACACCCGTTACCGAAACGAAATAAAAAATATGAATTAGTGAAATTGTGATTGCTTATGTACATAAGAACCGAAAAAAGCAGATACTAGATACTAAAATCAATACATTTCTTATATATGTATATACTTTTCGTATACCGTTTTTTTTTTGTTTTGTTATTTTTCATTCTAGAAATACTACGGTGGTATATAAGAATCTATATAATATATACCTTACCAACATATACGTATGTATATTGTAAAGAAAACAAAAATAAAAAATCAAACGAAAAACTCGAAGAAAATAACACATTTTTCTTTTTGTATTTTTCCAGTTTCGAATTCAAGTATTTTGTGTACAAAAGTTTCCCAATTCAAAAATATAAAAATAACAAAGCAAAATTTAAAAAAAAAAGTAAAAAGGAAACAATGTCATCTTCTCATACATAATAAATAAAAACATTTTTTATTTTTAAATTATTATTATTTTTATAATAATAATAACAATAATAATAATAACGAAATAAATAAATAAATCATAACTCAAAATGCAAAGGGTTAATCATCAAAGTAATTACCCTTAATTATACCCTACTTGATAGAAACAATAAAAATAATAACAACAACAACAACAATAACTGTAATAATTAGTTTAATGTTAAATCAAACATAATTCAAATAAATAAATTGTATATAATTTACGCTCTCTGTTGTTAGTATTATAATGTATTTATTCCCCTCAAAAGCATACAATTTCCTCTTGTGCTTTAATAGGCTGTTTCTTAATTTTTCATGGTGTGCATATATGGAATGGGTTCTGTCTGTTATAATCATCTGGCAATTTTTTATTATTTTACTACCGTGTAGTAAATTTTGCATTTTACACAGCGTGTCAAACTTGAATTTTGGTTTGAATTTAATATCGAAAATTAAACAAAACTTTAGTTTTTCCATCTTTCCTTATTTGCTCGTTGGTTAAGTCAGTCAATAGAAAGCACATCGCTCCCTATATTGTTGTCACTCGTTTTAAAATGAAATCATGAAGTTTTGTTTATATATTCTATTGCAAATCTATCAAACATTTTGATTTGTTACATAAAAACTCTGTTTGAATTAAACCATTGAAAAGATCTGGATTTGACATCATTGAAGGGTAACATTAATATGTCAATTGCAATTACTTGATTCGATTGTCGTTTTCAAACATTTGTACATCGTCTGAATTTTTTACTATGAGCAGGGATGGGCATTTACGCGTCATCTATGGTTTTCTACGTCGACATGCCGACAACCCGTAGACAACGTCGACCATGTAGACAAAGTTGATAATGTAGACAATTCCTAAAATGATTTTATAAATTAATTTAAAACTGCGGTGACCAAATATCATTAGGATAAATGTGATATGGGGAGGTGACAAGTTTGTAGAATTGCGCCTTCAATGCATTTTAATCTACGCGTATTGTCGGATTTGCAGGTCTGGACTCAAGAGTCAGTTTTGTCGCATTCTCCACAATGACGATTCTATGCAATTTTAGTAGAAATCGACTAAACTATAGTCAGTTGTTTTATTCTTTCAACGATTAATTTTAAAATAGTGTCGAATGCCCAAATGAAATCAAACTATCGTCACTATAATTTTTATTTTAGTTAAAAAATTGTGTACTAAACATGCACAGAAATCCTTTATATACTGAGTTAGCTAGTTAAGAGTAATCTAAAGGCACAATTAATTAGAACGAAACTATTCTAGTCAGCAACTTGATTGGATACCTTGTGGTGATTATAGAAGATTAAACACCGTCGCCGTTCCTTTACCCCACATTTAACATTTCTCTATGAATTAACCGATTATACTACATTTTCTAAAATTTACCTAAAGTCAGGGCATATCATTTAATACCTGTTGCTACAGAAGATATTGCTAAGATAGCAATTACCATTCTTTTTGGCTTATTCCAATTGACGCTAATGCCTTTTGGGTTACGCAACGCTGCTCAAACATTTGAGAGACTCATAAACAAGGTATAGTTAGAGGACTGGATTCCGTGTTTGCATATAAAGATGATATTCTTAAGCTTCGAAATCATAAGAAAAACATAAATCCTAAGGGAATATTATCATCCGATGAGGAATCCGTTGAAGCTATATCGGAACTACCAGTGCCTACATTCATTCGACAAATTCAACAATTTATTGCCATGGCTAATTATTACCATCGCTTTGTACCAAAATTATAGCTGAATTGTTATCGCTTATTCATGCGCATCTATAGTTTTGTTACTCAGAAAGCCAAAAACTGCAAGAAATTTTGCTGTTTGTAGAAGGTTGAGAATTCACGATTTACACCTAACCTTCATAAGCTCCAAAACAAAAAGAAGTTCACGACAAGCGATAACGAAACTGCCTCTATAAAAAAAAACACTACTTTTGGCCTAAAATGAATAAAGACGTTAACATCTGAGCGCATGTCCTGCCTTTCATGCTAAAGATTTAAAATTCAAAGGCAGACGAAATCGGAGTTAGGACAATTTAACCAGCCTTTTGGTTGTTTTGAATACATTCATTTGGGCATCGCTGGACCTCTTCCTCTATCAAATGGACATGCACACATTTTAACTGCTGTAGATCGTTTCACTAGATTGCCAGAAGGTTAACTTATGAAGGATATTACCTCCGCAACTGTTGCAAACACTTTTGTGGAAAATGATATATCAAGATTTTGGGTATCTGTAAACATTACTACAGATCAAGGAAGTAAATTCGAATATAAGCTTTTTCAGAATTAACAAGGCTTCTAGGCACATATTGAATTTGGACAACTTCTCATCACCCGCAATCTAACGGAGTGATACTGATATTATTAAATATTCCCCGGTAGAACTAGTTTATAGACAGCCACTAGAATTCCTAGGCGAATTTTTTATGGAAGCACCGATCTAGTTATTAAACATCTGCGGAATACTATGCACAATCTAGTTCCAGCTGCGCCACAACATGTTCTGAAAAACGATATATTTATTCTAAAAATGCTTCGATAAATGTGAGTTCGCTTTTATCAGGGTAGATAAAATTCGTATACTATAGGCTGACATCGCATTACAAAGATCCACATAAAGTAATTTGTCGATTCAGAAAATATTTTGTGGTGGACTTCAATGAACAAATCACATCCACATCTATCGATCGACTAAAACCAGCTTTTGCAGTTTCAATCAATAATATTGTGAAACCAAAATGTGTTCAACTCATCCATCTACAAAAAAATTTGTGATTTTTATAAATTTATTCAGTTATCGTGTTATGGGATTCCCAATTTCACTTGAACAATTCTTTAAGTTATCCATAAACGACTTAACTGAATGGCTCTTTTACAAAATACTGCTGCAAACTAGCGCATTTTTTTTAAAATCGTACAGAAATATCGTAGGTTGTTGACATTGTCTTAATAGTTGACGTGGACAAAAAACCTTGCCAAGTAATCTACGTAACGTTTTACGTATCGACAACTACGTATATTACATGGCGTAATCTACTTCGCCCAACCGTGACTATGAGTACTTTACCAAATTCGAAAAATTTAGGTTAATTTTTATATTACAATTTTATAATAATTTTTAATTTGTGCAATATTTTTCAATATTTTGAAGTTATACAAATATTTAATAATTCATTTCGGAAAACTATAATACATATTTTTTCTAAAGCCAATTCTAAAATTTTGCTAATTTTGCGGAACTAATTTCTGATAAAATTATTTTGATTCCAAACTAAATCTTTTATTGCTATTTATTTCAAATTAAAAATAAATTTAACTATAGAGTTTGTATAAAAATAACTCTTAGTTTAGCCCAATTTTTTGGTTAAGTGTATGTAGTTCGGAAATGCACGACTCATCTGTCCTGTTGCATTCGATTTTTTCCCACCATTCGTTTGACTAGACCGATATGTTGATTTTATAATGTAGAGAGGATAATTTTTCTGACAGTCTCCTAACTGATAATTCGATATTATAATTCCTTGTTGTTTTAAAATATTTAAGTACTTTCGTACTACGGATAAACTATAGTTTCACTTTCTAATTTTTGAAATTTTTTCCAAAACTTTATTCAAAAAATTACGTACATAATTGAAAAACCATACAAACATGGCAAACCACAGATCAGGGATGACATTTCAACATTTTCTATAGTACTTTTCTAGACAAAATCGTTTTCGTATTTAAATAAAAAAAGAGCACTGTCGCGTTTAATATTTTAACGTATTTTTATTAAATTATTCTATAAATCTCGTGATTGAATTAAAGAGGAACATGTGTTAACGTGAAGTTGGTTACATTGGCATATAGTTTTTATTAAGTTATGAATAGAGAAAACTCGTTCCACATTGGCGCAAGAATAAGGAATTGACAAAATTCCTTGAACGATACGATATATATTTTCAAACATCGGTTCATTTAGTTGATTCTTAGTTCCAGAATTGGCCCAATATTGGCCCAAAATTGATCAATATAGGTAAATTTCGAAATAATTCACTGTAATCAGCCCGTGCGCTATACTCATTGTTTATATATTCTAGCTTTTTTAATTCGGAATCGTTAAATTTTTTAAAAATATAAGTGATAATTTATTTCTCGTAATAGTTTGTCGATTTTGTTGGGCAATTGAGATGGTACGGTAAATTTATGTTGTGACAGATGCATCCGTTGAAAATTAATTTTGGCACAAATTCCTTTAATTTTGACTGTGCTTTCTTGATTGTAATGTTTTCCCATCATAACATTACAGTTATCTGCTGTAAATTCTATTAAATTTGTTAATGGGATATTATTTTCCTCTAAAACTTTTATTAAGGTGGCAAAAATGCCCGATGTCGTCGTATCTATGACCGGTATTAATTTTAAAAACATATCTCGACATTTCATATTAAAAATTTTGATTATGATGGTCAAATTGTTCATCATCGTACTATCCGTACTTCGTCAATAATTACAGAATAATATTGCCGGTTTGTACATAATTTCACTAATTTTTCTGGGTCGATTAGTTCAGTTATTATCTGTTTGCCTTTAATTCGATAAATCTATCGACTATAGAGTTTTTTAATTAATTTAAATGATTCAAAACAGATAACGGTACATTATGTTCCGCGAAGAAGAAACACAAAGATATTTCAAATGTTTTGCGTCATCTTCATATATTTTCGCTGGTTTAACATTAACATATATGTACCTGATTTATTTTTAATTTTTTTTGGCAATATTGACCGGTTTTTTGTGAATTTTGCTAGACGCATAGCGTTCGATATGTGTTTTTCCCTGCTTTAAACTTAAATATTCGACTAACCATTCATAATTACTTTTCGATTTAGGTATCGCAAAATGCAGCATCATACGATTTTTTTTTTCTCTCTGGTTCATTATTATTGTTTGAAAAAACATTAGAAATGTAGAATTGCTCTAGAAAATTTAACAAAATATACTTTAAAATAATTAGAAAAATAACTTATTCATTTATCATTAGCACATGTCCATCTTTACCAGTACTATCCAAGACCAACGGTGAGTACCTCGTACTACCACGTTATAATAATAATCCATACAATTGATCGTCAGTAGCATTATTTTTATTAACCATTTACAAAAAAAACAAAAAAATTGCGAATAACTTATTAAAATACTACATATGAAACGAATTTAAAATATTTATCTATCCAAATCCATCATTAATTATATTTATTATCATCAAACTAATTATAAAGATTGACACTAAACTTAATTTATCTATTTATCACATTTTAACTTTCACAAAGTACGGTCGTTACACTTTTACTAAACAAAAAAAATAACATCTAACTTTTCACCGCCATTAATCACCCAAAATGTTTGAATGTAAGTTCGCAAGGTCGGATAATTACCCGAGCTATTTATATCCGACCGTAAGATAAAAATATTTTATATTGAAAGTGGGAAACGGATGAACTGTTTTAGTGATTCTATTTGTTTAGAACTCGGATGTAAATAGCTAGGGTATATCATCGACCTCGCGAACTCACCTTCAAACGTACTCTCGAAAAGTTAATTGTACTGAAAAAATCATCACTGGCATGGATCTACGTCATGGTTGATTTTAAAATCAAATTAGTCCGTTTTTGCCATCCGCAATGTACTTTCCCCGCAATTTCTATATTAAATATTGGGAAGATTGTTAGAAAATAATTTAATTGAACCACTACATAACAAATAAAATCATTATATTTATAAAATTGATTAAACTTTAAAAAAAAATACTCACATAATATACAAACCACATTTATACTGCACAAAATACGGTTCGCTTAAACGTACGGATCGCCATCTACGGAAAAGATTAATTTAGCTACATGTAAAACTGGCCTCATTTCAAATTTAACTCAGTTCAGTTCATTTGTTTTAGTATTTATCATTTCGCTTTCGTGTGCATCATCACATTAAATTGTTCAAGTTGCCATCATGTCAACTTTGATTTATTTATTTTAATTAATAATTAATTCGATTAAACGTGTAATTATATATTATTTTAATAATTTTTATATTTATATAAGACTGTGCGTGATGGAAAATCGAACATTTTGTAAATACATAACTATGTAGAACCACGTGTTATTTCTTGTCCTGTTCATGCAATACAAGAATGGTAAGTAAAATTTTTGAATGAGTTTCAATCAAATTGAAATTTAAGTTTTTGTAAATATTCAACTCAATTACATTTCAATTCATAATTTAAAAGATGTTTGAATAAAGTGTTTTGATATTGTGTTTAATATTTGAATTAAATTTTACAGTTTTTCGTATTTTTATATTTAAAACTTCAAATACTAATCAAACTATTTATTTTAACTGGCGTGCAGTTTTAATTTAATTTTACTTAAGTGAAACAGTTAACTTAGAATTTATATAGACTTGTCAGTGTAAATTTATTAAATTCTATTCTTCATTCTTTAAATTACATCTTGTGAAAAATTGATATAAAATTTGGATTCCATCGCAGATATAGTATGGGTTCTGAAATCTGTATCAGTACATACTCAATGTTAATAAAATTGTACTGAATTTGAAATTAACTAGTGAATTATTGAAAATTGATGGTTCGAAACTCCGAATATGGGAAATTTGGGAATCTGCATAACTTGAGTTTGGGTTTTGAAGGAAACAATGCTAGAACAGTTTACAAAATAATTTCTTCAACGATTTTTCAAGTTTTGTCAAATATGTTCTATTCAAATCAGGATATGTTAACGAAAAATGCACGAACAATCAAGGTAAGCTGCAATTTGGAGCCAGGATAGAAACCTTTGGAGCCAGGCTATAGAAACCTTAATGTTCAGCGTGTATTACAAGCAGTAGATACAACTATTCAAACGGGCATCGCACAATCGTGGAGATGTGCATTTAGAGTTCATCCTATATACGAGGAATACATAATATATCATGTACTAAGATTAAAGTAACATAGATTATCTTGGTATTGATTACAATAATTTGGAGTTCTGAATATTCCAAGGAGAAAATTATCACTGATTATCTACCACAATATGTAGAGCAATCTTAGGATTGAATAAAATATAGAATCATATTGTTGAGAGATTTTGAACAATTCAAATTTATTTAATTATCTATATGAAAATTTCACAGTTTTAGAAGAAACTGAGAAAAGATTGCCAATTATACAAGGCGTCTCCAAAAATACCGACATGCCTTTATTCAAAAATGCACAGTTTATACGTACGTCGTACGTTAGTAAATGTATATGTTTTCAGCACGCTTTTGGTCTGTGTCTTCACAAGTGTTTATTTTTGAATTTTTAACTTTTTTTATAGAAGTGAAATAGGTCCGATTTAAGTTTAACACAACTTGCCTATATCCAAATGCATAGTTGGTCTGTACTGCACGTACGTTAACGTATATGTTTTTAGCACGTTTTTGGTCTGTGTCTTCACAAGTTTTTATTTTTAATTTTTTTGAAAAGTAAGTTAACATCACATTAATTCTTCCTTTAAAAAGAAACAGATATCTTGATGTTTATATTTTTTTATTAGGTTATTTCACAGCGAAACAAATTTAAAAATAAATAATTTAAAAAAAATCATGGTGTTATCCTAATTTTTACAAATTACTGAACAACTTACATTTTGGATTTTTCTTGTGCTGATCTCAGACATGTCGCTGCAACAGTCTTCATAGGGTAGAATCTTGTTTATTAGATATTATAAAAAACTATATGGTCTGGATCATTTTCTAAGCTTTTGTCAAAGAAACGGCAAGTAGCATAAGCATGATAACTCAAGCACTTATACAATGTCTCAATAAAAAATAAAACTGAAAGTAACACTGCACTCGGTGATCTACGTAATTTTATTAAAGTAAATAATCTCTATGGTCCGTTTTTGATATCTTCATCCATTTTTAATAGGTTCATTTAAGTGTTTCGTTTCCTGAAGCTGATAAATTTGGAACCATGATCACCACTGCTGATTTATGGTAATCTTGTCTTCCATGTATTTGAATTATTGGTCAATAAATAAAATTGATTTGTTCAAACCACAATAAAGCACAATTCCAACAATCTTAAAATTGACTAGAAATTTTTGAAATGGAATGTTTGGTTCATTAGAAGTTAAATATAAGTTAAATAAGTTGAATAAGAACTTGATAATAATTTGAAAGATTTTATCTTGGCAACCTATTTTTTATAATTTTGGCTCAACTATTCTTTATATTAAATATTAATCTCAAATTTTAATCTAAAGTAAAAACCCACAGTATTAAATAAAAATAACAAAGGTTTCGTAAACACGGAACTCGTATATTATAAGCAGAGGCAAACAAAATATTTTTTTAAAGCATATAACATATTGATTACAAATTTCCTGTTATCTTTCAAATCAAAAATTGGAACGTAGGTTGCAATTTTGCCAAATACGATTATAATTTTTTGTACACGTAATTATAATATAGGCGTATACAGAAAATATTTTGTATCCTCATCTAATCGTACGATTAACCTTAACATCACATTCACATAAATGCCGGGTATTATCCAAACACACAACAACAAAAAAATAAAACAAACATCTGTCCAAAATTTCATCAACCAAACTAAATCATCATACATTTCTAATTCAATTCGATTTTTAAGTCGAATTAATTCCACATTTCATTTTCTTCTCATATCGTACATAATATATAAGCATATCTCGAGACTCGACATTACAACAGAATTATACACAAGTAACATGTAATATATGTATATACGATACAAGAATTTTCAAATCAAAAATATATTACATATACGTATAGTCTCTTGTATATTGAAAATTTTACCCTTGTAAAAAACCTGTACCATCCCACAGTGTAGCACAGCTTTCGATCCGTCCGTATCTACTACATATGCACATATATTGTTGTACACAAAGTAGATAAGTCTATAGAAATATAAACAAAACAAACACAATGCAATCTATTTTTTCTTGTGTATAGGAATAGGATCTGTAGATTTGCTAAGAAAGGCAAATAAAAAAATACTTTTAAATTTCAAAAAAAAGTATTATAGAAAATAAAAAAAAATAGGTTTTCTCGGAATCTAAAATCATTGAAATAGAAATATTTAACCTGTGATCTACTTTCTACATTATAAATCTATTAGAAGTATGTCCATATATGTACGTACATACATATATATGGGCATATCAAATACTTGGAAGTTTGTTAAAAAAAAAGTAATAATAATTTTGCATGTATGTCAAATTAGTATCCAACCGTATTCTTTGTGCCAGCTATTTTGGAGTTTGACTTTGTCTAAATTTTATTTTTCATCGATTGGGTTGGGTTATGTGTTTAGAAACGGAACCAGATTTTCTAAAAAGCTCCGACTTTAAAAAAATGGTTAAAACCATTTTAATTCATGTACAATATATAAATAGAATAGATAGATACTTATCCTATATATACATTTAAGTATAAAATTAGCTCGTTTTTATTCTACATTGTATAGGAGTATTACATTACGACACACAGAGAAAAAATCTGCTTTTCTTAAATGGCATCATCATATAAAAAATGTTGTAACCCATAAAAGAAAAGCAAAAAAATTAAGATTTTTTAATCTAGAACAATTACAGAACTCTGAACAGAACGAAACGATTGGCGTAGTTTCTAATAATACAACAGAATATTATACTTAGCAGTTTTGTCTAGACAGTATAAAATCTGTGACTTTATTTTTTTGGGAAAACATATTTTTATTTTATTTTTGTATGTTTTTATTTTTTAAGTCGGGGGTGGTGCGGATTGGGCGAATTATATTATAAATTGCGTATATATCTGTGTATATAGTTATATTTTATATATACGACGACGACCAAAAATATATGTTATACTATATTATATAAGATTTCTTATAATTGGATGGTGGGTGTAGGGTGGGTGTTGTTGAGTTGACAGTGGATTAAAATTAAAGGCGTTGAGTATAATTTTTTTGTGTGGGGGTTATGTACAATTATAAATTGGTTAAAAATATAATGTATAATTTTTGGTTTTGACATGAACATGATATTTTTAAGTAACTGTTAAAATCGATTCTGCTCCATAAATTTTTCGTATATACATATGTACATACATATAAATTTTCGGAGATTAATATCCGATTTATTTGAAATATTTCACGGATAATTTATACATAAGATTGCCGGGCTTAATAATTTCAATTATTATTAATTAAAATGTTAAAAAATATGCAAAATGACTTAAAATGGTTAATTAGTAGGTTTCATCTGGTGTATCCAAGAGTCACACTTATAACCATAGTTATTTAGTAATTTTATTGATGTGAGCTTAGTGAAATGGGAACAATATCTAGCCTTTCCCAGTTCTAGGTTTAATACTATGTATTTTGTGGATCCAGTGGAATGCTTAACAGACGATCTAATTGTAACGTTTCAAAACTTTGAAACGAGCTTAAAAAATAATGAATTACAATTGTAAAGATTGTCTTTCGAAGAACTTTACTTTATTTTTGAATTATTAAAAAAATTAGGGCGTTATTTTTATGTTTAACCAAAAAAAATTAATTAAGTGTTTTTGTTATTTATAGCTTCTACGAGTTTATATTATATCAATGAATTAATTCGCGGGATTTTTTAATCTAGCTAGATCAATGTTCAATGCTAATCCAAATCGATCATCCATAGTAGTCGGTTTCTTCTTTACCTAAATTAGAATTAAATATTGATATTGATGAAATTTGTACCCTTCTTTCAAAAAATAATCTCGGTTTCGGCTTCAATCGACCGTAAAACCCTGATTGTTTTTATTTTATTTGTATTAGTTACCTGTTAAAATTAATATTTACATTTTAACCGGCCAAACTATGAGAATAAAGTATTGGGCAGATTTGAAAATACTATTATGGTTTTCCTGCAAAATTGCTCAAAATGATAATATGAGCATAAAATACATTTATGTTGTGCAAAATGACAGTGTTATCCAAAAAACCGGGAACATTTCAAAACCGGTTTTTCGGTTTCTTTAAGCAACAATAACCGGATAAACTGGTTAACCGGTTTATATAAATCAAAATAAATAAGTTTATAGGAATATTTATTTTTTCAAAAAGTAGTATTTAAGAAACACTAACGCATCTAGAGTTCCATATTTCATTGAACTTCTGATCTTGGTGCAGAAATTACCTGTCACAGAAAATATACGTTCGCTTGATGTTGACGTAGGTTGAATAGAGTTCAGTGCATCGAGCAGGTGGTCAAATTGTTTGTTCGAGTTCCGGTCGCCTCAAACAAACTAAACTCCTTTAAGCAATTAACCAATTCAGGATTGTATTCTTTAGACAATGAAGAGATGGTCTTCTGCATTTCAATGACTAAATATTTTGAAGGTGTAGCAGGTGGTTGAAATGTTAAATCTTCTCTTTCTGTATTTTCTGACATTACATCTTTAGCAAATGTTAACGTATTTCCTTGCATATGATAATTCATCGATTTGGTTTGATTTTGCTGGTAACGATCCGGTTTGAATATATTTATGGAGAGAAACTAGTATTTTATTTCCCCGTTCTAAAAATCTCTTTTTAAGTGCATCATACATTTTTTTTATTTAGCTCTTTAACTGCAAGCTCAACGGGAGCTAGAACTTCAATTATAGTTTGTTTGTAATGATTTGAAATCATTCTCGTGGTATAAATCCTCACGACCCGTTTCTTCCAAGGCTGTTTTAATGCAATTTTTAAGTTTAAGAAGGCGCTCTAGCATCGGAATCAAGGAATCCATCTTGTCTTGCAATCTAACATTAGCAATATTTCCTTTCCTTCTTGTGAAATTACGTTATGTCGCAAACTAGAATTTTTGCAAACTGCAAAACTGCAGATTTTTTAAAGTGTTTAACCATTTTTCTTGGTCTTTTCAAAACATCATTAAGATTATTTTGAGGAATGTGTTTGTTATTACCGGAACCATCACTGGTTTGAACAATGTCAAAATTATTGTTTATATGATCCTCATGAATATCACAATCACTTTCATCTTCTTCGTTATTTTCATAAATTGGATGATCGTTTATTGTTTTCTTATAAAGTACGTCCATAATTGCTAAATGTATTGCAAAAATGATCTTTTATAAAGACAGATAGTTACTGTATAGGAAAGTGTAAACCAACACAAATACCACTTGTATTTACGAACAATATATTGAACAAATAAAGTTTTCTCATTCAATGTTTTTTATTAAAAATTCACAATATACCATAATAATATTGAAAAGCATAATTGTCTAAAAAATTTAATTACCAAGAAACCGGTAAACCGGTTAACCGGAATAGGAAAAAAATGGACAATTAACAGGTTAATCGGTTTCGGTTTTAGCCGGTTTGGATGCCCAAGTGATATTGTTGGTGTTAGTAAAATAGTAAATCTATTAAAACAAATCCAACAGGCTGTGATCACAATATAAATTGTCGATTTGTGGAAAATGTGATAGTAGAACTGCATGATGTCACCCCTGATTTCCTTTTTTGGTCAGTCTAAATAGACATAAGTCACAATATGTTTTTTTTGGAATTTTGTTTAAAAATAACCCTCTAATTTTTTCTCCCTCTTAATATTCTCAGAATTTTACAAATTAATAGGCAGCCCGTCTGAAAACATTAATAATTTAAATGACTGAAATTATTCAAGATTCGTTGGATTCTTAAGATTGCACAATTTATAAAGATAATAAGTTTTCAAAAGTGTATTTCACAAAAATTAAAATACTGATAAGTAACCGACAACAGTAGTAAACCGTATGTTTAACTATGGATTGAGAATTATACTTAAAAAAAATTTTGCTGACATAATTAAAAATTGGAGAACAAGTTTTAAATTGTCATTAAAATATTGTTTCATTACCATAATAAATCAACACAACTAATAACGTGTAGCTTTTATTAAATTGAGCTTTTTATATCAAATTTTTGTATATATGTATGTATATATGGTATATCGATATATAATGAGGATAGACATCATTATTATTTATATTTCCTCACACAATGTTGGAGTTTTATATACACTACTTCGTAGACGAGTATAAAATAGACTTCCACCATAGGAAATAATTAGATTCTTCCATGCCAAAGTTTAACAGTAAATCTAATTTATTGCGATACAGCTACGAGCAAAATTAGATCCCCATATACATAGTCGTATATAAACTCGCCGTATATACGAATACATTCATTTATATACATTTATTCGAGTATTAAAATATCATTAA
The DNA here is from genome assembly GCA_951394425.1 of Tipula unca. NCBI lineage: Eukaryota > Metazoa > Arthropoda > Insecta > Diptera > Tipulidae > Tipula > Tipula unca. The sequence continues at coordinate 39,372,942 of OX596381.1, forward strand.
AAATCGGAAGGCAACAAAAAAAAAATTGATTGAAATCAAATCGCTACTATAGCAGTCGAATAGTTTGTTACTACTATATTTCTGTGTGGCAAAAAATCCCATTAAATTGGTTTTTGGACATAACCCATTTATCTATTGATTTTCTATGTCAATGACAATATTCAATATTTTATTGTGTATACAAATATACGGTATTACATATTAACAATTTTTCATCATAATTAAAGTTTTATTAATGTTATTTATTAATGTTATAATGTTATAATAAATTTGTTTAATCCACATGTATATAAAATAAATTTGATTAATTTGCTTTATAATAATTAAGTATAGTTGTCGAATTTATTATGAATTTAAGCTATTTACATAAGGATGTTGAATATGTGGTCCGCATATTCAAGATATTTATGTAAATTTCAATTACCAACAAAATTTATTAGAATATAATAATGTATAGTAAATTTGGTTTGAAATTTTATTAATTTATGTTTTTTTCTAAATCCCCTCTGTTAAATTGAGGGTGTTACAATATTTGGATCATTAGTCATTATAATATTGTGTAGTATACTTTTTGAATGTAACAAAATTATGACTAATTCGATTACATTAAAGTTGATGAGTAATAATAATTTACTTTGTGAAAACGTTTGTTGATGTTATGCAGGATTTTTATATATTATGAGTAATATAGTAAATAAAGTTCCCCATAAATTATTATGGGGAACTTTTTAACTAAATATAAATACTTACATAATTAAATTACTGAAGTTATTAGCTCCCATTTTATTTCTTGCCATTCTCTTCATCTATTTTGAAGTGTACTACTTGAAGGTGCTTCAATTTTGTTTTCAGGTTTTATTTCAGTCTATTTCTATTTTCTCTATAATACTAAACTAGAATTTCTCTACTTAACTTGAGGTTTGATATGGCGTCACCGAGAGCTTAACTTAATATTGTACCATTTTTCAAATCATATTCATCAAACTATTTTCAATTTATGCAGGTTTATATTCTCAATCAGAATTTTCATTTTCTGGTTGTCCTCAATTTTATAGTTTTTGGTTGGTCTTACAACCTCTCTTTCAGTACCTGCTTGTACAGTTAAATTTTTCCTGAATTTGCTGAATGCTTAGTTATTTATCGCTATTCGAACTATGTCTCTTTTTAACAAGGCACCGTTTAAACTACCGAGCTATTAATTTAGATAATATTTCTGGTGTGTAACTTCCTAAAATAATTGTATTTTTCCTATCTGATTGATATAATCTAGGAAGATTCAAATAGTTGCAATAGCTGTAGAGTAGCCCTACAACATTTTTGTCCCAATTTTGAATCATTCCCTAACAGAGTTTCTGGTAAGTTAGACTATTTTAACGATTAAATTAGTCTTCATTAACCTTCCAATAACTATTTTTAATGATCTATTTCGAATTTTCTATAGGTTCAGATTTTTAATTAAATTCTTATAACTTTAGCTAAACCTTAAAGTTTAAATTCCTTATGTGAATATATGATACATTTAATTTTTATTCGACACATTGGAGCGAAAATCCATGACCGAAATTACATCGCGATTATAATGAAATTTGAATTATTTGATGAAATTCTAAACTGTTTCTCCAAACCAGTTTCCGGAATATCCCCAACTGGAATGACAATAGGCTATTTCTTAACCGATTAGGTTGGCCACAATTTAGAACGACTACACATTACTATTTTGTTTTAAATTAAATTATGCAGACCAGTTTCGCGCGTATATGAATAAAATTCAGTCTTCCCATCAGGTGAATGGATACTGTAACACAAACCATATAACATATATCGATGTTGGTCTATTTCGTGTTGGTTGTGAAATTAGTTTAAAGTTAGGTCTAATTCGATTTTTTTTATAATAATGGAAATATTTTAATGTAAAACCAATTTTCTTAAATTTTTATTCTACATAATTTTGATTCAATAGTTTTGAATAAAAATTAGAAATTATAAAATAGTTTGAACTTTTAGTTTAAAAAACAATTTTTCTCCTCAAATATTGTGAGTTTGGTTTTAAATTTTAAGTTATTCTGAAGCTTTTTAATTCTAAGTGCCGCACTCATGTCTATACACTTTCTGAATTCTCCAATTACAATTTGAGTTATCTTGAGATTCTTGGTAATCTAGCAAATCTTAAAAGCATTTCGTTTGTATTTTTGGTACCTACGTAATTTGTATAAATTCAAGTTTTATTTTTTAGTATTTAGCGAATATAGTCTCAAAAATTCGGTTGAAAACGTTTTCAAACAAAATGACGAATATAAATTTTAGAAAATTTGAAAATTGAACGTGAATTTGAATTTAATTTAAATAGATCCAAATTTTTTTTTCATTACATGCCTTCTTCAGTTTACTGTTTTATGTTATAAACAAATTTGGACCAGTCGAGATTTAAATGTATGTGAACTTGTCCCCGAATTTTATCCCAGGAAATAAAATTTTTGGATCAGGCAACTCTAACAATTTTATACCTCATGTAATGTTGAGTGAAGTTGTCCCAGCCCAGGAATTTATTACAATTCCTTTAAATAAAATAATAAATTATTATAAATTAAAACTAAATGAAAAAGATTCTCCTAAATATAGTCATATTCAAATTGATAAATCAATGATAAATATCTTTCAATAGCAACATAAAACTTGGTGATCGTAACTGTATACTTTTCTGGTTTACCGAAATTAAACTTTATGTTTTTGTCTGGCATGTCAAAATTAAAAATTTGTCAGATCAAAGCTATATGGTTTTGAGATGGGCATATCAACAGCTTACTTCAAGAATTGTTTCTTGAAAATTGTATCGTTGCAATGTGCCTAAATGATGCCCGGGGCTGAGAATATTTTAACTCATTTTTTGTATTTCATTTTATGTTTTTGTCTGGCATGTCAAAACGAAAAATTTGTCGGATCAAAGCTATACGGTTTTGAGATGGGCATATCAACAGCTTACTTCAAGAATGTTTTTTGAAAATCGTACCGTTGTAATGTGCCTAAATGATGCCTAGGGCTGATAATATATCTCAAACTATATAGCGTTGATCCGACAAATTTTAATTTCGGTAAACCAGAAAAGTATACAGTTACGACCACCAAGTTTTATGTTGCTATTGATATATAATTATCATTGATTTATCATGAGTTTTAATTTATTTTGATAATAAATTAATGGAAATTTGAGAAATATTTAAATTAAGTTTGCCAAAAAGACTTCAAATCAAATAACAATCCGTAATTGCGATAGAGTTTTCAAACGTGTGCAAATTAAACTGTTAACTATAGTATAGCAGTAGCACGCTAGTTTAGTATTGTATTTATATAGCTACATCTCTTATCTCATTAAATTTACAAAAACCCCAATTTTGAAGAGAAACCAAAAATTTATGTTATTCTTGGAAATTTTCAGTCAAACATATTGATAAAAAATTTATTTTTATTTAATCCATATCGATTTTAATTTTTTTATAAAAAAGCCATATACACAGTTTAATAAAATTAAATATTTTTACTTTTAAAAAAAAAAATATTTTAATGCAACTTTGCAAAAAATTAATTATTTGACTTGATATTAAAATTGATTCTCGTTAACAAAAATATGTTCATTTGATTGAGTGCGCATAAAAAGCACTTACATTGATTATTATGAGTACGTATATATAAAATTCAACGAAAAATAATACAATCGCAACTGATTAATTAAATAACCTGGATAAATTGCAAAAATAAAAATAAATTTTTGTTTTCTTTGAATTTTCCATTGTACATTTTATACATTTATATTTTCCACGTAAAAAATTATGTCTGTATATGAAAATGTTTTATAAAATCAACATGTTATTGTAAAGTCGTTATATAAACTGAAGTGTAATAATTATGAATATATGATATCTACCTGTTGGCTGTTGACAAAATTATTATTTGATTTTCCATGTTCTTGTTTTTTTTTTTGGAAAAAGTGTTAAAATCGTGTGGAAAATTTTAAATGTTTTTTCAATGAAGTTTAAATTATGCAACATATATTTTCACATATGTATATAGATATGCTTCATTGGAAATAATTCTAATTAATTTCGATTCTCCGAAGTTTAATTAATTAAAACATTATGTATGTAGCATTTGTATATACACAAATTTAAAACGCCAGCTCTAAAACCAATTATCCATTTATAGAAGGGCTCAGGGGCAGAGCTATCTTCCAACACTAGTACTTTTTTATGCCGGCTTTCTTACATTAAAGACCGCAGGGAGTATAAATTTGTTAAATTTCATTTTTTTGCTGTACGCTTCGATCTATTAAAACAGCATCGGGTTGAAATACGAGTCTGCCATACAAATTGGCTCAGTAACTATATAAAATTATAGGGAGTTAAAATTTAGTACATATAGCTTCATGTCACTGGACATTTTCATCTATTCAAATTTTAAAATGATCCCCAGAGAACCCAGAGGTCAAGGGACCCGTTACATATTTTATGAAGAAAATTGAAATTTGTGTGAAAATATATATTTTTTGATTTATTGAATGAATTGAACGTGTTCTGATACCGGACACGGGACTAAATTGCCATAGTGATCAAACCAAAGATTGAACTTCATAGTCGTTGCAATGCGCTGGCATCTGATTGTAAAATTTAACTATTAAATATTTAATTGGATTTCCCGCTAGAAATTTATGTTAGGGGCGGCAAATATCTGGGGCGAGACATCAGCTTGAGTGTCATTAAATTAATGAAACGCCATGTTCGATGCATACTCGCATATGGTCGAATATATGTATATTCTATGAAATTTCAAGTACGATTTGAGGATCTTAGCGGTCGAATTCTCGATACGACTAATTTAAAAGAACCGCAAATATTAGGTTGTGTTTCTGTTTTGAACTCTAATATTGGTTGAGAAACTTCTTTAATGAGTGTAGTTCGACTGATCTTGTCGCTGTGCTAATCGCTCTCGTTTCTGATGATTCTTATTCCAAACTAGATAATCGTAGATCGTTCCCGTTATATTAACTCATCTGAATTATAGATTTCCAATGATGGTTGTGAGCCGACATGTGTTAAACTGTTAACTCTATTTAGTTTTGAAATCACGACCCTAACAATATCAATAATTCTTTTATTCTTTCTGTTTTATCATTTTTTAAATGTGTAATTGTTATGGCTATATACCCCAAATGAATAATTTTATTAAATTTAACATTTTTACAAACCTCAATTTTTATATTTAAAGTAAACAATTTTTTTTTACACAATGTACAAAATTTAGAAATGTTTCACGTATGCAAACTTAAACATTGGACAAATTAAATAATCTGAAGTATCTATGAGAACAGTATTTTGGAATACGTATTTAAAATAATAATAAACAGTATTTCTAAAGGCCATTACTAGCCCCTTACTGAGTCAACAATCCGGCTCCAACGGTTTCGATCCTGAGTTTGGTCTTCATGACGTCACAGGCAACCAGGAGATTGTGACATTGCTGGAAAGTTATTAGCTGTTTTAGCTAGACCTTACCAATGTCCAATCCTGGCCTATCCTATCGGGCTATTACGCATGAGGTACTGTTAGACCATCTGTCGATCGTTAACAAAGTGGCTGCTTCGTAGAGCAGAAGTTTAGATTAAGCAAGAGGCATTCCAATGTTGCTTCTTCTATTTGAGCTATGACCTGTAGCTGTAAGTCAAGCTAGCTCTTCGGCTTTAATATTTCCCGTACTATTGAAATGTTTTTGCATCCTTACTAGATAGTTCAGAACTACTTGCAACGCGAGGCGATGCGATTTAAGCGCTTTAATAGTAGCGTGACAGTTTGTTGTAAAAATGGGAATATCGTTGGCCGAATTTGGATGGAATACCTCAACTAGTCTACGGGGTCGGAAAGCGAGATTAATCAGAAATTCCGTCATCGACTTATCCTTCCCTTTATAACTCCTGAATTCAAACTTGCATTTCTCAGTAAGTTGCCACTGAAGGGGATCACAGTTAGGAACTTCACATCAACCGATAGTGCCGGGATTGGTTTATAGTCGGTAGTTTTAGGAATATCTTTACTACGCATAATAAATGCAATATTACAGGTCCACAGGGAGGCAGATTTTAGTCTGATAACAGAACAAGTTGCTAACTGTTTGCCATTTTGGACAAAGAATGATACTAAAATTTGAAAATAGTCCCTTTTACATTTGTCGCTTAATTACATTATTTATTTTAATTAATTTATACTAATTTAAAAATAGTTAGCGTGCTATAACCTAATTATATTTTTGGACTTGTGCTTATGTAAACTGTTAACGATTTGTACAAACTTGTATGTATATATATAATTGTCTATTTTATTGATAAAAAATACTAAACTCATAAATTTCTTTCAATTTCCATATTTTTAAATCAAATTGGTTAAATTTAAAATCCAGATTTCCATTTGAACACATAGAAAATGTCAGATTTAGAACAATCTTTTGGTAGTGTGTAAAACCGATACCAATAAGTACAGTATTAAAATTAACCCTGAAAACTATGAACTATCGCTATATACCATTAACAAACGCAGTGAGATAAGATAAAACTATTGATTGATAAAAGCAAATACTCATAAATACATATACATACATATATAAAACAAATCTTTTTTTTTACTTTTAAAACTACTCATTGTAGTACATGACATAATATAAAATGACTTAAGAAAAACTCAAATGCACACTTCTCTCATCCAAAACATCTTATTATTATATGTATGTACGAGTATATAATATAAGCTTCTTCACAAAACTTCTTATATTTTTTTAGTACTATACCAGTATTTCTTGTTGCACTTTTATTTAGTAAAAATATTTGTTGGTTTTAAGGAAAAATAAAATAAAAAATTATGTAATGGAATCTATAGCAACGTAAGAAAAATGTTCTCGTATTTTCGTATACATATTTCTAGAAGATGAAGAATTGTTGACACGTTTTTAAATGAAAACTTCAAAATAATAAAATTAAAGTTTTATAGTTTTCAAAAAAGCTTAAAAAATGTGAATATTTATTATAAAGTTCGTTCGTTGTATATATAGAGCGTATTTCTATATAAACTGAAACGATTTAAATAAGAAAATTTTTCATCTTAATATAAGAAAAAAGAAAACGTGCAAACTTCTTGACAGATTTTCCTTTTAAATTAGTTTTGATGAGATGAATTCGAAAATTGTTTTTTCCCTTATATAATATATGCCAAAGAATAATTATTTAATTATTTTGTAATTACTAAATTAAATTTTTTATTTACAGGAAAATGGAAGATCAGTGCCAGACCTCACTGCAAGTCCAGGCCGTGCGCCACCTGGACCAATGCCAACAAATCAGGCACAAAATTTATCACAACAACAGCGACAAGGTGGTATCAATGGTAGTGGTGTTAAGGAGCCTGTATTATTGCAGGGTGATTTTCGTAAAGTATCTGGAATTAGTTCGGAAATATTTCGACAAATTGAGGCTGTTGAAAATGATCATGATCCTAGCACAGCGGCTGCCCTTGAGGTAAGTGAATCATTTTTGTTGTTGTGTTGCTTTTATATTTATTGTAAGCCCTACAAACCTTTGAAAAATATATCCATTATTATATTTATAAGGATTAGTGAGCTTCATTACCCCAACATAGAAAATGGGGTGGCTCTATACAATCTCTAGCCGTTTTTTATAGAGACTTTTAAATCATTGTCGTGATATAAACACCTAAACAATACATAAAACATATATCGGGTTTTCCATATGGGAGTTGACAACTTTGAACTTTCACTGTGTACGCACCCTTAAACAAATAACCAAACTGTCAGTGTCAAAGCATTCAGTAAAGGCAACATTTTCATCATGGTGAAGTACACGAACGAACAACGTTTACAAATAATTAAAATTTCCTACAAAAATTTAAAGTCGGTGACCGCAACTTCCAGCGCGTTAATTCCAATTTTTGGTCGTAATTATCGTCACAGTAGACAAGCAATTCATAGGCTAGTGCAAACAATTGAGGCTAAATATTCGCTGCTGGTTGTTCCCAAGCCTGTGAGACAACGGGTTGGTCATGATATGAACCGATTGAGCTCTGGAAATGTTGGAAGAGGATGACCAATTTGATCGCAAAATCATCTCCAGCTCAGAGCGAATATTAAACGAAAGTTAGCGGCCGTTTCAAACGTGCCCGTGTTGGAAATATGAACGATGTCGAACTTCATACATAAATGTTTCGATTGTACTTCAAGCCAATAATAAAATATTCGAGATATCTCAAATTGTTCGCGTTTTAATTTAAAAAAAGTTGTCAAGCCCTTATTGGAAAACCTTTCAGAAGGGGTTCAATTATTTTATTTGTAGGTCTCACTATATTGTTATATTTTAGTGCAACCCATTTTGGATATTTGAAAATTTTAAATTTTCTGGTAAGCCTATATATGCATAATAGACAAATTTATTTTACTTTCTCAGAACTTGACTTCTCAATGCCTTTTGGATATTCAACTAGTTGTAATGTAAGCTTTTTATATCTCTGAAAAACTAAACAAATGAATGATCTTTTAAGCTTTCGCTCCTTACAAAATGCTGAACTAATTTTAGAGATTTAATTTTATCTGTGTTATCAGTCACCATCTTTTATTATAGTTGAACAAGCTCTGATCATTTTTAAACTTGTAAAACAACAAAAATATCCACTAGCTTAGTAAAAATAAAAAATCAATGAACTTTGAACCATTATAAAGTATAACAGAAATCCTCGAAATAAGTAAGACTTATTGTTCTCTCACAATCATGGGCAAAGTCACCAGACAACAATACATCTTGTCTTACACAAGCTAATATGAGTAAAACTAAACGATTTTTTACCTAATACTGGCATTCCCTTGAAAGCTCGGGCTGGTGTACCTATTTTAAAAGCGTATCTGCCTCTCACTGCCTGGTAGAGAACTGAATGGAACTTGCAATTTACACAATTTTGTTAGAAATTCAAAGAATTAGACTTCCCGAAAAGCTGGGCCTATGTGCTTCGCAGCTCTTAGATTAAATGGCCGAACACTTTAAATTCCTTAAAATTTATATATGGTTAGGTCTGTACAAAATCAATTGGGACGTGATTTGTCAGAAGATGAAAATTGTTAAATAGAATTTAAAAAATTAAGAAAAATTGTTAAATATTTTCCAGAACTTGGGATTTTTTAAATTTTATTAAATTTAAATAATTTTTGATACAATCCGAATGTTAGGCTAGGTGTGATGAAATTTATAGTCTCAATTTAATGGATTTTCAGTATTACAAATACTCAGAGGTCTGGTATAACATTCGAAACTGCCCAAGATTTCTTAAAATAGCAAAATTGGTAGAAAAGAGAGAGAATCGATGAGATGTTAATACTTTGTACGAGACACCAATTTTTTGACTAATCCACTGAATTATTATTGCCACACAAGCAATCTAAGCCTAACCAGACTATATACCTTTTGTACATTATTACTTTGTGCTCATGTATTTAATTACAACATGGTTGGGTCAAATATTTCGATTTAACAGATAGTTTCGTTCTGGGTCTGGTTTAACAAAATTTCATTCGGTTAGTGATTTTACTGATTCGGTTCAAAACCAATAATTAATCATTTATTTAAAACGGTAAAGCAAACTTAAACTAAACCAAATTTATATATTCCATACATACAATTCTTGATGCGCTTGTGTCCGTGTCAGTCATGAATAGAATTTTCAAACCAATTCCGTTGACCATCTTTCATTTTCAGCGACCAACACCTAAACTTAAAAAAAAAATTACACAAAAAACTAATAAAATAGGTAAACTCCTGTATACATTTATCACAAAAAAATCATTTTCAAAACATTTACAAAATAATTCCATAACAAATTTTTAGTTCAAATTTTCCAACGAATATCAAATTTTCCAAAAGATTTTTTTTCCAGTGGAATTCGGCTATAGAATACTCATTATTATTTATTAATTTCTATTTTGAAATATTATCCGTTCTTATCAGAATGGCAATTTATGAAAATAAATATACATACATATTTTAATAATTTTGTCGTTTTCTCTCGATATTTTTGATTATAAAACTATTTATTAGTTTTTCGATGTAATTTAATAAAAAACCTGATTTTGAAAAACCGCGTTATTTTTCCTGTAAATTAAGAGTTTTGACAACCGCAGGATTTTGATTCGCTACCAAATAAATACAAAGTTAATATTTTATCACAACCAGAATCTGCATTTTGTACGTTCGATTTATTTTTAGTCGATATTTTGGGGAGATCCCATCGAAACAATTCAAATTAGATAGAGACACCATTCACTATTCAATCTAAATGCTTTTAAATTAATTTATTTTTTGAAATATATAATTCAAAATTTAAATGATTTCCGTAATTCCAAAAATTACGAATTATAAGCGCATCCGATTGTAAGTTTTACCTATGAATCCCTCACCATTGAATTAGATTCTAAATATTCCATTCTGAATTGAGTTAAAAATTTTTGATCATTCTATATCGATATTATGGCGAACTTTAATTTTCAATTTAGTTTGTGACCTAATCTCAGCGATGGCACAGTGTTAAAATTGATGTGCTCAACTTTTGTATATACGATACAGTAAATTTATCTCATTCAAATCTTTTAATTTAATAAATTAAATATTTAAATATATCAATATCTTAAAATCTACATAAAATAATCTGTTGATTAGTCCTTTATACCGCATAATTTTTCTTTCATTTTTCAATTGTATATACGAGAATAAATTTTAATTAATACTCCATCGCAAAAAAATAGATAAAATAAATAAAAGATAAATTATTATCTATAGCTACTATTTTCTGCTTTGTTGTTGTAATTTAATTGAAGATGTTAAACTAAATGAGTATTAAGTATAATGAGTTGTTATGTATATATATAAAATACACAATACAAGTATACGAGTCTATATAGAGTTAGAGTATAGTTTGTTACATTTATACTATAGATATAAATACATTGTAATCAAATATTTGATTTTTTCGAAATTTTATGTTTTATTTAAATAGCAGGGAGTATAAATACTCACCACCTCGCACCATTTAGCTGACTAAATAGCGCAAAATAATAGAACTTTAAATTTTTTTATTTGTATTACGACATACATACATAATACTGAGTAGAGAACTGTGTGCGGTGGTTTTTAATGAATTCTATTGATTTAAGTGAAAATATTATAATATGACAAGGGAAATTCTTCTTCATTGTATATTTAGTTTCGTTTTTCACTTGATTACTGGGATATAAAAGAGGAAAATGTAAGTAGAGAATGATATCTTCTTATCGCTGTATACATATATAATTTACATATGCTGTACTCGTATAATCCATTTTATATTGTTGTTATATTTTTATCTATAGAAATATATCTGGAACAAGAATTTTCCCTCTTATATTTCTATTTCTTATGCGTATACATACGTTTCAATACGAAACTGGGTGATAAAGAAATGAGAAAATTGAGACATATAAGATTTAAAAATTGAATACAATTTTTCAAATGTAATGTTTGCATATGTATGTATATAAATAAAATCATGTTTATTGTCTGGAAAAATTTATCTCTTGTTAGTTTTATTTTGATTAAATAACTTTATATGTTGCGCTTTTAGAAAATAAGACCATTTCGTTTTATATAGAAAAAAAAAATAAAAAAATTTCGTCGCTTCACCTACACACATATACATATGTATATATTCCCATATATGTACAACAACAAGATCCTCAAACATAATATATAAAATAAATATCCTATTATCTATGATTATGACGAACTGATAATCTTAACAATATACATGTACAACAACAACTATACAAAAAAAAGTAAACACACATATAATCTTAATATATTCAACAATATAAACTTAAGAAAATACAAAAAAGATTATTTTCTTGTGTACACAAGTATATATTGTACAAAGTATGAGTTGGTAAATAAAAAAATACTTGCTCGTACACAGTACAAAAAAAAGAAAAGAAACGGTTACGTTTCCTTAAACAAAACGAAACATAAAAGACGCGGAACGGAATAAGAGAATGCCAATACATAATTTTCATTTTATACATAAATAAAATATATAACAAAAAAAAATGTTTGTATGTATAATATAATACAATACAAATTTTCTATCTATACATATAAACATATATGTACACATTCGAAGTGAAAAACAATGTCAAAAGCAGTGAAATATCAAATTATATTAAAAAATAAAGAATTTTCACAAATAAAATTTTAAAATTTCCATTTCTTGTTTTTTTTTTATTTTTATTTTTATTTTCTATTATTGTAAATATATATCTCTTTATTTAATTTATGTATGTAAATGGAAGATGGATAAATAAATTTTGAACAATATATACATAAATAACATAGAATTTGGTTTAACAAGCGAACAACGGGTGATAATCAATTCGGATGTACATATATGTACATACGACTGTCGAAATTGTGAATTATAATTCGAGTATACTATATTTGTCTTAAGGTGTGGTAATTTGTTATTTATCATTTTCTATTCATATATTAAAATTTTGACGATATTTATTTTACTTTTGTAAAGTTCGGTTTAGGCCGAGTCTCAATTAGTTATAAAATTTGGACAGAAAACCATAAAGTAAACAAATAAATGGACTTTAATTCACAGCTTACTCTATTTAGTTCTATTATTCTCCGCCATTCATAGTTTTTTGGCAAACCTAAAAATGTGTTTTTTACACCAATATAACAAATTAACTCCTATATTCTTAATATGTTTGCTGAACCCCGCTCCTACATACCTCGAATTTCTTTTCTTCTCTTAGGACAAAAGTATAGGTATTTTATTTTTTAAATCAATTGACACACGACCTTAAATCTTTTTACGGGAATTTGGTTAAATCATCAAAATTTAATTTTCAAAATACACTACAAAATTTAAAAAATTGTAAGTCAATATTTATGTAGTAGAAATTATTATTTAATTTAGGCAAATTGAATAATAATTGACAATTTTAATCCAAATTCAGTGACTAACATCCGATAGTCTAGACAAACCAAATTATTTATCACGTTCTTGAATTTTCACTTAAATTTTACTTCAAATTATTATATTTGGCCCTTGTGGTCGGGGGGTACTCACATGTCTCGTAAATCTAAATTGCAAGAACATGTTTCCCAAGAATACCACCATAGTATCATTTGCTTGTCGTAGGAGGCGACTAAACGGTTGGATCGCTGGGCTGACGACCCGCATCCGTAAATAAAATAATCTGTTTATAAAGTCAACAAAATGAAAAATGGATACCGCCAAAAAAACACCGGACCCCCGCTCAAGTATCCGGATACGAGATTTAGAATCGGCACGTGGAACGTGCAATCACTTAGAAAACCAGGAGCGTTGGAGGGCCTAATCACGTGCATGAAAGAGTATCGGCTGGAACTCGTTGCTCTTCAAGAAACTCGCTGGCCTAAAAGTGGAGGCCATGTGTCCCAGGGCTATACGTTGCTTATAGTGGAGATGACCTCGGAAATCTTGGAGCTGGATTTCTTCTTGGGCCGCAGGTAAAGAACGCTGTTTTGGATTTCCAAGCAGTCAATAACCGATTGTGTAGGAAGTTAGCCAACCTGTCGATAATTTGTGTACATGCGCCCACAGAAGTCGGCCAGCCCCAATATAAAGACTCATTTTACAATGACTTGGAGGATCTGATGGGATCTATACCCTAACACGATGTTAGAATGGTAATTGGGGACTTTAATGCTAGAGCAAGCAGAAATCAGACCGAGAATGGTGGAAGGCCGGGGTTCTGAAAGTACAACAACTGCAATGAGCGCAGTTCGCGTAATATCTTTAAGGTAATTACTGGACTGCACCATACTTTCAGGCCTACGTCAACCGGCATTCGGGACCGGGATGGAAACCTCTGTGTAAACATCGACGCAGTACTTGACGCATGGAGTGGACACTTTACTAAGCTGCTTGATGTTCATCATGCGTCACACGACTGTTGTTGAGCCACCTCAAAGACAGACTTTGCACTGAAGAGCCATCCCACGAGGAATTCACTAAGGCCATGCAGAGATTGAAACGAAACCGCTCACCTGGAGTGGACTGCATTAATTCTGAGCTCTTGATATTCAGAGGGCATTCTTTGTGGAACTGCTTTTCGACCTTATTCGATTAGTATGGCGAACCGAAGTTATGCCTGACGAATGGAAACTGCGGCCGCGATGTGCCCCATCTTCAAGAAGGGAGACCGCTTGAAGTGTGAGAATTATCGCGGTATAGCTATCCTTTGCACAGCATACAAGTTACTGTCATACATTGTATTGGATAGAATCACTCCTCTGGCGGAGGGCTTGGTTGGTGACTATCAAGGAGGATTTCGTCCGAATCGATCTATCACTGATCAGGTCTTTTCGTTGCGAATGATTCTATCTAAATATTATGAGACATCCATCTCCGTACATCAGGTGTTCCTGGATTTCAGGCAGGCCTATGACTCGATCAATCGAGAGAGTTTGTGGTCTGCCCTCGAATACCTAGGAATGCCAGCAAAATTGGTACGACTGTGTAGGATGACAGTGACGCAGTCTCAATGCTGTGTTAAAGTTGAGAGCAGGCTAGCTCGGGTGTTCGGCAGGGAGATGCTCTGTCCCCGATACTCTTTAATATCATGTTGATCTTTCGTGAAACTGAAACACCACAGCGCAACATCTTATATCGCCAGTCCAATCAGGTGCTTGCATATGCAGATGACATATGCGTGATTGAACTGAAAGCATCGGAGTGAAAGAACTATTTGATCCGCTTGTAGAGTTTTCAGCTCTAGTTGGACTTCAGATCAATGAGTCCAAAACGAAATACCTGATCTCTGGTTTTAGGGACAATGGCACACCAGAATTTAGTAGTGGCCACCACACGCTTGAGGGAGTGAGGAGGTTCAAATATTTGGGTACGCTTATCACTCACGATAACAGTGTGGGTGAGGATATTAAAGTGCGGCTGGCAGCTGGCAGTCGTTCTTTGTATCCTCTAAGGCCACTGCTAAAATCTAAACACTTATCAAGTGCCGTGAAGCTAAAGCTTTACAAAGCGTTGATGACGGATGAGTACTTTGTTAGATTGGGTTATTCCAAATACTGACAAAATCGTTTTTCCCATTGAGGCCTCGGTTGGATTTAGTGATCACGATTTCATTTTGGAACTTCAATAAAATTAAGTTATCAGAAATGTTTGGTAAATGTGATCATTTAAATTGGAATATGCTTTATTCCCTAAATAACCCCACTGAAAAAGTTGAATATCTTACTCAATTAATGAAAAATTTATTCGAGGGATTTGTTCCAATCAGAACTGTATCAATCAAATCAAATCAATCAGCCACCTTGGTTTAATGACGAGATTCGGCGGATGATTAATATTAGAAATTTTATTTTTCGGCGGTGGAGCCCACAAAAAATGTTGCTCTGTACCAGGAATACATTGCTACCAGAAACAGAACTACCAATATTATAAAGTGCGCCAAGATTAAATATTTTTCTGTTATTTTAAATCCATCTCTACCTGCTAAAGTATTCTGGAAAAATTAAAAATCTGTTGGTGCTTTTTCATCATCGAAGGTCAAACCATTAGCCCAATTTGCACCGAATGATTTTAATGATCATTTTTCGGATAACAGTGCAGGTAGTGCGGAGCCAGTCATTTTTGATGAACTGGTTGGCCATAGTTCTTTGGAGCGTAACTTTAGTTTCAACAATATTGATATAGATGTTTTTGACTCAATTAAATCCAATGATACTGGTATTGACGAAATACCTATTAAGCTTGTAAAGCTAATTTTACCCCGCATTGATTGCTATTTAATGCATGTGTTTAATAGTTTAATTACGTTGTCTATTTTCCCATCGATATGGAAGCACTCTATGATAGTGCCCATTCCCAATAAAAAAACTTCAACATCTTTATCGGATTTTCGACCTATCGGCCTACTTCCGGCTTTGTCTAAAGTATTCGAAAGAATAGTTCAGTCACAGATATTGTCTTATGTTGAATCGGAAAATCTTCTATCAAAGTACCAATCTACCTATACACGCAATTATAGTACCAGCACAGCTTTACTTCATATCAATGATGACATTCGTAGAGCTATTAACAATGGCAATATGTGCACGCTGGTTCTGCTCGATTTCAGTAAAGCTTTTGACAAAATTGATCATTCAATTTTGGTTAGTAAACTTCACCACAATCTCAAATTCTCAGTATCGGCTTGTCGCTAAATCCTTTCTGTCAGGTCGTTCATAATCAGTTAAAATAAATTTAGAAGTATCCAATTTTTGCAGTACTCAACGTGGTGTTCCACAAGGATCAGTGCTAGGTCCTTTCCTGTTTATAATGTATATAAATGACCTACCCACAGTTATCACGGAACTCAACAGTGGGAAGACGCAGTGCATCGTTATATCTTCTACAACTCGTACTACAACACATATACCAAAAATAGTGGTGCAGTGGATTGAAATTGACTTCTCGGATTCCGTGAATAATTTAGGATTGACTTTTGATAAATCACTTTGTTGTAATTATCACATTGACACCATTTGAAATAAGGTAATATTTTTATTAAAAATGTCGTGGTCAACTACGAAATGCTTTAATTGTCAAATCGTCTATACTTCCACATTTGGAGATATAATTTTCTTTGAATTAAAAATAAAGTGTTTCAATGAACTTCAAATGATATACAATTCTTGTTTGAGATATATTTATGGGTTGAAAAAATATGATCACATCTCTTATTTTGTTAGTTCATTGTTTGGTTGGACTCTTGCGCAGTTCTACGAGTTTCGGATTTTTAAATTATTAAAGCATCAACACCCTACTTATATTATTAATAAATTTGTCATTTCCTCTAACCATCGTAATCAACGCTTGACACTCGCTATAAACAGGTCTAGACTATGAACTCTTCATTTTTCGTGGGAGGAGTTAGCATGTTTAATTCTCTGAATGTTAATAC
Organism: Tipula unca; assembly: GCA_951394425.1. Classification (NCBI taxonomy): domain Eukaryota; kingdom Metazoa; phylum Arthropoda; class Insecta; order Diptera; family Tipulidae; genus Tipula; species Tipula unca. The sequence continues at coordinate 39,390,018 of OX596381.1, forward strand.
CAGGAATTCTAAATCTCTAATTATGTTTCGGAGAGCATATTTTTCAATTATTTAAATGTTAATTAATATTAACTTTAATTAATATTTTAATTTAATTGTTTATTTAATTATAAAGGAAATAGTAAATTATTAACTGATGTAGTTCGAATGAACTTAAATCATTTATTTGATAAATAAATAAGATAAAAAAAAAAAAATAGTAAGTAATATTAAATTACAAATTAACGCAACATATAATTTAAGAAAAGCTACATAACCTAAGATATCCAAAAATGTAGGCAAGAAGCAGCGCAAACTCTAGAATAGGCGGCACAAAACGCCTGAAATGCCAATTACCGTATAAAAAAAAATTGAATTGGACAACATATTAACAATGTAATTTTTGAAATTATACCTAATTTTAGTAGAAATTTCACACTTTATAAATTAAATTAAAAATGACTCTGGTAACACGAATGTAGTAAAATATAGATAATTCAAAAAATATTTTAAAATTTTATTATACGAACAAATAACATTCGTCCTTTACATTTTATGTATTTGAGCTCTCAACCGCGACCAGTATGGGCCACTTGGGATAAAAAGTTTTGAAACTACTTTTTGAAAAGTACGCAAAGACGTGTAGTCAATTTGTTGCAAACAATTTCATTCAATTCGATCTGCAGTACGATTTATTTTCTTAGGAATAAATTTCAAATGATTATTGGTAATATAGAATATATGTACGAGTGTATATTTGAACGACAACTGGCACAATTTTTTATTCCTTAATGTTTTTTGTCTCCTTCATTCAGCCTTAAAAAAAAATATTGAATTGGAATTAAAATTTTATTTTGTATTGTATATTAATTTAATTTGATTACAGTTATGCATGGTCTGATAAAGATATTCAAAATCGGTTTGTTAAACAATTTAAACGAGCTTCAATATGATTAGATAGCCTTTTAAACTGTCTGTATATGCAAAACCTAAAATAATATTGATTTCTAATGGCATTGTGTGTGGACGATCAGTATAAAATATGCCCACCTAACAAAAATACTTCTTAGAAAGGCAATAAATTATAATAGAAGATTCATATCTGAATCATTAAAAACAAAAATCATCCCATCGTCATATCTTGAAAGCATTCATTATTCATAACCAACATTTTTAAGGACACCATCCTGTTGTACATATATTCGCTCCTCTCCCATTTTGTTCATGGTTTAAATATTTGATTGGGTTCTTAAAGCACAATTATTTTATATAATTTTGCTATTTATTTTTATTAAATATTTATACGCATCCATCCTAAAAGTCTATAAAATGATAAATTATGTGGGCTTTACTAATAAAAAAAAAAAAAAAATAAAAATGGAAAACATGGAAAACTGCCACCAAAGTTTTTCTATATGTATGCCATATATTTTCCTTTCTGTGTGTCGATGTTGTCTTTCTTCATCATATTCTTCTTAATGATACTTTAATCACAAAACTTTTAAAAGCTTAAAATATTAAAGAGCAAAAAGGTATGTATGTACATAGGTATATAGACGACTATGGTATGTTGATAGTATTGGGCACGAACAATAAACATATTTAACTATTTATATTGATTAATCGACGCGAAAATATGAAAATACGATAATATCGGAGAGTACTGTCCGAGGCTCAATATTTATTAAATGGTTTTCCGAAACATTTAATGAAGTATTCTTTACAATATTTCTATTATCAATGTATATATAGACCACATTCAGACACACTTTTGTATTTGTGTCGAATCGAAGTTATGATGAATATATGAATATATATATATATATATATATATATATATATATATATATATATATATATATATATATATATATATATATATATATATATATATATATGTATATATATACTTTTCTTATTTTTAATAAATAATTTTTTATATTGCCGGGAGGGTAAATAATTCTTGCCACCCATAATATATAACAACACAAAAACATTCGAATTGCTGACTATATATCTCTTTTTGGTTTTTTTATTCTCGGATAGATATGTATGTATACATAGTTAGATGGGTTTCAAAAAACTTTTAAATATTTTATGTTTTTTTACCTTCAGGATACAGAATTCTAAAATTCACAAAAGCATTTTTGGAAATATTTCTTCCATAAGAAAAAAAAAGTTCGGTTTCTGCCGAGGAAAGGGTTTTTAAGATCAATATAATGAATGGAAATTATGTTTTAATTTTCCTAAGTAACTTTTATCGTTTAAGGAATAATTTAAAATTTATGTATCCGGTACTGATTGGTAGCACTTATAATTTATATATCTAGATAATTTTATCACACGCCGAATGATCAAAGTTTTAGGAAAATAAATACCACAGATATGTATATTTAAGAACTATATAAACCAAAATAATTACATTAATTTTAACTTATAATAAAGTTTAAACATTTTCGGGCATAATTCTACCCTTGAAAACAATAATTCTAAAATAATACATTTTTAAACTACTCTTTACTAATACTTCCTTATACAAGCGCCGGTATCAATTAATTAGAATTAAAACACTGTTTTGTTTTATATTTTTACAATATAATTAAATACAAGAAGGTTTTTGAAACGATCAACCCTATATTTTAAGAATTCTATTACCCAAAATTCAGTTTAAAATACAATTTGTATTTTCATAACTCCTGTTCTTAAAAATCACGCATTACTGTCGCATATTTCAAATAATTCTTTAAAATGTTTAACTCTCAAGATTAGTTATCCACATATTTTCTATTCTCAAAATCCCTTAAAACTCTTATAATATAAAACATTAGGTGTCAGAATTCCAATATTGTATTTCCATTTTTCGAAAATTTAATTTTTAATTTTATCATTATCTCGAAAAATGAAAAGAAGCTGAGAAAATAGATTTTCAAAAGTTTAATTTATCTTTTAAAACAAAAAGTAAATTTTAAGCACACGGTTTAATTATACTTTGAAAATCGAATTTTAAGTACAGATTTAGACCGTCAAATTATGAAAATTCAATGTTGATATTCAAAAAGATTTGAACCGCTGACTTATAAGTTTTTGGTATGGTTGACTTAAAACTGGTATTTAAATTATATTTTTTAATAAAATTACATTTACTGTAATACAACTAATAAAATAAAATTCTCGTTACCAAATTTTAGTGAATCATTCCAAGCACTCACATAGTAAAACACACGAAAAATTGGCTTATTTCAAATTAGCGAGGAACCGGAGGAGCTATTTTATAACTTACAATTTCTTATTTTAATTTTTTTTAAATTCAATGTTGAAGAGAAAATTCGTTGCATAAATTTCGTTTTTCTGAATATAGGACAAACAATTTAACCAATCACCGGGTAGCATTCTTATGGTTAAAGGTACCTGTACAAAGTGTTTTATTAACTTCAACCATGTTCTTCTACTTATTGGCAATTTATCTGCTTAATAATACTCTCAAGTTTTAAATGGCTTGTTTCTTAAAGCATTCCAGAAGCATTTAATTGAAGAAATTAAATTGGACTTTAACTTGAGTTTGAAACTAATTTTCATGGTCATATCTTAAATATTTTGTATAAGTTAAGTTAGCATAAATCCACGATCTTGCTTGATTTGCAAAATTTGAGTTAAATATACATTTTGTATTTGAATTGAATATTGAGTAAAATGTGGGTGAATTTTAAAGAAAATAAACAGGAAACTTAATAAATGCAGTCAAGAATATTTATGGCATCAGGGGATAATATCGTTTGATCATTTCCTAAGGAATAATAAAACAACTAAATTTATTCAATTCTGCTGTCTAAATTCAAGTTAAATTATATTCTGTTCGTATATAATACACAATCAGGATGACTGCGAATACCAACTATATTTTATATTTTGCTACAACAAGACATTGTCGTAGTCTAAACCAACAACTTATGTTAAAAATAATAGGATTTATTATTATTATTATTTGAATGTGAATTGGGATTTTAGTTTAATTGTGCATTGAATATAAATTATGTTCTAGCTGCCACTCGATATCTTCTGTAATATATTACATCGTAGTCATGATAATATTATAAATGACCCAGTTTTTTGTTTTATGTATTTATGTACATATGTATGTATATACAAATGTGACTTAAAGCTACATACACAAATACATGTCAATATCTTTTATAATCTATATACACTTATCGGTTTTATTAATTTTTTTGTATATCCGCATAATAATAGGATTGAATTATAAATGTATTTACATTTTAAGAATCTGATCAAATTTGGAGTGAATTGATATTCTGAAAGGTGTTTTTGGCCGCCTCCCAATACGGCGTTCCTCGCGAATACGGCCAGATAAGCATTAAAACATCAACAAATCAATAATGTTCAATGTATCCGTTAATGTATTTGTCGAATCTTTTTGGTTTTGTTTAAATAATAAACGCAACATTGAAACGCAAATCCCTAAAATACACTAATAATAATAAATTGATTTTATCGTATATTAATCATTATTTCCCTTTAATGATATTTTCCAAAAAAATAAAAAATAAAATAATAATAACTTTCATTATTAATCATTAAAACGAAACAATGAAAAATATGTGTATCCTTGAAAAGCGTTAATTTTATACATTTTTCTTTATTACTATGCATGAATTATGTTTCTGTATGTATATATGTATAGCAACTGGTGAATAGACAGATTTTTATAAGAGTGCGGGGTTTGGGTAAACTTCATTAATGTTGTAACAGCTCTAATAATGTATTTTTAGGAAATTTATTTAAATTAAAAATGTTTTTTTAGGTAATTATGATTACTAAATAGATTTGAACTTGATTGTTGTAATTCTTATAATATTTTAGAATGTTGAAGATGGTAATTAAATTTTGACGTACACTTCTCGTGATTGACCGTGGACGATTTTTGGATATAAATTTTATGAAACATTTTTATTTTGCAAACCATTTTAAATTTGGCTATAATTCAAGAAATTTGTATCGTTTGTTATCTGTAAACTATACTGTTTCCAATTTACCAGTAAAATCGATTTGCATTTGATTTTGGCTGAAAAGCTAAATGCTAATCCTGAATTTTAAACCCAAATTGTTCAAAAAATACAGTTTTAAATATTCTGGCAATATTTAAACATTTATAATGCGTATTCAATTAAATTTACTAAATTTGTGAAAATCTTAATACATTTACAATTCTTAAATTGGTTAGATTTTCTAAAAATTTGATTTAGAATTAATAACATCTATTTTAAATATGAATTGTCCTTAATCCAGTTATAAAATTTAAAAATTATAATTCTTAATATTTTGGATATTATGCAATTTGAGTTTAACTCTTGAAATTTTACTTTAAAAATGAATTTTATTTACTTACAAAAAAATTAAATTTTTTTATTTTTAGTATTTTTAACTATTAAGGATTTTAATTTAAAAGTAAAAAATATCTCTAAATTTTAAAATAAATTCTGTATTTTAACATTTATCGTGAGCTGATTTTAAATTGCAAAAATGGTTTTCATTTCCGTAAAATCTTTAAAATACTTAAAACTAACTATAATAAATTCATAAGAAACTTTCTAAAATATAAATTATTCATCTACTAAAATATATTCCTTAAATTTATCATATTTGTAAAATTCTTTATATTTTAAATGCTATAATTTCTAAAAAAATTCTAGCTTTCTAATCAGCTAAACAATTTTTTGTGCGTTTAATTTTGTGATTGCTGGCAAGTTCGACGAAAATTTGGTATCGAAATTTTATTTTGTTTCATAAAATTTGATGTGCTGTAATTTATAAAAAATAAAGTAAAATTCTCGTTACCAACTTTAAGCCGATCTTTCACAGCAATCACACACGAAAATTTGTGTTGCAATAATATTAAACAATTTTTCGTGTGTTACACTGTGTGATATTTTCAACCGCAAGAGAGTATGTTTTACAAAAAAATTAAAATATTTCAGTAAAGTGTTAAGAGTAAGACTATGGACAAATATTAATTCTGTGTATTCGTATATAAATATGTACTTGTATGCATCTACCAGTAATGCCCACAAATCTCATAAACATTGAATTTCGGCATTTCAAGCTATGAAAAATTATCATAATTCAATCCTGTATCCAAAATTTCCAAATTACAATAAAACAAATGGACATTTTAGAATTATACACGCGAAGTTATACGAAAAACGAGTTAAACAATCATCAGAGTTAAACAGTTTTAAAGGTCGAATTAAAATTTAATTTATTTCTACAAATCAAAAATCCAAATTATTTCAAAAGTTTCAAAAATTTCATTTTCGTTGAATTTTATCATTTAAATTTTTTTTAGATTAAACAAATGACAAAAATTAATTTTAATAAAATTCGATTTCAAAATTTAACGAATTAAACATCGAAATTTCATTTACAGATATATATATATATATATATATATATATATATATATATATATATATATATATATATATATATATATACATATATGTATATATATATATATATATATATATATATATATATATATATATATATATATTCTGACTTTACGAATTTTGAAATAAGAATGTTTTTAAATGTAAATCCGAAATTCCATTCTAAACATCGATCTATGTAATTGTTGGACGAAATATTAATTTCATGATACTAACGCACCTATTAAATTCGAATTCAGAATTTTTAGAAAGGCTCAACATTTTCTTTAAAATACCAAAATTTTTCAAAGGCTGGGTCGTTTAAATATTTGTTCGAATCAAAATTTTAAAAAAAATTTTAATGGTCAATAAATAGAATTAAAATTTCGATTTCAGATCCAGAAAAATTAATTTTTTGGAAATTTTTGAAATGTTAGTTAAAATGAAAGTTAAGAGTTGGGAATTGTAAAATTTAACCTAAATATATCGAATATTGAAAATTAATATTTGGAAAAAGGCAAAATTTTAATAAAATTAATAATCCTAACGGGAATATCAGATTGGGAATTGACTAATAAGTCGGTTTCATTATCAATTCGATCGAAGTACCTGGACTAGTTAAAGTTTATAAAATTCATAAATTTAATTAAATTCAGAATTTGTCAGATTAATTCGAATTTTGAAATTACTGGAATGTCAAATTTCGTCCAAAAAATATGGAAATACAATTTTACAAGTCTAAATGAGAAAATTAAATTTTACATCGAACGATGAAATTAAACTATAAATTTTGTAATTTAACGATTTAAATTAAAATTGTATAATTCTGAATTCGTAATTTCTAGGCGATCAATCAAGATTTTTAATTAAATTTTTTATAAATTTTGAAACTTTTAAAAATTCATATCTAAATGTTTCATAGTTAGGATTGAAATTTCCGTAATACATACATTTTTGAAAAAAAATTCAAGTTAAAACTAATATTTCTGAATTACGGACAAATTTTTGAATTTTTAAAATTTTAAATACTATTTTTACTCTGGAAAGTTTTGTTATTTTTGTACTATACACTTAAAATTTTTAAAATTTAGTAAATCAAATTAAATAATAAGTTCAGATTTACTAAATTTTAAAAATTTCAATTTTAATTATTTTCTTTTGAAATTGTTGGATTAAACATTAAATTTGTTGTAGAAAATTTGAATTTACATTTTATAATTAACAATTATAAATAAATAATAATTTTGAAGACATCATTCAAATTTAAATTTCGAATTTCAAGTTGGTACGATTTGGTTTGATAATTAAAATTATACACGTTGGTACGATTTGGTTTGATAATTAAAATTATACACGAGATTCCAATTGAAATTAATTGTTGTTTAATTATTAATTTTTTAAAGTTTTAAGATATTTTGTCATTTGCACTAAATTTTTTTAAAATGTTATAAGTTAGTTTGAAGTTTATGTTCAGACTTGTAAAATTCATACATTGAAAATTAAATATTTCAGGAAAATCAAAATTTTCTAAACTTAATAATTTATTTTGTACGATATTCAGTACCCGGATTTTTAATTCAAAATTTAATACAGAACGGAATTTTATGAATTTTTAACGAAATTTGGCATAGTTGAATTAAACTATCTTTGAATTTGTTTAAATAAATATTAAATTTTAACGTATTTATAGGAAAGTTTAATTTCAATTTTAGTTAACACAGTTTGATTAATTTCTTATTTAAAAAGCTGACAATATTCTAAATTTTATAAGTTTGACATTCAATTATTTCAAGAATAAAATTTTTTAAAATTTTAAAATTCCAAAATATTTTTACATTTTTTAAACTGAAAGTTTAAAGTTGTGTATTTCGACATTTTATAAAAATGACCATAAATATCTTATAATTCCTAAAATTTTGAGAAAAAAATATAAATTTTATAGAAAATTTTACAGAAATTTGATATATGTATGTAGTTTTCATTTTGCAGAAATTTGAATCTAAATTTCTGGTTAAACAAACTTTCTAGTCAAAATATAAAGCAAATTCTTTATATTTTAGTTTAGAATATTCTCTAGAAATAATTTTAAAAATATTTAAATACTTAAATTTTCTCAATATTTCAATAAATTGGTTAATTTGTAATAATTTAATTTTATTGTAAACAATACGGAGACATCCTTCCAATTGCACATAAAATATTAAATCAGTGATTTGCTTTGTATTTTGACTAGAAATTTTGTTTAATTTGAAACTTAAATTCCCTGAATTAAATTATTCTAAAAATTTGAAATTCCTAAATTACACGTTTTAAAATTGATTCATTAATTATTTTTAATACTCCAAATAATAGAAAGCTGAAATTTATGAATTCTTTATATTTTAGTTTTAACAATTCTTTAAAATTATTATTTTTAATTTGTTTTTTAAATTCATATCGTTATCCTATTGGTTTAAATTCTTAAACTTTGTGTAATTCTTAAATATCTTATTATTTATTGATAATTTACATAATTCTCAAAAATTAAACAGCTAGATATTGATTTTTAAACCCAACTTGTATGTACAAGGAGTTCCTGCATTTACTTGCGCACCTCTAAATTATGCATTATACATTAGTTTGAATTAATTGGTTTGGTTTAGGGCGTCTCAAATTTGTAAAGTTTTTTAAAATTAAAATACTCAAAAATCCTAATTTATGAAAATTTATCGTAAGTCAATTGATTTTAAATTCTAAAAATTTTTAAAACCCGTAAAATCCAAATTTCAAAAAATATATTTTCATTTTTGTAAAACTCTTAAATTTCTTGAAATTCTAACATTTAAATTTTATAAATTCATAAAATAATTAATATTTATGTCATAATTTCAAAAAACATAGTCCCGGGATTATTTTTATTTATAAAAACTATAGAATTATGCCACAAAATCAGTTCCTTCAAATCACTGGACTAAAAATTCGTAGATTTCTTATAATTCTTGAACTATAATTACTAAATTTACTAGAAAATTCTTGCGATTTTAAATTCATTTTGTTAAACAGTTTTAATTCTTAAATTTTATATAATTCTTGCATTTTCATATATAAATTTAAATCGCAATAATTAAATTTTATTGTGAGTTATACTTATTAAACTAACAAAATCGTGCGATTAACGAACTTTTTTAAAAATTCGCCTTTCCAGGAGTTAGCAAACTAACCTGCCCGATTTCCGATTGATCATTTAATTTTTTGTCTCCGTCTTTACGATGTTGAAATTTTGAGGCTTTGGTTTTATTCATTTCGGATTTAATGACTCCTGCTTATCTTCTTTTCTTTCATTGGTTATTAAAGGTAACTGATATCATGACGTCAATAAAATAAATTTATACAGAGTTACTCTTTATGTTTTCTGTTTTTATTATGATTATTATTATTAGCGATATTTTCATTAATTTCCCTATTATTTTGTTTAACTGTTTAATTTTTGGGGAATGAAAAAAATTAACGATTTACACAAATTTAATTTAATTTCACAATACTTTTAATTCATGGTTTTTAATAATTGAAATCATGTCTCTCCATACAAAATGTATGAAAATAAACTTTTTGTTCGTGTCTTTTGGTATGATTTTTAACATGTCGTATTTATGAATGATAATGTTAAATTTTAACTTGTTCAAAACCAGATGATTTAGTGTTAAGATTCATTGCAAATGGGGTTCTCATAAAATAGATTTCAAATATATTTACGAGTTTTTCGAAAAAATTGTTAACAGCTGTTTAATCTTATTAAATATCATAAATTCGCAGTCTCATATAATATCGTACTGATTAGCGATAAAAACTTATTGTCAATAAGAAAAATGCAACTGTGTTTTATCAAGTCATTTGGCTAAACCCAAGATAAATATTCGTTATTCCGCTTTAAAAAATACAAAAAAAAAATATTTTATCACGATTCATTTTATATTCATATAGTCCGTCGTCTTGACAATTTTAATTTTATTATCCCCACTTTAAGATAAAAAAAACATTTTTATTACCAATTGTAATTAGATAAAAAAAAGGAAACTCTATAAAATGTTCATTTTCGACATGTTATCTGGAATGTTATCGGTAAACAAATTTTTTCGATTTATATGGAAAATATTAAATTGAATTTGCATTGAATTAATTATAGATTACATAGATAGTTGATTCACCTAGAATCGTAAAGAAATTTGTTTGAACATATACATATATTATAGCATCTGTTGATAGAATATTACAGTTCATTCCCTTTAATCGAATATATCCATCGACCAACTTTAAGTTAATCCATCCGTATTATCGAATTACTTATTTATATTCACACAACAACTTTATATATACTTCCAAAAGTATCACGTTCACATAGAATTAATACAACTTTGTATGTGTGTACGATAAGAGAGGTGTACATATTGTATTGTATATTATCTAGTTCTTAATTATTTTTCACAAAACTTAATTTAATAAAAATAAAAAAAATTCTTATATACTTATAAATAAATTTTCAATAGAATTATACCTTAGCATGTTTTTAATTGATTTTAGTATGTATGTATGTACATATATAAAAAATATATATATAAATTATAAACTATTAATCCAAATAACAACTAAACCTTTATGTGTACAAAACAAAACTATAGAAAAAAATTAAATATTTAAAACAAAACCTAAACGAAACTATATCAAGTACAGACGTAGAAACGAAAAAATTAATTTCAACATGCAATTGAAATTTTCGGAAATAATTCCTTTCGAAGAAATATATATATTATTGAGAAATTGGATTGGTAATAAAATGGATAAACATGAGTTCAGAGTACAGCTGCACTTAAAATATCTCAATAAAATTTATTTTACACAGCTTTCGAATTTTATAGCTTTGAAATTGGTACAAATTATTAATGTGATAATTGGATTATTTATGTGTTCCATTTGGTTTTATTTTTGGTGATGCAGTCATTTTAGTATATGAAGGATAAATTATGTAGGTCACCACTCTCTGGCGATATGTACATACATATATATGAATATAATCCCATCAATTTAATTTTAAAGTATTCAAAGATTAGTAACATACACGAATACTCCTTTCGATTTACAGTACCATTAGATTACGTTCTGGCAATTTACTGAAAAACTACTTTTTTATGATACCATAAGATAAACGTGTTTTAGAGCGTTAATTGCGTTAATCGCGCCCTTTTAACACAAAGTGTCTGATATCTGCTGAAACATTTTAAAACTAGAGCCAAAGGTGGTCATGCTATATGAAATAAAATTTTCTTAGGCAATTTCATATAAATGCTGTGCCGCCAGTATTTTGAAATCTCTGGTTCTAAATGGTCGATTAGTTTACTCAGTCAATCAAGCAAAATGATAACTAAAACGAAAAACAAACTCGCGAGGAGGCTAAATTAATTAAATAATTGGTAACCGATAAGTGGTTAAGAGAATAACTATTTCACTAATCATGAATTTAGAAAAATCAGAGTCGGCGATTTAGCCAAAAATATTGGCGTGAGGTACACAGAAATAAATAAGTTTCTGCCACCTTTGGCTTATGGATTACTAGCGCCATTTCAGCTGTTAATCAGGATATAAATCCATAATGATTTTCAAAACTATGGTCATCTTAGTCATGGTTTTGCAGTAATAAATAATCCTGGTTTAGGTAAAAACCACGCTCTTCTCTTCTTTAACCACTAGTTATTTTTAAAACGGGATTTCAAAACAAAGATTTCGAAAATCAGCATTTCTTATACCAAACCTAGCGTGTCAAAGTTTGATCGGCCTTACGTTGTGATTGGTCGTGAATTTTTCAATAGCTGTACTTAAGAAATGTCGCTACTTAAAGAAACTTTAGAATTTGATAAAGTTTTAATGATTGATTAAGTTAACTTAATTAAATTTCAATTTTATTAAATATAAGATTTTTAGAAATTTGTTATTATAAAAACTGATTAAATTTCTTGATTAATAAAATTTCAGATTTTAATAGAATTTTAAGTATAAAGAGAATATGCAAAAGCCTTCCAGAATTTAATTAAACATATGATTTTTAGAAATCAGTCGAATTTGGTATAAGTTCAACATTTCATCAGATCAAAATTTCTTTAATTTTTGCATTTATTGGATTTTGAAATTTCCTAAATATTTCCTATTAAAAATACAAAGTAACTTACCTAATGAAGGATATAGAAGATGTCAGAAACTAATCTTCAGAATTTGATATAATTTTAATGAGTATTCTTCGAAATTTCAAAAATGATGAAAATCAGCGGAAATTTAATTTTATTAAAATTCAGTTTTCAGAAGTTATGATACTTCCAATTTATGTTGAATTAAACCTAGGAATTTTAGAAGTTTTTAGAATTCGATATATGTATATTCAAAATATTTCACCAGAACAAAACTTGTTTAAATTTATGGATTTACAGAAAATATTAATGAAACTTCAGAATTTTGAAAATGATGAAAATTGGAAATTTAAAATTTATTTATTTTTGGTATTCAGAATTTTTAAAACATCTCAAATTGGATTAAACATAAATCTTTTAGAAATGTGTAGAATTTGAAATAACCTCAATATTTGATTAAAGTTCTGGATTTAAATTTCAGAATTTCGTATTAAAATTGCAAAGTAACCGAATGAATAGTTTCAGATGTTTTACAAATTATTGGTTGATGACTATTCTTCATTATTTTAAAAATAATGCTAACTGAGCAAAAATGAGCGTTAATTTTAGTTTTTTAATTATCAGTTTTCAAAATCTGTAGGTCTCGTAGAATTTGGCTAAACAGAAATTTTTTTAAAATCTTTGGAAAACAAATTAACAAAACTACAGGATTGGTTGATGATTATTCTTAAAAGTTTTTACAAGTAATGAGATTGGCGAAAACTTTAATTTTATCAAATAAAATTTTGAGATCTTTCAGAATTCGATTAAACAAAAATAAATAATTTTTGGATTAAAATAAAATCAATATATGATTTAATTAAATTTTACTCTGGTTCAGAACATTATTCATATTTCTAATAAAATTGTTTTTTTTTTACATCTACTAGAATTTGTTAATCTACTGATTCAATAATTTTTTTGTTTAAAGATCATGTGAAAAATTGAGTGGAATTATTTAAACTAATATTTTAAAATCATATTAACAATCAGCTTTATGAAATTAAGAATTATGGAAAAGTATAGAAATCATATTTGATTTGGTTAATTTAAATAACTTTTAAATTGGACAATATGAAGTGTTACCGTAATGTTCAGAGTTCATCTCTTTGAAATATATTTTAACCTATCCAATGAATAATAATGAATAAAATCAGCTTAAAAACATATAATAATTAATAATTGAGTTATGTTTACCAATAAAATAGAATTTACATCTATTTTCCACATTTCCACATCAAATAATTAATTATACCGTTGTGTATCCTTAACGACATAATTAAATATTTTCCCACACAAACACAACAAATATAATTCGTATAATAAAAGTGACACATAAACCACAAAATTAACCAAAAGTACCAACAATTTATATATTTATATGCATAAACCAATTATCATACATAAATTGAAATAATCTGGTTAAGGTCTAATTAGAAAAAAAAAATCGAGTATTTTTTTTTTAATTATCGTCTTATTTATTATTTTTTATTTTAATTCCTTAGTTTTAAATATGCTTCAATCGTATCATCGCAAAATTTTTGTTTTATTATTATTATTATTTTATTTCGTTTTAATTTTTAAATTATTTTTTTTAAAGTATACCTACATACTAAAAATAAACATGTTAAAAAAATATTTGATTTACGTACGTATTCAATCCCGAAACATAAACAAAAAATATTCCTTGTGCATACACGTATTGTATGTAGGTATGTACATGGGTAAATATAACTTTTTTTACTTTTAAAGTAATTATACAAAAAAAAAAAAATTAAAATCTAATATTTAAATCAAGAAATATAAATAAATCCTATTACAAATTCTTAAAAATATACACAGAACAAAAATAAATAAATAAAAAAATTAATTCAAATTCCAAAAAAATTAAAAATTCTAAGCTTTAAATTTTTATTTTTATATTTTTTATTTTGTGTTGTGCTTTCCACTTTATTTATGTGTTTTTTTGTTGAAATGATGGTGTAACGATTTTAATTCGTTGTAAAAAAGCAACTTTCCATTATGACAACATTTCACTTTATTTTTTAATGCTCTAGATTTTTATTATAATACGTTTTTATTTTACGAATTATTATTATTTTGGGTCTAGGGCTAGGTATTTAATATCAGTCACGGAAATTGAATATTACGTACTAATTTTTGGTTATCAATAATATGAATTCATTTCAATAGCACAAAATACATAGCATGCCTAGTATTGGAATCACAGTATTTTAAAACTTTTAACAATTTTTAGAACGTGTCCTTTCAGTTCAGCTTTTAATTTGCTGTGAAGTTGATATTGGCAATGACTAAAATCACTTAAAATAGTTCTTGTAATCCACTCGTGGTATTGGATTTTCAAGAATGGTTTCCGGCAATCATTTATATATTTAATTGTAAAAAATATGTGTTTTTAAAAAAACGCAAACTAAGTCCGAATACTCAACTATTTAAAATCTGTGCTTGTTAGTTATGCTTGATATTTAGATTCAGTTTTTCAAGTGATATTGGCGGGAAGCGTAGAATTCTAAATAATCTATAAATAAATTAATATTTATTAATTATCCCAAAAAGAGATCATAAAACTAACCTGTGAGGTTTGAGATTTGGCAGCGTATAGTTAGAGAAAACTGATAGAAAGTGAGTTATGCATAAGCTATTTATCTACATATATCTACATAACAGTCAAAATAAAATAGAAAACTCGAAACGATAAGCGCATGCAAATACCATTTTCTTTTTTGTTAAACATTTTCAATTAATTCATATTCAAATGAAAGGATGGTTGAAGGTCTAAATGTATTTTTGACACTTTTATTTTGTTGTTATCTGACAGAGTAGGGTAAAATGGACTGTACATAATCTTGAAAAAAAAAAATTAATATTTTTTTTAATTTCTAAAGTTATGGTATATCTAATGAAATATATACTTATTTCTGATTTGGCGAGGTATATCTTTACAAAACAAAAAATATATGCCGCGGGATAAATGAAATCAAATTCTAAGTATCATACACATTCCAAAAATCCCTCGATATAGAATTGGTATATCTAGCTCGTCCAATTAACGCGAATTAGGGTTTATAAAAAATCTTGATAATTTCCATACACGATTTTAAAATGTTCTAAAACAGTAGGTCTCCATCAAACTTCAAAATATGAAGTTATAGATTATGCTATACTACCCTTTTTTTGATTTCGAGAAATTGGATTAACGGGTTTTTTTTATTCACGGGAATCGTGGGTATGCAATCTGTTAGAGGTAGGAGATTGCTGATATTTTCGCAAAAGGGAAATGTTTGAATTGTTGTTGAGAAGAATTAAATATTAAAATATATAAAAACGAAATTTTTTTTATAGATAACCAACAACTGATATACGTTGTAAAAATGATATTGGTTCAAATTGTTTGCAGATTGCAGCTTCTCCAGCAAAATTGATGAATCCACCCTGGAAAATATCAGAACATTGAATATAAATGTGCGTAACCCAGACCATTGAGATTGCGTTGTTTTAATTACGGTTACACACATAGTTGGGTATTGTAGATTTTTTTTTAAGACTATTTTTGAAAATCGATTACTGGTGTGTTGAGAGTCACGTTAAAAAGGTGATTTTAATCGACGTTTTGGTATTTTTCTTTGAATTTCAATAGGTTTATATTAAACTAAGTTGATTTTTACCAAAAATAGTTAAATTACACTACATGACATGGTGTATGTATACCGTATAGTGTAAACAATCAGTTTTATTCAAAATATGGTAGCGGTGTGGTGTAATAAATTATTACAGGAGATAAAACCGACATTTTGGTATTGTTCTTTGTATTTCAGTAGGTTTAAAATAATTACATTTTATTTTTCGGCGTCTTACCAATTAATTTGTACTAACTGTACCAACTGTGTTAAATTCTGGCACAAGTTTTTCTCGATATCACAGTTACATCAAAAGTTACAGAGTGGCGGTGTAGGTTCAATTTGATGTTACTCCACCCACGCTTTTCTCGCGAACGGCAAGTATAATAAAATTGGGACCTGGTGAATAAATTGTAATAAATTCGGGCCCAAGTCCCATTTTGATATCACAGTTACATCAAAAGTTACAGAGTGGCGGTCTAGGTTCAACTTGAAGTTAAACCGCCCACGGTTTTCTCGAGAACGGCAAGTGTAATAAAATTGGGTGTAATAAATTCTAATAAAATTGTAATAAATTATGTGCTAGGTTTCATTATGGCGTGCTGATTTGGCTGGTGCAGCTTCAAGGCACTGAAATAAACTTACACTTAATCCCATACAATACTTTTTCAAAACATTTCTATTTTGTTGATAGACGGTTTTTGGAAAATTTTTAATTTAAATTCATTCAGCTTATCAAGCACACTGAACTAGTTTAGTTCTAAAAATCTATGAGATTTTCTACAGATTTTCAATAAATAAGACGGCTATGCATTTTTATTACTTATCTATATAAATTATTACTATGAATTTTTCCAATAAAAATGTTAAGATTTTTATACATTTTTGAGGAATGATAAATTATTAAAATGATAAAAGCAATTTTATGTTACTATTCTAGAAATTGAGAAGATGTAAATAAATAGGATGATATCTCATTATTGTAACGCGCACTCCTAAATATGTTTATCTGTATCTATGTTTATTAGTATCCAATACACATATATCATATTAACTCATATAAAGAAAGTGTTGAACATTATACAATCTCAGCTATATATGTATGTATGTCTCAGCATATCTAATTTAAGTCCTAATAATTTAATCAATTTTCCAATCAACAGAAATATTATGTTTCCTCTTTAAAATTGTTAATTTCTCTTTAATTTCCTTAAAAATTTCGTTACCCAAAATAAAATTAATTTTTTTTCAATAAACTGATAATTGATGTAGAAATATTTTAATTAAAAATAATAACAACAAAAGATTTACTTCAATCAAAACTTTTTTAATTGATTGATTGTTATTATTGTATTATTGCGCTATATAAACTTTTGACTATACATCTAAACATACATACATAATATAGATACTCTGTATTGTTGTAATCAATCAAATTTGCTCCAAAAACAATCGCCTTATAATAAATTTAGCAGCATTTTTCGTTGTGCTTTTCTTTGCCATTTTGTTTTTATGCCTCCGATGCCGTCATATATTTTTTCATTTCATTCCGTACATATTATAATATTCTATAAAACATATACATATATGTACATATATTAATTCTTGAATTCATCCTCCTATGTATTTACTTGCACGCGTATTTATTTCTTCCTATACCTTTAAATATTATTAAATATATAAACAAAACCCATATTTATATATAAAAGAGAAGCTTTATACCTTCAATCTTTATTCTTCCAGATGAATAAATTAGGTTTTCATTTTATTTTTGCTTCCGTATTTTACTTTAAATAATATTTGAAAGCTTAAAAGTTTTTTTTAAAGTTTTTGTTACTAAAGTATGATTAAAAAATAAAATTAAAATTAAGAAGAAAACAATTTTTTTTTTGCCGGCGATCTTAACATAATATTTTAATTAGACTTTTCACAAAAAATGTTTAAATGAAATATTACGAGAAAAAAAAGTAATTGTAATAATTTGGAAAATATTTTTCAAAGTGTTGTTATACTTAACATAAGTAAGATTGTTTCAGAATTTAATTGAAGATGATTATTGAATGATGAAACTATAAATTAAATTTTCTGATTTGATGTTTATCGATATTTTAATACTAATTCGGAAATATTTTCATATTATTCACAAATTAAATTTCTTAATTAAAAATTAAGAATTTTTCAATAATTATTATTTTGTTTAAAACTATTCAAATCCAAATTTAACAATTTTAAGTAAATTTAAGATTTAGTGAATCTGGTTATTTAGAAACTTCCGCCCTGTTGCATAAAACATGTGTTAATCAGTTGTTAGTAAGCTTCTGGCAAAGTCTAGACTCTGTTTAAAATTTCCTTTCGATACTGAACCATTCGAACGTTACCAACAAAATGCTTACACTCTTAATAAAGAGTAGTTGGTTTTATTTTTCGGGTTTCGTCGGTGGTCTAGCATATTTCATTTTATCACTAAAGTAGTACATGGGATATTTGAGGATGACTTCAGTTGACATTCTGTTGTTTGATCTATTAATAGTTCTGTAATTCTTATTATCTTAAATTAATCAGGTACAGGTTCTTTAATGAACTATTCCTCCATCGTTTATGTTAAAATTTACTTTTTTTTGCACAATCCAGCATTTATTAATTTAACAATAGAGATTTATTGGTTATTCATTGAGGGCATACTGCGATAGAGAGGTTGCTATTGTAATATTTACTGATTAACGTTAATTTGACTAAGCTCCAAAGACTCAAATATAAGTCCATCAAAAAGAAATTATTTGCAAATGTTTTAGAGTTAGAAAAAAAAATAAGGAAGATTGTGTTAGAGCGAGAGAAGGAAAAAGATTGAACAATTCATAGAACAAATAAATTAAAATCCGACTTTAACGGAATATAAAGTTACGCATTTAGAATTTAGCCCTAAAATACTCATTGGGTATAGAAAGTTTCCGCAACAGGCGCATTATTATCTGGTTTATGAACGACCTTTGAATCATAGGTACTTTGTGTACGTACTCATAATACCTATATACATAAATTATATATTACCATCAATTCCCATCACGTATATGTATATGTAGATAGGTGTGCATATAAATATATACACGATAAATTGTTGATCGTGTCATTCCTTATAAAAACTTCTTATTATATTTTATTTTTACAATTTTTTTTATTTTATTATAAACTAAACCAAGAATCGCAAAAGGAAAAATAAAATAATTATGTTCAACAATTTATATTAAATATGGCTCGTATATATTGTTCATTTTACATTAAACAAAAATACATTCTTTGCCGTCATTTTCTCGAAGAAAATGGAAGACAATTTTATACGATTTTCTATCCAACATATATATTATTTATATGTATGTATGTAAATCCAAAATACAACAACAAATAATTTATATTTTCTGATAAAATTCTTATACCAGTTAGTTGTTAAGAAATAGTTATTTCGTTTTTTTTTTTTTTTTGAAATTTGAATAAAACCCCAATTTTGTGTAAGTTTTGAATTGAAATTTTCCACATTTTGCTTTTTCTTATCAGAACGTATTAAAATTGAAATATGTATTTAAAAAAATGTTTTCGGTTGTATTTGTACTTATAGAAAAACGAAAATAGTTTTATATGAAAAGTTTAGCAATTTCAGCACGAAAGAATATTGCAAATCTTAAAAATTTTGTTAAATTTCATCGGGTTAAATATTGTTCATAGGCCATAAGACCTATTGGGCAACAAGAAGAATATTGGCAAATTCTGAGAATCAGGTCTGCTCAAAAACTTTAGACATTTCATAATATGACAGACTGTATGTGAAAATTAGATTGATTAATAGACATTTCATAAATTTTCGGTTTTTAAATCGGTTTTTTGTTAATATTTCTAAGGTAGCTTGTTGTCATGTAAAACCCTCGAAAGCCTTTATTATTACTTTCATGCCAGGTATTTGGTCAGTATACTAAAATAATCTGGGAACTCTACCTTCAGGCAAGTGAAAAAGCTGAATGTGCATTGAATATACGTGCAATACAAGAGACTCTGTTTATAAAATATGGAGACTGAATAAATGATTGAAATAGCGAACCGACAAACACCCTCCAGTGAGTCGGGAAGACTGTTGGCTAACCCCATTCATGTTATATCATTAATTTTATAGTAGAATTTTAGTGCTAGATATTTTATATCGAAGCTATATTTACGAAAATACCAACGGTCAAATTCCCTCATAACATTATAAAATTTAACAATTTTGTGAAAATATTGTATAATTTTGTAGCTTACATACATACATACATTTACATACATATAAGAAAATTTATTTAATTAAAATGAATGAAAATTAAAATTAGGGCGTTGATTTTATTTCTAAATAGCAATTAGATTTGAAAAAAATTAGGAAACCATATTGAAATAATAATATAAAAAATTTAATAATTTTGTTTTCTACGTATTTTACGTTAATGTTTATTATGAACAGAAACGCACCAATTTTTATAAAATTTCCTCAAGTGGGTACGATATTGTTGAAACGTCGATAATGCCATGCGCACTATTATTGAAGGAAATACTTTATCTGCTTGTAGAGTTTTTAGCTTCTGTTGGACTCCAGATTAAGGAGTCCAAAGCAGAATACAAGATTCCTTGTTATAGGGACAATGGCAAACCAGATTTTAGTAATGGTCACTATATGTTTGACGTAGAGCAGAGAGCAACTAGATGGGCTCTTAGCACTCATGTTAACTATGTGGGGAAGGATATTAAAATAAAGAAGAGCGGCTGACAGCAGACAGTTGTGTTTTGTATCCTCTAACGCCACTGTTCAAATCTAAAAACCTAACAAATGCCGTGAAACTGAATGGTTCTGAAAGTTAGACTCTGATAGATGAGAACGTCAGATGGCTCCTCACATTTGAGAGAAGAACCTTTCGTGTGATTAACGTGCCAAAACACGAATAAGATGGTACATACCGAGTTCTGTACAAAATGGATATCAGAGATCTGATGTAGATCCCCGATATTGTACATGAAGTAAGATATTCGTATCACGGCTCGGTAACGTTTTGCGAGCGGATCCGAAACGATTTGTGCCACAATCTCTGAAAGGAGAGCCATCCACATATCCAATTCTACCATATGAATTTAAATATTTTAAAAATGTAAAAACAAAGTGAATTCAAAAATATAAAGTTATTAAAATTATAAAGAACTCAAAATTTTTAAAATTTTAAAATAAATTTTTTACAATTTAAAAAATTTAAGAATTTTCAATAATCGTGCAAACTTTAAAAATATAACGAAAAAATTTAAAAAAATTGGAAATGATTTTAAAAATTTTAAAAATATGGGATTTAGAAATTTTGGAAATTAATGAATTTAAATATAATTTAAATTAAAAAAATTAAAACCTCAAAAATTTTAAAAATGTATATTAATATTTTAGTAATTTTTTTACAATTACGAAAGTTAAGAATTTAGAAAATTCCAAATTACAGAATTTAAAAATAATGAATTATTCAATTTTAAATATTTTAAAAATTTATAAAATTATTTATAATTTATTTATATATTTAGAAATTTGAATAAACGAAATTCGTGAATTAAAAAATACTAGTTGTTACAATTTGTAAACTTAACCAATTTCACACGGCTTGAAAAACCAACCATGCCATAATTTTATTTATGTTTGTCCCACATACATACGAAATTATAACCAATTTAATAGTCACACTATATCGTTTAAGGTATATATACAGACAATTTTTTATTCGAGAATAAAGCATCAGAATTTTCCGAATATACTTAATCAATTGTTACTCTCGATATTCTAATAATCTATCGATATTCAAGCGTTTAAAACAAAACTTTCAAACATTTAGAAACGATATATATCAGGTTAAATTACGTCGCCCCAATTCTAAATGAATTTTAAGGATATATCTTCTTCAGTATTTTGATTATTGTCATAGTTCAAACTATTTTTTAATGAACCTCGGCAAATTGTATAATTAGTGGGAATGGGGCAATAAACTTATCTATCGTGTTGCTTTATAATTATATCCAAAAAAAAAAAACTGATGTCGTTTGTAATTGTTTACATCTAGACTAGCGCTTTTCAAAAATTTGTTAATAAAAAAAATAGTATTTAAAACCTATAATTGGATTAATTTTTATATTTTAGACACGGGGTGGGGGCATGGATGAAGCAATAAGTTTCGGGCAGGTAAACTATACATACATAAACACATAACAAAACATTATTTTTGTATTCATATATATATATATATATATTAATGTTCCGATTCGAGTTTTATCCACTTGTTTATCCATCATATATATATATTATAATAAGCCGCTGTTTAAATTAAATTTGCTTATATATGTATTAAACGTATATATACATACATGTATATATATAGAAGTCTATCATATGCTTAGTTTTATGCGAACCATGTCTGTTAAATGTCCTTAAAATAATAATAGACTCGTAAATTATTTTTTTATTGTTGAATGCGCTAAATTTTTAATTTAATTACTATTCATATTAATTTATTTGCAGGCTGTTGAACGACGAGGGGAAATGATAGTAAGAATCCTGGAACCACGATGTATTGGTGGTCGACAAGCTGTGGAAGCTGCACAAAAATTAATGGCCAAAGGTGATGCCCGTCATATAGTTCAGGTATATATGTATATAGATAATACAAATCTAATTTATTACCAAAATCGGTGCAGTAAATTACCCAACCAAAACTGTTTTTTTATATATAGTTGGTAGAAATTGTTAAACGGCCAGGACAAACATTAGGATTGTATATACGGGAAGGAAATGGTGCTGATCGTTCGGATGGTGTTTTCATATCAAGAATTGCTTTAGAATCAGCTGTATACAATAGTGGATGTCTGAGGGTGAGTACATTTTTTTGTTTTACGATTTCATAATAAAGTCACGTGCCCCGTATTTTAATTTTAATTTTAATTTAATTGTTTATTTTTATAACTTTAGAGCTGAAATAACGCTATAAATACAAACACATATATACGAAAAAATTGCGTGATTTAAAATAATACAATTATTTCAATACCGCGATTATAATAAAATTATAGTATAACATGTTTTAACTATACATTTATATAAAAGGGAGGAAGACGATAACTATATAATAGTTGAAATTTGCAAACTATATATATATTGAAGACTTGTTATTTAATATATGGTGGTTGGTTGTTAAAGAAACCACATATTTTATTGAATATATACCATTTGATGTGTCCACGTGTATTTTAATTACAATCAATTCGAGTACATATTTAAGGTGGAGACACCTTTTACACCGGAACTGAATACCGGTATTTAAAAATTATAGGCGCCTGGTTGATAAACTAAATTATTAAATGCATTTCAATCTCGGCGAAAACTAAAACGAATTCATCAAGAACAAGTACGATTTCTGAATTTTAATAGAAATCTATTTCAAAAATAATCGTCTACTGCAAATATCTCATATTGGGTTTTGCCAACATATATGAATAAATGCATCTGATACATCGATAATTTCAATGGCACTGTGAAAGTATTTATCGATTATAGTATCGCTTCCTTGCGTGTATCCGAAATTGTTCGAATATATCAAATGTAGGCCAAAAAATTTGATTTATAAAATATAAACTTAACATTCGACAATTTTTTTTTTTAATTTTATCAGTTTTAAAAATTTATTGGGCTTGCAAATGAATAAATGATTTGTGGTATGACCAAAGTATTAAAAGTTTTGTAATTAGAATTGTCAATGATTAAAATTGAACGAGTATAAAACCGTGAAATGCGATATTTCAAAAGCATATAACAATTAAGGTGTTACTGTAATGTTTAGCATTGCACGAAGGCAGGTTTAATTCTTAGAAATCTGATATGATTATGGGTTAGCCTGTCTGTTAAAGATGCGACATGAACTCAAATTTGAATAAGTTTCTATACACCTTAGGCTATAGAAGCTAGAGAATTAGATCGTTTTAATCTTGGCACTTATTTTTGCACGCATTTCTTAAAAAATCAAATTCGATAAGCCTAATTCTTAAAAATTCTATAATGTTCAAAATTCTTAAAACCTCTAATTTTTCGTTGATTGTATAAATTCTTAACATTAATTTAAAAATATATTATGCTTTTATATTTTGCTAGTTTTATATCTTTTGAAATTCTTAAGACTTTTAAAATCCTCCCGGTCTATAAAATTTGTCGAATTATTATCAAAGGAAAAGCCGTAGAATGTTTAGTAAATTTTCCGAATTTTTTGGAAAATTTTATTTTAATATACACAATACATAAACAGTGTATAATAAACAATATTAAATTTTTATATAAATTTTAATTGGCCAAAATTGTTCTGGCTGTTTTCTACGTGCTATGTGACGATAAAAATCTCAATGATAAAATCCCTTGAAAAATACGCCGGGCGCTAATATTTAAATATTTATCATAGTGGTTTGGAATAATTTTAATTTTTTACCGGATCTTACCCATTGCTTTATCCAGTTTTAAAATGGTTTAAACCCTAGATAGCGAGATAGCTCTAGTTTAAATCTAGAATTAAAATGAAAATGATCAAATATTTTTATTGGCAACATATATGGTCGCCACGACTGCCTTTTAAAAGTTATATCATTACCAAATTAAGACAATTTTTGTTTATTTCGCTATATAAGCTTACATCAAAGTCGGAAAAATCACCCTTTCTTTGAAATGTTTCATGGTATTTGCGAAAATTGTGGCTTTATTTCGCCATCACGTAACTCTAGAATTAAAGCCAAATTCATATCGCTTTATTCATTCACCGCATAAAAGATAACTATCATTCCACTATAACAAAAAATATTTGGCAATGACATGCGAGTGAAGTTAAACCTAAATTAGAACTAAACAAAAAAAATAAAAAATAGTTTTAACTTAGTACAAACTTGACACGTCATATATGTATATGATTTGTGAAGTTTATACTAAAACAAATATTTGTGAATGCATTAGTCAAATAGTAGTGTATTATAAAAGACAGTTATCATATAGGCAAATACTAACATTTAAATTAATTTACATTAATTTATTTCCTATTATCATAAATATTTATGAAATAAATAAAGCTAGAGATTCTATATTTATCACAAATCTCACTATATCTCACTAAAATTTTCAATATCTATCACAAATCTCACTATGACTTTTTTGATAGGCCTAAACTAACACTTCAATCATGCCGAGCCGTTTGAGAAACTAATGGCTTAGACATGGTCAAATTGAGGTTTCAGTAAATTTACATTTTAGGATTTTCTTAAGAAATTGCGTATCTTAAGATTTTCATTATTTTGCACAAATCTCACTATGATTTTTCGATAGGCCTGAACTAACACTACAATCATGCCGAACCGTTTGAAAGCTAATGGCTTACACATGGTCAAATTGAGGTTTCAGTAAATTTACATGTTAGGATTTTCTTAAGAGATTGCGTATCTTAAGATTTTCACTATTTAGTACAAATCCTACAGTTTAGGATTTTCTTAAGAAATTGCGTATCTTAAGATTTTCACTATTTAGCACAAATCGCACTATTATTTTTCGATAGGCCTTCGAAAATCCTAAAATGTAAATTAACTGAAACCTCAATTTGACCATGTGAAAGCCATTAGCTTTTTAAACGGTTCGGTATGATTGGATTATTAGTTTTAAACCTTTAGTTTTATATATGGTTGAGCACTTACAACTATTTGCGGATATCCAATTTTTACACACTTTAATAGATACAATAAATGGCTATATAAATAATTTAGTGTTCGCCTAAATGTCATTTATTTTCGGTATTCACTAATACATATACATATTACGTTGTTTTTGTTGGTTTAATTCTAATTTATGATAAACTTCATAAGCGTGTAATTTCAGTGTTTTAAAATAGTAGTTCAAAATAAAGTTTGTTTTTTGTAATTATTGATTTACACAAAAATTATATGCGTGTTATATGCGTTCCACTACGTTCTCAGAAAACGGATTTACCAAAGAGTTTTCGAATCGACATAAATTCTTCAAATATACAATTTTAGAATATAACTTCAATCAAAATGTCTATATTGGATATCATTCCTGAGAAATTTTCTAAATACTCCTCGTATAATAACGCACGTAATAACGCACGTTTTGACTTTACTTTGATGTCACTAATCAAAGTAAAATGGTATTAACTACCAAAGACGTATAGATTTATTTTAGGCTATATAGAATAATTTAGCTAAACAGGTATAATTTTACTTTTAGATAAGAATGATAAAATTTGGAATTTCTTATTCCAAATTTTGCATCAATATTTTATTGTACGATCTTCGAGGTAGGCGGTTCTTATACAAATATTTTGAAAAATAGCTTATAAATGTGTAATAAACCAAAGAACAGAGTGTGATAATTAATAATGGTTATTTCGTGTTTGTTAAGGATGGACATAATTTTAATTAATTTAACCCTGATATAAAATATGACTTGATATTATGGAAGTTAGTTACTATAGTGTTAATTCATAAATGTCTCAAATTTTAGAAAATAATTTTAATTAATTTCAACCTGCTCGCCCTTAAGAAGCATGGTATTAGGATCCTAACCTAACTCCATACTTCGTTGACACGACAAACCATTATCCGAATTTTTGAATATATTAAGGACCATTTCATGAGAGTATATTATGGATTGTTATCATTTTGAACAGTTTTTTATAATTCCTACTACCGATCGTAGATATGTTCACAGATCCTCATGCACCTTTCATATTTGACATTTCAAAAATATAAAAATGTTGAAAACTGTAAAGAAAATTGTAAGACTGTTTTATATGTAGAATTGTTGCCTTGTATTTTGAATTTTCGAAAAGTCCAAAACATTTTATAAATATTTTTAAATTGATTAACTGCTTCGTAAATATTGATTGATTCGGATTAAAAATTATCAAATTGCAACCGTCAAAATTTAATATATTACAAAATCCCAAAATTTTAAATTTTTTAATTGAAATTAAAATTTAGAAATCATAAAATTGTAAAATTGGGTTTTAAAAACTTTGGTAACATAAAAATAAAATCTCCTTAAAGTTAATAAATTGAATTGCATTAAATTCAGAATTAGTAATATGTATGTGAAATTCCAAATTCCAAATAATTTACTATAGTTTCTAAAATACGATTGAAAATTCGGAATTTTATACGATCACATAAAAAAAATCGCTTCTCGAAATTTGAATTTTGAAATAACATCATTAAGATTTCATAAATTCTCGTAATTTTAATTTTAATTTAGAAAATGATGTGAGTGACCAGAAATATTAGAAAACTTGTATATAATTCAAATCTTTTAAACCTCATAAACTTTCAACAGTATACAATTATTAACATTTTCTAATATTTCAAATTTGAGACTGTCACAAGGTTTTCCAGTTTTATAATTTCAAATCTTTGGTAAAAAATTTAATAAATTTGTCAAAAGTTAAAAGTTCGAGACATTGAAATTATTAAAACGAAAATAACTAAAATTCGTGATGTTTTAAAAATTGGTGTATATATGGTTCGTGAAATTGGGTAGGTAGATGTATACAAATACACAATTGTAAGTAGTTATAAATTATACGCGCCCATATTTAGGACTCTTTGACATTTTCAGATAATTTCGACCAACTGCTATACCGTTGTGGTCAAAGGGACTCAAGTATTGATGAACTTTACTATTATTTTTCACGGAATTTAGAAGTTTCGTACATTTCATCGATTTTTAAAATTGTGTACCGTCGATTTTATATAAAGATGTCTACAGTCCCTTCCTCTATATGTAGACCAGGGCATTAAATTCTGATGAACTTTACTATTTAACAGAATCTATAATTTGAATAATTTTGTATCCGATCCTATATAGAGATGTCCACGGCGAACAACCACTCCATATTTTTTGATGTATTAATATCTTTCAGAAGGTATATTACTGTCATGATAAAATTAAAAGATGGGGAAACGAAACGTGAATCCATAGTTACTCGTACATAAAATTTTTCATAAAAACATCTTGAATAATTTTGTCGAAGTATCAATCTGATAATTTGTGGCTAATAAAAAATTATTTTATTAATAAACACTCTCACACACAAATTGAAAAAATTACTAATAAAATACTGGGTGGTAGAACGACTGATGATTTCAACTAGAACACGATATTATGAACATCATTCAATATAAAATAAATAGATTCGTCGCCAATTTGAAGTATTTCAATTGAAAAAAATAATAAAAAATTTAATTAACGTTACCACGACGATTATATTTGGTGTAGACTATAAATACCGACAAGCAACCCTGGAGACCACTGAGGTCGATTGCACAAAATGTAAAAAATTCAAAATTGTCCAACTTCTAAATTTCGCAAAAAAAATATAAAGTCGATTCTGGTTGGTCTAAGCTATCTGCATGAGTATCTGTAGACATCTGTATTATCGGCACTCGGTAGTAAAAAAATTAAAAATCATTCAAAATTATGAAACTTTTAAATTCCATGAAAATATTTATAACAATAGAATTTAATTCCCATGGACACAAAGACAGTAGTTGGTCTACTGCAAGCTGTCCGATTATGTAGTCGATAGTATATGTGACAATCCAAAACTGAGGTGCTTTGTTCGATATCATTTTTCATATACATAAATACAATTGTAATTTGTAAATAACAAAATTTTGTGATTTTTTGGTACTCCGTTTAGTATTTACTTTCATTTTTAACATTAGAAAAAAAAATTGGAAATATATAATTGCACAGTTTAATTGAAAAACAGTTGAGCCGTTAAAATTTATCGATAATCAAGATTTTTTATGTTTAATTTTTTTTGGTTGACTTCAGTAAGCTATGGTTGCGATACTGATAAATTTTGAAGAGGAAGAATAGTTTCCCTAAATTTAACGGATTTAGAATTATGGGAAAACGAGCTAACATTTCTCAATATGACGGTTATAGCAAACCTCCAATTTTATAAGTAATTCATTGATAATTAAATAATACTTCGGCATTTTTTTTTATAAATTCGACATATTAAATGAATCGGATATTTTATTTTTTAATTTTAAACGATGTGTAAATCTACACACTAAAAAAATATTTAAAATACTAATAATTGTCGCGCTATATATACTCGTTATGAGATTTAAGAGGTCGGTATAATCAGTTCGCGCAGCCATTATTTATTTTTAACGGAAATATGTAAAATGTAAAATTAATTCTAGAGATTAACGCTTTGGTTTTTTGTTGAGTTAGCATTCCAAAATTTTTTTTATTATAAATACTCATTACAAGCCACACAACACTAAAAAAAAAATTGAAATGAAAATTCTTGTTATCACCCTTTAATTTAATATTATACGACGAGGTTGGTTGTATAGAATTCCACTGTAATTTTCTGCTATTATTTTCAATATTTTTCTATGACTATGCAAAAAATTTGTATTTTTTTATATTATTTTTGTTGAATTTTTCATTATTTATTATTATTAATATTACTATCGTTACTAATTCGGGGTTTTGTTGGTACGGGGTATATCATATCGTCGATTAGATGGTATATGTACTAAGATCTATTTATCTAGTAGCATAAATAGATATTTAGCACCCAAGTATTAAATATACATACATACATATATACGTACCCACAAATTTGATGATGTATCATCTGGTAGTTATAGTAAATAATTTTATTAATTAAATTTAGGGAAAGTTTCTAGGAATCAATGCACATAATAATATGTTTAATAATCGTAAATATTTGTATGAGGATAAACCATTCTTCCGGATGTTACAAGATATCGATTTTTTGAAAAATATATGTACGTTTATACGAATCGTGTATGCAGTAATTTTTATATTTATAGTTTGATTAATGTATGTTGTTATATTTGTTTACATACATATGTGTATATATATGTATTGCATATATATATATATATTTAGAGAGAATGTGTATATCGATTTGTTTGTTATACCAACTTTATTTTGTTCCTGCGTCTTTATAATTAATGTCCAAAAAGCTTTTTGTTGAATTCCCTGATTTCCGGAATTTAATTCGTAAAATGTTAACTTCACCCGTACATATTATATTAAACCAGCAAACTTATACCAACATATTTTTTTTTGAAATGTTGTTGTTAGTTTTCACTTCTAAACATATTTATTCGTACATAAAATCCCCAAATATACATAAAAATAACACTGAAAATTGTAAATGCCAAAAAAAAAACCTTAAAAAAAAAAAAATTACGATTCGCTAACAAAAATTCACCCACAATAAAAATTTAAATAAACATAAACTCTTTTTTTATTTTTATGATTTT
Source organism: Tipula unca (assembly GCA_951394425.1). NCBI lineage: Eukaryota > Metazoa > Arthropoda > Insecta > Diptera > Tipulidae > Tipula > Tipula unca. Next base: position 39,420,660 of record OX596381.1, read on the forward strand.
ATCAAAATGCGAAAACTTTCTATGTATTATATGTATATGCTATGTTCCCCACACTCGCACTCTGTGATATATACAAATTTTGCGTTAATACTTACCATAAGTATATACATAATATATGGTGGTGAATTCAATTGCTAATTCAGCGCAACATAAAAAATGATTTTTCATTATTATTAGATTATAATAAATGTATACAACATATTATAACAGAAACAGATCAATAAACTAAAAATTAAAAATCATGATAAGATATACATAAGAATAATCCAAAGTATATACGTATATGATATGTATATGTATAGCATAAGCGATAAAAATATTAAATATTCTGACAAACTGGCACATGATTAAGTCACGTACATAATGTATATTGTATATGTATATATATGAAATCTAAAGTAGCCTCTTAATTATTTACTATTTATTATTTATCAATCTATATATTTATTATATAATTACACTATGAAGTGTAGTGCCGTCTGACATACTTGACTTCCAAAAATGCAACAGGTTTTTCATTATATGTAGATCGTAACATAAGATACAAGATACTTGTATCTTAAGTAATTCTTGTTAATAACGTTTTTTGGTTGGGGTTCTTATTCGATGATCCTCGAGAACTTTTTAGTCATTAGCTCGAATAAATTTGGTTTTAAAATTAATGTTTTAAATTTTTATTAAAACCTTAATTTTAATAAGAAAAATTAAGAGATAATGATAAAATTAAAAATAAGAATCATAATTTTTTCAACTCAATTTAACATTTAAAATGCAATCAAAAATTATTTTATTTTCACTCATATATTCATCTAGAAAACCAATAATGATTTTGGCTCAGCAGTTGAAGTTTGACTTTTAAACTTTAGTACAAATTATACCCTGAATTTAACTTATAAAGTTACACTCAAAATATATAATTCAAAGTTTACTCAATCATAATGAAATATAACAAATATTATTTTCTAATTAGGGTTCGAGTTTTAATTAGTATTTAAATTGTACTGTACAATTTTGTTGAAATCTATCCGTTAAAAATTTAACTCTATAGTAAAATTCTACCTTGAATTTCACTAAAAAAAATCCACTCGAAATATATAATTTAACATCTACTAAAATTTAAATAAGTATAAAAAATTATAATATTTTGAAAATCGATAATTTTACCCCACCTTTGAGTTCAAGCAGAGTTTACTAGTTTTCCTCGGTATCTTTTTTCATGGGCAACCGTTATAGAGCAAATTTAGCCTCACGTGTAAATAGCTTTGAGAACCTAACGCCGTTGCTTAGGGGAGGCTCATTGATTTCCCAATATATTTTAATATTTTAAAGCAAATTTAAAAATTGAGTAGTTACAATATATATAAGAGATTATAATATATTTTATATAGTAATTATAACGCTTGGTCACACAGATATTTTTCTTGGGTTGTTAAATTCATTATGGGTGTTTAACATGAAGAGAGTAAAGATCAGAAATATTTATATTTTTATCATTCTAAAATTCTTAAATTAAATTGTTCTTTATAGTTGTTTTATTAGTTTCTTTCGATTTTATTTAAGTTCAGGTCAGATTAACGCTAGTTCTACGATTATTATTTGAAGATTTGACCTTTCCAATCCATTACAATTCCAATACGATTTCTAAAATAATTTATTTCTAACTCATTACAAATTCAACATTTATTTTTGATAGTTTGCAAGATTCGTTTTAGAGATGGTAATTTAAATTTGTTTGGTCTAGCCAAAGTAGGGTCGGAGCACTGTGACAAAACGTTGGTGGCAAAACGCAAACAATGAAAATTATTTTGATCGCTAATGACAGAATTTGAATTTAGTAGCGGATTTCTTTTTTCGGTCTGTTACTAACTTCTATAGTATATAAAACATTCATTTTTAAGATTCCATCCGTTTTATAATGAGGGATGTACGAGGTATAGATATTATACCATGTAATTTACGCAGCTGAGGGACGTAGATTAATGGACAATATTTTTTGTTTTGCACGCCGACAGTTAAAACACCATCTACCTATGATATTTTGGCATGTTGAAATTGAATGTTCATAATTCACAGTGTTGTATTAATTTATTAAACAGCGATTCAAGTCGTTTGACAAATAATAATTTGACCGTCTCATTTTGAATTTTATCTCCTCTGTGAAAGCAAAAAAATAAACAACAGGTTATTATAGGACAAAACTACTTTTGTGAACATTCAGATTACAATGTACATATGTATATCTAAATTTCTTAAAGATATAATATGAAAATATTTTAATATAGAACTTTTCTAACCTAACCTAAATTGAAAAGAGATTATAATGCATTGAACAAAAATATAAAACTGTCCCACCCGCATTACATTAAACCTAAAAAAAATCTAGCCACCGTAGTTTAGAACTAGTTCACTAAATCATTCGATCAATCGTCTACATTATTGACGTTTTCTACGAATTGTCTACGTTATCTACAATATCTACATCGTCTACGTTGTCTACGGGTTGTCGGTATATCGACGTAGAAATTAATAGATCACGCGTAAATGCCCATCCCTGGTTTCAAGCCTAATTAATTGAAAATTCAAAATATACGATTTTAATTTATCCTTTAAATTTCGTAGTCAGTTTTACGAAAAAGACAAATTGGAACAAGAGTTGGTCGAGTCCAAAAAATTTTCACAATTTTGTAATTATGCTGGAAGCAGCGTACATAACATGGGGAGAATTTACCATAGTATAATTCCCGGTCTCTCGATCAATCAAAAAACTTAAAATAAAATAAGCCCCTCCTACTTTTGCCATACTCGAGTTAAAAAAATTCGATCTTTGAGCAAAATATTCCGCAGTGTTACCAACTAAAATATAATTATTTTTTAAATCATGAGCAATTTTTTGAATAATGACAAAAGGAGCAAACTGTAATACTCAGTGTAATATAGTATAGTATAGTATATTATAGTGTGCTCTTTTTGAATTTTGACGTTTTATTTGATTTGATTTTTCTATTCAGTGTGACCGATAATTTTTGTGTGTATTGTTTTATTTATATTTCGTGTAGCTCTTTAAGTTTATTATAAAATTATGTAACATTATAATAAAATTAGATGTTTTATAATATAATTATTACATATTATCAATTAAAATAAATGATTTTCAGTAGGTATTGTGAATTTGTGAATATCCGACATAAACTGTAGTAGAGATAATAATCCGTCTTAGAGATGAGAATCGTTTTGTCCGACGGTACACCGATCTACCAGAAATCAACTTTCGTCATTTGATTAATATTAATCATTAATGTTGATTCTTTGTCAGTAAAAAGTGTAATATAGTTCCAAAATGTTTCCGTTTAATTTGAAATTGTGTTTTGTTGTTTCGTCAGTAAATCAGTCCCTATATATGGCCATTTGTATATTTTGCTCCATTTCGTTGAATTTATCTGTTATTTAAAATCATCGCTAGAACTAATACATTAAAAAATTTACAATAAGACATGTTACCTCAAAAAGCACAATAATAAACAATTTGGTATTAACACAGCCAATCTCAAATTGATAATGATAAATTTGGCAAGTCTATTGCAAAACAAAGTAGAATACATTTTGAGCAAACACATCCGTGTTTAACTTCAATTCAATACTATGTTAAATTCTCCCGATGTTATGTACGCTGTTAGAATATCAATTACTTGATGAAAAACCAGATTTTTATTGCTATTCCATTCCATATCGACTAAAATTACTTTTAACTTATGCATTTCCGTTTTGTTTATTTTTAAAATTATTTTGACAGTTATGCTTTCTGTCTAAATCAAACAAAATTTTGTAGTGAAAAAGTAAATCAAATAATTGCTATAAACATAGTTGGTTTTGGTTTTACAGTAAATTTAGAGCCAATTAAATCACATCATGTTATTTTCAATTAAAACAATTAATTTTAATTTTCCCATGTGTTTATGTGTTGTTGTTGTTATTATCAACTTCCGATTCCGATATGAAATTGTAAGTATGTATATGCATAAGCATATAATTTGTTGTATATTATACTGTATATGTATAGGTAATATAATAATATGTTATGTTACACGAATTATACACAGCATCCAAAAACTTGGAAAATATAAATAAACAAAAGCTAATTCCTCTAGGCTATATTTTCAATTAGATGAAAAATCAAAATAAATATGTTTGAAATTTATTTATGTAATTTTTTTGCTTTGGTAAAACACTGAAAATATTGTGTATATATAAGGGCAAAAAATATGAATATACTCGTAGCTAAATATTTTTTTCTACATTAATGTATCGTAATCCTAATCATCATAGAGTCTTCACTCAAATGGAATTATTTTTACAAAAATAATAAAAACAAAACGTAAAAACCAGGAGGCAAGAAAATGCGGAGGAATTTTCATGAAAACAAAATTTAAAGATGAATTTTTGTTTAAAATTATATATTTTGGAATATATTATAATATGTAGAAGCACGCACTTTGCAAACAATCTCTAGATATACGAAAATTAGGAAAATCATCTTACCAAATGTTGTTGGAGTATAATTCATTGACGTTTTCTAATTTTATCGTGTATCCACCTACATGATTTTTTAATTAAAATTAAAAATTTGCCCGTCCACCATTCACACAAATGATAATATTGAAAGTGAAAAGCTATAAAATACAAATAAATATTGGGAAAATAAAAAATTATAATCAGGAAATTAGTTCTGCCTTTTCGATATCCTTTTTATACTTTTTGTTAATGTACCTATACATAAATCATCCATCTATTTGTGTATAGTTCGTCCAGAAGATTATTTAATTAAAAAAAAAAAAAAAAATATGTCGAACAAAATACAATTAAAATTTCAATTATTTTCAAGTGTTTATGATAAGAAATTAGAATTTATCGCTCGAGGCTAGCGGATCAATACATCGAGTATATAAGTTTGGATTAAAATTTGGATACAAATTTTAGGGTATCTCGAATATAATAATCACGGTTGGTAGGGTATAAATATTGGAGTTTATAAATAAAAAAAAAAAAGTTTCACATATTTTTAGACATTATTTGTGGATTGGAAATTCTCACACCACCCCCATCCACCTGCACGCTTTAGATTTTCTCCACCTATATGTATGTACATGGATGGATCTTTGATGCCTAATTATTTAATTATTTTAATTATTTCGCTCGTCTAAACTTACATCGCCTTAGTTCTTTTTTGTTTGCTTGTTAATTTTGTTTTTATTTGTTTGGTGTGGTGCGAGCTTTTAATTCTGGAAAATAAAATTGTGCGCGGTGGAAAATATTTTTTATAAAAATTAATATGTATTATTTATTATTTTTAATTTGTTGAAAATAATTTAATGAGATCAGCCTCTGTATATATGAATATATAAATAATAAACAGAAATAATGTATGTATATATGTATCATGTATGTTTGTGTATAATATTAATGAACTCCTGGAATTTTCCTATGATGCAAATAGATATAAAAGTATTTACCGATAAACAGCTAAAAATTCAAACTTCAAGCAGGCGTGAAGTGATATTTGTTAAGGATTTAAGAAATCCGTAAATGTGGAATACGACACGGAATAAAAAAACCTACAAGTAAAACGATAGCTGGTTATAAAGATCTTGTTACAGTGAATATGAATAATGATATAACTCGCTTGAATGTATATATATCTTAATAGTATAATATTAGGCTAATCATACAGCTACTGCATCATAAATAAGCTAAGAATTTGTTTGACAAATAACCTAGAGTTTATTTGTATGAGTATATAAACAAAATAAGACGATTTTGTTATAAACGTATCAAGTAGAAAGAACTTCATAAGAAACTTGGGTATTTAGAATATATATGGCTTGATGTTTTAAATCCTAATTAAGTTTAGCTCCTTTGTCCACAAAACAAACGGTTTCGTTGCTTGATTGTATATTCCACATCCCATATCCATATATTTTTTCTAAAAAATTTAAAATAATGATCTAGACATACAATGCGAATGTAGAAATAGTTTCTTCGTTTATAATTATCCTCTAGCGGCTAGCCAGTGAACCAAAGAAAGGAACAGAATTAATGGAATTTTATTAGTGATGTAAGTACGAGTATGGATGTATAATATGATCATGGATTATGCAGATTTTTATAATTACCTTTTGCAAAAACCGGAATTACTCTATATTTGACATTGGAAGCAATGAAAAATATTGTACATAAATACATACACATTAATGTGTAGTATCTTTTTATTAATTATCATGATTGTAAGAACTTTGATTTGAAATAAATGTGCAATTGTACGTAATATATATTATGTAATAATATATATAGCAGAGCGTTCACCAATTAATACACTTTTCGTAATACATTTTTGATTTTAAATTTTTAATGACACGCCAAGGTAAAACTTGCATCATAAAAAAGAACTTTTCAAAAATGAGATTTTACGTGGAATGCGGATCATATAAAAATAAACATTTGTTCTTTAATTAAAGAAGCCAATGATTACAAATATTAAAAGTTTAATATCCAGTTCGAAGGATAATTGTGAAACTATTTTTCAAAAAGCTCATCTTTTCATAAAAGAACTTTTAAGTCAGACCGAAATCAAATCAAATATTCACAGTTGATTTTTAATTAAAGAAGCCGATGATTGCAAATATCAAAATTTTAATTTTCTATTGGAAGGACAAATATACGAAAATGTTTTCACAAAGCTCCGTTTGTCATAAAAGAAGTTTTATATCAGATATGTACCAAATATTTGTTTTTTAATTATATACACGTTATAGATAATTACAAAAATCAAGAATTCAATGTGCAATTGGAATGACAATATTGTGAAACTTATTTTAAAAAAGCTCAACTTTTCATAAATCAGAGATAAATAAAATATTTTCACTTGTGTTTTAATTAAAGAACCAGATATGTGATTACAAATATCAAAATGTGTGTACTTCTAATGGAACAATATTATAAAATCTTTTTTCAAAAAACTTAACTTGTCGGATTGGAATCTATCTAATTATTTTTATTTGCTCGTCAACAATAGAAGCTTGTAATTAAAATTATCAAAAATATAATTTACAAAAAACTAATCTTTTTATAATAGAACATTCATGTCGAATCGGAACCAATTAAACTGTTTGCCGTTATGCTTTAATTTAAATTTTTAAATTTAAATTTTTCAATTGGAGGACACTATAAAATCAAAATTCTCAAAAAAGCTTAGATTTTCATAACTTTTTCATCATTTTTATGTCGAATTGGAATCAATTAAAATAAATGCACTTATTATTTAATTTAATTTTTGTGCCAACGCGCTGTGAGTGAGTGAACATGATTTCATTTTCCTCCACAAGTCTCTTGGTGAGCGCTAAATGCATTGTGGTGTTGGACTCCTTGACAATTGTTTGCGCTGACGATGATCGTGGAACAATTGACAGAATTTTTATTTTAAACCCTTTATCGGTGGCTTCAGCAAATTCAACTTTTAACTGGTTTATCATCTCATTTTCACTACTAGTTGTTTCAGTCTGAGATGCAGTGATATTTCAAAAATATTGCTTGCCAGTTTCTTTGAGATTTGGTCGACTGTGACTTTTTAATTTTGTGGATGATAATCGGTGCTTTTCAAGTACTTTAAGATAAAAAAAAAAAAAAAAGGGGAGTAGTTCAATTTTTCAGCAAAAGACTATTTAAAACTGAAATTTAACGAATATATTGTACATTAACGCCAAAGTTAAAAACGGTTACTTGAGTATGTAAAATGACCAAGAATACTTAAGATACACGAATTTAAAGATTTGAACGTTTGAGTTTCCGACAAAAACAAATTATAACGAAACTCCGCGTATTTTAACCCCACCGAGTTTTTACTCGATTAATTATTTTTTTTATCTAGACTAACCATCACCTCGAACTAAAAAATAAAATGGGTGTCTGATTTCGCGTAGAATGGCTGAATTACAAAATAGAAACACTGCAAAATAATACTTCAAAAAGTTCATACAGAAGATTTTATGTATGATCGTAATTGAACAAAAATTGTACACGTGCTATTTAATTACAAAAGGAGATGATCAAAAAATATTAAATTATTAATTTTCAATTAGGACAATTTTTTAACAAAAAGCTCATCTTTTATAAATGATGTTTTTGTTGGATTGGAATCAATTGGAATATTAACACTTTGTGCTTTAATTAAATAATTCAATGGTCGCAAATTTCAAATATAAATTTTCGACGTGGAAATTGTGGCCATTTTTCTCCGAAAAGCTCTGCTTTTAATAAATATATTTTATATTGCTGAGGAATCAATTAGAATAATCACGTTTGTTCTTTAATTAAAAGCAAATCATTAAGATTAAATACATGTTTGTTCTCTTTTAATAAATAGATAATTGAAAAATCTAACAGTTGATTTCCAATTCGAAGGACAATAATGTGACACATATTTTTAAAAGCTAAATTTTTCAAAAAATAGTTTATATGGCAGATCAGAGTTAGATAAAATATTGACTCTCGTTTTTAAGCACATGATTATAAATACCAAAACTTTAAGGACAATTGTAAAATCTTTCTTAAAAAGTTCATCTAATCATAAATAAAACGTTCATAACGGATCGAAAACAAATAAAATTTACACTGGTTCTGTAATAGCAGAAGCCAAATAAATAAAATGATAAAAAACTTAATTTCTAATTGGAAGAATAATTGCATGTTTTTTCAAAAAAAACTCAATTTTTGTCAACAAATAAAATATTTACAATTAATATTCTCTAATTAAAGTCACAGTTAGTTATAAATATCAAAAATTTAATTTTAATTGGTAGGACTAGTGGTCAAATTTTGTATCGAAAAGCTATTAATAAAATAACTTTAATGTTAGATTGGGATCAGAACAATTAAAATATTTACACTTGTCGTTTAAAAGGAGCAAATAATTTACAAATATCAATAATGTAATTTCCAAATGTGATAGTTATTTGCCAAAAGCTCATTTTTTCATAATAGGACTTTTATGTCTGATCAGAATCTATTAAAATGCTTTATTCAACTCTATTCAATTATTTTGGTCTACATATATCGGAAAGTCATAACCGATATTGAACCGAAGTTTGAACCATTGAGGTGAAAAACAGGGTGGAAGAAAACGAAAATTGAATTGGCGCTCATTATGTTGATATTTAAGATCACTTCCCACCTTCGCTCGCATAAAAATCCCTATTTAATAATGAATTATACATATACAGTCGTGAACTTTAAGTTTAACTGTAAATTTGTTGAAAATGTAGAAAAATGTAGTAGATTTTTTAGCATACATATTCGAATAAGGTGAGTTTATTCCCTCGAATTTATGACTCGTAACAAAAAAGAATAAACTATCGAAATGAATAATTAATCTCGATAATGGGCCTATACATTTTATAAAAAAATTTGAAAGTGATAGAACAAGATTTGTATATGTTGGTGGTGCTAACAAGATTTGTATATGTAGTGCCAAATTGCACTCGGGTGCAAAACTGATTTTTATGGGGCTAAAATAAATTGGATAGTGTTAATCCTGGCACTGAAAGTGCTAAATTAGCAACACTGATTATTCCTTTGATTCCAAAAGAAGATTTTTCAAGAATAAAAAATTAATTATTTATGATAAATTCATAAACTGTATTTATGTAATAGTTTAGAAATTGTTATATTTTATTTATTAATAATGGAATCTAAAACATCTAAATTGTTTATTGACAAATATGTATGTACATATGTATATTGATATTTATGTTCAATTTATTAATAGTTTTTGTAGACAAACTGTTAAGCTCATTGTCATGAGCTCATTTTAATTTTTTTGATAAACATTTTAATAATTTGTTAAAAGTTAAAAACAATAAAATATTGATTTATATTGTTGTAGACTGGAAAATTGATCATCACGAATTTAATATTATTTGTCGTACGAAGGGATGGGCATTTACGCGTCATCTATAATTTTCCACGTCGACGTGTCGACAACCAGTAGATAACGTAGACAACGTATATTACGTAGACAACGTAGATTATGTAGACAACGTAGACAATACGTAGAAAACGCCGAAAATGTAGACGATTGATTTAGTGAGCTGGCCCTAAACTACAGTAGCCAGATTTTTTTTAAGTTTAATGCGATTCGTGCGGGACAGTTCTACACTCTTTTTCAATACATTTTAATGTCTCTCAATTTAGGTTAGGTTAGAAAAGTTGTTAAAATTGAAATACTTTGATAATCTATCTTTAAGAAACTTAGAATTATGTACATTGTAATCTGAATGATCACAACATTTATTTTGTCTGTTAATCTGTTATCCATTTTTTTGATTCACAACTATAGCGGAGATAAAATAAAAACTGAGACGCTCAAATTATTATTTGCCATAAGGCTTAACTGAATCACTATTTTATAAATTAATATAATACTGTAAACTGTGAACATTCAATTTGAACATAACAAAATATCGTAGATTGTTGATGTTGTCGACACTGTACGTTAATGTTGGCAAAAAATAATGCTAAGTAATCTTGGTCAGTAAACTGTACGTGTCGACAACTGCGTTAAATTACATGGCGTAATCTACCTCGTCCATTGCTGATTTACAACTCGGATAGGCAGCCAAAATAAATCCACTACAAAATAAATCCACTACAAAATTCAAATCCTGTCATTAGCGATCAAAATAGTTTACGATGTCAGCGTTTTGCGTGTGACCTACGTTTGCTCACGTTGTTTAAGTCAATTTTAGAGGTAAGTAACATCGGTTCAAACTCTAAAAATATACTTACAAACTATCAAAAATCTTGTACAAAAAGATTAAGATCTTGCTTAAGTGAAATACCAGAGAGAATTCCAGTAAAAATTTAAGCCAAAATTGTTAATTTTAAATTTTAAATTGAGTTAAAAATCAAACATTGAGTTGAAAAAAATATTTTGTCTTATTTAATAACTAAATAAGTTTGCATATCGGTTTTGAATTATATATAATTCAAGGTATACGAATTTGAGTGAAGCTTTAATTTCACTTTAGAGCGATATTTATGTAGATTTGAAACAAACTCTTTAGTTAACTTAAACGAGTGAATATAAATTAATATTTTAACTGAATATGATCAAAATTTGAGTGCATTTTAAATAATGTTTAATCGAATTTATATTTGAATAGATTTTGACCTATGTTGAGTGGATTTTCTTAAATAAAATTCCATGCTGATTTTCTAGTATGGGCTTGAATCAAATTTGAATTATAATTTAAAAAGTATTTCAATGTAGATTTGTTACGAAATCTTAAGTGATTTAAGCAAAATTCGAAAATATGAGAAATTGTGTTTGAACGTTGTATTTGAGTATATATACATTGATTTCTATGGCAGTGTCGTCAATCTGTATCTCCCATATACGCATTCAACTTATATCTATATATAATGCTTATAATAGGAAATAACGGTGACGCATGACGTGACTCAAATCTGCATATTCTAAGCAATTTCGAACCGTTACCGCGCATCAAAGTGGCTTCTCTTCAATGGCTTGCTGACCACCATCATGGCAACCAAACTAAGTGATATTCCTTTCAACAGAGCTATTGGTCAATACTTGGATTGAAACCAGTGAGATTGGTTTACCTCTTTATGTTACAGAAACGACAATAGAATGGTATTTTGGTAATGAGTTCGTAAGCAATTACTATTCAACAAAATTTTATTTACGTTCTGCATTATTTGTTTGTCAAATCTGGTTTTACAAAGCATGGAGAGAGATAAATCGGCAAAACCTGAATTATTGATTATAGAAGTAATTTTTGGTTGCTACGTTTGACCGCGTCAATATTTCGTGTGGAAATATTGATGATAAACTGGTTAGCTTTATTGTATTGCCGCGTCGATCACCCGTATAAACAATTTAGACAATATCAACAACGAAGACAACGTCTCTGACTAGATTTCATTAGGATATCATTGCGATACGAACGGTGACAGTTTTAAAGTATCCTTCAATACATTTTAATTTAACTTATCAGAAATACATTTTAATCTAACTGCAGAAAATAAAATTAGGTTAGAACAGTTTTAAATTATTGTATTTACATAATTTATCTCTAGAAATTTAGAATTTCAACAATTCAATGTAATCTAAATGACCTTTTATTATTGTATCTGTTACATACTCGTATGTAGACATACTTTGTTTTTCGATGCTTCGTATTCCATACAATTAGCGCAGATGAAATTAAATCTAAAACTATCAAATTATGTCTTGTCGATTTATATCGTTGATTCTAACATTTTGCAGAGATGGGATAAATTAAAAAAATGTGTTGTACTTGCTATAAACTGTTAAACTAATTTTCATGATACAGTTTTCTCGTATAAAATTTCTTACAAATACCAATTTGAAATGGTTCATTCGAGTTCAAAACGCTAAAATAGCGTAGATCGTTGACGTTGTCTTAATTGTCGAAGTTGACACAAAATATTGCCCAGTAATCTACGTAATATTTTACGTGTCGACAACCGCGTAGATTACATGGTGTAATCTACCCCGCACATTCCCCTGTTCGTACGTTAATGAAACATTCTGTCGAATAAAAGTATCCTGTGAATTATTTATGATAGTTGTTGGAAATATCGATTATAAATTAAAAACTATTATTGTTTTGGATAACATCTAATACATATTCTTTTAATTTTTAATTGTTATATTTTGTTGTTGTATTTAAGAAAAATGTTGTACATTTTTAAAAACTAACAAACAAATTTTCTTTTTCGTTTCCAGGTGGGTGATGAAATTTTAGCTGTAAATTTAGTTGACGTAACGCGCATGTCCCTCGATGATGTGGTCATAATCATGTCAATACCACGACGATTAGTATTAGCAATAAGACAAAGACGTGGTGGTCGTGGTGCCAATTCACCGGGACCACCGCCGTTATCACGGCCTGAACAAAAACCACCCCCGGTAGTTGTAATAAAACGTGATTTGCGCGACGATGAAATAATGGATCATGATACGGGGCCACGGTCACGATCGTCACGCGAACGACGAACTGGTGATGGCCGCGAGATGACAGAGTCACGTTCACGATTAGGGCTTGGCCTAAATAATTACAGTCCTCAGAGTGAACAATTAGATTTATACTATAATAGTCGGTCAAATACAATGAATGATCCACCAAATTGGGGTTATAAACCACCGCCACCGCCATCCGTGATAACCGAACAACCAAAAGGAAGTCATAATTTTACGCCATCGCATGCATACTATCAAAATGCGGGAACGCTAGAAAGTCTCGCCGAAAAGGTGCACTCATTTTATCCGGGGCAACCATCGTCGACGTCACGGCGAATGTCTACTGGTGGGGCCGGCGGTATTGGTATGAGCCAATCGCATAATCGATTCCCGCGTAGTGGTTCCGATCAACATTTACCTACATATGGTGATTATTCGTCGTCGCTAGGACGACATTCGTTGTTGCGATCTAGTTTAAAAGCAGGCACAGCCGCTGGTCCAGGTGGTACGCTAGGCCGTTACAGCCGATACGAACCACCGCCATCACGCACAATAAATAAATATGGCGCAGCAACATCGTCAACATTACAACGACAACGACCACGTCCCTCACTAGATTATTCAAGTGATACGGAGGCCACAATAGGACCACGTCCTGGATATAACTACTACTATCGACCTAATTTAAGCAGTATTACAAACCGCGGTAGTACAACAGCCCTTGGTGGTGGACCCGACTTTACCAAATTCAATTCATTACCGCGCGATCGGCCGAGTGCCACCCGATTAGGATTCCGCACACGTTTCGGGGACCGACTAATGGACGATAGTGATGGTAATTTATCTGCACCAGAATTACCACCCTCGCAAACCAGGCGAGATCGCAGTGGTGGTAAGGCGAACGGTATTATATGAACACAAAAACAATTTTATTCTAACGTTTTTTTACAGCCCCCATGTTTGACCCAAGAAATCCTCGTATGACCACAAGTCCATCAATATTCACATCGGATGAATATCGTGCATGGTTAAGACGGGCGCCAAGCAGTTCGGCAATTTGTGATCAAATGAAAATGCCACGCGATATTTTGACGACACAGCGAGGCCAACGATTCTCGTGCAGTGCAGAAAATATTCATGATGCACTACGGAATGTATGCGCATAAAATCTAAAGTTTAGTTGGTAGAGTTGGTAAATTAATTGTGATTTTTATATTTTAGACCGAAAATTTGTACAGCGGTAGAATTGGAGGTTATGCGGCATCCACTTTGGACCGAAATATGATGGGAAATCGTGCTGGATTGTCGAATATGCCACCGGTTCGTTCATTATCTTCGCAACATTTAGGTACATCATCCTCAATACGTTCGCCTAGTGTACGTCGATTACGACAATTATTAGAATTAAGTACTACGACAGGTCCAGGTGGTCCGGGCGTTGGTCCAGGCAGCTCATACGGTGTTAGTACAGGACATCAAAGTCCTGCACCGACACCAAGCACAACACTGCCACGTGCTCATAATCGACAAATCGATATAAATCCAGCTGAATTCGCTAAATACAAACTCGATAAACCCGTGATAGATTCGAATGGTATTTCAGGAATGCTTTGGATACACCTATTAGCTGGTCGCGGGCTACGTTCAACGCCTGAAGGTACTCAAATTGCACAACCAACAATTCGTGATTTATACTGTGTCCTTGAGTGTGATCGTGTTCACAAGGCTAGGACTGTGGTGCGATCGGGTGATTTACAATTCGATTGGGATGAATCATTTGAGCTAGACTTAGTGTATAATAAGCAATTAGACGTGCTTGTCTATTCGTGGGATCCACAGCACCGACATAAATTATGTTTCCGTGGTGCACTATCCCTCACCCAATTGCTGCGACAATCTCCATTACATCAACTTGCTTTGAAAGTGGAACCACGTGGTACAATCTATTTACGAATTCGGCATACAGATCCGGTGACATTATATCGTCGTCGTGGTTTGACGTTAATTCGATCGGGTTATCCACAGCTGTTCGGCGCCGATCTCGAGACTGTGGTGACACGAGAAGCTAAAGGCGCCCCAGGTAGCGCTCCGGTACCAATTGTATTGCGACGATGTGTTGAGGAAGTTGAACGAAGGGGTTTGGATATAATCGGATTGTATCGACTATGCGGCTCGGCCTCAAAGAAACGTTTATTGCGAGAAGCATTCGAACGAAATAGCCGTGCTGTAGAGTTAAGCCCAGAAAATGTTCCTGACATAAATGTTATAACTGGAGTACTGAAAGATTATCTTCGGGAACTTCCAGAGCCATTGTTCACTAGATGTTTATTCCAAATGACTGTTGATGCTCTTGGTAAGATTAAATATTTGGTATTTAAATTTTCGCTGATTCCTAATTGCATATATATTTTCCAAGCTGTCTGTCTACCTGATGATCCTGAAGGAAACGCAAAACTAATGCTGAGCATATTGGACTGTTTGCCACGAGCGAATAGAGTAATAATATTGTTTAAAATTAGTATTTTAAAAATTCTGGGGCTTATTGAGTTATTTATTTACAGGCAACACTTGTCTTCCTTTTGGATCATTTATCGTTAGTTGTGTCTGCATCAGAGAGGAATAAGATGTCTGCCCAAGCGCTAGCAACTGTTATTGGTCCACCATTGATGTTGCATTCATCGGCGACGGCACCTGGTGATGAAGTTGATCATGCAAAACCAATAGCGGTACTAAAGTACTTACTGCAAATATGGCCGCAGCCTCAAACCACCCACACTACTTCAGGTAATGTAGTTTAATTTAAAGTTTTTAGAAATTTTACCTAATTCCTATAAATAAATATAATTATGATTTTCAAGTTTTTGATATAAAATTATTTTATTTTTACATAATTACAATTATTGATTGACTGTAGGTGATTGATATATGGTGGGCACATGAAAATATAGAAAAGAAATTACTAAAAAAAAAGTAAAAAATAATGCGTGAAAAGCGTGGTGTGTGGTTTTGCTTTTTTTTTTTTTAGTTTTAATATAGAAATATTTCTCTATCCATTCCGTTGTTAATACAGAGTCCTATGTAGACAGGTCGTCGCGGCGAGCCAGTAGAGCAGCGTGGAAACAAAGTCAGTGCATTGCAAGTGGCCAGACCACAATCCAGCCTTCATATTTCCCCTTCACAAGCCAGCAATCTATCAATCGATCATCATCAGCTCTTAGCCACTCCCAGCATTCATCAGTCTCAGTCAGCAGTGGGTCAGTTAGTTCAATCGCCTCGTCTCTCGCCACAAGTGGTCCAACAGGTATTTTTTTTCAAAATGTATTTCAAAAAACTTAATTAAGCTAAACAAAAAAAAAAAAAAAATTGGTACGAATTGTGTTGTTGGATGATTTTACAAAAATAAATTAAAAGAACGTTTTTTATTTATTTATAATATTTCTTAATTGTTTTAAACAAGAAAACAAAATTTCCTGCTGTTTTTAAAATTTTAATTTGGTTTTTATGTTTATTTAAAAATTCTTTACCTTACCTAACCACAAAAAACAAAAAAAAAAAATTAAAAAAATAATGAAAAGTTGTTGATGTTATATTTTGTAATTGGTGTGCTGTAAATTTTAAGCCAAATTTTGTATATCAATTTCTTAACCCATATACATTTTATTTAGATCGTACACTTATATTATCATCTTTCAGATCTGGGCAAAACGTGGATACACAAAAACTATTTATAGGCGGGACTATTTTTTAACTGTTATAAATGTACTACTGATCTAAATTATACAACATTAAAAGTTGATCTGACTTTATTTATGGATCAAATTTACGTTATTTGTTCGCATAAAGCTATATACATATTATGCAAACTATTTTTATTGCTATACTTGCTAAGCTTAAATTTAATTGTTTTTCTTAATTAAGGCTTAAAAGTTATGTGAATAATTTCAAAATAATCTATACATCGTCTGGATAGTGACATTTAATTCGATTAAACTGAGATAAACAATTCGAAAAAGTGCCAGTTTCCATCAAGTGTTATGAAGAAGGAATTAACGTGACTTTTTTAAATTAGATTTTGGGATGCCATATCATTTTCAGACTTTCAGACACAATTACACAAGAGTGCCGTGTGCTTTGTGGCTCGTGCCCCATCCGCAATTTAAAAATGATTGAAAACAAATGGATTTAATACATGCCCCAGTCATATTTGACCGTTTGACCATTTAGACAGGCAAATTTTAAGTAGTACCTTTCGAATTATTATTAATAAAATATCAAGATGAATTTTCAATTATGTACTTGAAACAGCCGTATTGTGCATGCAGCAAAATTAGATTAGTTTATGTATAATAAATATTAAACAAATTCATTATACATGTTCTTGTCTTTATCTTTAAAATCTGTACAGTATCTTTGTTCACAAACTATACACGTTAAAAAAGACTCTTGATGAACGCTTGTCAGATTCGTTCTGATTATATCGGGTTTTCCATTAGGGACTTGATAACTTTAAACTTTCACTGTGACCGCACCCTTAAACAAATAACCAAACTGTTAGTGCCAAAACATTCAGTAAATACAACATTTTCATCATGGTGAAGTTCACAAACGAACAACGTTTACAAATAATTAAAATTTACTACCAAAAATCCAAGTCGGTGACTGCAACTTCGCATGAGCGTTAATTCCAATTTTTGGTCAAGTGCATTTTTGGCTAAACGGCTTCGGCAACCAACAGAATATGCGTTATTGGTCATGTGAAAACACTCATGTGCTTCAAGAAACACCATTTCATCCACAAAAAATAACTGTATGGTGTGGTTGTCATTAAACCGTTTTTTTTCGTTGATACGTTATTTCTTTGATCAACTGCATGAGCTAGACATTAATGATATGCGGTTTCAACAAGACGATGCGACAGCGGGTCTATAACAATCGACTTATTGAAATCTAAATTCGATGAACGTGTTATATCCAGAAATGGTCCAGACGATTGGTCGCCTAGATCGTGTGATTTAACACCTCCAGACTATTTTTTATGGGGCTACGTTAAATCATTGGTTTATGCCAACTAGCCGGTGTCGTTAGAAAAGCTCAGTGCTAATATTGAACGAGAGATAGCGGCCGTTTCCGTCGAAATATGTGGCCGAGTCATCGAAAATTCCAAAATTTCTCTAATAACCATTTTCTCAAAAATCGGTTACATTTACGAATCAATCATTATACTTTTAATTATATGTTGGTCAAATATCATTTAAACTTAAATGGATAAATCTTATATGTTCACGAATTAAATCGATTTTGCTTTAAAAATAATGCTTAGCCCATTGGTTTTTTTGCACATTTCTAACAGTTTTGAAAATTTAGTTACTCAAGGTTATACGAATTATACATCTCTTGTATAAGCATTTGAATTTCAGGCTATGATTGACCTCTATAATTTGAGTTGAAATATTAATCTTCGTAATTAAATTACAGTTTCGATTTTGATTTAAAAATATTAGTTTCTACAATTAAGTAATTAAAAAAAAACATTGCTCATGTGTGAGGTATTAATGTTCAATTTGAATTTTAAGTACCCCAACCAAGGTATTTCTAAAAATAGAAATACCTAAATGCATTTACCACTTAGCTTCCACATTAGGACGTATTTTATTCTAATATATCGCCATGCCAGTGCTAGCCAGGTTTAAGCGACATTTTTCACGTTTCGAGAAAAATTGAAAGAAAGTAAATTTTGGAATTTAGAATGAACCTATGCAAAAAAAATTGTATCATCACATAAAAAATATTGTTATGCAACATCTCCAATTTAAAATGTTGGCCGGAGACATACTATCTTTCAGGAAAATTGGAAAATGTAAAGACCTTTCGGTTGCAAATTAGTGTATCTCCAGCCAGTAAAAATATTTAGGTGGACTTACACCAATTTGCAGGACTTACACCAAAATGAAATTAAAATTTTCTATTATGTAAAATTGTTCAATATCCATTTTCCATACGTTTCATTAATTCTTTACGAAATTTCCTTAGCTGACGAAGGAGATTGAACAAAATAACTTTCCAATTATTTAATCTTATTTTGTTCAATTGCATACCAAAATTAGTAAAAACGGTAGATACACTAAAACCAATTTTTAACTTTCGTTGTTTCTGGTGGTTTCCTTAAATTTACTACTAAATATCTCGTTAAGGAGGGGAGATACAACAAAATGGATTAAAAAATCGAGAAGAAAGTATTGAGTTTAGTAAGAATCAATTACTAACTCAAAAAATTGAATTTTGGAGATAGACCAGGCTATCACTGGTATGACGATATGTATAGCAATCAAGTTTAATCGAATTTTAATTTAAGTAAAATTTTGGTTGAATTGTGTTTATTTATTTGCAATGAAACTAACTTTGTTGATAAATTTAACGCTTATTCTGTTCAAGACGAAAATTTTCATACAAATTTATGGCTATATGTAATTAGTTTTTGAAGGAATGCAATTCGAGAAAAAAAATTGTTGTCCAGAACAGTTATGCGACCTATATTAAAGACTCAAAAGTCTTTCAAGTTATTGAAATTATATGTTCACGGACTTGGACTTGGTTACAGTTGGTTACATCGTACAATTCATTGTTACTGGTACAATCCCATGCAACATGACACCACCAAAACCATTTGCAATTAGTTCATATTTTAATGGCCGTGTCAGTACACGCTCTTGCAAGTACTGGTCAGTACACTTGGGCCATTTCGTTACATATAGGATTTTGATAATCTGGTAGAAATATCAAAATTCGTTATGTTTTTGGAGAATATTCAATCGATATGATGTAATTGTTTATTTGTAATTAACATTTAGCCCAATTTTTAAATTAAATTAATTTTAATAGTGAGGAGCAAATTTAAAAATAATATTAATCGCGTGCCTTCAACGATTCATTGGCCTTTTAAGTGCCGCTAGAGGGGCTAGTAATCCACACGAGTGAAAGGTAATTAAAATGTGTTTATATATGGCTTGATCAACTTACGCTCAAAGGCGAATATTTTGGAAATTCCATTCAAAAACTCGAAATTTTTAATTTTTTAAAATTTGAAACGGTAATTTTACCACGAATGTAATTAAAAATATATGACTAAGCTAAGAAAAGTTTCGATTTTAATGTGAATCTAGGAAAAGAAAATTGTTTAATTGACACAACTCAAAATACCGGTATTCGAGCGAGGTGCAACTGAGCAAGAAATTATACAATGACATGACATGATTACAGGATTAATATAATGAACATATGCATTTTTGTACTTTAAAGTCGTTCGATGTTTTTACATACATAAATGTTAATTTGTGAATTTTTAAATAAAAAACGGACAATTTTTGTTTTATGTGTTTAAACTTCTATACTTTCGAATCCTTAAACTACAAAATTACTAAATTCTTATTTTGCGCACCTCTCTCTCTCTCAATGTTAATACGGCATCGAATGACATTCGACTCAATCAATATTCAAATTAAAATTCTGAATTCAGAATTTAAAATTTCAATTTCAATCTTTATAAATTTTAACCGAATTTTATAAATTCATTGATTTTCCATATTTTTGAAACGCCTTTATTTCAATTTAAATGAACGTCAAGGAATAAAATTTTAAAGAGATTGATAATAATTTTTAACAGTAAATTTTACAAGTTTAAATGTGAAATTTCAAGTTTAACTATACAAAATATGCCCAGCGAATTGGGCATATTACGAGTATGTTAATTGCTATGAAATTCAATAAAATAAACATTACATGCTGAAAGCTTTCTATGTTTTGAAAAAATTACATTATGGTTTTAATATCGTACATTCAACAGTAAGGTATTAATCGTTAAAGTCGACTTACACGATAGTGCTGAAATTTTGTTAAAATTATCTTCTTTTATTCCTCTAGTGTTACCCTTTTACAAAAACGTTATGCTCGTCCAAAAATTCTGCAAAAGTCTAAGGTCAGCGAATTATCTGAAATTAGTAAACTGGGTGTCATAGAATTCAAGAATTAGACCGGGCAACATTTTTGTCACCAGTATAAATAATTTTATAAAATGGCATTTCAAATTATTCAAAAAAAATTTAATACCTAAAAATTAATTAAATTAAGTGCGGGATACCTAATTAATGTTTTTAAAGTACATAATTATGTAGATTTAAAGAAAACATTTCCAGTTTCGTCGTTAATTGTTTCACTATACTTCAACTATACTCTACAATTACATATGTAGATCCTATATTTTGTAAACGAACGAAAATAACGAAACACAGGCGGGACCTTTGAACATAAATAAATCTCATGATTTTATTTGTTGATTAATCAAAATCCATGTTGCCCAACTACAGCTAGCAAAGCCTCAGCAGTCCTCTTACAGTCCTCAATATTCCAACATAATGCTGTTTGTAATAGTTTGTCAAAACTAATCAAAAATAATCCTACTCGTACATAAACATCGCATACTATTGTGACCAAGTACATAATATACGAACGTATATGTATGTTTGCCCAGATCTTTCCTTTAGCTAACACAAATAATTCGCATATATCACTACAAATTACTTATATGTTGTTGTTGCTACATTTAATAAAAATAAAATCTAAATTATTTGATTTATAACTTACTGTACTAACTGCTAAATTATTAGGTCTATACTATTTTGTATATGGTCTGGCCGGCGCGCGCGGTACAACTTGAAATTTGTAGTTTTGTATACATTTATACATTATATCAAGAGTATTTATATCTCTTTTTACAGTATGTCCCACAGTAAAATTTGTTCTGTATTAAAATATAAATACATTTTATTCTATATGTTTTGTACATATATATATATGTTTTTATGCTTTTCTGTATGTATAGTTGTTTTTGCGCGCGCTCTTTATATTGCAATGTTTGAATGGTTGTTTGTTTAATTTAAAATAATTTTTTGTTTTTGGTTTATGTTATGTGAATGTTGTCACTTTGCTTAATTAATTAAATAATTAATTTAACCTCGTGTTTGTGTTGTTGGTATATAAAATAATGTTGGTTGTATTGTGAATACGCACAATAAAAAAACAACAAATTTATTTATTTAATTTGGTACAATTTTTTGCGTTTTTTAGCTCCATCAATTGGAGGGCTTAGTGGACTTGGGGGTGCAAGGCCGATTGCCACAGCCCGCCACACCCTCCCCAGGCAGCAGCTCTAGTTCAACCGCAACCGGATCAGGTTCCGGTAATTTTTTTTTTTTTTTTTTTTCTAATTTCACTTCTAACTATGTTTTGGTGAACGGATGATTATTGTTTTTAAAATTATGAGACTGTTCTTTTCTTCAACCGGGTTGTGATGAATGGCTATGTAACGCGGGAATGTCGGATTGTTTTATTGGGTGCGCCGTTGTCGTCATCGTCGTACAAATGCTGGCCTTTTTTTTTTAAATTTTATTTCTTAGTATATTTAAATACTGGTTTGAATGAATGAAATGATTACTAAACGTTTAGAAAATTATTATTTTTATAATCTAACTGCTGAATACTTTTCCGATTATACCGATTCGGGTATATGTAGTTTTCAAAAAAACACGCTGCTCGTTTTATATAATAACATTTAAAATGCCGGTGAACTGCGAACTGATCTCGAGACACATTGACCTCGGGCATGATTTTTTGCTTTTATTGTTCGTTGATGGAATACTAGATTTCCATTTAATTTCTAGTATTTTTAGAGATTAGATTTTTTAAGTTTTTGTTTAAATCTAATGATAGTCTCATTTTTTTAGCAATCATCCGGTGTAGTGTGCGGTAGTGGAACGTTTGTTCGATTGAACTAGATTTATGTTTTAAATAATGAATCTATGGTGTTTTTTTTCAGGTACGGACACAATTAAGCGCGGTGTATCACCAGCAACAAGTTTAACTTCAACATCAACAGTACGATTTAAAGAATCGGGTAGTAGTTATTCCATACGACAAGAAAATCAACCTGAAATTAGTTCACTATTAACCACCGATGTAAATAAACAATCTATAATCACCGACGATTTAACTACTACATTATTAGGAGCCACTATATCTACTAAGCCAACAAACATTTATGGACCAAGTATTAATTCAACTGACCTATTTCCATCCAGGAGTGTTCTTTATTCATCAATTGATCCAATATCATTACAACAGCAACCCTCGACATCTCTATCATCATCTAATTTAAATTTATCATCGATGAAAGATTTCAAATTGCCATCATACAATCGTAATAATATACAATCAACTGTGACGACAACAGTAAGTACATCACCAATATCATATTATACATCACCGACAACAGTCACATCGACTAGTTCATCTACGACCTCATCGACCAGCTCATTAAAAAGATATACACCATATAGAAGTTTTGATGAGTTTACAGCATCTTTACGTCTATCATCATCATCAGTAACATCAATCGCAGCAGCAGCAGCAGCAACTACAACCGCAACAGGTACCACCACATCGACAACCATAACAACATCAACTGTATCACCATCTAGAGTAAGTTTAAGTAATACGAATACATTACCTTCTTCTTCAAGTGTAGCTAGAAGTATGTTATATCAATCTGAATCAAGTTATTCAATCAAACCAAATCAACAAATGTCAAATGTCACAAGCCCAGGTAATACGAGTAATAATAATAATAATACGAATCCATATAATCAAACGAATACAATGAATATTTATGGTACCCTACCAAAAACATCAATACCCTCATATTTACAACAGTACACCTCGTCCCCAGCCATGTCATCATCATCTTCCTCCCATTTTACAGAAACACAAAGTGATCACGGTGGAGGTGCACATCATTCGAATAGTCATACAAATACCGAAAATCAATTAGGCACAATGTATCGAGTGCAATATTCTTCCACAAATCCATTTTTACCAACATTTAATCCACCGCCGGGCGATCGACCGGTATCTCCGGTGCCCACAATCAGTCTTAATTTATCCGATAAAATAGACGAGGAATAAAATTAAAAAAAAAATAATAATTTTAATAATTATGTTTTTAAATTAAATTTAAAATATATACTCAAAAAAATTTTAATTGTCTTTTATTATAATTAATTTATAAATATATATTTTAAATGTGCTTTTATTTTAATTATATAATTTTAAATTAAATTAAATTAAAGTAAAAAAATGAACAAAAAATTAATAACCTTAAAAGTATTAAAATAAAAGACTTTAATGTTTTTAACAAGAGGAAAATCAATAAATAAATAATGAAACGAATATTATTAATTAAAATAAAAAATCAATAGCTTTTTACATATACATATATATACATATATATATATATATATATATATATATATATATATATATATATATATATATATATATATAATATAATATATATATATATATATATATATATATATATATATATATATATATATATATATATATATATATATATATATTATATATATATATATATATATATATATATATATATATATATATATATATATATATATATATATATATATATATATATATTATGATATACTAATAATAAAATAATAATACAATTTTTAATTTTTTTTTATATTAAAAATATATAACAATTAATTTAATTAAAATAATAATATTTGTTGCATAAATCAACTATATACTTACTTACATACATACATACTACCTATATATACTACGTTTAATTAAATATAAATATTTTTAAATTTTATTTTGTTATTTTTCTGTTTATAGGATAACTGAATACTTTATTTAAATTAAAAATAGAACCAACAAAATTTATTATGTATTTATAAAACAGTATTCTCCCGTACATTATGGCTAGGTTTGGGTGCGCACTTATATATTGTAAACTTTTAGATTATTTATTTAGAATTAATTTGCAGCTAAATATTCTAATTTCAGTTGTGTCTGAATTAAAACAATTATTATTTCAATTTAAACAAAACAAAAACTAAATTATTTTTTACCTGAAATCAAATGCCTAATTCATTTCAGTAGCTCATTTATGTGAATAATAACTAATTAGTTAATTCACGACAATCGGACACAAAGTGATACGTATTTCATTTGAAAACCCAGTAATTCGTAACATGATGAGCAAATTTATTAAATTTTTCACTTAGCTGATTAGTTCTTCTGACCAATGTGAGGCCTTCATTTAAACTAAGTAGCTTAAGTAAATGAATAAGAGGAACGTTTGTTATTACCGAAGGATATAACTTCAACAAACTGCCATTAACCAGTTGCACCTTTTCACATTTATAACTGTTACACCTCAATCTATGCCATAGTAGTTTTTAATATTTTAACGAATTAAATTACCTCAGTAAATATAAATTTTACAATATTTTATTTTATATTTTGTTTATATTATTTTGTCTTCATAAAAAAAAAAAACAAACGACGGTTTCAAACCTATAATTCACCAATCATTTTTCAATAAAACAAAATTTATTAATTTGTTTCTCTTTATAATTCTGAAATATTTTCATAAGACAAAAAATAATAAATCGTAATAATAAAATAAAATTTTACAATAACAAACTTTACAAATTTTATTCATATAACATAACAATTTTTTTTAATAAATAAAATCGTTTTTCCACTAATATACAAACAATATATATATATATAATTATAAAACTGCTTTTTAATAATTTTTTTTTATATATGTATATAAATAAATTTAAAAAAAATAAGACTAAAATTTTTAATTAAAACAATGAATTTAAAAAATATATATATATACATACTTAAGAAATATGCTGTAAATCAACAAATATTATTATTTATATTCAAAATTATTATTAATTATTGGTGTAATAATGAGACAAAAAACATAATAATATAATTATTAAAATTATATTTCAATTAAAATTAAAAAAAAAAAAAAAAAAAATTTAAAGCGCTTCTTTCTTGAGAAATAAAAAAAAAATATTAATTTTGTTAATTAAAATTTATTGATTTATTTATATTTATATATTATGTAGTTAAATATATAAAATATATTTATATGAATATTAGTAATATAGAAAATAAATAAATAAATATATAACTAAATTAAAAATAGATAGAAATTATACCCTACCAGAAATATTAATAAAAATGTGTACATAAATAATTTATTTTCGGTTTTAAAAAAATCAATAGGCAATTAGTATAATATAATTATATAAAATTAAATTAATTTTAATAAAAAATAAAATTAAAAAGACGATAGAAGCTGATTATTTATTATTTTAATATATATATATAGAGAAAAATTAAAATCTTGTGTAAAAAAATTTAACTTACTTTGCTTTAAATTTATAAATTTTATTATGATTAATTAATATGTCAATTCGCGTGTATTTCTTTTTCTTGTTTTAAATTATTTATTATTATTTATTTATTCAATATTATAGTAAACATAACAAAATGAAAAATGGCAATAAATCGAAGTCAAATTAAATAATTAACAAAAATGCTTATTTATATATTTTTTAAATTAATTAAACTAAACAAAAGAAAAAAATTATAAAGCGGTGCTTGTCTTTTCCCACGAATTATACAAATTTTAAATTTATTATTATTTAAAAAAAAAAAAAACTGTTAGTATTAGTACATATAAATAAATACCGCGAGTGTATTGTTATAATTATATTATCAATTAATTAATTTCCTTCCCTTCAGTTTAGTCAAAAAAATTAAAAAATACTAACTAATTATAAAAACAAAATTATTAAAAATTGTAGAAATATAATAGAATGTATTCTAGTTCAATTCTATATTAGTATTTTAAATTACAATAAAAAAATTATATATTATATTAATTATAAATATATATAATTATTTAATTAATGTAATAATTATATATTAAACAAAAAAAAACAAAAATTCAAATAGAAATATTTATTATAATATTATTAATTAATTATTATTGTCAATGTCAAAAGTTTTATAATTATTTATTTTTAATTTTTTTTTTTTTTTACTTATTTTGTTTGCCATATTATATAAATCAAGAATATCACAATAATTAAATAACATTGAATTTTCTAAAATTAATTTTATCGGATAAATTATTAAATAACATGATAACATGATGTGAAGTGGTTACAAAATGTTGATGCCACTTTATGGACATTTTCGGAGAATCGTTAAAATCAAGAATAATTTATTATGAATTAAGAGAGCACAAAAATACCAAGTTTTCATCCATCGTAAAAGTGTACCTGGGACATCTTGAACCAGTTAAATATTTTATATATAAGTTACACAATAAGCAACTATTATACAGAAGTTATTGCTTCAGTTTAAAATACATTTGATAATATTTATTGATTATAAATCTTACCATTAAAAGAAAGTTTGAATTTGTGTACTTATCATTTTATATTACAACGATGGCGAATTGAAGAAGACAATTCACATAGTAAAATTGGTAATTTTTACAATTCACCGAAAAATCAATAAAATCTTTGTGTGTTGATCTTTTTGGAATTCGACTGGATTAGGTACCTACAGATTCTAAAGATATTACAGACAAGATTCGCAAACTTTTATATGTCAGTATTTGTATTATTATTATTAAATTGCAAAAACAACAATTACTAATTTAATATGTGAGAGTAATTTGTTTATGTTTATAGTATGTATATGAATGAATATCTTTTACTTTAAGCAGTGTAAAAAATGTTGTCAGTTATAGTACCTTTACTGGCTTTGGTTTAACCGATTTTAAATTAATTTTACGTAAGCCTTGACGTATTGAATTGAGTTTCAGACATAAATATGGATATATAGAAATATAAGAACCACCTGACTAGTTGTTGATTTGAATATATTCAACATTTTATTCAAACTGCTTTGTTATTAGCTCTGTCTGATATTGGAATGTCCAGCACTACTTTCCGCTCAAATAATTTCATATCTGTATTTTTTTCAAAGAGCTAAAGTCAATTGGCTCCAAAACCTTGCGATTGGACGCTGTTAAAGTTAATTTTCTCTTTCTGTTTATGTTATCGGTGTATGGTAACAAACTAATACAATATTTGACCAGATATCACAGAAATAAACTCATAATTATTGCTTAATGTGTGGAAAATTTAACTTTATTGAAAGAGTTATTTTTTTAAGTTTTTTAATGTTGATCTCAAAATTGATTCAAAAATTGAATTTGATTGATTTTGAAACTAAAATACGAGACAGATGCAAGAAACTGATGATAAATATAATAAATAAATATAAATATTAAACATAACTCAAAATAAAAAATTAACATAGCAAAACGTCTTCGTGACGTTGTTTTTCAACAACAAAAATCTCATAGCATCTATAATTCCCAGAAAAATTATGTCTATATTAGTCAGGTTGAAACATGGCACTGCAATTCATTGCTGTTGATTCAAAAAATAACAATTATCAACATCACTGGACAGCAACCA
Source organism: Tipula unca (assembly GCA_951394425.1). Classification (NCBI taxonomy): domain Eukaryota; kingdom Metazoa; phylum Arthropoda; class Insecta; order Diptera; family Tipulidae; genus Tipula; species Tipula unca. The sequence continues at coordinate 39,449,163 of OX596381.1, forward strand.
AATATTTGAAACTTTTCAGGAATTGTTTACTTATTTAAAAACGGCTCAAAAATTGGGTTTTCGGTACACCCTGTATGTATGGTAAATATTCAAATTTGAATATTTTGAGTTCATTTTTTTCAATATCGCCAAAATTGATAAACAGGTACACCTTACTGAATTGTGAAGCATATCACATTTTCGTGGAATATAGCATACCATTTTCATAATGCCGATCAGATTTTGTATCGGAATAACTTTCGGACATTTTACATAGACATTTCTAATACATTCTATTCAACATTTAAATTTTCCTTATTGTCATATACTATTTACTAGTTGCGAGCGAGTGTTGTGAATTTCATATCATAATTTTTCTTATTCAAATGCTTTAATTGAATCTTGTTGTGAAGTAGGGCGATAATTCGGATGTATTTTTATAATTTTTATTTAAGAAACGTTCACAGTGAGTTGATTTTAATGCGGTTGAAACCATATATAAAATTGATTGTTGAATGCACAGCGGGGATAAGGTTGGTAAAATTTCATTGGTTTACTATAAATGTACGTTTCATTAATTTCATAAATAATTCTGCTTCTTAGAGTCAAGGCCCAACCACGATTTGTTATTCCAGTAAATGCCCAATTTCCTAGAAATTTATAATACTTTTCATTTAAGGAGTTTTGTATTGCCGCTAACCTTTGCTGTGGGGAATATTTCACAAATTCTGGGTGAAAAATCGAAAAACTACCATTGTGCTCTAATTGTGACCGTTGATTAAAGGGGTTTCGAAAGTTTCGTATTTGTGCTGCCAACTTTGGACTAAGGCCGCTAAATTTGTAAGCTTGCTTGCAAACGAAACCCTATAATGGCATGAATTAATGTTGCCCAAGTCAAACGGCTATACCAAATTTGTGACAATGATGATAAAAAGAATAAATTCAAGATCTTGGCAATATCATTATGGAATACTTATAACGACGAAGCAAATTCTATTTTGAGGGTTTTGAGTGAGAGTGGCCAGTTGTAGTCCTATTTCCAAGAATAAGGGAGATGTTCAAAGTTTGAGAGCTATCGCGGCTCACGAGTTTGAATTACTCATCTATTAAAAGACATCTCTTAATTTAAAACAAATATTCCTAGATTTTGAAAGAAGAGAATGTGGTTTGCGTTTCAATACCTGGGAATACTCAAAATACACTACATATGTTACTCGATAAATATCCTGTGGGCCATTTTTCCACATAATAAATAAGCTAAAAATGATGAAAATCTTGTTAAAAACGAGCTAAGTCTTTGAAAATGGCATTAAAACAGTCACAATGTTGTGGTAAAGTTGAGAATGAGGTCATATGTTGGAAATTGGAATACAACATCATATACCTGCAGTCTAATCACTTGCTCGCCTAATATGTCTACAAATAGGTCAAATCAAAATATCTGTTCGTTTTAGACAATATCGCAACTGAGTTTACCTATGATAACTAAACGTTTGAAGGAGTGACGGAACTCAGAAGCCTAATTGGCATACGTTGTTACTCATGGTTAAGAACAGAAATACAATTAGATTTATAATATTCCTAAATGATTTTATTCTCTTTTCAATAATATTTGAATTTGATATTTTCTATTGTTGTAGAATTGTTAACCGTGATGTACGAGATAACTTTGTTTGTTGTTTAAAACTGTTTGCCATAAATTGGCAATGCATTTTTATAAGAACTTTAATCATAAAATTCAAAATTTTTAAACGATGTTCTAAGCAGCTATTATTTGAAAAATAATATTCAGCGTATTGTGGAGCATTATTGGCTAATTCGATGCAACTATCCATTATAATTGGTTTAATATACCTCTCATGTTATCTTTTTTGAAATATGCGGCGAAAATTCTCAATTTGCATTTTACATAGCAAAAAGAAATCTTCTTTTGGGCAATTTAGTGATCCAAAACTCATTATAATAATTTTTGTTGTATAAAAAATATTCGTTGTCCAGCTGGATATTATTTGTAGACGACACATTTTCCAAACATATTAAGCAATCGATTTTACCAATTACTACATAACCGACCGAATATTTCATGGAACTTTCACCAATTGTTGTAGTTACATAAAACGACTCGCTAAATTCACATAATTCTTCGCGTTGTTCTTTTAATATTTCTGGTAAAATAGCGCCTTTCCGCTGATGCTCTTCTTGAAACTTAAATTGTAATTTGGACGATAATATTTGTGACAGGATACTATATTAAATTGAAAAATGGATGGGTTTTTATTGTTACCACCTTTATATATCGAACCTGAGCAAGCGAATTAATCGTTTTGTTAAAATGTAGTTAACGTTAAGATTTGGATTCCTAAAAAATTGAGTTCCCAATAATTTTACCGCATTTGCACTATAGCATCTATGTAATAGATAGAGTTAGCTCCTTTAAATGTAATATTTTTAAAATAAATAAATAGTTGTTTAATGTTTGAAATTTTGTTATTTTCAGCCGAAGCCCATCGATAAGGGTTGGAATTAAAGAGTGTTTTGCTGAGCAATCGAATAAATTATTAGAAATTTTAATTAATTTTGCTGTTGATATAGCTAATTCAGGATCGGGATATATTTTTAAGACTACTGCGGCTCTAATTCCAACCACGACATTCTTACTAAAAATTTGGGTGGCGTATCGAATACGCATTTTTTCAAATGTATTTGCATATACATATGTGCTTTGATGTTAGTTTGGGACTTGTTGTTACATTTTTCTCCTAATTATACAATTTTTGAATCACACTCCAATAAACTGAACCATCCTTTCATTGAAAGTTTGAACCAGAAATATTGGTTTTTGTGGAATAATAATTTAAGATAAATTTCCATTGTGAGCATATGCATCTGACAGTAAAAACACAAACGGATTGTGCAATTGAACGCGTTTTAAAAGAACTAAAATCTTGAATACCTTGAATTTCATCATGAACTTCATTGTACGTTAAATTTTGCATAATTTTAATTTCATCAAAAATTAATGTCACCTGTTTCCCTCTATCATCAAGAGGTCCCACTGTTGATATGTCTGATTCCTTTTAACAGTATTTCATTTGATTCAGGATTCAAATTTTTTATTGGTCTCTATATCTATTTATCTATGATTCGACGATAAATTAAATTTGAAAAAATTTCTCATAAAAAAATAAGTTGCTGGGGATTTAAAATAAAGGGTCTGTGCTAGTTGCTTTTGTAAATCGGTAAACACATTTCTCCTGTTAGTTGGTGCAATCATCAATTTCATAAATGATTTAGCCGTAGGTTCCAGGTCAGTTCTCTCCAGAAGTGTATCATTCCATTTCTTGTTATTGTTCAGTAATAAAATTTGAATTCTTCGTTATAGAGTGAACACTTTGGAAGTAAGGTACTTTTAGTAAGGTATTTTTTGGTTAATCTTGATTTAAGATTTTCTAATTCTTATAATAATTCGCGGTTTTGTTTTTTATATCGGTCACCGGTTTTAATTGTTTGCAACATGCAATTAACTTTGCTTGAACGAAATTTTTAGAGAAATGAAATAATTTTATTTCAAAACTTCTTCTCGAGTTATGGCAATTACTCATTATATAATTCAAGCCCGATACAGATTGACTCATTTTTGTTAAAATATTTGCACTGACTAAGCTTGTACTTCACAACATAAAAAAGATTTCAAACTAAACTGGAAATGCAATTGAAATGTCAATGCAAACACACAAAATAAAACTAAATTAGTTTGTTTGGGTTTTAAAAGTAAACCTGAAAAAATAGCAGCAATCGCAGCCAGCAGAATTGAAGTATATATTAGTATTATATTGTACGGTAATCTAGAAAAGTGCGTTTCTTCTTTTTTTAATTTTTTTATTTAAACGGTTGGAACCTACAGAGGTTCCGCACTCAGAAGTGCAAACCTAGAGGATCTATCCTTACTCGCGCACTGCAGCTTGAGCAACTGTAAAAGTTTGAACCAAGAGTTGGATAATAACTGATCTACGTTGAAAGATCCGTACGAGATCACTTGTGATTAGGCTTCGACAAAAGCCGGACAGCTGCAAAGGTAGTGTAGACGTTGGAGATAAACCTTGAAACGTCCATGACCCGTAATAAGTGCAACCAGAATGCTGAGTTTTTTTTTAAGGATAACACATATTTAGTTATCCTCACGATGGGGTCAATGATGAACCGTTTTGCCTTTCGACAGCTACTTGAACTTCTGTGTCAGTTCAAGTAAAGCGAACTTCTTAATAGAATCCTTACCACCATTGAAGGATAGAGGAATTGCTGGCTTGGGACCACAATATTTACTACGTGAACCAGCTTTTGCTAAACAGTCTCCAACCTCATTTCCCACAACGCCACAATGAGCAGAGACCTACATGACATGGCTTTACTATCCGTGTAGATAATAATACAGTTGCCTAAATCACTAAACTTAAACGCCTCATTTGCACTATGGGTAAGTGCATTCCCGAAGGCATTCCATGCCCCAATCCACTTCAGTCGAAACGCAGCAGAGCAGAGAAGGTAACACTGCAATTCGGGCAAGCATAGAACAGGCTGTCATATGCCGTCCATCTAGCCTTTCTAACGAAGATGTCAGTTTAACAACTAGCCACCATAAAACTGATGCAAACGACAGTAAAGGTAAAACCAGTGATTTGTAGATAAATGACATTATTTTGGGGGTCGGACCCGGGAATTGCCAAAAAATAAAAATGGCGTTTTGCAGCTTATAATCAAGGTGAAATTTCCAGGAGAGTTTACTATCTAGAATAACGGCTAGGTGTTTGACGTGCTCTGTCCTTGTAATTTCTCTACCAAATAGAGTGAGAACAGATATATTAGCACTGTCTCTATGTTTGGAAAACACAGCCAGATCAGTTTTCGAGGGATTGATAACCTCTTTTTAGTTTTACATTTTCTATATAAGTATCTACATACAGTAAAATTCTGCTTCGAAGGAGTCATCTACTTATAGTATCATCTTTGGTATAACGTTCAATCTAATTATTTTTCATAATCAAAAGCTTTTTTGAACATTGTGCTTTCATATTCTTATTTCGAAACCAATGCTTCCATCCATTACTAATGTTCAGATGATCTCTGTGCAAACGTTGTAGTTCACATCACCATTCTTTGTAAATTATTCAAGATGGGAAATTTTCATGATGGCAACAAGTGCCTACGTATTTTTTGTTATCGTCAATAATAGCTTATGTACATATTTTGATTTAATCATAGAGACAAAATCAATGCTTTCGTATTTTAATTGACGTTACTATCGCGGTGTACTGTGATTTAAATTTTATGAAAATGTATATTTCGCTTAATATTCTTATTACAACAAGTAAAATTTTGTCTGAATTTTATTTTAAACTTATGATTCTGGAATCTCATGGACCAGAGGGAATTTTTGTATGTTAAATTGTATTTTATATTTTGTGCTTACTGGTGCTCGCGTGAAGTTTTCAGAACTGTCAGGAGATAATAAAAATACCTGAATACAAGCTTTCACTTACACACTTATGTTTACATAACGTAATTTTTAACAGACATGACATATTTTTATTGTTGGAGATGTAAACGGAAATAATTAGATTTGTAATGAAAAAATTTAGCTGAGAAAGACAACCAAATTTTATTATAGATATATTCTGTGATACTTTAGCCTAACAAATATAGAAATTTAATAAATTATCTTTCTATTCATTGCCAACAAAATAAAATGTCGTGGTTATCCGAAATTAAGAGCGTTTTAAAATTCAGAAAACTGACCTTCCATCAAAATAAAATAAATTATGCAGGAGTAGTGAAAATCACACGCGTGACAATATATCACATTTATGTGATGAAAAACTTTAGTTTACGGCTCTCCTAAATGTTGTACATTTTGATCAGGATTCCGACTTAGTTGACCACTTAACATCAATATAAACAAAATTCTATTATGCTTTCGGTGTTCGTTATAGGCAACCAAATTTATAGAAACGCAGCTGTTGAACACTTAAAAGGAACAGAAATGTTGGAATTGTGGTGAAATTTGCTCAATAAATAAAAATATTAAATAAATAATAATAATTAAATAAAAGGACTACATATTGCACTCGGTATATTCATATGATACTCAAATAATTTGTATGCCCGCCCCTTAACAGTTCTTGTGTGAATTTTGTAGACTATTTCTTTTTTAAACACAGCATACACGTATTTTAACAAAAGCTGCGCAAAACACAACATATTTAAATTTTATTTATTTAACACAATATATTATATATTACATTATACCTGGGCTTGGTGTTATATCACTATTTCATATCGTAAGAATAGTTAAATGTATAATGCACAATAAATTATATATTATATTATATAAAAAAAAATTATTTATATTTATTATTATGAATTCAACTTTAAAACGATTATTAAAATGAAAAAAAAAAAAAAAAGATTTATATATTTATTATGATTATTATTATTATTATTATTGTAAAATTATTTAAAAAAAAAGAGAAACTTTAACAAAAAACTAATAAAATCTTAACTACACATAAAAAAATTTAACAAAAAAAAATCCTAGTCCGTTTTTATTAGATTTTTAGAGATCTTATATATAATTAAGTCATTATTTACATTAAATAAAAAAATTATAAATATATTATATATTTATTTATTTAATTTTAATGCAAATTTAAATAATTTTTGTTTTTTTTAAATTATGATCAAAACTCTATAAATATATAATAATTATTAACGAAAATTTATAATCATTGTGTAAAACGGTAACTATGGCATATCATCTTTAAATAAATAACAAAAAAATTTATAAATAAATTAAATAATTTATTTTTTTGAATTAATTTATTTTTATTTTTAAAAACTAAAATAGCTTTTACTCGTGTATAGAGGGAGAACTTATAAAAAAAAAATTGGACTTAAATAAATAAAGTTTTGATCATAATTTATGAATAAAATTTATTTAAATATTTTTATGATTTTTAATGATTTTAAAACCTCATCATTTTATTTGGTTTACTATTTTAATTTATTAGATTTATATTGTAATATTAAAACACCAAATAGTGAAATTTTTTTTTTTTTTTATTAATTATAATTTGTATTATTTTATGAATTTTTTAACAAAAAAAACTATTCTTCTCTTTCTAGTTGTTAATTACAAAGTCTCTAGGCTTTTGTATTTTTAGAAAATCTACATTTTTTATTTCAAATCTGATTTTCATATATAAATGCTATATTTATGGTAAATGGTAATCTAGGAATGGATTGATGGTTATAGTAAGTGACACAAATCTAGTATGATTTGATTCTTTGCGAAGTATCCTCCCGATACACACTTTACACACTAGGAATGAGTTTTGGGATTTTCTGGGAATTCCTGAACTAGGGATGAAGGAATTTTTGAAAAATGCACTTAGAAATTAGCAGTAATATTCCTTTACGCCAGTGAGGATCATGTACAATTTAGAGAAGAATATAAGCACAAAATACTTCATTTAAAAAATATCGATTACACTCTCGAGCGAAATTATTCCTTCATTCACAAATTAGGATCCCGATTTGTTATAGTACAGAATGTGAAAATATACCAATTTTACAAATAAATAAAATAATTGAGCTCACCTTTAACGTTTGAGCAAAAACCAACTTATAGGAGTTTTAACTGACTTTCGATGTTAAATGGGAAATTTAACCATTCCTGCAATAAGCAATACACAACCTAACCTCACTCCCATTACCCGATTACCACATTTACGAACAATTTCTTGCTTGCAACATAAAAATTTATTAAATAAAAACATTTTTATTATAAATAATATACAAAAAAAATTAAAAGCTTTAAACTAACAAAAATTTAAATCGTTTTATTAAAAACGAGAAAATTCACTCAAAATTATTAAAAATCCTTTTTATAATTTTTTATTTATAAAAATACCAAAAAAAAATCCTTAAAATTAAAAAAAATATTTAATTAAATTAATAAAACAAATATTAAATATTAAAGAAGATTGTTAATATCATTAGAATGCTATAAATTTAAAAATGGAAATGGAAAGGTAATCATAGAAAATGGATTGTATAAACAAAAAATTTATTATTAATTATAAATTATATAATAATATAACAAAAAAAATTAATTGGCATATTTTAAATAAATTAAAATAATAAAAAAAAAAATTGGAGCACTTTAAATTACATTAAAAAAAATGAAAAAAATTATTGTATAAATTAAATTAAACTTATTATTATTTAATAATAATAAAATTATATATATATATATAAAGTAAAATCAAAAGTTATAAATATATTATTTATTCATTGTTAAATATATTTATTTTTTTTATTTCAATTATAATTTACTTATTTATATAATTTGTTGTAGACTGACCGCAGCTACAAATAGTTGATATGTAAAAATTATTTTAAAATTAATTAAACTACGCAAACACACAACACAAACTAAACAAAACAAATGGAATTTAATTAAAGTTTAAGTTATTATAATTATATTCACACAATCCTAGATTACAAAATCCATCAAAACACGACAACAGTAATTAATTAAATTAATTTTTTTATTTAAATTCATAAAAATTCAAATCCTATAAAATTCTTAAATGAGGTGAAAAAACCACTATTTAAAGTTAAACAAATATTAATAAAAATCGCTCGTTTTTTCTCTAAATTAACAAAATAATTAATTTTCATTGAAAAACTACTTTTAAAAATATAAAAAAAAAATCATATTACATTTAAATAAAATAATAAACTAATTAAATTATATATATATTTAATATATATAAACTAAATAAATAATAAAAATATTACAATATTTAAACAATAATAAATTATATAAATAAATAAAATAATAACTAACTACTTTAAAAAAAAAAGAAAAAAAACAAGGAACTTCCTCAATAAATAAAAACCAAAATACATACATAACATAATTTTTTTTATTTTATTTTTAAATAAATTAATTTTTTTCTTATAAATACAATATATAAAACAAATAATTATACAATAAATAAAAATATATTTAAATAATAAAATCAAACAATAGTTAAAATAAATAAATAAATAAAAAACAGAACTTATATTAATTAATTTAATAATTTTTTTTTATATTATGTATTAGTTTATTAAATTTTATTTATAAGTTTTACAGTAAAATTATTTTTATTATTATGATTATTATAAAGAAAAAATAAATAAAAATGGAATAAATAAAATAAATTATATATATATAAATAAATATTAATTATTATATATTATAAATATTAATGAAGAAATAAAAAAATATTAATTATAAACAAAACAAAATAAAAAAAAATATTATATATGAAAAAGAATTTAAAATGGAAAAAAATAAGAAAAAAAAAACTGAAAAACTATAAAAAAAAATAATTAAAATTAAAAAAAAAAAAAATATAAAATGAAATAAGTCAGTCAAAATGGACAAATACTCTGATTTTACCACTGCCACATAGTATAGTTCTTTGGGCGAATAAAACGATGTTAAAGAAAAAAAAGGTGTTTTATTGTATTTAACTTTGAAGACAAATGTAATTTGGAAATTTATTGATTTTATTGAATGTGTGGAAGAAAACGGAGCTAATCAGACTTCTCTCAAATCATATGCAATCAATCAATAAAGTTAATAAAAATTAACAGTTTATCGTTCAAGAAACGGTTACCGAAGCAGAAAAAATCCAAAACAATGGCAGTAAAAAGATTAAACAGTTTGGTAAAACGATTGGTGAGTAAAGAACAATTCATAAGGCAAGACGCAAAAGTTCTAGAAAAATATCCAGAACTAGGAGATATGAAGCGACTAATCGATTCTGCTATAGATGAATGCATCACGGAGTGATTAAAGAAAGCAGCACAACCACCAAATTACGGGTTGTATTTGATCGATCAGCTAAAACAACTTATGATAATTCGCTTAATGATGCAGTCGGACCAGTGTGCAGTCAAGTTTGGTAAAGTTAAAAAAAAAAAAAGTTTAACAATTTTTTTTTTTTTTAGTTTTACAAGGTGCTGAATTCTCAGAGGCTGCACAAACAGTGAGACGCGATTTTTACATTGATGATCTGATGACGCTCGAAGAATGGTGAACGATATGTCGTTTGATTATTGAAAAAAGGCGGGTTCAATCCTCGCAAGTGTAACAGAAAGCTCTTTATCATCGATTTTGACGATGCCTCTCAAGAAGTATCAGTTTTCCAATTTAAAGCCCCGCTAGGAACCCAAACATTAACTAAACGAAATAGGTTATCAGAATCGTCGAAGGTATTTGATCCGATAGGATGGCTGTCTAACGACCAGAAAAACTAAAATTGATTTTAACAATTATGGTTACTGGTATGATATATTACCAGACTCAATTACTCAAAATTATGAAACAGTTTAATATAGTTAGAAGATATCCGAATAGACAGATGGCTGTTCACCGAAGGTCCGGAACTAGAATCGAATGGATTTGCTGATGCTGCCGAATTGTATTACGCTGCGGTTTTTTATATCAGAGTAAAAATAAATAATGGCTACAAGAAAAATTTGGCAACTGCGAAAACAATAGTATCACCAACGAAGTCAGTTAGTGTCACTGGCACTCTGCGCCACGGTATTGTTAACCAAGTTAATATGTTATCCACTTTAGAAATGTTTAAGAAAACTATGTCTTTTCAATACCATTTGTGGATCGACTAAACAATTGGACTAAACTGGATGTCATCATGTCCCAGAAGATGGCAGACGTATTTAGCAAATAGTTTCATTTGTATTGCAATGTACCAACCGCAATCTTCGCGAATTGGTAAATAACAGTCTATGGCATAACAAAAATTGGTTGGGACGACAAGATGTGGAATGACTAAACCAAATTAATTTAACAAATGAATTATTGGAGCAGACATTGCGCAAACAGAAGAGTAATTCTGTGGCATGGAACAATGCTGACCAAAGAAGCGACTGGCATTTTACCCGCGTTGCAGCTGCTTATGAGTCAACTGCCACAATCAAGAGTGTCAAATATCATCGTCCTTTCTTTCATTTCACCACAGGGGTGGATTATGCAGGGCCATTGTTAATTATTGCATCAAAATTGATGAGTGCTGCTCAGGGATGGGCGAGGTAGATTACGCCATGTAATAAAATATAATGTGGATTACTTGGCAGTGTTTTTTGTCAACGTCAACAATTAAAATAATGTCAACAACTTATTTTATTTTAGCGGTTTGAAATCGAATGCTCCAGTTCGCGGGGTTATTTTGTGAAAGCGTTAATCTAGATGTGATTTTTCATTTGTTTCTTTTTGACAAATGACGCATGAATGGTTTCAAACTGTCATCGTGTTTTGATTTATTGGTTGGACATTTCATCATGGAAAAATTGAGCCCGGTATAGCGTCTACAAATTGTTCAGGTTTATTACGAAAATCAGCGTTCTGTGAGGAATGTGTTTCGGGCGCTTAGACCATGTTATGGTTGACATAATCGGCCTGTCGAGACCACTATTTGGAATACCATCGAAAATTCCAGTTTACAGTATTGGATGATAGGCGACTAAATAGACGGTTTGGTGTGGTTTATGCGCCTGTAAAATCATTCGTTCATATTTCCTTAAAAAAGAAGGCAGCCGGAACGTACCTGTGAATAGTGCTCGTTATTGCGCCATTATAACAGAATATTTGCTGCCTAAAATTGAAGCCCGACCTCGACGACATTTGGTTGCAAGAAGTCGGCGCTATTTGCCATATAGTGCGCGAAGCAATGTACTTATTGAAAAATCATGTTGGCGATCCCAATTAATTTCACGGTTTGGATTGTTGAATTGGCTATTTAGATCGTGTGATACCTCGAGACTCTTTTCTTTGGGGTTACGCAAACTCCAAAGTCTATGTTAATAAACCAGCTAGATCTGATGCATTGGAAGCCAACATTACTCGTATCATTCGCCAAATACCATTCGATATTCTCGAACGCGTCATCAAAAATTGGACTTTGAGAAAGGAATATCGCAGTTGCGTCCACCAATTGAGACAAATAATGTTTAAAAACTAAATGGTAAGATATGTTCTTTCGAATGATAATAAAGTTTCCATACGATTAAATTGAATTTTTTTAATTTTTGCACAAATCACCTCTATAGATTCACTCTTTCCACTATACCCCAAAACTTTTCGATACATCGAAAACCTGTGGACTCTTTGAGATAACATTGATTTGATTAATCTCGTGCAAATTTATTGCATCTGTTTGATTTAAAATCGTGTGAACGAGCTATATGGCCAAAACTTTACTGCTGAATCGTGTTGAAGAATTAGCGGCAAAATACGTCGTTATGAAAAATGTGATAAAAACGTGGCTCCACAACTGCAAATTACTGGCCAAATCATACATTTTTTTTGCAAATGTATCTAACTTGAAGTGTTTCACAACCAATTTCATGTTTCTTCATCCACTAAATTTTTTGAAAATTTTGTCATCAGTTTGGCACATATTTTATCGAACAAGTATTGGTTATCTCAACGATTTGACTTTTTAGCAACTCGGTAGTATTAATAGCCTTCTTGAACTCGATTTCGGTTTACCATGGAGTGGCGTGTGTTAAATTTTATGGCATGGTCATAGTTAAATTTCCCCGGATTATTTTTAATGAAGGTTATAACCATTTTGTAAAAATTTCTATCAGTTGTGCCATGTAAAAGTTGTTCACCACAAAATATTAATACGCCGGTGGTCGCGTAAGCAGAATCAATGCTCTTGAAATCGTGGACTCGAGTTCAAGACTCGTCAGCGGCAATACTTTATTTCTGTTGTAAAATTGGTTCAACGCAGCTTCTGTTGAAATCTACATTCAATTTCTGCAAGTATAAGAGGAATCTCTTGTGTATGACCGTAATGATAATATACGGTAATGGTCAAATAAGCATAGTCCAGTCATTATCGCTCTTTACCCATACCCATCTTTTATACTTGTCACTTTTACACGGAGAATATTGAATAATTTGAATTTGAGTAATTATATTTCACCATCATCAATTTAACATGAGAAATTAAATCAAAAAATGTTTGGCTCGATCGAGATTCGAACTTAGATCCATAAATCCATAGTCACTGACGTTGCTTGCTCGACCACCGCCGCATATGTATTTCATGCTAAACAATTCTTTTATATGTGTCATTTGAATAGAAAATATTGAAAATTTTAGCAAATGCAATGGAGACTCTGCGTTTATTTTACTAGAAGAATATGGCAACGAACAAGAGAGAGCCGCTCAATGTAAAACAATATATTGCACGATCTCACTCATCATCTATAAGGCGAGAAATTAAAGAACTGCCAGATGAATCAAGAGCAACCAAATGAATTTAACGACCAACGATATTGGCAAGTCTTACAGGTAAAAGGTTAATTCAGAACCAATAGTATTCAGAAAGACAAAAATTATAGGAATTAACTACAGAAGGACGATACCGACTGATCTCGTTGCCTTAGTTAAAGATGCAGAACGACCAAATACAAATTATCTGTTAATAGGTCAGTCAAAAGTCATTCTAATGCTAGGTAGTAGCACCAATGCATTTTTTACATATTTAATTACAAAGGGTCAGATACATAGAGTATCGAGACACATTCAAGGTCAGGTGTCTAGGTGACCATAATTGTTTCACAAGACAATTACTAGCTCATAATATTCTTGATGAAAAATTAAATACCAACTCATCAGAGCAAAATTATCCAATCTCTCTGTAACGTCACCTGAGTTAAAGCCAGGATGAAAAATATAAAGAAAACATCAAATTTTCATATAAGAAATTATTAAGTATAAACCGGAGTGAAGGTATTAACAAAGAATTTGGTAATTATACATTTATGCGAGTGTAATGTCATGCCATTAATGTGATCTAAAATTTACCAAAATTAAGAAGATTTCAAAATATTTTATTTCTACATACGCTCGCTACTTTTTCCGAATAGGCACTTGGACTTATCTAGATTATCGTTAGGTTAGGTCAAAATGCCTTTTAAGTACAACTAATTTTGGGGTGTTGACAAAAATTGTAAATACAAACGGTCCATTCAGGCCATTTAACACAAATCTCAGAGTTTTTTCCTATATATAGCCGTAGTCGACGCTTTTCCAAATAGTGGACGCCTATATAAACTATTATACTTTTTACCAATTTGGAATAACCTAGGCATCCACTAAATTCTAGTGACCATATGTAGCTAAAATTAATTCAGGCTATTATATAAAATTTTGACTAAAACCATTAATTCGAAACGCTATAATTGGATGCATACAAGTTACTGTCATACATTTTATTGGATAGAATCACTCCTCTGGCGGAGGGCTTGGTTGGTGACTATCAGGGAGGATTTCGTCCGAATCGATCAGTCACTGATCAGGTCTTTTTGCTGTACATCAGGTTTTCCTGGATTTCCGGCAGGCCTACGACTCGATCAATCGAGAGAGTTTGTGGTCTGCCCTGGAATACCTAGGAATGCCAACAAAATTGGTACGGCTGTGTAGGATGACAGTGACGCAGTCTCAATGCTGTGTTAAAGTTGAGAACAGGCTATCGACAATTTTTGCAGTTAACTCGGGTGTTCGGCAGGGAGATGCTCTGTCCCCGATACTCTTTAATCTCATGTTGGAGTACATCTTTCGTAAAACTGAAACACCTCAGCGCAACATCTTATATCGCCAGTCCAATCAAGTGCTTGCATATGCAGATGACATATGCGTGATTGGACTGAATAGCAACGGAGTGAAAGAAATACTTGATCCGCTTGTAGAGTTTTCAGCTTCTGTTGGACTCCAGTTAAATGAGTCCAAAACGAAATACCTGATCTCTGGTTTTAGAGACAATGCCACACCAGATTTTAGTAGTGGCCACCACACGTTTGAGGGAGTGAGGAGGTTCAAATATTTGGGCTCTCTTATCACTCACGATAACAGTGTGGGTGAGGATATTAAAGTGCGGCTGGCAGCTGGCAGTCGTTCTTTATATCCTCTAAGGCCACTGCTAAAATCTAAACACTTATCAAGTGCCGTGAAGCTGAAGCTTTACAAAGCGTTGATCAGGCCCGTTGTTATGTTTGGATGTGAAAGTTGGGCGCTGACGGATGAGTACGAGAGATGGTTCCTTACATTTGAGAGAAGAATCATGCGTGTGATTTATGGCCCTAAACGCGAAATAGATGGTACATACCGAGCTCTGTACAATTTCGAGATCAGAGATCTGATGAAGATCCCCGATATTGTACATGAAGTTAGATCTCAGCGAGTACGCTGGCTCGGTCACGTTCTGCGTGCTGATCCGGAACGAATTGTGCAGCGATCTCTGAAAGGAGAGCCACCATATGGTAGGCGCAGAGGTCGTTGCAGGCGACGATGGCTCCACGATGTAGAGAACGACTTGGCCTCTTCAGATTGTCTAAGACAGTATGAAGACCAAGCTCAGGAACGAAACCGTTGGAGCCAGATTGTTGATTCAGTAAGGGGCCAGTAATGGCCTTTAACACTGTTATTATTATTATAATTGGATACTCCACCAGAGTATTTTAAAATATTATAGTATTGGATTTGATTATTATGTGCGATAGCGTAAATAGTATGACCTCCATAACAGCTAGGTAACAAAAACGGCGGAACCTCCAATATCTGTAAAAATAAAAACAATACAAAATATTCTTGAAAATATGTATTTTTATTTACTCAGTTCAAAGGTAAGTCAAAGTAAGTAAGTACAGATTTATAATGAACTCAACCGCTTTTATCCACAATCCAGTTATAAAAAAACGTTGTGTTCGTGAACAGAGATAAACTGATTGGGTCACAATCGCTTGTACCAGGAATTGCTCTCCCTAACGATACTATGCCCCATAAAATCCACCTGTCTTGCTCTATAACAACCATTCCTCCACCCGAGTCCCCTTGACAAACATTGGTACCGTTTCCGAAGCCCGCACAAAAATTTGCTTCCGACAAATATGTGCGGAAGAAACCTTGATCAGCTTGGCGACAGCTCTTTATTGGATGTACATATAATGAACCCTTTCGTAAAATATTACCAATATTGCCAAATTCATCCTTTCCCCAACCCGGTACAATACCAACATCCGCATTGGCCGGAACTGTGCTTTGTACACAGATGGGTTGCACAAAATTTGTATACACAATGCTGGTGGTCAGACGTAAAACTGCGATGTTATTATCCAAAAACTCAGAATTATAATCCTCGTGTGGAATTACTCTATCTACATTTAACGCTTGACCTCCTTGCTCAACGCGATTCAGTAGGTTATGTAAACCCACCCAAACTGTAAACGATTCAGCCGATTCAATGCCCCTTGGATTATGAACACAGTGTGCCGCTGTCACAATTGTACGCGTATTTATAATCGTGCCACCGCACACATAAGTAGTATTTCGAAAAATGGCCGCATGCCATGGGAATTCGCCGGGTCTCGTCACCATTCCAAACGATATTAATGGTGTTAATGGTAATTTTACTTCTCCGCACTGCTGAACGCTATTCGTATTATTATTCCATGTAACACTTTCAATCCATTTGATATTCTCCTCGTCGATTAATTTAATCTTGGCCGATCCATCATATTCAAAAAAACTACCTACAATGACCGTGTGTGAATGTTTGATTAATAAAACCAAACTATCGTTTAAAGTGGATCTAGGAGGAATGATGTAATTAAAATCGCATATATTTCCCGGTAAATGTTCTCGTTTGAGGCATATACCGATCGCCGTTAAAATTAAACTATCTTGTCCATTGTAGGAGATTACATGTAATTCGGAATTTTTTGGGAATTCAATTGGTAGACATGCTCGCCGACGAGGAAACCGGTTCATAAATAACTCCCTCATTTTCAACACAATAAACCGATCCTGGGTATAAAAATTATCGGGTACGATCCAGTTATAATTGCCGTCGTCCAAAAACACTTTGAAACTATGTACCGTGAATTCATGATGAAGAACATCGCTTAGAAGTAATATTGTGTCTGGACTTATTACGGTCCCTTCTTGTGTTTTTCCCAAAACTACAACTTTTAGAATCGCTTCCTTGGCTTTTGCGTCTAACAGTTCATCTTCAGCTCGATATTCTAGGCACTCTATAGGAGAGTTAAAAATTACAATTAAATAAAATACACTTGAATGGGTAACACACGTACGCACGCACGATTGATATATCACTTACTTGTGTAATGCACATTCGAATTGGGGTCACATAAAATATTCGACACTAAAATTGCGAACGCAAATATCACCACTAGTTGATTCATTTTATGTTTTATAAGTGAACTAACGAATTAAACTAAAATGGGTAGATTTTATTTATGCAAGCGATAAAATCATTATAACTAACGCTTGATAAGAGATTAGTCATGTAACCTTAAGATTACATCAACAACTGCACATGCTATTTTTTATAAGAACAAAGTTAAGGTTAAAGATCAATTATATGTAATCTAATGCATTACACACGAAAATGAAAACAAAAAACTGTTTTTCAAAAATTATCGAAGAATTGTAAAAGTAATAAATATGTTTTGAGTTTACAATTGGCGAGGTTTATGATATAATTATGTGTTTAACTGTTTATCCAATATCTTAAAAGTATGATTCTAGTTCTAAATATTTGTGGGAATAGTTCCACAATTGGAAAACAACAAATCAATTAATTGTTTCAATTTTCGAGAATTGGGCAAATTGTCTATCTATCGATGTAACTTTCAATGAGAAATAGTTCGACTAACACAAATCGTAAAGAAGAGGAATATAGGCCAAACTGAATAAGGAGAAGATCGTGTCAATCGGGTGTGAGCAGAGAAATCAGATTGTATACAGAAAGGAGAAAAGTATGGTTGTTTACTATAATGGTGGCATAAGTGATGGCCAAGCCGGTTTCCATCGGAAATGAAAAGGCGTGCACAACTCTGTTGCAGTGCCGAACTATATAATGCATATAAGCTGTACAAATCAACCGCGCGAAATAGTTTCAAGTGCTTAGGACCCAGAATTTCATGATTTACAAATTTAGGAATTTCGTAATTTGAAAAAATTTCCAAAATTAAATATTTCAGAATTATAAAAATTACAATGTTGAGAAATGTTTGAAAACATGGTTTAAATTGGTTTCTCCAGACTTGTTGTAAGTCAAAAACCAATTCAGAACAAATTAAATTTAATAATCAAATTCCATAAATGTTGTATCTCTTAAACGTTTCGTTAAGAACTTGTGTATTTTGTTAATTTCTAAATTAAAGGAAAATTCAAGATTTTCAATTATTTTTAAACTTTCGGAAAATTTTAAATTTTGAAACAAATTCGGCATTCAAAATTTCCCATTTAACAAAATATTAAAAAGAATCAATATTACAGAGTTAATAAAGTTTAAAAAATGATTAATTTTCATATGTATTGATTTAACAAACTTTTCATATTTGCTATTCAAAATGTCTGAGTAATTTGAATTTCGATATAGTTTATCGATTTTGAGATCGTGATCATTCAGAATTGGAATATTATAGAATATCGAATTTCCTATATTTTCTAAATTAAATTATTACATTCGAAATTTCCAATTTTAAAAACCTTAAATTATTTCAAATTAATTAATTAGTGTATTCTATTTTGCATTACGATTTAAATTAAAATGTGGATTTCAGTACAAATTTCGAAAATTTTAAATTTTGGAGCCAAAGTTTACAATTTTGATTTTCTAATTTTGGAAATTGCTGGGAACTTTCATAAATATGAACACAAATTGGGATTCAATTTTTCAAAATTTTAAAATTTTATATATTTTTAAAAGATTAATGAATTTTTAATTTTTAAATACAAATTTAACAATTGCAAATTTTATAATTGTGAATCCTAACTATCAAATATGTATTGACGAATTTACATTATAGGACGTTTCTGTTCTGTCATGTTCTATTATTTTCGTGCTGAGAGCTGAGACACTTTTGAATTTTAGTAAGGAAACATTCCGAAAAGTCTTTTTTCGGGCTAACTTCACACACATTATATCGGATGTTCCTTATAGCTTTTTCAAATTCAACTACCAGTTATTTCGAGTATGGCAACACTTACGGCACGCGCGTTATGACAGAAAATTAGTTTAATGATATTAGTTTAATCGACATTGACGTGTCGACAACCCGTAGATAACTTCAACAACGTAGACAACATCGATAATGTAAACAATTCCTATAGTGGTTTTGTCAATTATTTTTAAACTAAAGGGTGACCAAATTTCTTTAGGAACAATGCGTTATTGGTGATAGTTTTATAGAATGTCCGTCAGTGCATTGAAATCTCTTTTCAAAAAGAGCGGAATTTAAAACTAATCGTTTTCAAATACCATGAATCTACTTCAGCGTCATGTTTATCCATTACAAAATTATTAAATTCACCCGGAACAACGATATTCTACTCTAACAGCTCGCAGAAAAACCGGAAAAAACCACTCACAAAAAATCAGACTCGTGGCACAACTGATAGAAATCTTTTAAAAAGAATTATAACTTTCATTAAAAATAATCCGGAGTACTTCAACTATGACTGTGCCATAAAATTTAACACACCCCACTCCATGGTATTAAAAAGCCAAATCGTTCAAATAACCAATACACTTGTTCATGTATATATAAAAACCAACAATTATTGTGGCAGGATTGTCCTGTCCACTAAGACATTCTATTAAAAACAAACAATACTCAGAGTTCCTCATGCGTATGGGAAAAAGGTTCATAATAGGTGGTGACTTCAATGCGAAGAATACTCACTGGGGTTCTAGATTAACTACAACTAAAGGAAAAGAATTACTGATTGACATTAAAGAAAATGGATGTAAATTCATTTAAACTGGAAACCAACATATTGGCCAACTGACCAATGAAAAATACCTGACCTGATCGATTTTTTTCGCCGTACATTTTCATTGTTGCTTCGTCCCTCTTTTATACTTAACAAATAATTCTAACATTTTAATAGAAGCTGAGTTGAACTAATTTGTAAGATGAAATTAAATTAAAAATCGTTAACCCAAATGCCGCTTGAACTAACGTCTACTATAATCAAACGCCCATTACTTTGCTTCCTTGACCACTGCCGTACTATTTCATTACTGATAAATCCATCTTTTATACTCATCATTTGACGTTATTCATGTACTGGCTTTAACTTAAAACTTGTATGGTCAGTGGTCAATATTGGGGCATGCCTAGAAAATTGCATAAAGCATTATTAACTGGAACGGAAGTTTTATAATTTTTAAGAACATAAGGATTAATAGTTCAACTCAGGTTCTGTTAAAAAATTTCCAAAGTTTCTCAATTCAATTGGAAAATATAAAAGATTTGTATAGCATGAAATACTTATGCGGCGGTGGTCGAGTGAGCAACGTCAGTGACTATGGATTTATGGATCTAAGTTCGATTCTCGATCGAGCAAAACATTTTTTGATTTAATTTCTCCTGTTTAATTAGTGATGGTGAAATAAAATTATTCAAATCCAAATTCTTCAATATTCTCCGTGTAAAAGTGACAAGTATAAAAGATGGGTATGGGTATGTAGAGCGGTAATGAAATTATACGGCGATGGTCAAATAAGCAGAGTCCATTGCCGTTGTTAAAATTGTCTATTTTTTTATTGAAATGGCAGCGATAAACGATAGTAATATTAATAATTATATGAATGGCGGTGGCTCGGTGGTAAAAGAAGCTGTGTGATTGGAATATAATCGTAACTAGACTAGTCCAAGCCTCAATATTTATTTTTAATTTAATTTCAAATTGGTCATTTTTAAATCAAATGCAACTTTTTTTTAAATTTAATGAGTGTGGATGTCCGCTAAATTTGTTTACCATTAATCAAGGTTCGAACACTGCAACATCCACAATTCCAAATCCTATGAGACCACTTACTTTACCACCTGACTATTTCCATACATCGATTTCACGCTATACTCATCCTTTATAATTGCCAAATGAAGGGAGAAATTAAATAAATTAAATTAAAAATTATTTAACGCCAAAGCGAGGTTCGAGAACTTAAGTTCACAATCCCAAATGTAACGACTCTGCTTACTGGACCACCGGCGTATATAAATTTGGTGCTATACAAATCTTTTATGTTTGCCAATTCAATAGAGAAAATTGAAAATTTTAGCAAAATGAATGGACAATTCATTACGGTCATACACAAGAGATGGCTCTTACATTTACATTGAGGTCATACACAAGAGATGGCTCTAATACTTGCCGAAGAAATTAAATTATAAAAGTATTGGGCGCTGACGAGAATTGAACTCGAGTCCACTATTTCAAGAGCCTTGACTCTGCTTACACGACCATCGCCATATTCAAAATTGGAACTGAACAACGATAGAAATCTTTATATGGCGCAACTGATATAAATTTTTACAAAAATGTTATAACACAAATCAACATATACAGATTTTTTAAGATGGTCAAAAAAATTGAAAAAATGCAAAATCACCATTTTTAGAAGCTGCACATTTTTTGTATTATCTTGATTACCCCATAGAATAGAAACAAACCACCTCCATTTAGCGTATAGGAGGATATATGTATACAAAAGACAAACAACAATAAAATGATGCAAAATATTTAACAGGGTACACACATATAGAATTTATACAATATTTTTCTATTCGAATTGAACTTGTGTACCAAATTCTGTGTATGTACGAGTATGTAATCAATAACACCGCAATATTACAATGCTTCGTTGATGATTCGAATTTCAAAACACATGATTGCCGCAAAAATAAAATAAATCGTCTAAGCTTAATATTTCGCCCCAAATCATTCTACTCTCGAAGGTATGGCTTGCAGATTTTAAAATTTCTGAATTATAATATATTGGGGGTTGGATTTCCCACAGACGAGCGAGAAGCGAGTTCATGTCTTCTTTTTATGTTTAAATTTGGACGCTGGTTCGCTTATTCGAAATCATTTCTTTTAGTGCAATCTCAGCTTTGCAAGACTGAAATGTTATTCTATTTCAGTTTGCATTTGTCTTAGAATAAATGTGATAGACCATAAAATATTTCTAATTGGCTGAGATCGCAATATAGAAATGGCAATGTCGTATAAACGAGATACTGTGCAAATTTATTTGTTAAAATAAAGATGTACATAAACTCGCTCTCATCCATCTGTTGAAAACCGCAGTAGAAGTCTTAAAATATTTGGTAAATGTAACTCGATGTAGAATAACTTATAGAAGAGCTCTATTGCATTTATTTGTGCAATTAGTGCTGACATTTTACAAGTAGATTTTGATTAAAATTCGATTTTGTTTTCGATCCTATATGTATTCTTAGGTCTCATCCTTTGAACACATCTGTATTTATCGATGAAATCAATAATCTGGCATCAAATACAAATTTTATACTAATATTTGAGATATAAATATCAATCTTTTTTGTGTCTACCTTCATCTTTTGATCATTATATATTTATGATGAAGCCTAATGGTCTGCTGTAGTCAAAAAATACTACAACGTGGGTTGATTTTAGTTTCGTATCTGATTTCATATTCTACATTATTGCATGGCATCTATTCTTATTGTGCCTTCTAACGTTTCCCATTAAAATTTCACATCTATCAAATTGAATTATCTACAATTTTTTAAATCCACTTTTACTTATTGAACCAAAAAGATCTGTCCGGAAGATTAGCTCGATGGAGTCTAAAGCTGCAATCTTTTGATTTCAAAATCGAGTACCGTAACGGAACTAATAACATTGTATAGCTGACTCACTTTCAAGAGCATTTTGCGAAGATCTGAATGTAGCTATTGATTTAGACTGGCTCACACACTACTTATAGTGTGACCTACGTTCCAATGCAGGAAATTATATATGTTCCAATAGTGACACTGAGTTTTCGGATCGCGTATTTATACGCTGATTTCTGGGGACCATACCCTAGGTCTAAGTATGGTAATTGTTATCTTTTAGTTATATTAGACCATTATTCCAAATTCGTGCTATTATAACCCTTGCGCAAGGCAATTTCATCTCATCTGAGTGAATTTGTCGAGTAACAGATATTTAATCTATTTTCGGTACCCGAAGCTATTAACACAGATACGGGCAAACAATTCATATCTAAACAATTCCAGGAGCTATTGGAAAAGTATGCAGTGTTCATCATAATCGTACTTCTATATAATGCCCACAATTTAATGCCTCTGAAAGGGTAAACCGTACTGTGATATGCTTCTATTCGATCATATCTTTCAGATTCCCATTCTAATTGCGATGCTCATATTCCGGAAATTTGCTGCCGCCATTCGGAATTGTGTCCATGGTTCGAGCAAATTTCCTTTGCATTTTTTGGTATCTGGACAGTATATGGTCCTGCATGGATCTAATTATAAACTACGTAGATTATTGTCCACCTGGGACGATAATTATTTGAACATCAGTTCAAAACCAGATCGATTAAATTCAATTAGAGAAAGAGTATTGATGTACTTGACGGAGGCTTACAAAAGAAGCGCACATACATACAATCTGCTATCTTGTGTCGGTGAGTTAGAAATGGGACAAAAGGTGTTCGTGCGATCCTTTGCTCAGAGTGACGCTGCCAATAAATTCTCGGCTAAATTATACCATAAGTTAAGGCCAGCTATATCATCCAGGAAAAGGTTGGTCATGTGTGTAATTCATCTGATGGATTACGTCTCCCATTTAATATTGCCCGCGGCATTGAATGAGACCTCTTCTCATGCGGGTCGTACCCACGATTTGTAACGCATAGATGATGGATGATCAATGACTGTATTTTTTGTATCCGGTAGTCTGTGCGCTACAATATTTTGTACCATTTCATTGGGTGTTTGCTCATTGTTCGTAAACTGGACCACAAACCATTTTTTTTCTCTTTTGGTTATCGGATGATAAGAGCGGATAAAAAACTTTGATTGGTTAGTCTATAGTCTGGTTTTTAGATTCATCTAGTCTGCCCAGTGTGGTTAATAAATAAATACATTTTGTAATGAATATTTAAGTCGATAACGAGTGTCGGGAATAACAACGCGGTGTGATCATAATTTTTTTTTTTATTCGGCGTTCAAACTAAATTGTTGTAGGCTTGGATACTCACGACCACTCCGACGAGTCATAGCCAGAAAAAGAGCTACCGCACCAAGCAAATACTCCAACAATATCTGTTTGCGAGCAACCGCAAAGTCAGCTCGTTACATTATAATAACACTTTTAAAAATTACACATTGAAAACACTTCACGGGTTGCAGTTAAACTCAAAAATAGAATCATCAATTATTTGATTACTCATGATTTGACAAACAAATTAAATTTTAAAGTGAACTTAAATTATTTTCATTAAACGGATATCAATTTCGGATCTGAAAATATACGGTTGTCAAAGTTAAATAAAACCTCATATATAGTTGTTTTAAAAATTAATTTGTTCAAACCGTTTAATATACAATGTTAAAGAAATGCCAACGATTTGTGGCCTTTATTTCAGTCCTTACTTCTTCAGAGATTTTTGCTTTATAGACATTTATTTTTGTGCAAAGTAATGAAATCTATCGAATCATTCGAATGTCACTGTCAGTAATAATTTAAGAAATGATAATTTACAATTTGTTGAAAACTCAATACATTATTTACGTCTGGTTTCAATTTTATTCTTTTAATTTTTTATTTCTCAAAAATCTACCTTTATATAGTTTTTGTTTTGTTATTACATTTTATAAATAACTACTGGATTGTTGCAACCTACAGAATGTAAATTTAATTAAATAATTAAATCTACGAGGGGAGTTCAATAAGTTCGGTAAATCTAAATGATAAACGGTAAATTTTATTCCAAAATATTTTTATTTATCAATATAATCTTCACCCACGCTAATGAACTTATTACGCTTAAGGCTCTACTTTACCTAGAACAAAAATCAAATTTGATGTTGATATTTAAATGCCAAAATTGCGTCTAAAATAAAATTTGAAATAGTGCAAATCTCCGCTATCGAAAATTACAAAATATTCCATGAAAAAAATGTTTTTTTTACCACTTATGACATCTAATTAAAAAGAGATGAACTAAAAAATACGTCAATTTAGTTGATTCCTAAACCATTTTTACATCAAAGATACATTTTTTTCAATAAATTGATTTGCCAGCTTATCGATATAAAATAGTTTTCAATTAAATATTCAATTTTCTAGCTTATTAGAACGAATTTTTATAAAAACGTGTGTTAATCGCTAGATGATATCGTCCCGAACGTACCCTTAATGCATCAACTTTGAGATACAATTACGAGAAAACTATAGCGAATTTAAAAAAAATGGTGTGTTACTCGCTTGCAAATATATTTAACTTTGCTATAAAAAAATTAAGCCAATGGCTAAGTTTATGTGGCCATAAAACGATTTGTAAGATGCACATGTTTTCGCAAATTGAGTAAAGTAGAGCCTTAAATCAAAAGAAAATGAGCGCCTGCGGCATCTATCGACGAGTGGAACTTGTACTAAGGGCGATCTAGTAGTACTAATAGCGAGCTAGTACTAATAGCGAATGCATACTATAATAGCGATCTAAGTACTAATAGAACTTTATCGGCGAATAGAATCAACCTGCCAAGCTAAGTAGAGTGCTCTAGCGACGAATAGAGTTAGTACTAAAACTGTATCATTGTTCTAATATTCTTGATTTGTGTCTTTGGTTATTTGGTTTTGACACAATCCATATCGTCATGGAATTTGAAGTAACTAATTCAAAATTATTTTTCGACAACACACTTAACCTCACAGCTACGGACTGTGTTACAGTAATTTGATTAAATATTGCTTTATAAAATAATAATTATCTGATTTGCCAAATGTTTAACACTTTGTGCTTGTCCAATTTTTACTGATCATAATTGCTATGTTCGCGTAGCCAACATGATTGTTTCCGAAGGGAACACCACTCATGACCGCACTTGCATAATAAATAATTTAGAATGTAAATGCGGTCATGGGTGGTGTTCCGTCCGGCAATTGCATTATAAATCATAGACGTTTACATAATTTTTTTTTTATCGATAATGCATGTTCAAAAGCAAAATTTAGCACTCTTATATTTTTGGCAAATTATGATATAAAAATTTGCAAACTCAATTTTCAAGTTTAACAATTCATTAATATCATAGACGATTACATTAATGTCATATTTGCGCAAATGGGTTATGCGATTTCTAAAATTAGAAAATTAGAAACACACATTATTTCCACTCCATCGAAACAACCACAACAAGACCTATGACTGGAGAACCGTGAAAGGAATGTTTAAATTAAAACAAAATAATTTTTTTTTTTATAAAATTTTATTTGTTAATTGATATTATTATTATATCTTTATTAATACTAATCCCATTTCGGGCAGCACCAGCTGAACTCCTCAACGTCGTTTGTTTTGGAGTTCTTTTTTAACTTACCAATCTCCTTAATTAGCGCCTCCTGTTCTTTTCTACAGTTCTGAAATTAAAGAAAAACAAATTATAAAAATTAGTATAAAACTGTCAAACAAATATTTTTATTTAAGTAAAAATACTTACAGCTAGCGATGATGAATTAGGGTTAGTTACTCTAACTCTTCTTATGTACGTTTGCCTATTTAAATCTCTCGCAACATACTGTGATATTCAATTTTTTTTAGAGAGATCTATCTCTTATACGATCGCTGAATGCAAAACATATCAACAACAACGATGTTCAATTATAAAAAAAATTTCCATACCCCGTCTTATACAACATACCAACATCATAATAGAATTTAACCACATACAGACGATCTTTTTTTATTTTTAGCTCGTATTCTAAACTTTATCGGTGGGATAATATATCACTATATTACGAATTGTGATTCATTGTACATCTTGGGCAAGTTATTAGTTTTTTTTTGTAATTGATACAATTTTCCAACCCACTAATTTTTCACAACAGAGATTTCTGTATATATTTTCATTGACCCTCAAATGAACAACATTATTCCAAACAATAAATGGGCCATTCTCTCTTTGATTTTACAATTAAATTATTTTTTTAAGAAATGTACACAGCAATTAAAAACTGTCATTCATTTATAAAATTCTAATTTTATATCTACTTCTCTTGTTCTTCAAAATTACCTTCTACAGCGGACACTACATCACTGTCATTTGAAAATCTTAACCCCTTAATTTTTTCTTTAAATTTGTAAAAAGGAATTAATTACTTGGGGCCAGATCTAGTCTATAAGGTGGATGCGGTATTTCATTGAACTTTCAATCTCGTAAGGCTTGTTGTGGAACATTCGACTTATGAACTGGTGCATTGTCCTATGTAAAAGCAATATTTTTTGCTTGATTTGACCTCGACGTTTTTCCCTAGTCAATCATTAAAATTCCATCAGCATCCCAAAATAATTGCCATGATCTTACCCGCAGATGGTTGAAAATTAAACTTTTTCGGTAGTGGATCTCCCTGCGCTATCCATTGCGTTGATTCTCGTTTCGAATCTCGATCTCGATATTTTTCTTGGTCCATAGACAACATTTGCGGAACCCATCTTGCTCTATTTTTTGACAGCTTAAGATGATTGTGTAAAATTGTGCTAACACTGCCAATAGATGTATTTAATATTATACGTAATTTTGAAATGGTGATCCCGCTGTCTTCCAATATAAGATCTTCGGTTAAAATGGCCATTTCATGGGTAACAGCGTTTGCCGGTCTTCAGCGGCGGGGGTCATCTTCCAGCGACTCTCTACTTTGTTTGAATAAATAGAACCACTTCGTTTTTGTTTTATAAATCGAACTAGGTTCTCCGTAAATATTTTTCATTCTTTTCCCGTTCAAATCACTTACAGAAACTAAATGAAACTATATTCATTTGCAATACAAAATTTTTAATACCGTTATTTCATGTAGATTTACCGAACTTATTGAACTCCCCTCGTGTGTAGTTTTCAATTTTGAATGTTTTAAAATTTGTATTGTTTATCGATATTTTAGATTTTTAAATTTCGTTTTTTTCCCCATTATTGTGAATCATTAAATTTCGGGTTTTTCGACTCGTTGCATCAACATCGGTAGTCGACTCAAATAAATATATCCACCAAAAAAAACTACTGTATAATATGTTAATTTGTGGTTCAACTCACCTTCTGTTAAAAAATTTCCAAAGTTTCTCAATTCAATTGGAAAGTATAAAAGATTTACATAGCATCAAATATATATACGGTGGTGGCCGAGGTAGTAGAGTGAATGACTTTGGATTGGTGGACCTAGGTTCGTGTCCCATTAGCGACTGTTTTATTTTAGTTTAATTTCTTCTGTATTCAAATTGGTTCCACACAACACAGCTTCTGTCTGTTAAACATTTTCATATTTTTCAAGTGACATGTATACAAAATGGGTATATAGCGAAAAAAAATAATAAACGCAAAGTCCATTGCCTTTGCTAAAATTTTCAATATTTTCTATTCAAATGACAGATATAAAAGATTTGTATAGCATGAAATGTATATGCGGCGGTGGTCGAGTAAGCAAAGTCCCTGACTTTGAATTTATGGAACGAAGTTCGATTCTTGATCGAGCCATACATTTTTTGATTTAATTTCTCCTGTCAAATTGGTGATGGTGAAATAAAATTATTCAAATCCAAATTCAATATTCTCCCTGTAAAAAAGGCAAGTATAAAAGATGAGTATGGATATATAGAGCGGTAGTGAAATTATACGGCGATGGTTAAATCAGCAGAGTCCATTGCCGTTGTTAAAATTTTCAATTTTTTATTCAAATGGCAGCGATAAACGATAGTTTTATCAATAGTTATATGAATGGCGGTGGCTCGGTGGTAAAAGAAGCTGTGTGATTGGAATGTTATCATAAACTAGACTAGTTCGAGCCTCAATATATATTTTTAATTTAATTGCAAATTTGGTCATTTTTAAATCAAAAAGCAATTTTTTTTTTAATTTAATGAGAAATGTGTGGATGTTCGCTAAAACTTTTTACCCTTAATCGAGGTTCGAACACTGAACACCAACCATCCAAATCCTATGACACCGCTTACTTTACCGCCTGACCATTTCCATATATCGATTTCACGCTATACTACTCATCTTTTATATTTGCCAATTGAAGGGAGAAATTAAATAAATTAAATTAAAAATTATTTAACGCCAAACCGAGGTTCGAGAACTCAGGTTCACAATTCCAAATGCAACGACTCTGCTTACTGGACCACCGGCGTATATAAATTTGGTGCTATACAAATCGTTTATATTTGCCAATTCAATAGAGAAAATTGAAAATATTAGCAATGGTAATGGACAATTCATTACGGTCATACATAACAGATGGCTTACATTTTCATTACAGTCATACACAAAAGATAGCTCTTATACTTGCTGAAGAACTTAAATGAAAAAAGTAGTGACGCCGACGAGAATTGAACTCGAGTCCACTTTTATATTTGCCAATTCAATAGAGAAAATTGAAAATTTTAGCAACAAGAATGGACTATGCTTATTTGACCATTACCGTATATTTTCATTACGGTCATACACAAGAAATGGCTCTTATACTTGCAGAAATTGAATGTAGATTTCAACAGAAGCTATTTTGAATCAATTTTACAGCAGAAATTAAATTAAAAAAGTATTGGCGCTGACGAATCTTGAACTTGGGTCCACGATTTCAAGATCATTGACTCTGCTTACTCGACCATCGGCGTATATTATAAAAATACACAACAAAAATATTTAAATGCCAATTTGGTAAATAGAACCAATCAGCTGTAATGTGGTTATACCTATATATAGAAATAAAATTAATAAAAATAAAATTTCCACAAAAACAAAAGAATTTATTTATATTTTTTTAATAAAACTAAATTTTTGAATATTTAATTAAAAAAATTAAAAAAAAATTAAGTTTTATTAAAAAAATAATTTTCAAATCGATTTCACTACCATGAATAGCACTCGATAAAAATGTTCATATATATAGATTTGTGGTTATAACGAAACGTCAGAATACCACCAAATTCATTTCGCAGGGTTGGATTTGTAGACTTTTCCCATTACTAATATTTCATCAAAAAAAAGGTCTCCAAATGTGACATAAACGTGTGAGATAGCACCACAGATTGACTACCCTGGTCACCCTATTGTAATTGGTCAATGTATCTTTAGTTCTGTGTATACCTTTATTCATCAAATAAAACAACGACGTAGGCGTTGGTGGAGAAAACATGTATTTAATCTTTAAAATATCGCTGGGTTTATCCATTATCACAGTTTTGTTGAAATAATTCGGTTTTATTTGTTGTACATAAGATCTAGTTGCTGGGCCGAATTTGTTTGCTACCCCGCTAGTGAGGCTCTGTGTGAATATGTTTAAAAAAATTACTTATAACCCAGTAACAGTCATTACACCGTATAAGAATAGCAATGGAGTGCTGAAAAAATTTAACACCTTGTTGCTTGTATTTTACATAAAATTTGTATATCTGGCGGCAACTTTGGCCCAATATCTGTAGCTAATGCTATATTGGAACAGGATGACATTAGGATCGATGAAACGCAGATGTTACAGACTCCACAGAAGCTCTGAATTTTCGAAATAGCCTTTTGACCCAAAAAAATTAATTTCATTTAATTACATTTATTTCAATATTTCATTTTTATAACTAAAAAATTTAAGATAAATTCAATAAAAAAAAATTAAGTTAATCACATTACTATCTGATTTATTTAATTATTCGCGCAACGCTTAATCAGAATCGTCTGAACCCGACGATATGAGCAAACCAGTAACATTAATAGTGGAGTAAACGGTTTTCATCATCTGGCCATATACTCCCATTAGAATATTTATTTATTTTTCAAGTCGTTTGTCTCGTTTCTCGCGTTTTTCCATACATTTGTCATGTGGACTGATTCTGATCTAATTATCTACAGCAGAGCTCGACCTAGGCGTAGATGGCGTTGGGTTATAGTTAGACATCGAAGGCCGTGGGCTGGCAGGTGGTGTCGGTACACTCTCAGGTGTATTGGTCCTATTGGAATTCATATATTCTCCATTACTGTTGAAAATATACGTTCTTACAAGAAAAATAGTAGATTTTGATTTTTTAACACATTTGTCAAAATTTGTATACGGTTCCGGTCGTGATAATTTTTTTTTTGTGGTGAATTTAATTGCGCTGTCAAAATTTTAATTTTTAACAACTTTTAATCGTTCACTTGGTTTGTAATTTTATTATTGGGATTGCGTTTCTCATCTATACAAATAATAAATAAAAATTTCCAACGATGTTTTTTTTTATTTTCATTTTTATTTTCAAATACAATTTATTATGTTTTTTTTTGTTTGATTTTTTTTTTGTTTTATTTATTTGTTTTTATTTACATAATAGAAACATTTTTTCATACATTTTTGTTTGTTTTTAATTTTTTGTTTTTTAATCCTCAGAGGATTAAAACTCACACACCAATAATAATAATAATAATAATAATAATGATAAAAAATTATAATTAATTGTAATTATAATAAACAATTTATATAGAGATTCCCATTACTATTTCCATATTAAATTTATTAATTAATATAATATATATTTTTATTATATATATATATATATATTAATAATAATTAATTAATAATTTATATAATTAATTAATTAATTTTTGTGACGTAACGAATTAATGAGATTGAGCCAACTCAAAAATATATATAAAATTATGTAGTTATGTATAAGTAATAAACAAAGAGAGTGGTTTCTTTATACATATAATTAATTAATTAATTAATATAATTATATAATATATATTTTATTTAATTCGTTTTTAATTAATTTATATATAAAGTCTAGATTTTTGTTTTTGTTTTAATTTTTTGTGTGCGTTAGAGATTTTATTTTTTATTTACGTTTCGTTTAAAACTATAATAAAATAATTTTGGTAGAATTATTTTGTTCATTAATTAGATTTTTAAATTTTTTTTTATAGTGGTAACTATTATTATTATTATTAATAATTGATTAAATTTTTGTTTTTTGTGTTTTTTTGTAATTTATATTGTATTTATTTATTGAAACCACGATGTCTTTCCATATTTAATTAAACGAAAAATTTTAAAATAAATTATAATATATTTGTTTGTTATATAATATGTATATTTAATTTGTTTATAATAAAAATATATTTAAATATTTATTTTTTTTGTTTGTTTTATATTCTAAAATTCTAAAATAAAAATATTTTTCTTTTGTTTTGTTAATTAAATATATATATATATATATATATATATATATATATATATATATATATATATATATATATATATATATATATATATATATATATATATATATATATATATATTTTAAATTTGTGTAACTATTTAGTTTATATTATAAATATATTTTAATTTAGAAAATTATATATGTAACTTTAATTATAAGTATATATATATTTTTTGATTATTTATATATAGTTTAGATGTGAAATTAATTAGAATTATAATAATATAAAACAAATCGTAAAAGATTTCAGCTAATAAAATGCGCGATTCATAATTTTTAAATTATTTATTGTCAGCTATTTAATAAATTAATTGAGTAAAATTATTATTACATATTTTGTTTTTTTTTTAAATATTTGAGTTACATAAAAATTTTCTAAATTTCCTGTAAGTGGATAGTAATTGGTATTAGTAGGTAAGTACATAGTTAGTAGGTTTTGTAGTGTGTGTGTAATTGTGTAGCGGGTTATTAAAATAAAATATATTTATTTTTTGGCAAAATTTTAATTTTGGTGTTATAATATGTTTTTTTTTTTATTTAGATTGCTAATAATAATAATAATAATATTTCTTTAATTTAAAAGCCAAGTTATATTAAATTATTTTTATTTTTGACAAGTGTTTTTATATAACATATATATATATATTTTTTTAATCAAGAGAACCGAACCTAAAAATAAATTAATTTAATTATTTAAAAAATTATATTATTTCATCCATTCTTTGAATATATATGTAAATACATATAAATATATACTTATTTTTATAATAATTTAATTAATTAATAATAATATAAATTTTTTCGTTAATATTTTTTTTTTATATAATTTAATTGAATTAAAAATAATTAATAAAGTTTGAGATTTGGAAGACCGAAATAAAATTAAAAAAAAATTCGACTAGGTAAAATTATACATAAATAATTAGTGCCATTTAATTAAAAAAAAAAATTAAAAATCGAAATAATATTTATATATATATAATTTAATTAATAATTTTGTGTTTTTATTTTTTATTATTGCTCACAATCAAAAATATTTTTTTTTAATGATAAATAATTTTATTAATTATAATTTTTTACATTTATATAAAAATTTGTTTTGCACAAAAAAATAATTCTATACATTTTAACTTTATTAATATAAATATTTATATAATTTCTTGTTTTGAAAAAAAAAAAAAAAAATTTTTGTTTAAAATAAAAAAATTAATTTATATATTATTAATAATAATAATAATTATAATAAATTTAATTACTCATCTATTAACAAGTAGTCGTTTTGTTAATTTTTTTTTATTTTCATTTTTAAATATTTTTTTTAAAATTTTTATTTGTTTTTTTTTTTATATAAATTCATTTTATAACAGTGTATCGTTTCATTATTTTTTAAATTAAACATTTTTTGGTTGTTTTAATTAGTTATTATCAATAATTGTTTTTTTTTTTAAATTTATTATTTTGTTTATTTATTAAAGGTTTATGTTAACATTGGTTTACTCTGAAATATAACTACCTATATTTATTTATTTATTTTTTTTTTGTTTAATTAATTTTATTTAATTTTTTACCTTTTTTGTTTATTCTTTACGTATGATTAAAAATTGTGATAAATTGATAAATTGGATTATATAATATAATATATAGATTTTTTTGGATTTTTCAATTTTATTAATTTTTATAAAAAAAAACAAATTAAAAATAAAACATTTAAAAATTAAATAATATAATATATATATATAAATTCGATTTCTAATTAATTAAAAAAATAATTAAAAATAAAAGCATTGTGTTAACTCCAATATAATATATTAAATATATATATATATATATATACATTAATATAATAATAATTATTATTATTAATTAATTGTTCCTAATTTTGATTGTTTTTAAAAATAAATTAAACAAAACATATTTTGTTCGTGTGTGAAACCTAAAGCTGTTCAATAGAGCGATTGCATTTCGACAAAAAATAATTATAAAAATAAAAATAATGAAATAAAATTAACCAAATTAATTAAACTAAATCCGGTGTTTGTTAAATTATATAATAAATTTTACATTTTTTTGGATTTTTTTGAATTTTTTTTTTAAAGTTTTTTTTTTTATTTAAGATCATAATCATCTAAATCACAGTCGCAATCGCATCCCTCTAAGCATTCCGAACATTCTAATTCACTATCTTGTCAGTAGAGCCACGAGACAGGTACCCATTGCGCGGTCGAATGAACTTTTTCTATAGCATCCTCTAATTTTTGAATTGTTTCGGCAATATCATTATTGACGATGGTCAAATCGAAGAAGTGGCCGTACGCCTGGCGCAACATTTCCGATTCCTTTGCGAGACGTTCAAGACTGCCATCATACTAAAAACAAATAAAAATTTTATTTATAAATTTTTAACGATATATTCTAGGGTCTTCGTCAGGCTATACATTTGTACTACTCACGTCAGCTATGTTTTGTAGCGATGGGGCCGCTATAAAAACCACATACGGTGTAAATTCAGCGGTACGTAATATTTTTAATGCTTGCGGTTCAACATCTAATATCGCCATTTTACCCTCGGCATGTATACGCCGTATAGTTTCCAATTTTGTACCGTACATTGCATCCTCGTGCGTACCATATTCTAGATATTCGTTGGCCGCTATATCGGCCATCATTTCATCGTGCGATACAAAATAATAATTACGACCGTTTTCCTCGTCGGGTCGTGGTGGTCTTGTTGTATCTATATATTTTTGACAGATAAATAATTAAAAAGCATTAATTAAAATTTTAAAATATATTTGGAGTTTTATTTTCTGTTTGGTTGATTTGCTTTGTGTTCATGCACCAACCGAGACAAAAAAAAAACTTTCTTAATCAAAAAGTTTTTAATTACTTGCGTGTTTCTTTTTCTTTTGTCGAGAAAATTAATTTTTAAATTATTTTACTTACGGGGAATTGGATACGCATATTTATCAGGATATTTAGCTATAAGGGTATTTTTGATATGACGTCTTCCTACACCGTGAGCTCCAAGTAATACAAGAGTTCTTCGTTGGAATGCTGGATCACCAACTGTGAATAAAATTTAAAAATAAAAATTTTAATTAGCCACGTGGTCTGTAATTAATAAATATCTAAAAAATTAACTCGAAATCGAATTGTGAATGTGTGAGATATTATGTAGAAATCGGTATTTTGGACGTAGACCGCGAATTTCCTTAGTTTTGAAAATACGTTCAATAAATGTGTTTTGATTAGTGTGTTGACATATTTTTGAGGCATCCTGCCAATAGTCCTCAATAAACTCAACATTATGGCATAGTTTATATTATAGACAAATAATTTGATTATTGGAAAGAGACCAATCCATATTGGATTAGATCTGTTAACAATCAACATCGATGCAGTCTTAATGTTTGGGGTACGCTGCTTATAGGGTACAAATGTGGCATCAGTTAAATACCACGCCACCACAGTTCAGATGAGTTTCGTCAGAAAACTTAAACACTGTGTTTCCATCATTATGGATCTTTATACTATACTCGTTACGATCGATCCGAAGATATGTATGTGTTGAATAATAATATTTGAATGTGATACAGAACAGGATACAACAAATCCCTTTCAATGGAGTGAAAAACTGAAAATCTCATACGAGAATCGGTAGTGCTTGCTCCTTACTACGACTATAAAACGAACCATTGAATGAAAAGTGCAATCGTTCAATAAATATTGAACAAATCCTTCACAATAAATTGATAAATTGTGTAAAGCCATGATGCGGAAACTAAAATTATCCAAAACAGTCAAAACAAAATATACCCCAGCCGCCCACAGTTGTAATAGACAAACTACCCTTGAAAATTAAAGTATTTCTGGGAGAAAAAAGAAGAGCGGGCATATTATGGCCAAAAATATCAGACGTTCACTGTGAAACTAGGAACAATCTCAGTCAGCATCTAAAAGAGAGAATAAATTAACGAATATGAAAGATGAATTAAATAAAAGTTTGAATGACCAATTGTGCTGATTCTTCCAATCAGTACCGCAGGTGAAAAATGGATTAGAAATTATGAAAGCTCGAATATTGCTGGAGACTGGGTTAAACAGTGGAAGCGTAACACCGTTATATAGTCTATAATGATTTCTCATACCGCCTTTATAAACGTTATCATGCAAGACTTCTTCGACCGTGTAAGACAACATAAACATAACTCCCAAATTTTATAAATTAAATTTCAATGCGATTTCATGGTAGGGTAGCGGTTCCCTTATATTTTATTTTTTGTGTAAAATTTTGGTAATCGGATAAAATTGTTTCGTACGACAGAGATTTCGTTTTCAGAGAAAATGTGAAAATCCGCCACTGTATAGTCCCTGATAAAAAAATGCATTTTATAAGTCAGCTATTCTCAAAATGTGGGTCGCGACCCAAAAGAGGGCCGCCTGATTGGAAATTTGAGGCCCGTGTTTTTTAGTTGTTAATTTTAATATTATCCAGTATCTTAAATGGTCCTTAGGCCTAGCAACTATCTAACCGATTTTCTTTAATTTCACGAACTACGAGAGTTCTTTTCGGATTTATCGAAATTTACGATTTATGTTCGCAACATCGATAAAAATTAAACTTAAATTTTGGGATTAATGAATTTTGAAAATTACAGATTTTAAACAATAAACAAGCCTTCATTTAATTCTGAATTTAATAAAAATTGCCACGGATTTTACATTTTTCTATCTTTCAATTTATTATATTTCGATCTAATCTAAAAATAGGTAAATTTTGTGCACAAATTTTGAAATGTTGAGAGTTCTGGAAATAAAATTTGAGATTATTTTGAACTTTAGAATTTTACAATTTTGAATTCTAAATGTTAATTTTAATTATCGGAATTTATTTTTGGAATTTTGAACCCCTAAACAAGGGGTTTTAAAAATTCAACTTTAAAGGCAATTTTACAATTCTGAATTTGAAATATTAATTGACATAAATGGAATTTCGAATTTTAAAAGTAATGACGACCCTTAATTAATCTTCTAAAAAAGGATATAGCTTTAGTGTGGTCTCCATTTTGTGACGAAGCATTACATTTCTCAAATCTACAATTATCAAGCCTCCACTTTTACAATTTCCTAGATTTGATAACACTTTCATAATAACGACAGATGCAAGCGATATAGCTATCGGATCAGTCCTTACTCAGATTTTTGAGGCCGCGATGAATTACCTATTGCTTTTGCCAGTCCCACTCTTATATTACAAATTATACGACATTAGGTTTAGCGAATCCAGATAACTATATTTTTTTTTGATACTCTCCCTCATCCGAAATCGATATTCAGAATTTGAATTGGTTTGTGAAATGTTAGTCACAGTAAAAATTTAAATTTCGACTTAATATTTTTTTTGATTTTTAAAATTTAACTGAAGTGTCAAAATTTGGTATTTTTATAAATCTGAATTTAAAGTAAAATTTCTGGATTTATATTTTTCAATATTAAAATTAAAATTACGTAATCGATCAAATTCTTTGTTTATGATCCACGTAAAAAATTCAGAATTAAATTTATTAAACTTCGATAAAAATTTAATATTTGGGATTAATGAATTTTGAAAATTACATATTTTAACCAATCTGAACATTTAACAACATTCCATATTTTTTGGTTTTTAGAGATTTCTAAATATGTACTTTACATTTTGTGTGCTATTATCTGGCACAATTTGACTGAATAGTTTTTTTAAACTAATGATTAGTTTATTAAACTATTCATAAAGTATCAACTAATTTTAATTTTCAGAATTCGTATGCATTCCAATTGTTGTTGGCAAACTAAAATAAAATGACAAGTAGTACGAAAAAAAACCTTGCGAGGAGACTTTATTTAATTAGACAATTGCTGGTTAATAACGAGAATCATATGAGAAAAGGTTTGAAGATGTTACATCAAGTCGCGGAATCCGTACGTTCGTCGTAAACATGTCTACCACACAAGGCTTGAAACCATGGCTGCATCAATAAAATTTTGCTCCTACACTTATTTATAGCTCTGTATTTCAGTCATATGGATAACTGATCGAAGGTAGTATACTTGCTCCATTGATTGAAATGCGGTTTTGTAATTTGTGTAGTACATTGATAAGTACTATTCCATAATACATGAACCGATGTTTCTTTAAAAATTGCAATTAAACAAGCATAATGGTATATCTAATAGCATTTTTTTTTTTTTTTTTTTTTAATAGGACTTGGCATAGACACTTTTACGGTCCATAGCCTTACCTTACATTCACACAACATTCATTCAATCCATTCATTCATCCCATTCACACAAGTACAGTATACCACCTGCGCATTGCATAGCTCCATGTCACCCTGTACAGTGACATGGAAGATGGGTCGGCCCATGAGTTCTACATTCCAACAAAGGGTCATAGATGTTTTCAATTCAATCACCGATCGTAATCGGGAGATGAAAAATCCCTTTTGCATCCCGCCTCCGTTGGGATTCGAACCCGGTACCTCCCGATCCAAACGTATCTAATAGCATTCAACGAAGACATTTGAGTAGTACAATGAAGGTTGTAAGATAGACTACAAAATATATTTGGCAAAATTCTTTTTAAAGCCCGATTTACATTTATAAACCAATTCTGAGTAGAAGCCTGGTTTGATTAGAGATTTATTTGTTTTCAAACAATATTTCTGCCTCACTTTCATTGAATTAACAATTATTTTGATGATAATGTAATCAACTTTTTATGTTCTGCGAATTTATTATTTGCGAAAAATTCATAATATATTTCACCTTGTATGAACCACAGATTTAAGAAACCGACCTGTTCGTGGCACGTTTTATTCGCCATGTTTGAATCATTCCTTAATTTGTCTTGCGAGTTATGTAGAAGATTTTAAATTTTCAGTTGATTTGCATTGAACGTTTAAAACGTTAAATTAACTGTCAAATTGTGTACATATTACAGTATGTTTTAGAGGTTGGTTGATTGTATATACATATGTTTATAAGCTACTAACTTTAAATTTGTTATGCTTTTGATACAATCAACTGGTTGGAAAACAAATTAAATTATCGTTCAGCTTGAATGAATTTTTGTTAGGAAAAATTGTTTGTACGATGTAAGGAAATTGATTGTAAAAAGATAAGGAAGAACCAACATTTCTGCTGCCGGGAATAATATGTTCGTTTTCATTCAGATAAGTGCAGCATTATTGGTAACATACAAATAAATTTACAATGACTAATGAGTTTAAGCATATTTCGTGCAACGTAAAGTAGGTCCTTACAACACAAATACATATCAAGAGACTTTTACATATGCTAATAAGAGGAAAACCTGCGGAAGCCTCGAAATAAATTAGTAGCGTGTTACTTTAATTGAACATGAATCCTAAATTAATTGGTTATTTCTTATAGTATAACACCTCCTTGCTGACAGAGATTCTAAACTTGGTCATTTCACAAATAAAAATCAAGCGTATAAAATATTTTATACAATCGTCGTATTAGAACTCATTTTCGCCCCAATTTCTTGATCCGAAAATGAAGTTTTACAAAAAGAGTCAAGGGAAAAATTGAACTTTCGCTAAGATTCAAAGAATAATTTTTTAAATTGAACAGTTTATTTTGACCAACATTGAGTGCTTTGATATACAAACATGAAACGGTTGCACTTTTAGAACCAGCGCAAGATCGGCGCTCAATAGTGCGTACCTTCTAATTCAGGTAAATCGCTCCACTTAACCGTTAAAGAAAAGTTGAGCGGCCAAAATTCGGTAAAGCTAAAATGTCATGAGCGAACGTATTTTTCACACTCGGATATTGTACTAGCTATCGAAAAAAAAATGGTGATATTTTAACGATTCTAAGTAAAATGAAATAGAATCGAGCAGCTCACAATAGAAAGTACGGAGTTCAATATGAAATAGAATACAATTCTATTCGTGGAGAACGAGAAACCAACGTTGGTCGAGTACATACATATATAGAAAATGTGATGGTAGAACATTGATTTGGGACCGAATGATTTTAATCAGGAACCATCTTTAGTTAAAGACTCGCCAACCTCATTATACCTTGTAATGGTATCCTCGTAATAAAGTATAATCGAAGACTCTTGCAATGTGAATAGTAAGTAACTCGATTTGCGAACTCTCATTAAACCATTTTTAAAGCTGTATAAGATCAGTTAGGTAATTATAAATTGATTTGGTATAGCTTTCCGAATCAAAACAATCCATGAACTCTGCTAATTGCTCCAGGAATACAAATCAATTCTGGACATGATTTATGCAATACGACGGTGAGCAGTCTATTTGGTTAATTATCAATCCGTCATTTCAATACCTGTACATTGTTGCCTTTCGTTCACTCGTTCCGTGTTTTTTATACGATTCATAGTTAATGGAAAAAATTCAGAATGATGTTGCTCCCATCTATCGTTGAAAATGGCAGATATTTGACTTGTCAAACATTCTGGGTTTATAAACAAATTATTCGGAATTAAATTAATTAATTTTTTTTATTTTCTACCCCAAATTTTATTTAATTTATCTTGATCAATTTAATTTTTATTTCAATATGGACAAAATGACATCCATTCTAATTATTTTGTCACGTTTAACAAATACTATTAGGGTTAGAAAAAAATCAGAACGAACGAATGCAACACTGAACTCACATTTACTATCTAAGCTCGTAGGGAACATAATGAATATTGATAATATCACAGCCAGAAAAATTAACGAAATTTAGCAGTTCACAACGTTCCCTTTTGAAAGAGGTAGTTTAAAATTAGTTCGACAAAAAGAGAGAAACTAATTATTTGGCATTTTGTTTACGGCGGTTGGGAGTGTTTTCTTGACGGGATAGTATTAGAATTGGAAACTTCAGCAGTAATAAAATCGTTCAATTTTAAGCATAATTTTATAAAAATCGCGAGTTCGAACACCTATTACAAATTCAAGTGCCAGTATACTAAGGCTGCCAGGCGTCCGGTTTTGGGAGGGACTTTCCGTATTTGTTCTTCCCGATAAAACTGCCCTTTCCAGTTCTTTTTGACTTTTGAATAATTGTAACTGGAAAATAGGAGAAATTTTAAATCAAGTATATAGATGATAGAAATAGGCCGCTTTCTTTGAGAATTTTAAGCAATTTACTTACAAATTTTAATTCTATTTGTCTTCTTAGAAATAAATTTATTGTACCACCAAGCACAATCGGATGCAATAAATTTCTTTTTTGAACAGATGATCGTATTGGAAACCTATAGTACATGGAAATTTTATGGGTTAA
Organism: Tipula unca; assembly: GCA_951394425.1. Lineage (NCBI taxonomy): Eukaryota > Metazoa > Arthropoda > Insecta > Diptera > Tipulidae > Tipula > Tipula unca. Next base: position 39,490,868 of record OX596381.1, read on the forward strand.
ATTGAACATTTCTCCACGCAATTGTGGAAGCCTTAAAATCCTGAGAATTTCCTAGTTTTGAAGGCCTTGACCGAATTGGAAACCGACAAAATGGAAATTTACGAAATTCAGTTGAACTTTTAATTAAATTGTAAATAAACTCTTCACATAACTAAGGGAACCTATAGAAATTCACACTGATGTTTTATTTGAAGCAATTTCCATTCGGTGGTCCAAAATGAGGTGGTTGCAATTCAGTCAGTGGATTTAGAGCGCCGATGAATTCAGACAAATGTTATGATTCAGTTGAAGTTAAAGTAAATCTTTTATATCACTTTGAGAGAAATTTTACTTTTTAAATCCGGAAAATGGTAATTTTTTGAATTTAGCTGAAATTCCCAAATTAGTGATCCCCAAATCACCTGGAAGGCCTGGGAGCATTTTTATTTTATGTTTAGTGTATGCAAATTTCTACTCAATCTAGTTCAAACAATAGGTGTCTTGCTTTAGTAAAACACGGTTTATTGGCTTAACTGATTTAAATTTGTCCCAAAGCAGTAGCAAACATATTTGTTTATATGTTGGCAATATTATTATTGGCAAAAGACACTCCACCTCACTCAAATTAAATTTGCAAATGAAAACTTATACAACAAATTGTACGCTTGATATGTCAATTTGCTTTTGTTAAAATTTGGTGCTCTGATCAATATTAAGCTAAACATTTTGCTTTATGCAATGTGATTGTTCTTGAAAATTTACCTAAGCAAAATGCATATAGTCTATTAATCATGCGAAAAATTCTTAAAAGTTCATTGCGGTTGAAAACAGCTGATTTCTATATTTTTTATAATTTTTCGATATTTTTCGGCCGGAATTTTATGTTTTGAGATTTCACGATTCAGTATTTGAAGTTTTCAAAATTTCATATTTGGGGATTATTTTTTTTAGAATTTAAACTGTCGGAATTATGTCGTCTAATTTAAATCTGACCCCACTTCTACGTACCCACTCGACTTAAAACTTTGCACATGTAATTCGTAATGACGTATAATTCCGATGGCAATACCTATATTTCCTTGTGGAGGATCTTGTTTTAAATAAACTCGAATGAAATTCATTAGCAACTATCATGAGAGTGTTGGTTGACGATTAAGTTATGTTTAATTTTATCGGAGCTGGTTGTGTTACGGGTTCCACCGCACATCATCTCCAAGAGTTAAGAGAAACGAGTACATATGTAGATTTTCATTTTAATATAACATAAACCAGCTTGTGTTTGTAATATTTTCCGTGAAATATGGAGATTTTCTGAGAAAAGCACCGCACTGGATAAACGGAAGTTATTCGTGGAATTTTAGAATGTATGAAACCGAGAAATACGGCTGTTTCGGCTTGTATATATGTAGACTATGACGGCTATCACATAATTCATTCTAAATCATAATACAATTTCCGCAGTTTAATTGTTCAAGCTGGCATTTATACCTATGGCATCTAAGGTCTTCGCAGCTATACAAAATCATTTAATTTAGAATAAATTCTGACGCCGTATTACGTGAGCTATGTATTCTCGTGAAGTCCAAAATCCATTTTAAAAACAAGAAACGATTTTTTTAGGACATACTTTCATAAATATATATAAACGCTTGAAGTTTGTCCTAAATCCAAAATACTTTATTTGAATTTCTGGAAAATACTTCACTTTAAGGTGAGGATTAGCAGATTTAGAACAAATTAGGTCTAATGAGAAGTTTCCGAGTGGTTGCCAAAGCATACATAGAACGGTTACGGTTCGTTGTGATACCACAGGATATTACTTCCATTTTACCTCCATGGGAACCAATCTGATATGCTTCTGCCTTCTGTATGCTAATACTGGTCATTAACATATAGGAAGTGAACCAAAGTCTCTTCCTTCTCCCATCCATTCCGTTTCGACAGAAGTCATTTGCTTCCAGACCTAGCCTCCTCGCATGTTTTTCGAAAAGGCAGTGCTCTGTAAGTATCCCCATCACCGTTCTTAAATCACGTCGACGTAGGCAGATTAAGTTTTGGAGCGCCTCAAGTCCAGTTTAACTAACTTACGCTACAAATAAAGTTGTCCCCTTAAGCCTGCCCTTTCCGGTTGCAGTTGGAGAGTCGTACCATGCGTGGTCCTAGTGGTCGGGTGACTACTCAAACTATCCGGATGTTGAAATGCTCACTCCTCTCGTTAAGAGAAGATTGGCAATCCAACGCCACCCTTTACGCCAGGGAAAGTTATGCTAGCGGGTTGATAGTTGTCTGGCGGATACTACATTATGTCTCAACCATGTCGGGACCTCTTCAATCGCTATCACCTCCGCTTGGTACACACTGCAGTAGCCAGTGAGACGAACGGAAATATTTACGTTCGGTTTATCACGGAAGACTTCCTCTTTTACTTTATCGTCTAGCTTGGAGCCGTCTTTGAAAAATTGAATAGTTTCGGATTCCGATAGTGATCCGCTCTTCCAAGACTCTTTTTTCGTAGAAATCTTAATTTATCAGAAAAGATAGCGTAATGTCGTTTAAGGTAGGAGAATCCCTAATGGAATATTTTGCGTTTACTCATAAATAGTACCAACTTAGTTTAGCACGGGTTGATTCCCAGTCCTTATCTGCTGGCCCATCTCATAATTTTTGGGAGCGCTTTCTGCAATTCCCCTTTAATCGTGCTTATATAAGTATTTCCCAGAGACAGCTATCGCTACGTCGACAATCCTTCCAAATTTGCCTTTGCCCTCACGTTGTTGAAAACGTCTTCAATATCGACGAACAAGCTTGTCACTTAATGGCGAGACGCATTACCAGACTAATAGTCACAAAACAATAATTTTTTGAAAATTTGTCATCGGAGCCAAACCATGTTTTATAAAATAACACGGACAGATTTGGAAAGCATCATAAACCGTGGTTTATCCCCTTTCCGAGTAATATAGTTACTTTATGGCCAAATCTCTGACTTTTCTGTTATTTGTCAAAGTCATTGCTTACAATACTTGCCGTTTCTTTAGAATTTTAATTAACAAATTTATTGCTGTGGAACCTCTTTTATTCTGTAATTCTACATTTTTTCTTTTAATTCGTTTGTGTAAAATTTATTTTACATAATATGTATTCTAAATTCAGGTAAATCTGAATGAACGTTAATTTGCTTTATAATTTTTTTGCAAAATATTTTCATAGCGAGCTGAAAATTACAGCGGACTGTATAATTACTCGTAAGTGTGACTACAAAAATTTACAAAAAAGGCATGGAATTAGGCACCTCAGTATTGTTGGAAAACAGGTGTCTGCTAATGGCGGTGCTGCTACTCTTTATTCATAGAAACATTTTCAAAATTTGTAACAGACGAAAATTTAACTGTGGAACAAATTTATAATGCCGATGAAACAGGCATTTTTTGGAAATGCCTTGCGCGTAAGCTTTTGGCGATAGGCAAAAGTACAAAACCACGAGCACTGAAAGAAATTTGTCAGCTTCCAGTTGTATATAAAGCAATCAAAAAAGCCTGGATATAAGTGACTGGACATAAGACCTGACTAGAGTTTATGGATCGACCCAAAAACAAAATTGTGATTTTTTCAAAATGGAATCAAAGCAAAAATCTCAAAAGTGATAAAATTGTATTCAACGTTGGTTTCAACAACGAATTCTTCGCCAATAGTTTCAGATCCTGGGTCTGTTGTTGAATTGTTCACAGTGACTGATACAGATGACACAACGGCACCTGAAAAGTAGGATTATCTATCAGTAATTCTTAACAGTAGCATTGAAAAGTGATTGAAACTATCTTTAGATGGATCATCAGTTGTAAATAAATTAAACGCATATACAATGTCAGGAGTTATTTCTGAGGATTTGAATTGAAGAATGTATTAGATTGTTTAAAGACAATACGACCGATCGCAACCGAAAGTGAACGCATTTTTTCTTTGGCTGGTAACGTGGTTTGTCTGGCAAGAATATTCACATTATCTGTTTTTGAAAAGTTATTTGTTAAACCAATGAATTATATAGCATAAGCTCGGGTAGAACTACCCGAGTTTGCTTCGCCAAAAAGGTCGATCTTATGAAAAAGGTCGAGTTTCATAAACACTAGACCTGGCTATGGATTGGCTTGAAAACCACTTCGGTCCAGAAGCTCGTGCGCATTATGAAAAAGTTGGTCTTCCGAGAAATTCCAAAATAATTTTATTATTTGATAATTGCTTGGCTCACCCTGAATAGGCTAAGAAACGATAATGTACATGTAATGCACCTACATTGATACAACCTATGGATGTGATGCGGAGTTTAAAATGCCATTATCGGAATGAAATGACACGCAAAATTACCAGTATATATGTAGGTACTAGCGAGGGCATTCTCCCTCTTCAAAAATCTTTTAACATAAAGGTTTTATTTGGTGCGTTTTTCCAGCTTGGAATGCAATGACTCAGTGTTGCAATAAAGCTGGTACAACATTTGGCCGGTTTTGTAAATGCGTTGGAAGCAAGAACAGTCAATTTACGACTTAGCTAGTGTTGCATGTATCGATGAAACTTGCACTCGGGAAGATATAGCCAATTGAATTAATTGTGACCACAATGAATCACTCGAGATCAATATTAAGTACATAGTTATGTAGTATCATATCTCGTAATTAATCAAGTCATGACGATCCATGAAGCGCAAGGTTTAACATCACCAAATGTGATATGTGTAAGAACTAATCCGAAACCGCATGAATTATTTGACAGTGTGCCTCATGCTATAGTTGCTATATCACGACACACACGTTCTTTTAAATATTTTTCACCAGTTAAGAATGACAGACTATACACTTGTGGCGAAGGCTTGATCTTACACAATTATAAGAAATCCGAGAAATTCTCCAGAACGTGAACAAGATGGCATCAAAAGCTTTTAAATTTTTCAATTTTGTTCTGAAAACTAATTATTTAATTTACGTAATTGGTGAAAGCTGATTACGTGATTACGCTGTTTTTTCAAAAGTGAAAAAAAATCAGGAGGCGGTGTACTTATTGTAGCGTATTTAATGATTTCCAGTATTGCCATAAATTTAACTCCATCATCTATCGAGCACGTGTGCGTAAAAATCAAAATAAATCAGACGAATCTGTTTATTTATATACAGCCTACATTCCACCGAGTTCGTGTAGTGAAATATACGGCAGATGCAGTGATGCAGCTGACGAATTAATTAATCTCACTAAACCAAATGACTTAGTCTTAGTACTAGGTGACTTTAATCTTCCAAATGTAATGTGGAATTATGATCAAGATATGGATTCTTTTCTACCATGCAATATCACATCAGAATCGGAATATGTCTTTCTTGATGCTATGTTTGGTTTTAACCTAAAGCAAATCAACAACATAGCCAATGCTCTTGAGAGAATATTAGATTTATTCTCCACAAATGATGCAGATATATTTAAAGTGACAGAATCACTCAATTCATTTGTTGTTAATGATGTTAACTACAAATCTATGGAAATAGTTTTTGATTCAAATGAAATTAAGTCAACAACATCCGGGCATCATATGCATACCACCTATACTTTTAAAAAAATAAACCACACTGGACTTCAGCAGTACTTAGAAGGTAAACAATGGGACGCTGCTTTAAATACTAATGATGTAAACCAAGTTGCTAACAAATTCTACCAAATTTTATTACAAGGTTTTGAAACTCACATTCCATTGTGCTGGAAAAAATCTAATATTCATCCTCCTTGGTTTGACGACCATCTGATTAATCTGAAGAACCGTAAATCTAAAGCCTATGTCAAGATGATTAAAAGTGGTTTAGAATCGGATAGGACTGCGTTTCTCCAATCTAATGAAGAATTTGATACATACTTCACGGAAAAGCACCTCTCATATATTGCAGATATACAACGAAGCATTACAACCAACCCTAAACAATTCTGGAAATACTTTAGATCCAAACGAGTAATTGATGGTTATCCAACTAATATGTGTTTGAATGATATTACAACATCAGATCCTAAAAAAATTGCTGACATATTGGCGGATTTTTTTCAATATGTATACAAACCTAAAAACAGTAATTGGTTTACCACTCAATTAAACGTAAATAATAATGTCCTTATCAGTTTACCTGTTATTAGTGAAGAGGATATTTTATATGCACTTAATCAGTTTGGTGACGGATGTGGGCCGGATAATATTCCAACGTCTATATTAAAAAAATATGCTAATATTTTAGTAAAACCATACAATCTCTCGTTAACATCCGGAATATTCCCTGATACACGGAAAATATCTAAAGTTACACCTATATTTAAATCGGGTAAAAGAGAAGACATCACCTGTTATAGAGGGATATCAACCACTTCAACCATAGCAAAATTATTCGAACAGGTTGTATGCAACAGCTTTAAAGGAATCCCAGCTCAACATATATCACTCAATCAGCATGGGTTTATGCCTAGAAGATCTACATCTACTAACCTTGTTGAATTTACCAACAAAGTTATTAATGAAATTGAAAACCGCAACCCAGTAGACGTAGTGTTTACTGATTTTAGTAAAGCATTTGAGTCAATCTGCCATCACAAGGCTCTAGAAAGTCTTTACAACTTTGGCTTTGCATCCAACTTCATTAAATGGTTCAACTCATATTTGTCTAGTCGCGTACAATATGTGTCAATTGGAAGCGAAAAATCTAAAATAATCAAAGTAACGTCAGGAGTCCCTCAGGGTTCCCATATTTGAACATGGATTTTTCTCGTTTTCATAAATGGAATAACTGAAGTCATAAAATACTCTAATCTTCTCATGTTCGCAGATGATATAAAAATCTATCATTCAATTAAAGATATACATGACACAAAAATATTACAAGAAGACATCGAAAGATTCAGTGAATGGTGCCACAAAAATTTTTTGCTGTTGTATATTGACAAATGCAAAGTAATGTCTTTTCATCGCAAGAGAAAACCGATTAACTTTGCTTATAGCGTTAATAATACGGAACTGCAAAGAGTTAAAGAAATAATCGATCTAGGTGTCACATTCGCTGAATATGAGTTTTAACAACCACATTGACAAATGCATTGCTAAAGCAAATTCTATGTTTGGTTTTGTTAAGCGTTGGACTGGTGAATTTACAAGTTTGTCAACTTTATTTTCACTTTATTTTGTGTATACCGGGTGTTTCATTTAAACTGAGACGATCAAATATCTCGAAAAATAGCCACTCTACGGAAAAAATGTCCATAATCAAAATTTAATCATACCGCGGGGGAAATACGTTAGTTCAAAAAAAATAGTCCCCCACCCCCGCTTTGTAGGTGGGGCGGGGGTAACTTTTAAACCAAGATAGGAAGCCATATTTTTTATTGTAGATACGGATTCTACGACTAAAAGTACGTATGATTTGAATGAAATATTTTGTTCGGTTCATGATAGATGGCGTTGTAATCGACGAAATACAATTTTTTCAATTTTTCCTTCTTAGAACACACGCATTCGATTCTGCAATACGTTTGAAATAAAAAACATCACGTTTTCATTGGAAATACTCGAAATTCGTCATCAAAACAATTTATTCAGTATGTGATCTACCCATTTAACGTTTGTGTTATTTCTTATCTTCATGTTTTTCGTAATTGCAAAATAAACGACAAAATACTTTAGAATGGAGCGTTTAACTGTGCCAGAGAAAATTGAAATGGTTCTGGTTTATGGAGAAGCTGGCAGAAATCTTGAAAATGCTGTTGCTATTTGCGCTCAACGTTTTCCGAATAGGATTGGTTCACGTGCTTCATTTGGCCGTACTATCAAACAATTTATTACTGATGGAAATGTTCAACCGAAAAAGAGGACCCGTAGAGCAACAGTCACTGGAGAAAATAATGAAATTGCTGTATTGGCAACAGTGGCTCATAATCATCATATTAGTACACGAGAAATAATTCGCGAATCCGGATTGTCCCTCACCAGTGTTTGGAGAATTTTAAAACGGCACAAGTATCATCCATATCATGTATCTTTACACCAAGATCTTCATAGCGTTAATTTCCAAAATCGGGTAACTTTTTGTCAATGGGCACGTGAACAAATACAACAAAACCCCAATTTCTTTTGTTGCGTAATGTTCTCCGACGAATCGTCTTTTACAAACCATGGAAGGGTTAATCGACATAACATGCATTATTGGACTGTTACAAATCCGCATTGGCTTCGTCAAGTTGAACATCAGCGTCCTTGGACTGTCAACGTGTGGTGTGGAATAATTGGCAACAAACTCATAGGCCCCCACATTATTGAAGGCAACTTGAATGGTCAAATGTACCGAAACATTTAGGAAAATGAACTGCCAATATTACTTGAAAATTTGAGCTTAGAAGTGAGACGGAACATGTGGTTTCAACATGATGGTTGTCTTGCACACTATTCGTTGATGGCACGTGAAATACTTGATCGTGATTTCAATGGTCGCTGGATCGGTAGAACTGGTCCGATAAATTGGCCCGCCAGATCACCAGATCTTACTACACCAGATTTTTTTTGTGGGGCTACCTCAAAAACAAAGTTTACACACAAAAACCAACAACACGTGAGAACATGATTGAGTGAATCAGAAATGCGTGTGCTGAAATTCTACCAGACACACTTCTCAGTTGTGTACAATCATTTGAAATGCGGATTATTAAGTATTTCCAATGAAAACGTGATATTTTTTATTTCAAACGTATTGCAGAATCGAATGCGTGTGTTCTAAGAAGGAGAAATTGAAAAAATTGAATTTCGTCGATTACAACGCCATCTATCATGAACCGAACAAAATATTTCATTCAAATCATACGTACTTTTAGTCGTAGAATCCGTATCTACAATAAAAAATATGGCTTCCTATCTTAGTTTAAAAGTTACCCCGCCCCACCTACAAAGCGGGGGTGGGGGACTATTTTTTTTGAACTAATGTTTTTCCCCCGCGGTATGATTACATTATGATTATGGACATTATTTCCATAGAGTGGCTATTTTTCGAGATATTTGATCGTCTCAGTTTAAAAGAAACACCCGGTATAAGATTGCAAGTTGAATACGCATCAGTAATTTGGAGCCCGTATTATGCTAACCACATCAAAAGGATTGAACGCATTCAAAAGAAATTTATGATCTTCATTTTAAAGAAAACTGACGGGGGCTATGACCATAGATTACCGTTTCATGAGAATATAGCCCGCCTTCCACCATACACGACAAGATGTTTAGAGTATAAAATTTGCACTCTGGAAAATAGACGCTTATTTTTAGACTCAGCTTTCATCGGTAACATCTTGCTTGGCCTTGTTGATTCTCCCTACATATTGGAAAATACAGCTATCCATGTTCCAATAAAATCGGTGTGAAACCATCGGTTTTTGGAGATAGTACGCCACTCAACTAACTATGGTGAAAATTGTCCAATCAACAGACTGGCAAAATCATTCAACATCGCTGAAGAAAACTTTGACTTTTTCAATATAATTTTTTTGACAACTTCTAATCTGAAGTACTTAACTTTTAATTTTTAAAATTGTAAAATTTAAATTTTTTAATCTTGTGTGTAATAATCAATACTGAATTGATTATTTTTTTGCATATGAAATCATACTTGTAATGTACTAAATCGATTTCTTTAATATAAATAAAAAATCTCTTTCAAATCGTTGTGGGGTTTGGACGTGGAATCGGTGAAGTAAGCGATAAAATAAAAATAATCAAAAAGTGCAGTGACTGTAGTTTCTTTTTAATTATTTTATGTATGTACATATTGAACATAATGAAAAAAAAAAAAAAATTAAAAGTGCAGTGTTAGCTTTTATTTTATTTTATTTTTAAATTTATTTTATATACACTCCCGGCCAAAATTATTGGGTCGATGGGGAACATCAAATCCGGTCGGTAAAATGAGTGATGACGAGGAGCCATTTTCTTTCCAATGGCGCTCTAATCAGAAAAAATCCCAAGATACGTTGAGGAATTGTAATATACGAATGAGTGAAGCAGAAATGGATAATATCGATCCTTTCCAAAAGAGTCAGGTTCTACCGAGGTCTCCTACGAGAGCCTGTAGCACGTTCACCACGAAAATAATACCTACAGAACTTGTGGAGTTACCGAGAAATGCTTTTCCAGAGGACAACAATTGTTCTAAAAAAGAAGAAATGCGGTATCAGGAATTGCGTAAGGCCAATGCTGCATTGGATGAATCTAATAATTTAAATAAGCAATTAAATGATACAATTGCTTGGATTCAGGAACATATAAGGATTCTTGAAAACGAAGTTAAAGCTCTTAAAGCAAAGGAAAACGTTGATTCTCCTCCTACCCAAAAAGTAATGGAACAAGAATACCATACGGAGGAAGAAGAATTAGCTCACGAAACTGAGTGGATTAGAATCAAAAGTCAGAGAAAAAAAAGGAGAAGGAATGATACACCTACTCCTCCTCAACTAAAAGAGACAATTCCTAAAATAATCCAAAACAATCCAAAAAAACTACCTCCACCACCCCCAATAGTTATCGATGGAGTTAAAAACTATGATCTACTGTATGAGAAAATTAAAACAATAACTAAAACAGATAAGTTTAATACAAAATTTATGAGTGGAAACAACATCAAAATAAACTTAGCAGATGGTGAAACCTACAGAGAAATGACAAAAATATTAAGCGAAGGGGGACATTCCTGGCATACGTTTGAAAACAAACAAATCAAACCAATTAGGGTAATGGTTAAAAATCTGCACTCTACATGTAAACCAGGAAAAATAATTGAGGACCTGAAAGGAAAAGGTTTTAATGCAACTGAAGCATCAATTAAGCTAAAACGAAGAAGTAAGAAGCCTCTGAACATGTATATGCTGACATTCAGCGCAGATGATGATATTGAAAAAATACATCAAATCAAGTACATCTTGGGATGCAAAGTCAATATTGAGCTCCTAAGAAGATCTAGGCTTATACCACAATGTAAAAAATGTCAAGCATATGGACATACTCAAAAATACTGTAACAGAGAACCCAGGTGTGTCAAATGTACAGGTAAACACCATACTAGAGATTGTGTCAAACCCACAGATGTACAGCCTAGATGCGTACATTGTGGAGAAAACCATCCAGCTAACTACAGAGGATGCAGTGTTGCTATTGAATTGCAAAACATCAAAAATAAAAACATACATGCTAAAAATACAAATGTAATAAAGAAGCAAACTGTTGGAATAAACAGGCCCGAATCATTTAAAGGAGAGTTAAGGCGTAAAGCGTCGATAGCCTCTCAAGCAGAAGTGGGCAAAAAAACTTACGTTCAAGTAATGATGAATAACGAAAACAAACAAAAAACTCCTCAAACAGACGACATAAATCAAACGCTTAAGCTGATATTAAGCAAACTTAATACTTTTGATCAGCGATTACAGAAGAATACAGTACCAAGGGAGCCATCCCTAAACAAAACCATGTCTAACGACTTAAGGATTTTATGCTGGAATGCCAATGGACTCCAGCAACACCAACAGGAATTGCAAATGGTTCTGGACGCAGAGAAAATCGATGTCTGTCTCATCTCTGAAACTCACTTCGCTAGGCAATCAATTATCTAATTTAGAAATTATAAAACATATCACACTATTCACCCGGGAAATACTGCCAAGGGAGGTAATGCTGTTATAATTAGAAATAGTATTAATCACTTCGCGGAATTAAAATATGAAACAGAACAAATACAAGCAACAGCTGTTAATATCAAGACCAAAAATAACTCTATTAGTGTTATTGGAATTTACTGCCCACCGAAATACTCTCTAAAAGAAAAAGATTATCTTGAAAATACTCACTGGGGTTCTAGACTAACAACAACCAAAGAAAATTATCTAATGATACTAGTACTGATTATTCTCTCTGGAGAGCAACCAGAAGAATTAAAAGGCCAATAATGCAGATTCCTCCAATCAGAACAGAAGATAACAAATGGGCCAGAAATAACGAAGATAAAGTACGAAATTTTGCTGAATACCTGGAAAAAATATTTGAACCATATGATGACCAATCATTGGAAGCCGAAATAATAGCTGGAGAGGTTGTACAGGAAAGTGAAGAAATCCTACGAGTAACACCAAAAGAAGTCATGTATGAGATAAAAACAAACATGAATCCGAGAAAAACGCCGGGTTATGACCTTATCACAGTAGAAATTTTAAAAGAACTACCAAGGAAAGCATTATTTAAGCTCACCAATATTATAAATGCCGCCTTTCGATTGAAATATGTACCCATCTTTTGGAAAATTGCAGAAGTAATTATGATTCCTAAACCTGGGAAACCACCACACAAAACTGGATCATACAGGCCAATATCACTATTACCAGTTATGTTTAAACTCTTTGAGAAGTAATTAGTAAAAAGACTAAATCCGATAATTGAGAGGAAAAACCTGATTCCAAATCATCAGTTCGGTTTTCGCAACCAACACTCAACATTAGATCGCAACCAACACTCAACATTACACAGAATAACTAATATTATTGAAAGAGCATTAGAGGAGAAGAAAGTCTGCTCAACGATATTCTTAGACGTTGCACAGGTCTTTGATAAAGTTTGGCACGAAGGACTTAACTATAAGTTAAGAACTGTACTACCAATGCAATTCACTACAATATTAGAATCATACTTGAAAGATAGATTCTTTAGAGTAAAATTAGACGATTCCTATTCTGGATTGAAAGAAATCAAGGCAGGAGTATCGCAGGGCAGTGTATTAGGTCCTGTCCTATACCTATTGTACACTAATGATCTCCCTGTATTAGAAAACAACACTGTGGCGACATTTGCTGATGACACGGCAATCTTAGCTGTTGGAGATAGCAACGAATAATCAACTCATAGTTTACAGTTAGCTATTACTCAAGTACATAACTGGACCAAAAGATGGCGAATTAAACTTAACGAAACTAAATCAGTTCACATCAATTTTACAAACAAACGACTCGAACATATTCCGGTTACAATTAATCAAGAAATAATACCGTATGCCAACACGGCTAAGTATCTTGGCATGACACTAGATGCAAAACTACGATCGAAAGCACACGTCAAAAAGAAAAGTGAAGAACTGGGGCTTAAATATAGAAAGATGTATTGGCTGATAGGAAGGAGCTCCGCTCTATCAACATACAACAAACTTCTGTTATATAAACAAATATTAAAACCGGTTTGGACTTATGGTATCCAACTTTGGGGTTGTACCAAACAAAGTAACGTGGAAATAATCCAAAGATTTCAAAACAAAGTATTAAGGAACATCGTTGATGCACTATGATATGTTAGAAACAGAGACCTACATAGGGACCTTAAAGTGGACACTGTTTCAAAGGAAATCCAAAAATATGCAGTGAGACATAGGCAAAGGCTCGAACAACATGAGGCAACTAAGCTGTTAAACAACACAGATATTGTACGCAGGCTCAAACGAACTAAACCTTTTGAGCTGGTGTAATTGCTAGTGTAAACAGCGTAATGCTGATGTAAAATCCACAATAACGATGTGGTTTAATTCAATTTATCAGACACTATGGAACACCAGTGGGAAGAAGCCATAGATTAATACAACAAGTAAATTAAGTTAGAATAAAATTGCTCATTAGTCCAGGTGACTAGATTGTAATAATTGTTTATTTAAAATATTTAAATAAAATTGGAAAAAAAAAAAAAAAAAAAAAAAAAAAATATAAATAAATAAATAAATAAATTATATACATTTGTATGAATGAGTTTATTTATCTTATAAATATGCTTTTTTACTATGAAATTATTAAAAAAACCTTTATCCGAAAAAATCCAAAATTGTTCTGGCCCCAGACGTTCCGGATAAGAGAGGTTCCACTGTATTTTAATTTAATTTTAAATGATTTTATTTCCCTTTACAGTACGCATATCGTACGCATTGATCGTATATATAGTCATGTTCAACAGAAAGGATGAATGAGGAGTATAAACAATGTTTATGGTTTAGTAAAAAAGAAACCTAACAACAGCTAATATTGAAAAGTTAATTAAAAAGTTCCCACAATTCTAAGAAAACCGCTGTAAATATATGTATATTCAATAATTGATAACCAACCTTAATAATAGTATTTTAAACTAGTTTAAATAAAAATACTTACGTGGTACTTTAACAACCTCTTCATACGTAACTAAATCCAATTGATCGAATACAGCATTGTGCTTCGCTAAATATTTATCACGACATTTATTTTTCTTTCGACCAAATATTGAGCAATTCACTGAAAATACAAGAAAATAAATTTGTAAAAATATAAAAAAATTTCCAAGAACTTAATTTATTTCGTAATTAATTAATAACAAATAAAAAAGCTTTATTAATAAATTGGTTTTTAATATTTTATAATTGTTTTTAAATAAAATAATAAATTTTTAAAACTTTTATTTTATTTCATTAATGTTTAATTTAAGTATAAATAAATAAATTATATAAAATATAAAAACGTTGTGCGTAAGCAAAAATTAGCATAAAAATTCGTTCAAACTTTTTTCTAATATCGCATAAAGCAAAAAAGTTGTACTTTTGTTGTTCTAATATACTTAGGTACTTAAATTAATTATTCAATTAGCAACAAATATATATATACATAAAAATAAATGAAACACGTATATATACATAAAAATATAATTATAAGAAACACATATGCGCTTTCGTTTATTTATTTATTTAATTTATATAAATTAATAAAACAGTTAACGCTTTTATCTAAAAGTTTAATGCTGTGAGAATTTTTTTTTTTAACAAAAACATAATTGAAATGGAAAATTGAATTTATGTATGTATGCATATAATATGTATTAAGCCGTAAGCAATACACAAAAATTTAACATAATGAAAATTAACAATATGCAGGCATAATAAATTTAATTGCATCGCCAATTATAATTAATTGAATATTGTGCTAACGCGCGCTCTTTTTTTACTCCTCCAACAACAAAGTGATAAAAGTTTTGTTTTGTTTTGCATTGTGTAAAACTTTATTTGCGATAGTGCTTTTGTGTTTAAAGCTTTTATGTTTCAAAAATATATAAAAAATTAATTTTTTTCAGTTTTGCTATTTCTGGGTCGGATATTATTTGTTAAAATGAAAATGGTTTTTAACTTGCTGCCTTATACCGAACGAACGAGAATGTTATAAATAAAAGCGCACAAAGATTATAAAAAGATTAAGATAGATAAATTGAAATTTATGATAATTGGATATAGAGAGCAGGTGCGCTTGTTAACAGCGGCATTATTTTCTATCATAAAATGTAGAGAATATTTTTATAAATTTAATCGACTGAATGACAAAGCAAAGTGTTTAGTTGAACTGTAAACTGTACAGTTCTACTCTGCTTTTAAAGATATTAAAATGGTTGTATACTTCCCAATATTAATTATGTACCGTAGCCAGTGTAACACTTAAATAAATTGACTCTGTATTTTATCATGAGTGTATATGACCGCAAACTTATTGTGATCTACGGACGAAATATTACGAAATTTATATGATTCTGATAGAGTAACTGTATCTGCGACTAAACGGTAGGATCGGCTGACGACCCGAATCCGTAAAAAAAAAAATCGGCTTATAAAGTCAACAAAACCAAAACTGGAATCAACACCGGATCCCGCTGAAGTACCCGGAAATGAGATTTAAAAGTGGAACGTGGAACCAACGAATAGAGACGATTAGAGATTTTTCATCACTAATGTCAGATAAGATAATAATACAGATACAAAGATTTATATGATTGGCATGATCAATTTTCATCATAGATTTATACAAAATCTGCCTTCCATCACGTCAACAACAATACTTGGGAATCCTGAGCAAGACATAAGTCAATTTACGTCTGATATACGCTACGTTGCGGGTAACGAAAATATTGTTGCTGCTGCTTTGTCCCGAATAACAAATGTGCAACTAAATTCTGTAATTCTTTTGACCAGATCCGATTGGCATATTTGCTCACCATATTTTTGACCGATATATGCAATGGCCAAAGGCATATCCTATATTTCCACCATTACGGCATCAATCTTATAGCGAGAACTTTCGTACAACAATATGTTCCAAGACTCGGTGTTCCTTCCAAAATCACTGACCATAGGGAACTCAAAGTTTGTGTTTAAGGAATTATCTAACTTCATTGAATGTCATGGATTTCGAACTGCACCATATCATCTGCAAAGCAACGGAATGATCGAACCAGGGGCATAGATAAAGCTATCATGCTTTTTGGAATTCGTGCAGCCTTTAGAGATGACATAAAATGTTCGGCAGCCGACCTTATTTATGGGCGACCTTGTTTACGGCCAAACGTTAAGATTGCCAGTACACCAGGCAAGTTATCCAATCTCCAATTAGTACACCAATTGACTCTAATAAGAATCTGGCATTGAAGAGGCTTTTTTAGTGGTTATTTTAATTATACAGTCATAATGTGATCGGTTAGGGTCTCATTGTGCGCCTCTTATGAAATTAGAAAATCGAACGGAACAAATAGATTAAATAATTAAATATCATCGAGGCGTAGTAACACTACTATACGTCTGTGAAGTTATAGCCTGGAACAATCTTGAAAAGACCTTTTTATTTATGTGGGGTGCTTCTCTTTAGATAACTAATAGTTAGAAGCCCTTTACGATATCACGATATTAATAGTAAAACTAAATGTAATAAAGCTCAAAACAGAATGTTGGCATTGTGGTAATGAATCTACACTTTGAACTTATCAAAATGGGCTTTTAACGATTAGTTCTCTAAAGATGGACAAATCTGGAACTATGGTCAAATGTTACAGGGACATCTCAGAGTACAAGAAAAATTCAAAATATCTGTGTCTGAATTCTGCAATATGAATTTGATAAGCTTGACCTGACAAATTCTCCGTTTCGTATCATCCTTTAAAGGTGTATACAAGGCTGAGTTTTTATTTGTAAATTTTGCAAGAAATGTTGTTTTTGACACTCGTACTCAGTATAAAGAAAAGATTTGAACTCGGAATTTTGATCAAGATAGCACTTGGTTGTCATTTTTCTGCAATAATGACTGGGTAGGTTCATGTGTCCCAGGGCTATACGTTGCAGTTGTCCACTCCAGCGCTGGAGTTTTACAGTGGAGATGACCTCAGAAATTTTGGAGCAGGATATCTTCTTGGGACGTAGGTAAAGAAGGCTGTTTTGGATTTCCAAGCAGTCAATAACCACTTTAATTTGATAATTTAAATTAATCCGATAATTTGTGTACATGCGCCCACATGTCAGCCAGGCCCAAGAAAAAGACTCATTTGACAATGACTTGGACGATCCGATGGGATCTGTACTCGAGCACGATGTAACAATGGTAATTGGGGACTAAAATTCTAGAGCTGGCAGAAATTAAACTGACTTGTGTGAAAACATAGGTCGGTATACTCCCGACATGAAACTGCGACCGATAATGGTGAGAGAATGATGTACTTTGCAATTGTTCACAACCTTAGAGTAGCAAGCACATTCCCCCCTCACAAACAGTTACATTTGGAAACATGCGCACATCCTCGCAAAATTCCCCGCAGCCAAATTGACTAGTGCATGTGAGCACTTATCGCTCAGCAACCAAATACGTAGGCAGCGAGCATTATTTGGTCCCTGCATAGCTATACGTTGGAAGTTTTCGTACAGATCCGGGAACACAGTGAAATGCATGGAACGTTTCGACTGTGAAGGACTGATAAACGAAGATCAAAAGAAACGATATCAGGATCTTGTTAGCGACAATATTGAGGGAGCTAATTGCCAGTCTGACTGTGTGAACGCTGTTTGAGAGGCACTGAAAACTTCCGTTGTCAGTGCTGTTCAACAGACTATAGGTATAGTGCAAGTCAGACCGAATAATGATTGGTTTGATGACGGGCAGGAATGTGCTTTTACGCGTCATCTGTTATTTTATACGTCAACGTGTCGACAACGTCGACAACGTAGACAACGTCGATAATGTCGACAATTGTTAAAGTGATTTTTTGAATTATTCTATACTATACGGTGACCTTTAGGATCAATACAAAACAACGATATAAAATGTTAAAAAATAGTAAGGTTTCAACGTAGAAAGAGCAGGTCATAAAAATGGGAAACTATTATGATAAAATCCATTACAAAAAGATTATAACTTAAATTAAAAATAATTCGGAGATCTCATGGCGGTAACCACGAATTGGAGTTCAGGAAGGCTAGAAGGGCTGCCGAGTTATTAAAAAGTTAAATCCTTCAGATAAACAGAACATTGTCCGCTAAGACCAAGTTTCGCCAAAATTTATTGATTTTATGGATGACGAAACGTACGTGAAATTTGATTTGAAACAGGTTAAAATATGTATCTTGCCAAAACTAATGACAAAGCACTCCCGCTAAATATAAGCAATTCAACTTAGATAAATTTGCAAAAAGAGTTACGATGGCAAGCGAATTGCAATGGCTACAGAAACGTATTTTGCCTCTAACCCGATTCAGCAAAAGTTTTGGTAATCACAATCAATTCAACACTTTCAACAATTTTCATTTTCAACAAATCATCGTCAATCGTGGGGGCAATTCATAGGCTAATCCTTGACTGATTGTAGTGATACTCGACATGTTCGATGGAAATAGGATTTTTAAGTGATTTTTGATTTGAAAAAGTGGGATTAAATATTTTTTGAATACAATTCATGAATTGTATTCAGGCCAGCTAGAATAAAGTTAGTCTATTTCTCGACCAATAATGTCGAAACTTTTGCTATTCGAACAGGATTTAAAAATAAATTTTGAGATTATTCGTTAACCGATTATTAGGTAATTCGACATGTCCGGTTGAAATGAAAATTCTAGCATGATTATTGAGATAAGTTTTGGAATATGACCTTAGGAGAGTTTTGGGATATGGCATTCACTGAGTAAGATTAAATTTCTCCACTTAAAAGAATTTTCGTTCGCTTAATATGTCAAAATATGTTTTCTTAGTGAAAATTTGACTTTACAAATAGTTAATTATTGAAAAAACAAATGTTTTAAAATTAAATTAAATTTACCTTAACTCAACTTTTACAGAAATAGCCTACTTCAATTGCAGTTGGCCATATGTACCAGAATATTATACAAAATAATTTTTTATTCCCCACAGTTAATAATATTCTAGAACAATCAAAAAATCATTTTACAATTCCATTATCATTCAACATGTTGAGTGTCATGATGATTAGTTATCCAGAACTTTATTCAAAAATAAATTTAAAATTTCCATCCAATATGTTGAGTTTTGTCATAATCGATCAAGAAAGACCCTAATCCTCATCTAGTAGTTAAAATTTTAGAACATTATCGTGATAACCAGCGCTGCTTTGGTATGGTTTACCGTGTTTTGAAATGGTGACGATAAATTGATTATGATGGACTACATTGCGATAAATTCTAGTCTAGAACCAAAGTTTTGGCCAGAATAAGCTAGTTTACACTACTCTAAAGACGCAATAAATTGGTACGAGACTAATCAAATCAATGTTATAGTGAAAATAATGCTCGGAAGAATGACGGATCCGGAAAAATATTACTGCCAAAGTTACATCGGAAGTTGTGTAGAATCAAAAGACGCATTGAACAACATGTGCTTGACTTTATGCGTAATAACAAAATTTGAAAATTTAGACCAATCTGAACGTTTAGTGTATAAACTTTCTTTCATTAAAGATATTAGTTGTTTGCATGGATCAACACTTTACCGACCTGCTTGGTGTTCATCATACGTCACAGACTGTAGTTGAGGCACCTCAAATACAGACTGAGGAGATTTGCATTGAGGATCCGTCCCATAAGGAATTCAATAGGGCCATGCAGAGACTAAAACAAAACCACTCTCTTGGAGTGGACTGCATTAATTAGGAGTTCTTGATATTCGGAGGGAATACTGTCTTTTTGACCTTACTCGATTAGTATGGTGAACCGAAGTAATGCCTGACGAATGGAAAGTGGCCGCGATGTACCCTATCTTCAAGATGGGGGACCGCTTCAAATTTTTATAAAAATTATCGCGGTATAGCTCTCTTTTACAAATCATACAAGTTACTGTCCTACATTATATTGGATAGAATCACCCCTCTATAGAAGAGGGTCTGGTTGGTTGAATGCATGTGAAGTTTTCCACACTTTTTTTCACATATATACGTATACTAATCCTATTGGAATATTGAAAATCAGCGTACACTGTCATGAATCAAAAAATGGTTTATGAATGAAATATAATTTTAATGTATTATACGATTAAGCTATAGGTATCAAGGACTCACATGAAATAATTAATCTATTTATTGGAAATAATAACTATCATGCATTGTATTAGACAATCTAGGCTGTATAACCCTAATGGTATTAAAATTTTTGTAAATAGTTAACTAAACTAAATCGATTTATGAAATAATAAAACACCTAAGCAAAATCATCAACCTCGTACTAAATCCTAATTCTCGGCTCTCGGGTTCGATTCCCGGTGATGACCAAAAATCACGGATGGGTGTTTTTAATGTGTAAGTATGTGTGTTTGTCCACGTATTGCACCGTGGGTCCATTAGTGGCATTGAGTTCCGGAGTAATCCGCCCAACTTTAATTTGAATTTTCAAAAAAATCCTAATTCAATTTCAATCCAATTAGAATTTAAGCTTTTCACGTTGCAAAAACTTTATTATTCTGGGTATATGAAACACCTATTGGGCCGTTTTGACGAGGAATTTAATAATCTGTTTCATGTAGTATAGGAACTTGAGTCTGGCAAGGAGTGGCAAGTTTCCAAATCTCTGACAAAGAGTGTTAATTACCATTTATCATTTTCGGCCAAACTCGAACTTTCCAGAAAAAAATTCGTGGACAATTTATTTCTCTGGATAATGGATTCCTTTTGAACCTGAGTCGAAATCTCTGACAAGAGGTGTTAATGGCTATTTGTTATTTTTGGCCATACTCGAAGTTTCCAGAAAAAAATGTGTGGCCAATTTATTTCTCGCGATAATGGTGGATTCATTTAAGTTTTGTTGGACGAGGAATTTAATGAACTATGTCATGTACAATCGGAACCTGAGTCCAAATCTCTGGCAAAGAGTGTTAATGGCTATTTATCATTTTCGGCCATACTCGAGCTTTCCTGAAAAAATTCGTGGCCAATTTATTTCTTGGGATAATCGTTTGAACTTGTTGGACAAGAAATCTTATGAGCTCTTAGATGTACTACAAAGACCTGAGTCCAATTCTCTGGGAAGGGTGTTAATGGCCATTTATCATTTTCGGCCAAACTCGAACTTTCCAGAAAAAACTGTGTGGCCAATTTATTTCTCGGGATAATGGATTCCTTTTAAAATTGTTGAAAGCTCATTTAATTTCTCGTCCAACTTACTTGAAAGGTATCAATTATCCTGAGGAATAAGTTTATGACGAATTTTTTTCTGTGTGTTTTGTCTTTGGTTGAGGTAAATGTCCAGTAACACACCTGTCCAGTTATGTTTACTCTAGTTCTAATACCTGAAACAGGCCCTTTGATTGCATGTCTAACAAGCTCTTTAGATATTTTTACCCGAAGAAAAATCTTTTAAATTTATTTGTTTTGTCTAAGTGTGACTTATATTTTATATTTTAGTACTAAAAATTTCAATAGGAATCATATTTATTTCTTATTGGAATTCAACTTAACAGTGTGATACTAACACCTATATAAAATCTGTGAATTTGTGAAAAACTTCACAAGCATGGTTGGTAACTATCAAGGAGAATTTCGTTCGACTCGATCAGTCACTGATCAGGTCTTTTCGTTGTGGAGGATTCTATCTAAATATTGTGAGACTTCCATCTGGATTTCTGGCAGGTCTATGATTCGATCAAGAGAGAGAGTTTGTGGTCTGCGCTGGAATATCTAGGTAAGCCAACAAAATTGGTACGATTGTGTATAATGACAATGACACAGTCTCAATGCTGTGTTAAAGTTGAGAACAGGCTATTAAGAATTTTTGCAGTTAACCCGGTTGTTCGGCAGGGATATGCTTTGTCACCGATACTCTTTAATCGCATGTTGGAGTACATTTTTCGTAAAACTGAAACACATCAGCGTAACATCTTATATCGTCAGTCCAATCAGGTGATTGCGTATGCAGATAACATATGTGTGATTAGACTGAATGGCAACGAAGTGAAAGAAATACTTGATCCGCTTGTAAAGTTTTCAGCTTATGTTGGACTCCAGATCAATGAGCCCAAAACGAAATATATGATCTCTGGTTATAGGAACAATGGCACACCAGTTTGAGGGATTGAGGAAGTTGAAATATTTGCGCTCTCTTATCATTCTCGATAACAGTGTGGATGAGGATATTATCGTGCTGCTGGCCGCTGGCAGTCCTGCTTTGTATCCTCTAGGGCCACTGCTTAAATTAAAACACTTATCAAGTGCTGTGAAGCTGAAGCTTTATAAACCGTTGTTATGTATGGATGTGATAGTTGGATGCTAACGGATGAGTACGAGAAATCTATCACAGGATTCCAACGAGAAGGTGGATGGTACATACTGAGCTCTGTACAATATCGAGATCAGAGATCTGATGAAGATCGCCGATATTATATGATCTCGGTGTAGGGTTCGACTTGGCTTCTTCAGATTTTCTAAGCCAGTATGAAAGCCAGTAAGGGGCCAGTAATGGCCTTAAAAATCTATTTATTATTATCGTGATAGTAGAAGTTTTCGGGGCTGAGAGTAGAAAAATATCATAAAACTATCGTAATAGTAAAAATTTTCGGGGTTGAGACCAAAAAATGTCAGGATAGTAGTTGTTAGTGTTGCATGGGCATCTTCATATACATCAGTAATTCACAATCCTCTAAGAAATAATATTTTACTTTGATAATTTAACAAAATGTACACAAAGCACTCTAATTGATGTTCATCATGTGTACCAAATCCGCACGAAAGCTCATAATTTTATCTATAAAAAATTTACAACTACCCCAAAAGTTCTAATTATTTATATTTATTTGCAGAAAAAATTAATCCGATTACACAAAATACTAAAACACCGAAAAAAAAAACAGTTCTTTCGGCTAATTCTCTTTTGGGTTCAGCATATAAGTATGAAACCAAGTACGCATAATATATGTATGTACTCGTACATAGTATTGGTGAAAAAATAATCATAATCTACAACTATGATTATCATCATTATTAGTTCGTTTTATTTTAATAAAATGATACCGAGTATTCTTGAAAAAGCTGCTAACAAAGTTGGCAACACAAAACTAGAAAAACTACAGAAGATAAAAGCTCAAGCACATAGAATTATTTTTGTTGTTGTTGCCTTTTCTCATTCGTTCACATCTCGAGGGAGGTTGTAGTTGGTTGGGTTAGTTTTTTGTTTTAGTAATTTTTATTAGTTGTTGTTGTTTTTACTGCAAAATTTTAATTGTATTTTGTTGTTAAAGTACATGACGTTACTTTTGTGCTTGTTGTTACACTTTTGTATGTTTATGCTTTTTTTTTTTGGGGTATATTTGCTATACCAAAAATAAGAACTCGACTTTTCATGTGTGTATATAAAAGAAAGAGATATAATCATATATTCATATATTATAAAATGTATGCTCAGGTAATACGAGATACATATTATCATCTTAAATTTTGTGCTTCATATAATCTTAAATAATATATTATGTTTATGAAAATTATACTCAGGAATTTATAATAATACATATTTGGATATACACACATACATACAGATACAACAGGATGGTAAATAAAATTTCATGAGGTTTTTGTTTGTATATATGTATGTCATGCAGGTAAATTGTTTCCAATTATGTATATATATACCTGGGTATATTTATTATTAGGGAATTATGTAAACGTATACTCGTGCATGCATGTGTATACAGCGATGAGATTTACTACTACATCTTTATATGCGCATGTATGTATGTAAGATTTTATTATTGTGATGTGTGATAATTTCGCAAATATACTTCTTACGACATATCCTTTAATTCAGTGAGATTTATTAGTAGATAATTTGTACTATATGTGTACGAGAGAACGGTTTGTATTTTGGTACAGGGGCTATAACTTTATATGTAACTCACGATGGCAAAATATGCTCTCCGCAGCTGTTGAATATAGTTTCCTACTATACACCAGAATTATGTTTATAACTGGAGAATCGTTAAAACTATAACTTAAACTAAAACTAAATTTAACCTAATTTGCAGACGAAAATGTCGTAAAAGTCCTGAAACAACACAATAAATTTAAGGAAATATTCAGTGAAAAATGGACCTAAGAACCTTGTGGATAAAGCAAAATTCTATTATATCCTTACAAGAAAATGTAAATTCAATTCTGAAATCCAGTCCGCTTTATACAAATCGACCAAAAATTATTGAGAAAAGAAAACGCGTGTGATCATACAGTCAAAATATGATCAGCTCTGGAAAACCTTTGTTGTGAGAGCCAAATATTACCGCACAAGGTATGAAATTAAAATTAATGGTAAATTTGAATTATTTTATAAAGAAAAGTCATTCTCAAGTATATCACTATCACCTCCTATTAAAAGTGGCAAAATCTTGATAAAACCACAAAAATATTCAAAAAATTGTCATTTCTCGAAAAAATATGTAACATTTTGTGCTGAATTCGAATTAAAAGTGTTAAAATCTTTAACTGATCCAAACCAGCTACATCAGCACGCGATAGGACATTTCGACGGCATATTCGTAATGGTTAAGAGCAACCACAACTCAAGCTGTGAAGAAATAGTTAAGCAGCAGTCAAGTCACTTAACAAGTATTGCTTGATAAGTATTAGCGGACAAGAACAAGGTCATTCTTGTCTAGGTGCTTAGGGTAACGTGTGGTGGAAGGGATGCGGAACTGGACCAATTAGATGTCAAGAAACCCTAGGAAGTCGTTGCAGGATTATGACAATCACCAGAGTAGGAATACTAGGGATTTCCTAGAACAAAGCAAGAGTGATCTAAGGATTCTATGTGGGGGAAAATAAGACATAACTCTTGCAGATAAATGCCTAAATAAAATAGGTAAGGCGATAGATGCCACATGCAAATTCTGCTGTGAGGAAAGAAAGACCTACGGTCACATACTAGCAAATGCCGATGCGCTACAACAACAAATAAGGAAGCACCTAGGGCGAAAACGTGTTAGAATAACTTTAAACTATAAACTGACACTCATGTAAACTAACAATTTAGCGGAACATCAGCAACCTAATCAAATAGAATGTTGCCGGGAGAATTTTTCTAATGTCAGCTGAGGTTTTGGCTGTGTTGACGTTTATATAAATTCAAAATTCTGACTTTCGGTAAAATGTTGATAATTTGTTAGCAGGTCAAGCAGTTTGTAGCAATTCTGTAGCAATCATGTTTTATTGTTTTAAATGCAAAATAGTTAAATATTTAAATGATGGGGCAGAATAATTACTATTCATTTTTAGTAATCTATACGATTTCTCTTCTTGTTTAGTCTTGTAATTGCGGGTATAATGCAAGGGCCCAACCAAGAAATTTAAATTAAATTCAAGCTTGGAGTTTCAAAATTTACAATTTGGTTATCCTTTCTTTCACTATTCGTACAACTAATGAAATTTTGACATGATTAGATGGAAAGATTACAAAATAATTTTTAGAAGAGCACATATCACACGGTACTATTGTCGAACAATCAAACGACCTAATAACCGAAAAGTGCCATCATTTAAAGTTAGTTATTCGATTTTGTTAATTTAATTCGTCTAATTGTATGTAATCTACTTTAAGGTACATAAATATAATTTGGTTTCCTCGGTAGGTAGTTTTCGTTTATAAGTTATCATTTTATTTGGTTTGGGCAACAAACATTGGAATCAAAAAAGACCCATAGCTTAAATAAACGGTTCTCTAACAAATTTCTACTAAAAATCAAGAACTACCTTGTTCATACCACATGTCGAATTTAGTATTTTCTATTTGGTTTGAGGCCCAAGCTTCTCGCAGTTTGCTCCGATGACAGGTTCGATTTATTTCGGTTACCTTTTGTAACCTGTCTCAAAATGCCTGAAATTCAAAATTTGAAAAATACTCGAAAATTCTAGATAGGTTTTTCCAAATTTGTGAATTTTGAATATTTTTTGTAATCCTAACCCGTTTTGCAACTTTAAAAATGTGCTTGGTATACAGCTCGAACCCATCATATATCAGCTGTCTGTAGACTCATTGTCAAACATATTTCGGATGTGGAATAAAGTATTAAATTTCAGCCTTAAGACTCTTCTCACATTTCCAACAAACTTGGAATGGTTTGGGTTTGGCATAATAAGCACCATTATATTTTAAAATAATAAACTTTGCAAAATTTAGTATGTGCTTAGTTTTGAAAGACGTTGTGAGATTTAAATGATTAGTGCGCAGATACAGATTGATACATTTTTTAGAATTTTTGGAAATTTGTGTACTTTTGTAATATTTAAAATAGTAATTCGAAAATCCATAAAATTTTATTAATGTTGATAAAATTTGGAAAATCCGATGAATCTGGGTGACTCTGATGACTTTTAAAAATTTACTGAAATTTCTAAACTCTTTAAAATTATGTTTAATTTTTTTTTAATTCAAGCATTTAATTAATTGGAGCTTCTTTTTAATTTTTAATTATATTTTCAAAATGTAAAATTCAATTCGAAATTTTAAAATTAAAAATTTTGGGTTTTTCAAAATCGAGTTCAATTAAAAATTTGATTTAAATTATAGGTAATCTCCATTTCGCATCTAAACGTAATTCGAAATTTAGAATTTTCAATGTGTGCCGAAATGTCGAAATTAATAAATGTACATTCCGATTTTAACCTGAGCTTACAGTAAAACGGACCTATGTACCTTCGATATAGAGGTGTATGTCTATGATACGTTATTTCATATTCAATTCCGGAATTTCTATTGTGATCCTGGGCACTCGATTATCATTCTAATTGAAATAGGGCACAATTATAAGAATAAGAATAATTGAAATAGGGCACAATTTTGTTCGTGAAAACAGAGACAAAACGTCTAACGAATATTGAAAATTGTGATGGTAGATTGTCCTTTAATTGTCCGATGTTATCGCTTTGATAATGGGAAATTTTTACAGAAAAAATAAATCTTCAGATTAGTAATGAAACATCTGATTCGTTCATCAAGAATATAAGGAATTTCGAATTTGAAGATAAGAACTTGCAGACAAGTGTTTGGAACTCGGAGCCTAAGGTGTTTTAATTTTAATACTCTCCTAATTTTAGCGTCCAAATTTGAAAATTAGAAATCAAATTCAAAGTCAGGATATTGGTATTAGGAGATTGCAGATAAGAACTAGGGTAAAGGAAGTCTAACGAAGAGACTTTGTAAACTATTGACTATTGTGCAGTTCAAAATTTATTCGAGATTTTCGATTTTAGTATTGCGGATTAAAATTAAATAAAGAAAGTAGCTAGAGGATATTAGAGAATAGGACAAACATACTTCGTGTGCTTTTAATTAGTGCGGACCAAGGATTGCCGGAGAAAGAGATAGTTAAATTAGAAAATAATTTATCCGCCATTTATTAATTTATTAAAATTTATCGCGCCAATACTATATAATCCCCTAGATTTTCATCTTTTTCTTACTAAAGTGCAGTAGTTTTGGGAATGGCTGCGACTTAATGATGTTTTTGAATTTTGTTTAAAAAACTATTAGGAAACGTTCTCCTTTAAATCAGATTAACTGTAATCTTTTATTCTTGCAATGATTTAGAACAGTTTAAGCGACATCTATAGTAACGACATTAAACAAAAAATAATTTAAAGGGCCATTTTTCTATTTCAATTGTCATCGAATTAACTAGCTCATATACGACTTAATTTAAGTCATTTTACTGTTGAATTGTATTTGTGGCGTAATTTATTTTGCCTAAACATTTTATTAAAAATTTGTAAAATATAACAGAAAAAGGCCCTGTTTTTTATTTCTATAATTTCAAAATGACAAAGTTTTGGTAATTTTTATAAAGTTTGTGTATGCGCAATTTAAAAATCTTCAAAACATCATTTTCACATTATTTTTAATCGAAATTAGTAAAAACCGTGAGCTCGAGTCGAAAAACATGGCGGGTTAACGTGTCCCTGATATTTAAAAAAAAAAATACCATGAAATTACTTTTTAGGCTCCGAAAACTCTGCTCCGCTAAACTTACGAGTTATGTTATGTTACATATTTTTCTGTCCTGTCACATATAATTTGAATGCCATTAAAACCGTGATAACTTTTCTCTTCAAATATAGATAAAAGCTTTTCATACATCGACTTTTGTTTATGGATGAATGTAGTTTTTATTTTATTTTTTAAAGACGGCCATAAATAAAGATTCAATTTTTGAATACCCTACATACACACACACACATACATATACATAAAATAAAATATGTAGTGTATATGAATAAATTAAGATAAATCTATCCATTTTTAAAGATTAAATGATTCGTCTTTTTTGTGTTGTGCGTTGTGTTCTGTGTAAAGTATGTTTATTGATTTTATGAGATTCTTGATATTTTTATTTCTATATTCGGATGTTTTGAGGTTCCTGGTATTTTTTTTTTACTGGATATTTTGAGGGCGGGTGTATACTGTATTGTGGTGATGATTTTAGGTTAGGATATTGAAGGTGGCAATTTAATAAATTGTTTTTCGGGTTTGTATGTCTTCGTGTGGTTATCGGGTCATGTGTTTATTTATTAATTTCAGTTTTACATTTTACTTTGCCACATACATACATAATATTATGTATGTATAGTGTACAAAGTTATTTATGTATTTGTTTTACTGATTTGAAATAATTTACAAAATATTTGCAAAACCCGGGAAGGATGAGAGATGTAATTTTTTTTTTGGTTGGTGAGGTGTATGTGTTCATATTTCCGTTTTTTGGCCACTATATATAGGTAATGTACATTTCCAATTTATTATGGTAAATATAATGAGAATGTTGATATTTTTATAGTTCAGTATATTTATATTTAAACGGTATACGATGGTGCTGTACATTTCGAATCTTTATTGTATGTTGATGGTAATCATTTTTTTTTTATATACATGTTATATAAATACGGAAGCTGCAAGGCTTAAAGTATTTGTCTTTGGCAAAATTACTTAGCTACTTTATAGTGATGACAGCGTTATGATAATATGATGTCACCAGAATTGTTACGACGTTAATTTTTTTGTATACCGTTTTTATTGTATCATAAACGATAAAGAAAGCATGAAAATCATAAACCTTTAATGAGATTATGTATGTTATGTTGTGAAAATGATTTCGGCATTAAAATACATATCACAACGGTCCGTGCATTATTTCGCGATGGTTGCCACACTCGTTTTACCACACCATTTTTTGCGGCATTATTAAATGATGTTTGCATTGATTTATGACTGTTATTTATGATATTTTGGGAAAATTGAAATACATAAAATACACAATTTTTCAATAGAAGCTTCCAAAATGATTGATGAACTTGTGTACCAGAAAGATTATAGATATAACATAAAACGAAGAATAGTTAGTCTTCGTCATTTTGGGAATAGAATTAACAAACCAGATGTTTTTTGAGTCGAGAACTATTTGCCAGTAAAAGAA
This sequence comes from Tipula unca, assembly GCA_951394425.1. NCBI lineage: Eukaryota > Metazoa > Arthropoda > Insecta > Diptera > Tipulidae > Tipula > Tipula unca. The sequence goes on from OX596381.1 coordinate 39,520,628, forward strand.
GAAAATATTGGTTTATAATTGGTTTATAACAATATATTGGAGATTATGTTGATTCTGATGACACAAGCGGATTAAAAACAATTTTCGAGGTAAATATATGTAATATAAATATATGTATTTACATTACTGCTGAGAAACTCGGGCAGAAGAAACCTAGTCAGTGCATGTTTTCTTAAGATAACCAGTGCTCGTTTGCTTATATAGATGCTCTCGATTGTAACTCATATATAGCCGCTAATGTTATGATGACGAATCATCGATTTTATATGAACCTGGATCCGACGGACAACTTGGAGAAACTAGGTCTCGTAGCGGAAAAAAAAAGTTCGGTATAGTTCTTGGATGTGATACAAGAGTGAGTTACTGTTTCATTTCTTAGTAGTTAGTATTAATCTTTCAGTTTGTAATATTATGGGCGAGAACTCACCTTGATTACCAAAAATAAGCAGGAGGTTCTAGATGTGCTCTGCCTCAGAAATTATTATTCAAATGATTAAAGAATGAAGGATGGTCTAGGAGTACTTCTTCTATGGCCATTTTAATGTATAACCTATATAAAGGATCAACTTTAACTTTGCTACTCGGAAAGCATTTAATAATCATAGAACAGCAAACTGGGTGATATATAAAGAAATGTTAGAGATAATCATGCCGCAGGAGGCTTCTGAATCTTCAACGATCGTGGAGAAACTATACATAATGGATATCATCAGAAGCAAGTTGAACTTGTCTCTTTAGGAAAGCAAAAACTAATTTGTAGGCGTCTTGAAGAGCCCCTATATACATATTAATATCCCTGCGTAGACAAGAATTAAGAACAATCGTAATAGAAATAAGGCCAACCCAATCAAGTGAACAAAATGTTTAAGCTTTATTTACTGTTCACTCAATACTAAAGACAAGGAAAACTATATATCAAAAAGTTCATAAATCTGACAGAAAAGCGCAATAGCGAAATCTAATCTTTAAATTTGGGAACTTTTGCTGAAGTCATTTGGAAATTTTTTGTGATAAGTGTTTAAATCTCGTGTTTACTCGGTGGAAAGCTCGATTTACTCAATAACTGAGGCCAATCGTTACTTTAAGTTACAATTCAGCATATACAGTAGTTTACGTTTATTATGTGATTTAAGGCTGTAAGTTTTTTATAAATCTCACTTTAGGTTAGGCGGTGAGCTTTTACCAATTTAAATATTTTCCAAAGATAGAATTCATTTTTTCTACCAGACTAAAATAGAATATTATAAACATCCGCCTGCAATTTTAAATCCTATTCCTTCCAAAACCAACCCTGAAAATAGCTCTACTATATGAGACTGTTTACGTTCTATTCCTAAAACGTAAATAGAATATCATCTAAAGCTGCAAAGTTTTCCTGTTTAACTTTTCTGTTTGTAGCTGTTTCTCAGTAAGGATTGACATATGCTTAGTGACAGCTTATATCCCGCCCCAATCGACCTTTAACAAATATTTAAATATTGGTCTTAAGCGAACTAAATAATTTAAGTGAACCGGAAATTTATTTTATCCATTAAATTCTTAATTTTAATCTCAATCAAATTATCAAAATTTCTAACATGCATCTACCGTGTCTGTTAGGAATTTGGTTTGTTTTTTAACCTTATCCATTCTAATTATGCGGCCATTTTTGATGTAACTGATTCAATGATTCCATTCATTACAAACGACGACCACCACAAAGCAATTGAAATTTCTTGAATATACTGAAATCTCGAATTAACTCGTGGAAACGTGAAAACTCGCTTCAACTTCAAGAAAGCTAAAGCAACTGAGTTAAGCAACTGCTTCAATAATATCATCTGGCAGAACGAATTGTTACAAATGACCTTGACAGGAACGTCTCAAATTTCTATCACCAAGAATAAAGCACAAAAAAATGTAGATCATTCCACAAGATCAACGTCATGTATGAATAGTATTTTGAACTAAAGTACAACAATTATATCGTGACATTACAAGATAACATCAATAATGATGTTCAAAAATAAATAATCATGTGGCCAACACTGTATCGTAAATATGTTTGCCGAGCTTTTAAATCAGTGCACCAATTCAACGTCAACCAACGAATTCAACGAATCCAATCTAATTTAGATATACAGATACCGCATATTGTAATGGAGGATATATATTACAAGCTCTTAATTCAATTGATGATGGTTGCGGTTCCGATAAAATACCATATCAACGACTCTGAAAGCTCTCGGCCCTGAACTTGTTGAACCGCTTTGTCCGCTCTTCAATCAATTTCTTCACACTGGCCAATTTCCACCTCAATGGAAAACAACTAAAATTACACCCATCTTTAAAGCGGGAACAAGAGCTACAGGTGAATTTAATCGTCATTGTCAATTCTCAAACTATATATGAATTGGTTATTTGCAACTCATTTATGTCGATTATACCACGTAATATATCGATAGCTCAAAACGGCTTCCTTTCCCCCAGGAGATTTACCATGGCTAATCTGACTATATGTAAAACAATAAAAGCAAATCTTTTGACTCAATCGATTCATGTCAAAGTGTTTCAAAATTTGTCGAAGTTTGGGTTCTGTAATGCAATTGTGAACTGGTTCTCTTTGTATCTTAACGGTACACAACAATATAACGAAATTTTCATCGTTTTCAGTAATGATATAATGAATGTCAGCATGGTCATCTGCACTGCAAGATGATTACTAGCTGGTGCGAATTCTATCGATTACGACTAAATATAAACAAAAAGTGCAAAATGCCATTTTTCGAAAGAAGAGGCCCTTGAAATCCGAGTATCAGATCCCAAATTTAATCCGCATTTCCAGTTAGGTTTTCGCATATTATCAAATTTGTAACGATCGCCTCGAAAGCGTTCAATACAATATTTTGGTTATAAATCGTTCGAAAAGATGGTTGATAAATTATGACAATAATCTACCATATCACGAAAATATTTTTCGGCTATCAACACTACATTGACAATGTCATAAATATCAAATTGCAACACTAAATAACCGAAGAAAACAACTGCGTGCTTCAATGACTGGAAATGTGCTGCTGGGACACTTTGACGCATGTTCCAACTATAAGAATACTCGTCGGATTTATTGTGTGGTGAGAACCTATCAACTGAATGCCCAAACATTTGAACGAAAAAAGCGATGCTTTCAACTTTTCAACCGATTGCTTTTGGGTTGACCAGCACAAATATACTGGAAGTTGAGAAAGAACTCTTGTTGATAATTTCTGGCTACGAGTATATGAGATTTCACTAATATCTATACGGGCTTCTTTTTGAACTGTTAACAGATCATATGCGCAATCTTTTTCACCCGGAGGTAGTTTTTTCTCAGTCGTGAATATCCAAAGGTTCCGCAGCATTGGATTATAACACTATTCGGGCATAATTGCATAACACCGATACCGACAAATTGCGAATTATTCTAACGCATACTTTGTGTCGTTTACCAAGTCAAACAGATGTAGATTTCGAAAAAATATAGAGACAGGCCGATACAAATTGGAGAGCAGTAAGATAATATGAAATTGAAATGTTCCACATTTTTTTCCATAGTAATACGTATACAAATCATATTGGGTTACACCAAATCATATTGGCTTCTATTGTAAACTGTTATGAATTCATAGAACCATACTATATTAATATAAATTTCGATTAATGAAATTGATTTAAATTTTCTACTAGAATCAATATATTTCAACAATCATCAAAGTACTAATACAAGACACCAAAGTTCTAAAACATCCAAACGTCAAATAATTTTAGTACAAACTAATTTTATATAATTCTGTTCAAATTGTAATCCAACTATACCGAACTTAAAACCAAATTACACTTACGAAACCTAAATAATGAGTTCGTTTAAATACCAGATAAGGATAATTTTTGAATTTGGTGGATTAGGAATGTGGTCATCTAACTAGTGTATTATCAGAACCTGAGTTCAAACCTCCGGCTAGGCGTGATAATGGCTCATTAACAATTTTATTCGAAATCACAATATAAGCTTTCCGATTAATTTATTCATGGGGGTAGGGGGTAGGTTTTGATCTTAGTAGATTCGGAATATAGTCATCTACCTAGTGCACTATGGGAACTTGAGACCAAATCTCTGCCTATAGGTGCTTCACGATTGATTTATTCCTGAGAGTAGAGGTAGTTTTTGGGCTTACTGAATTAGGAATATAGTTATTTAGTGCACTAGGCATTTGAGCTAAAATCTCTGGGTACAGGTGTTAATGGCTCATTAATAGTTTTATTCCAAATCACAATGTCCTCATTAATTTATTCCTGGCGGTAGGGGGTAGTTTACGCGCATAGAGAATTAGGAATCTAGTCAACTATTTAGTGTACTATCGGATTCCCAATTTATACGCTATATGCCCAGAAACAAGTTGAAATCATAATTAAATTTATAATTTTGAGATCTAGACTAAATGAACGACTCAAGACAGGTAGCGAAAAGTATATGTTCTGTCGAGGGCTACTAAACCGCGATTTCGAGAACCAAGGTATAATGTTAAGTTGACACCCCTTTGAGAATCGTCATAATAAGCTCCACACGCTATACAGGTTACATGGCAATCAGTATTAACCTGTTTTCACTAAAGCTCGGAAGGAATTTAAAATTTTAAACAGTTTCCTTTATCATAATTACGTTCTGCAGATTGAAGTGGAGTTGTCTTCCAACCCACGAGGTTTGTGGCAGTTCATCAACACTAGAAGGAAGGTTGTCGGAGTCCCCTCTCCTATGACCTATCAGAGCTGCTCTGCTAGGCTTCCCGTTGATATGTGCAATTTATTTGCTAGTTTCTTCGAATCAGTCTATGAACCGTATCAGACGCCAAATGTCAAACCTTTTGAGCTTGGAAATAATCAGGAATTTATTCAACTATCGTTTACCTCAGAAGAAGTCTTTGGTTGTATATCCAACATTGACCTCAATAAGGCTGCAGTTCATGGTGTTTTTCCTCCCATCCTGATTAGAAATTGCGCGGAGAGCCTGTGTAATTACATTACTGTTATCTTTAATGAAAGCCTTCGAACGCAAGTTTTTCCAGATCCGTGGAAAATATTCTTCATACGTCCCATATTCAAATCGGGTAAACGAAGCGAAATCATCAACTATCGCTGGATTGCCATACTTTCTATCATTCCTTAGCTCTTTGAATCAACGGTTCATCGATTTTTGTTTTTCCATATAAAAAAAGTATATTTCGCCTGTGCAACATGTTTGTTTTTTGCGGAAAGCCATTTTCACAGTACGATTGATTCCAGACTACAGCTGGACGTGGTCTATACTTATTTTTCAAAGGTCTTTGACAAAATAAATCACGCAATTCTAATCGACAACGAAATTAAACTCCAACTTCATCCCAGTCAGATGATTGCACTCTTACCTATCCGGGGTTCCTCATTGCAGCCACTATGGGACCATTGTTGTATTCACTCTTCGTAAACGATGTGGTGAACTGTTTCAAATTTGCAAGTCTGCTCTACGCTGATGACATGAAAATGTTTGCTCTAGTTTCCAATTTATCTGACTGTTTGATGTTGCAAAGTGATTTAAATAACTTTTGTTGTTGGACTATCAGCAACAATTTACGGTTAAATTACGGCAAATTTAAGACTCTTTCGTTTTATAGAATCTGATTTTCATTATTTCATCAGTATTTCTTATATGATATGCCAAATGATCGAGTCGAATCTCTGTCTTCGGATCTAACATTTACTTATGCTGGGTTTTATCAAGCGAAATTGTTACGAATTTACTGATCCGCCAACATAAAAATATTTGTTTGTGTCATTTGTTCGTCCTGTTCTGGAATACGCCTCTCAGGTTTGGTCGTTCAAAAACAGTTTGTCCTGTTTGCCCTCCGACGTCTACCATCCACACTAACGTATACAAACGCCCACCATCACCATATCACCACTACTGCAATTTATTGGGATTGTCAAAACTCAATTGTCTACTTGCTCGTCTAAATTTGTATGCTCCTGAGCGCCGTTTGCGTCGTCGTGACGGATTTTTATCGGTAGTGCATCTACGAACCTCAGTCAATCGGAACCTATCTTGAACAAGTTGCGCTGTTTCAATTGATTCAATTGATTGCTTTTGATTTTAATATGTCTAGAAATTCTTTCAAAGCCGAGTTTGATACATTTTTTAGACCCAATTGACTTACCTATACCCAGAGACTTGCATTCTAGTTTTCATATTTAATAAATTATCTGGTTTTTCCCTTGACTGTTGAATTGAAATAGCTCAGAATTAATTTTTATTCGATTGATATGGTCCGATTTCGTATTATGTATATTAAGTTTATAGTACTAAATCTTTAAATAGGAATTATCATTTTTCCAATTGGATTTCATTTTGACAGTGTGAAACTAACACTTGTGGATTGGTGGAAAATTTCACACCCATATGGTAATGATATTGCCGATTTTCGTATTAATTTTGTTAACAGGAGTGGTTTAACTCATTCAAGATGAATGGCCTGCACGTTTTTAAAAGGCCTGCAGGTTGCTTACTCTTCACAATGAGCAATTTTATCAATTACTAAGATTATGTTAAATTTCGCTTCATATTGAGCTAGTTATGCACACCTGCATTGGTTGTTTATGAAATCGAGTATTTTCTTACATCATATTTTTAATTTAATTAAATAATTGAAACTTTTAATTGTATTTTCTTTTTTATAATGAACGAAGTTGAAAGTTTGTCGCGATGGCAATAACATGCATTGACTTCTATCCTCAAAAAGCGTTTATTTTTATTTATTTTTTGTATGACATTGTCTCAAAGTTATATTTGTGTCTCTCTATATAAGACGTTTGGTACAGCTTTAGTGTTTTTTAATCATTCATATTTGTACATAAAATATCAATTTACAAGTTGTTCAACAAACTAGTTTCAAACTAGTTTAAAAAATAGAAGACCAATAGTTTTCCAGGATTTTAGATATTTATGTCGTTTACTTTATATTTAAATTAATAATTATTTATTATATAAATAAATAAGAGTCCTGTCAGGTTTGTATATAAGTAAATTTAATTTATGTATAATACCAAGATTATATAAATACACATACATACATAACAGAATTAAAATATAAAGCTTTTTAAATATAATACCAAACAAGTGCATTTTATTTGTATATCCGAATATAGTATGTACATAGCAAGTAAAAGTAATACATATTTGTATATATACACAGTAAAAAGTATAAAAAAGCTCTTGTAAATATTAAAAAGAATATTTTATTATATTTTCAAAAATAAAACTAAAATAAAATAAATGTAATAATTTTAAATAAAAAATTAAATTATTTTGTTTTTTTTTTGTTTGTGGCACTATACACAGGCAATACAGAGTTTACGACTAAATGAAACTTTACTCAAAAATAAAATAAAATTAAAGTTACTTGTTTTGTACATATACGACTGTTGGTTATATACATATATTGTATATGCCCCATATATACCTTTTTTACCTGGGTGTACGCTCGAAATTTATAAAATTTCCAAAACGAAATAAAAATGGAAAATTTACCAATGTGAAATGTGGAAAAATAAAATATCATGCAGACAAAAACATATTTACAGGTATTAAGAGAGAGGTACGAGAAACTAACAATATTTTATACTAGGGGCAAAAAAATAACCTTTATTGCGATATTTTGTTGTTTCTTTTGCGAGAAGTCGCAGCACCACCTCGCAATGCTGTGTATGGATGTATATATGAACCAGAGTTTATATTTGTTTTGTATATATGTATGTACATATGTAAAGGGATTATTATTGTTTTATGAGATGAATGTTATATATTCACGTAAATGTTGGAATAAATATTTTGTAAACCAACTGAATGTCTGTATATACGTTAAGGATGATTTTATTGTTCGAATGCGCACGATGAAGTTTTATGAATTTTTGAATTTTTAATTTGTTACCTTAGGCTGTGTATTTGCTTTAATCAATTCTAAAAATTATTTCTTGAATCGTTTTTTCACTTCAACGCAATACCTCTTGATAAATGTTATATATTCTAAACAGGTATGTACGAGGGGTATTCAACGGGTTTTTATAGGTGCCAGTGAAGATTGAATTTTTTTTTTTCAAATTAGTTAGCTTTTAGCTTTAGAAGAGTGAAGATTTTTCTAAAATTGTACAGTTTTGATATAGTAAACGAGTTTGTGTTAAACATATATAACATATATATACTGGCAGTGTTGATTCATTTTCATATTACAAATCTTTCACTGGTTAAAAACCTCACAAATGAATATAGTCAATTGCAACTCTAAAGAGATTGCATGCTGATGATGTTACAAATTTCATTGGCGCTTACAACGTTTTAAGAAAAGCAATTAAAACACATAAAAAAATCGTGAACTCGACGTACCTTCAACAAAAAACAAAATGAACTAAATTTATCGTATTTGGATATCAAATCTCCAAAGTAGAAAAGTGGCAAAATAATGAAGAACTGTATCCAAAATAAAATTTATATTCCCGCTGCCATCATGGGCTAGAATTTTCATAAAAAATTCCTTCAAATTCATATAAAATTGATGATTTTATCATATTTGGATATTAAATCTTCAAGGTAGAAAATGGTGGCCGGACCAGAAAATGAAGAACTGTATCTCCTTAAATAAAATTATTATTCCTGCAGCCATCAACAACAAACTTTTTTTATGATTTACTTTTCACTTCAAGGCGACTTTATGCGTTTTTGCCTGCTGCAAAATATTCAGCAGGCCATCTATTAGTCAATCAAAATTAGCTATTTCGTAAACAAATTTCCCCTTCCAAATTAAAATAATGTCAAATCGATGCAATATGTGCAGCAGGTGTGTGCGTCGGTATTGTGGCATTTCAGTATTGTGGCATTTCCATAAACCGTGTTCCATCATTATTGATTCCTTCACGTAATCGATTTGGTAGCGAAGCTACTAGTTGTTGGCAAAAATTCGAATTACCTCTTCCCATTTTTGAGAAACATATTCTAAGACTACTTCCCTCGTTCGTGGGTAAAGAGGCTTCCAATCTCTAACTATATAACCCCAAAAACTTTCTATTGACTTCGATTTATCCAACTCATAGTTTCACGTGATCTATGAATTGCGGAATTATCCTGCATAAAGTAAATTGGAAATTCCTCCGGATAAACAGTAGTACTGACTGAGTGTATCATTATTTCATTCAGAATTTCCAAATATTCCCGACTGTTCATGTATTGTGAAATTTCATATAACTCATCGACGCCACCTGCACTTATCTATCCCCACACTCCACAGAATACTTGGCCACTTATTCTTGTTCTTTGGATATATTTTTCATTATATCTCAGGTTGTTTGGGCGATTCATGTGCAGCTTAGCATGATGATCGGACCTAAAAACTTTTTCGTCCGTGAAAATAACTTTTTTCCAGTCCGTGCGGGTAAATTAAATTACGGAATCCGATGGTGAATTCCAGTGAATTTTAATGTTCGTTACGTTTCGACCGTTCTGAGGCAACCGATCAATGGTTCTCATTTCTGAAAACCTCTTTATCCATTTCATTACAGTAGTGTTCTAACGAAAAAAATATATAATTTACCATTTTACTTACTGAAAAACTAAGCTTTCGTGTAATGTATAGCCGACGGATTTATTTTCTTTATGTAGGGTAATTATCAGGGATGGGCATTTACCCGTTACCTATTAATTTCTACGTCGAATACTCGTAAACAACGTAGACAATGTAGATATCGTAGACAATGTAGGCAATTCGTTCAAAACGTCGATAATATAGACGATTGATAAAATGACTTAGTGAACTAGTTCTGAACTTCGGTGGCCAGATTTTTTTTTAGGTTTAATGCGATTTGATCTGGATGGTTTTAGAATCTTTTTAAATGCATGTTGATCTCTTTTCAAAAGATTAAGGTTAGATTAGAAAAGTTTTAAATTAAAATATTTTCATAATCTACCTTTAAGAAATTTAGAATTATGCACATTGTAATCTGAATGTTCAAAAAATTAGGTTTGATCTGTTATAAATTTTTTAAATCTGTTATACAACTGTTGGGGAGATAAAATTAAAACTGAGAAGCTCCAATTATTTATATTCAACATCAGTCATTACCGATCAAAATAGTGTGCGATGTCACCGTTTGATCACACAGTGCTCCGCTTCTTCTTTGGCTAGAAAAGACAATTTTAACATCGGTTCAAACTAAAAACAAGATTAATTGTAAGATTTTAACAACTCTAAAAAGCATCTTCCAAACTACCAAAAATCTTGTAAACACCACTAAACAATTAACTTCATTCATTCTTCCTATCGTTCTCGTCTTTAAGTACCGTGTGAAGGGCTAGATGAACATGAAGTTATATTTGCTCTATAAAGGTCGCCCCGAATACCACATGAAAAGAGATACCTAGGAAATGAAACATATTGCCTGAAATCGAAGGGTGGGGGTAAAAATTTAAGGTAGAATAGCACTCTGGAATTAGTAACGCATGTTGTAGAGTTTGAGTGAAATTTATATATTAATTAAAACTCAAACATTGATTAGAAAATAATTTTTTGTTATATATGATTATGAGTGACAAGACTTTGAATTATATATTTTGAGTGGAACTTTTTAAGTTAAATTTAGGGTAAAATTTGTACCATGAAGTTGAGTAAAATTTTAAACACGATTTATAGACTATTTGAGTGTAATTTAAATTATAAATATTTACTCATTTTTTAGTTTGCATATAGACTTCAACTTATATATTTTTTGAGTGAATTTGCTTAAGTGAAATTCCAGAATTCAATCCTGGTACGAATTTCAGCCAAATGCTTTTGAACTATGTTGATTGGATATTTTTAAGTTAAATTCCACCTAAAATTCTAGTATGGGCTTAAATCAAATTTTAAATTTAAAGACAATTTCAACGTAGATTTGATACGCAATTTTAAATGATTTAAGCAAAATTTGAAAAAAATATAGAAACTGTGTTTCAATTTGAGCAATAAGTTGAATTTGAGCATTTACTGGTAACGAATTTCGATTTAATATTTCATTTTAATATTATCTGAGGCAAAGCTATACGGTTAATACCGTAGGGCTGAAACCAGTGAGATTGGTTTATTACTGTAGATTACAGGAACGAAAATCGAATAGTATTTAGCCATTAGGCGATTCAACACAAGTTTTTTTTACGTTCTTGTGAAAACTGGGTTTTTAGCTATACGACAAGTCGAAACACAATTCGCCCTGCAACCGCGTTAATATTTGGTGTGGTATTATTATAGATGACAAATTGGTTTGCCCTATTGTATTGCCGCGTCAACAAATCGTATAGACAACATAAATAATATCGCCAACGTCGATAATGTAAAAAATTCATAGTTTGATTTTGTAAACTACATAGTTGTAATCTACGGTGACTAGATTTCTTAAGGATAACAATATGATGTGGAGGGTGACAGTTTTAAAATACCATTCAATGCATTTTAATCTGACTTATCCTCTCAGAAAATTATGTTAAGTTAGAAAAGTTTTAAATTATTATATTCCCAAAATTTAGCTCTAGAAATTTAGAATTTCAATAATTCAATGTATTCTGGATGACCTGTTTTATTATCTGTTACGTACATATACTGTTTATTCATTTTTTACAAATACAACTGTGAACAGGTTCATTCGAGTTCAAACGTGTAAATATCGCAGTTTGTTCACGTTGTCTTAATTGTCTACTTTGACAGAAAACACTGCCAAGTCATCTACGTTATATTTTACGTGTCGACAACCACGTACATTACATGGCCTAATTTACCATGCCCATCCCTGGTAATTATAGCCCAATTTTGTGCAACATTCAGTTGCTTGTGAATTGAATCACGTGGAACGTACAGTTAGTACAGTTAGATTGCAAATCAATATAAAACCGAAAAAATGACTAAATCGAATGGCAGATATCAGATCACCCTTTTCCAAATTTTCACTACTTCGTCCTTAATACTGTGTACAACCAGGTAGTAGTGGAACGCAAACAGTCTGCGTGTGTACCATACATAAAAATGTAAAATTAATTATTTATTAAAACCAAAATGGAAACTATTACCAACGGAAAGATAGCGCACTACTGGCATTGTATATTTCATCTATATTATGTGCTGAGCCTACACCAACATATTACTTTCTATAGAATGCGAAAGCTACCCAGGACTGGATAATTTTTAACAATATTTGAAATATGCATTTCTGGAACATGGCTGCGAGGAAGCAGTCACCCATTATAAAAATAAGAAAAATTTTAAGAACAACCTAAAACACAAAGAGGATTTTGGAGTTGACTGTGAATAGCATTTTCATGAAACAGTTCATGGAAAAGGTCCATGTGAGTAGGAGGTACCATCAAAAGAATGGCATCCAGAGGTAGTCTCACAATGGAATATGGCAGTACAATAACCAAGGGAGATGAATTATTTAAATGGCCTAAAACGTTGAAGACAGATACCAATTTTGGATTTTTTTCATACGCAGAACATAAATCCAAGCAAATCAAGCTTGCAACTAGGTTTGAAAATTTAAAAATCGTAAAAGGAACTCACGGTTTTTACGCAGTCATTCCAACAGAGGATGGCTATTTCAATTGATAGCACACAGGACAATTTTTTTTTTATTGCCATAAATATAACATCATGATTATCATTTTTCTCAAAATTTGACACCCTGTATCTTTAAAAAATTAAGTATTTCAAAAATTTTTTTTTGATCAAGGCTATGCATTCAAAACATTCAAATTAAAACATGACTTATGGTTCCATATAGTGAATTTGTGATTTCATGTATTTTTCACCATATACATACATACAGCGATTATAATTTATTTTTTGTATTTTTGTACATCTAATATGCACGGGCCTATAAGATGTGTGAAACCAGAGCGATTATTGTCGATAGAGTTTTGTTGCCAAGCCAACATAATATTTTTGCTGTTCCTTAAATTAATTTAAAATGCACTAAAAATTCAATTCTACTGTGCTCAAAGCAAAAATATGAAAAAAGCTCAACTTTATCTATATACATATGAACTAAGTTACTTAACGGTAATAAAAAAAATTAGGGTGTTTATAAAAAAAAATGTTTATTTTTCAATATAGAATCAAAATATAGGAAAATATCAACACAAGAAAAAGTATAAAATAAACAAAAGAAATAAAAGCTTTTTATGTATATATAAGAAAAATAAATAAGAAAAAGTCTTATTCCATGTTCTTTCATCACAGTTACGTTTCGCACCGGGCAAATTTATTTTATTTTTTTTTTGTTGGTAATTCTGTTTACTTATTTATATATTATGTGGTGCGGTTATAAAAGCACAGACGACGATACCACCTAATTTAATTTATATATGGTTTTTTCTTTTGTTTTTCATATATGTACTGAGCTTTCATTATACACACACACAAACATTTAATATATAGACAAAACTGATAAAATAACTTTAATAATAAAAAAATGAGCAAAATCATATTTGATACATAAAGGATGAGGAAATACTTTTCTCAATTTTCTTTTACTTATGTATGCAGTTAGATAAGTTTTTTTTTTTTTTTGCTTTTGTATGTACCTGTTGATCCATCACATCCCTCTGCGTGCGCTGAACATCCTGGCCCAGGTTCTCCTATATACATATATGATTTTATGATTTATATGGTATTTTGACAACGAAAAGGTCGCGGTTTCAGGTATTGGTAACAAAGTATTTTTTTTTTGTGGTTTTGTAAATATTAAAAACGGCCGCACACAATATACATATAAAAAAAAACACAAAAAAAGAAAAAAAAAACATAGAACACATGTCAAAACATATTTGTATATATAAATATTGAAACATAAAAATTATGATAAGAACATTAAACTGATAAGAAAATATATTTTTTATTTTCGTACATAATATAGAAGAAACAACAACAATGTATAAGACATATTGTGTCACATACTATTACAATATGTATGTATGTCCGCAATTTACCCTTTTGTATACGAGGCGATATGACGTATACGAGAAAATGCAAATAAATTAAAAAAAACAAAAAAAATTACACGGACGGAGACGGAAAATCAAAACAAATAAAGTGGAAAACATAAATAAAATCATAAATTCTTGATTGTATACAAATTATGTAACATTTTAACATTTTTCGTATATTGTTGTGTGAGTGTGGAAAATTTATGTATATACGTACGTATGTGTATGGTTTAAACGGTACGTCGTACTACGTACAAATATTTATTTCTGTTAACCTAAGCTTTATATACTCGTCTTTGTGATTTATGTACTTTAATTGGAATACATATACATTTGTTTTTGTTTCTCAACTTGATTATCATATAACAATTTTTTTGTGTGTGTCGTGTAATCAACAACAACACACAACATATATATATATATATATATATATATATATATATATATATAGCGGAAATTGTGAAAATTTATAGACGTACATACGTATGTATATAGAAATAATTTTCATCATTTTTAAACGATGGATTTAATTAGGTGGAAAATTGGATTATCACATTATATAGAGACGTCTCAATTGTATTACATATTATGTATGTGTATGCTTAATTTATGTTTTTTAAGAATAATTTATGGAGGTTGTCGGTATAACATTAATCTACATTTAGATGATTTTTAAATTACAAAAATATACTAATTTGTCATTTTCCGTTTTAAATTTTTTTTAAAATTAAATCACGTTGAAATCGTTAAAAATAAGTGACTTTTAACTAACTTTACATAACTATATATAGGCTTGTACAGCACACTCAACCATATCGAGTGTACAAAAAAGTGTTTTGTTACGCATAAATAATTAGTATGCCCAATTACACCTACAGAACATTGTCAAAGATGTCATAAATTTTTTCTCAAACTTTAGAGTTTTTGTTCAGTATGAACAGGGTTTAGGTTACACATATCAGGCACTAACACAATTAATTATAATTAACTAATATACTCTAATTCATCATATATGTAAAGGGTATCAATGTATCAATCAAACGGGCTTTATTGGATAGAAAATTTTATGACATTAATGTTTAAATATGATTTCGGCCATGTGGCCGCCACGGCAGGCGTGTACAAGGCGCAATATGGAACACCAAGTTTCACAAAATTTTTGCAGCATTTGCGGCCGTATTTTGCCAAAACTCTTCGAATGTTGATTTCCAGGTGTTCAATTGTCTCTGGTTTATCGACGTAGACAAGTGGCTTTACATAACCCGAAAGAAAATAATCCAATGGCGTTAAATCACACGATCATGGTGGCAAATTAATTGGACCATTACGCGGAATTATTCTTTGATCAAAAGTCCATATGTCCCTATACCGCTCACCATTGACAGTAACAGTCGCCAGCCCATAAAGCGCACCAAACAGTAATTTTCTGTGGATGTAATGGTGTTTCGACAAAAGCTTGTGGATTACCCTCACTCCAAATGCGACAATTCTGCTTATTTACGTACCCATTCAACCAAAAATGGGCTTCACCGGAGAACATTATAGTTTTGAATGGAAATTCAACATAAATATCAATTTGTGCTTCAGCCCATTCGTCGAATTGGCGGCGCATACGATGGTCGTTTGGCTTTAATTCGTGCACAAGTTTGATCTTGAAACCTTTTAAACCAAAATACTTTCGTAAAATCTTCCATAAAGTGGAAGGACACAACCCCAGTTGCTGAGAACATTGACGAATTGATTGATTTGGATGTTCTTCAATGCTTTTCTGTACAGCGGCTACAGCTTCTTCAGTGCGCAATGTTCGGTATCTCACGGGATGCACATTATCATTAAGAGTAAACGTGGTCCGAAAACGATCTATTGTTATTTGAATTAGCCGCTCTGAAGGATGATTATGTACACGATAAGTTTGACGTGCACGATAAGTTTGACGAACAGAACCATTATTTTGATAAAAAATTACAACGCCTATCCATAATGAAATGTCAAACCAAACTAAACAAAAAGCATTTATCAGCTGTTAAATGCAACCCATCAAATAAAGCAGTGTGGCCAACTCAAAGTTGTGAGCCTCTAAAATAATCACCCTTTTTTATGTGTATATAACAACAACATAAATAAGACACCAGTGAGCAACAATTGGCAACAAAAGAAAAATTGTCATGATATACAAAAACACAATGTCTGTATACAGAATTTGGTTAATTCAGGGGTAAACAACGCATCTTACCATGCCTAAAAAACTGGACAGCCAAACATGACGGCTGTATGAGATCTTGTTAGAAAGAATTCACCAGGGTTCAATCTACAATGGAATTTTTAAAATTCTTTGAAATTAGATTCAAGTCGTCAGAGACCGTTAGAGTAAAATAAAATAAATGAACCTTGTTAACAACAACTAGCTACTGTGTCTACTTCAGAAATGGACATCAGATTAATGCATACGGAATATTTAACAAAGTGTTAAACTCCAGCGAGAGATCACAAGTAGTGATGTAGCACAAATTATGCCAACGCACACAGATTAAATGGTAATACCCACAGCTATAATTGCATTAACAACAAGCGAGGGGAAGCGTTTGTTCCACCTAGTGTTAATTGACCGATGCTCTCAAGCATCATTCATCTCCACAAAATCAGGAATTCATTTTGACGCTAGGTAAAAACAGATTAATATTAACATATCAGAAATAGGAGAAAGGCCGAGTGGGGCCTGCGATTATAAGGTAGAACTAACTTTATCATCAAGGTTGCAAAGTGCCATTAAGCTAAAGTTTTGAGGTAATGGTATATAGAAAAAATTAACCGACAATGTTCCAGTCATTTCCATTGATACCAACAAATGGGCACCTTTGCAGCATAAACAGCTCGCAGATTGTGAATCACACGAACTACATAGCTAATATGCCAGAAAAGTGTAATTTCACCACATAATGTGCAACAGTATTGACGTTATATTCGGTGTTGATAATCCTATCGCTTGATTCTAAATAGTAACATTATCAAGGGACGCCCAACCCAATTTAATTCGAATTTAATGTTTGAGATTTATGAAATGGACCACTTTACGCTTGAACAAACTTGGGAAATATTGAAAACGTACTTTCAAAGTGGTGAGTCTTCTACCCAAAGTAAGAAATGTAAGAAATTTACACGTTGAAAATTTAGGAGAAATGAAATGAGAACATTGCAGATGTTGCTCAGGATGTGTCTGACCATCCATCAACATCAACTGGCCATCGTGCACAAGAATTGAACACTTCATGCAGCTCTGTGATGAGAATTTTGCATAAAACCCTCGGTATAAAGGCGTACAAAGTTGTTTCATTTGGAGCTCGGAAAATCCACCAGTAGCCATCAAGAAGCCGATGCGTCCACAACGAATGACTGTTTGGTGTGACCTTTGGACCGGCGGCATCGTTGGTCCATTTTTTGGAAAATGAGCAAAGAACCGCTCTTACGAATTTTTGTTACCCAGAATTCAAGAGGAAAACACGTACGGCATTTGGTTTCAACAGGACGGCGCAACATGCCACACAGCAAACGAAACAAACGGTCTTTTGTACACTGTCTTCGCTGACCGAATAATCAGCTGTAACGGAGATGTCAATTATCCACAAAGCTGCTGTGATTTGAATCCGTTGGACCTTTTTTGTGGGGAGCCGTTAAGAATAAGTGTTACCATCCAGATACTAGCCAAGACTTGAAAGATCAAATCAAAGTTGCCATTGATGAGATAGGAGCCCAAACAATCGAAAATATTCTGAAAATTTGGTTGCCAGAATGGGGTACCGTAACGCTAGTCATGGAAGTCATTTGAACGTAATTGTGTTCCATATTTAATGGCAATATATACTCGTTTGTAATAAAACAAACCGATTTGAAAAATATTAATTCGCCTTTGAATTGAAAGCCTAATTAAATTTCAAACGTTAGATGAACCAGCCTTTACCATTTAAGACAGGCCCAGTTATGCTGGGACAGTCCCGAAAAAAGTCAAGAATATGATTACTATGCATTACATTACATTACTGCACGAGGTCATGGAAGATTATCCAAGACAAGGCTAAATGCAGCGTGACAAATGAAAGTACAATATATTACAAACCACATCACGGAGTTTTCACAAATAGCACAAATCTTGGCCAACTGTATGGACTAACTCTACCATAGTCATCAGCTGGATAAGAGAAGACGTTACAAAGATAGAAATCTTCGTGGCCAATCGAGTATCTCAGATTAATAATAATTTACGTCAGCTACCATAAGGAAATATGCGCCAACCGATAAAAACCCAACTGATTTCGCAACAGAAGCAGTATATAACATCACACCACAAAACTTGATGTGGCAGACAAGTCCAACATTTTTGCAGGGAAATTCAGATACCTGACCCAAGGACTTCATGATACGATGGTCCTCAAACACAGACTGCCAATTATTAGAACAGCGTAGATGATATCACTTGTCTCACAATAACCGGTGGAGACAAGGTTAACATTCTATACATGAATTAACCGATAAAGTACTCTTTTTAATGAGGAATGGGTATGCAGAGATGAGTTATATACATATCTTTGAATCAGTCAAACTTAATAATTTTTTGCCCTGATAGATGATTATACAATGAATTATTTTTCAATTCCCAATCAGGCTAAATCATTGGAATTGTGCGGAATTTAAATTCACCGAACTTACGTGAATTCTACAGTGTGAAGTTGTCCCAGAAACACAGTTCCATCCCAGAAAGAATTTAAAATTGTACGTACAATCAATACTGACACTATAGAGGCTCAGACTGTCATATGAATGTGGCCCAATAGATTAAATTCGGATTTTTATTAATAATTCTCGGGAACCAGTCCACTTGCTTTGGTAAATCAAGCTAAGTCGAAAACATAAACAACTTCCTCGGCACTTATTGTTCCTATGGGAGAATTGTATTGACTGATGAACATTTGTAACTAGGATGTTATTAAATTAAAAATTTACTACAAATCCGTAAAGCTTTGTTAGAATGCCCCTAAAATTTGGTCGTAAGGCCGAAATTAAACAAAAAAAAAATTAATTCAGTAAGAAGTTTTACACCAGATTTTAATTCTTAAATTTATGTCTTTCCCAAAATAAAATTTATAAGTTGTTTAATTATTAATTTAATTAATTAATAAAGTCTTAATTATTTCAAAATCTTAATTTATTGAAAATCCAACCCATTCTAATTAGTTTAAAATGACTTCCAATTGTTTACATTATCGATTGATTGGAACAAACTTCCATTTTTGTACTTTCCATTTTCCGATTGTAGAAATTGCTCCGCCAACCTTTCTTCTAATAAAGGCAGAAACTATTAAAATTGTCGTTTTTGGTGAATTTTCGGTAAATTGTCGTTTTCGGTTTGTTCTTTCTCTGTGAATTATTATGGTTCAACTGTAATTAGCAATGCTATAGAGTAGACTACCTTAAATTATATTTACGTTTCAGTATAAGTTAATCCCATAAATTATTTTGCAATTATTTAATAATTCTAGGTAGCACAGTGCAAAACGGGTTCGCAATCGCATTCAAAAACAGTTTCTTTTAGTATCCATTTTATTTTTTAGAAGGATTTTTTTTCAGAATTATGTTAACGCTGTTCCAAAGAGCATAAGAAGTAGTCAATTGATTCATCGTTGAGACACTGTTAAAATGATAGATATTGTTGATATCATTATATTAATTGTCTATACCTGCTTAATTGACTTAAAATAATTTTTTTGCAGTTTAACGCTTACAAATAAACATTCGCTTGGGTGACTAGCGCCTCGATGCAAAACTAAATTTAGCGCCTCTCTCAAGGATAGCCAGAGTTTACTATTTATGTTATAGCAATATGTTATGAAGGCGGCACTCCGATTATTTGCATTTTTGCATCCACTATAGAGCCGGCCCTGGATATGCTGAGGCTAAATACTTAACCACTTAAAAGGGATTCCCTTTACTTATACTCAGTATAGTTACCCTGCCTCTATCATTGGTTATGATCAAACCACATCGCTCAAGGAGCTTTCATAATTTACTTTTGGAAAATGATTCGAAAATACCTAATACCTAAATACCTATTTAAGAATGTGAAACCATTGGTTTCAACAAATTTAATAAAATAGAAAACAACATAAACGCTATAGGGATCCAAAATTGATGACTTTCTGAGCCCAGGTGGCAACACATTTGGTAAAAATGTTTCAGTTATCGGCTCACATTCAAAGGGTCATGGGATGTAATACAAATTTTCTGAAATTCGTATAGCTCGGAAGCTTGCATGTTTGAGTGATAGTCTTTGGTGCATAAAACTTCGAGTTGTTTTTTTAAGCTACTCAGAAAACTATAGACAATAATCTGTTATTTATAATAAATACCCTGCTATCTATTGAGCAATAGATGAACTATATAAATAGCAAGAAATATAGCCCCATCGATTAGATTTGGATTTAATTGGTTATTTAAATGAACGTAATTAATCCCTCTTGATAACTTCTGTGAAGCCCTAGGTTAGAAAAATGAAACGAACCATATGTCTAGGTTGAGCCTACAACACTGATCAAAAAAATAATTCCAATATACAGAATATACTAGGATTCTCAAGTGGGTAACAAAATTATTACTAAATTCTCGGGCCTCGGGTTCGATTTCCTAGTGTAGGAAAAAATGTCACGGTTGGGTATTTTTAATGTATAATTAAGTGATTGTCCATGTATTGCACCGTCCTGGATTCGTTCGCTAACCTTAATTTGTATTTTTTTGGATTCAATCTCAAACAGTGGTTCAACAGAGATTTCTTTTAAATCTTAACTAACGGGTTGAGTTAGAATACGACGAATTATATAACTCATACTAATACTAATAACTTCTTAGAAATTAAGTTAACAGATTCCCAACTACATAACGACTATTGTAATTTATTATCATGAATATTTCAATCGTTACGGAAACTTAATGAACGGTTTGGTGAGCTCTCGCATCAAAAGTCTAATTGATATAAATTTATCTTTCAAAAATCGAATCGATCCAATTCTAATATTTATTAAAATTGTCTAAAAATTAGATTACCTGGGATTAAATTTAAACTTTAATCTTTTTTGCTTTATTCGATAATTTTAACAACTTTAAAAGTTTAAAACTTCCATGCAAAATTTTGATTCGAATTACTCAAATTTTTATTTAAATTTTTCTTAGATCCTGGTCGCATTTTACGTAAATGTAAATCCCAGTTTCAAAAGTTCAGAAAAAATTTAAAAATTAAAAAAAAAAATTTTCAGTTTATCTTTTTGGTTAATTTTATTTGAAATCTGAATAAATCTCATTTGCTATTTCACACAATTTAGCTTTTTCTATATGCCACTAAATTTTACAAATTTAAAGTTATTACCAACTGAATGAAAGCCAGGATTTGACATTATTTTTTGTGATCAGAACAAAGACACAAATATTTTAAAATTTAATTGTTAAAATCAATTTTTCTAAAATAATTTAATGCCTTTGGTCTAAAATTATTCGAGAATTTAGAATTAAGCAAACTTTTCAAATTTTAAGGAATTTCTT
This sequence comes from Tipula unca, assembly GCA_951394425.1. Taxonomy (NCBI): domain Eukaryota; kingdom Metazoa; phylum Arthropoda; class Insecta; order Diptera; family Tipulidae; genus Tipula; species Tipula unca. Next base: position 39,542,253 of record OX596381.1, read on the forward strand.
GAATTCAAACTCTGATACAATTTATTAATTTATTCATAAAATATGATATAACTATTCAGAGGCCCTTGCGCCTTAAATTTAATAAAATTTCTAAAATTGTAAACCAATAATTCCAACTGGATAAATTTTTGAACATTCAGATAATTTGGATATGTGTGGCAAAACGTACATACATACATATGTATATAATAATAATAACAGTGTTAAAGGCCATTACTGGCCCCTTACTGAATCAACAATCTGGCTCCAACGGTTTCGATCCTGAGCTTGGTCTTCATACTGTCTTAGACAATCTGAAGAGGCCAAGTCGTTCTCTACATCGTGGAGCCATCGTCGCCTGCAACGACCTCTGCGCCTACCATATGGTGGCTCTCCTTTCAGAGATCGCTGCACAGTTCGTTCCGGATCAGCACGCAGAACGTGACCGAGCCAGCGTACTCGCTGAGATCTAACTTCATGTACAATATCGGGGATCTTCATCAGATCTCTGATCTCGAAATTGTACAGAGCTCGGTATGTACCATCTATTTCGCGTTTAGGGCCGTAAATCACACGCATGATTCTTCTCTCAAATGTAAGGAGCCATCTCTCGTACTCATCCGTCAGCGCCCAACTTTCACATCCAAACATAACAACGGGCCTGATCAACGCTTTGTAAAGCTTCAGCTTCACGGCACTTGATAAGTGTTTAGATTTTAGCAGTGGCCTTAGAGGATACAAAGAACGACTGCCAGCTGCCAGCCGCACTTTAATATCCTCACCCACACTGTTATCGTGAGTGATAAGAGAGCCCAAATATTTGAACCTCCTCACTCCCTCAAACGTGTGGTGGCCACTACTAAAATCTGGTGTGCCATTGTCTCTAAAACCAGAGATCAGGTATTTCGTTTTGGACTCATTGATCTGGAGTCCAACAGAAGCTGAAAACTCTACAAGCGGATCAAGTATTTCTTTCACTCCGTTGTTATTCAGTCCAATCACGCATATGTGATCTGCATATGCAAGCACTTGATTGGACTGGCGATATAAGATGTTACGCTGAGGTGTTTCAGTTTTACGAAAGATGTACTCCAACATGAGATTAAAGAGTATCGGGGACAGAGCATCTCCCTGCCGAACACCCGAGTTAACTGCAAAAATTGTCGATAGCCTGTTCTCAACTTTAACACAGCATTGAGACTGCGTCACTGTCATCCTACACAGTCTTACCAATTTTGTTGGCATTCCTAGGTATTCCAGGGCAGACCACAAACTCTCTCGATTGATCGAGTCGTAGGCCTGCCGGAAATCCAGGAAAACCTGATGTACGGAGATGGATGTCTCATAATATTTAGATAGAATCATCATACAACATATGTATATAAGAAATAGATTTAAGTGACTGAGTTTACTTAGTCTACTTTTGTAACAATCGATCTTATTATGTTCCAATTTCCTTTTTTGGTTCGTTTTTACGTTTTTACGACAAACAAATATTTCTCTACCAATTTGTATACCGAATACTGTTGTTAAAAAAAAAAAATATAACAAAACGAAAAAATTTGTCATCTAAGAGACGTTCGCTATTAACCTTTCTTTAGCTCGACATCAAAAATAATTAAATTCTTTTCAAAAAAATTAATCCAGTCATGCATTCTGCACTGACATCACATTGTAAGACTTTTATTAAAACAAGAAAGGGGGTGAACCATTTTCCATTAACTATATATTTGACTTGATTTAAATTTCAGCAAAATTTTTATAAACCTTTAGAAAAAATTTCCCAAATACGTAGAAATTGTCAGAGATAATTTGAAGGGAATTCAACAAAAATAGAACGTTGCCTAGATCTAACTGTTGGAATTCGGATTGTATATAGATAAGGTAATTCGGATTCAGTTAACTGGGAAATTATTGCGACTATCTGTGTGCGTATAGAGCAAAATTTGTACATTAAAATTTCTAAATTACTGTGTTAGCTTTTAGATGTTCGCAGAACGTTATAATGCCGTATTTTCTCAATATATATAATTGGAAAAAACTAGACTTTACCAATTAAAGATTAAGGACAAATTGAGCTTTTAGTACTTTCACATTATGTCTCATTATAAATTTTTCAATTTGATGTATCACTGGCATGGAAAACGTCAAAGGGTTGTTCTTGAAACGTCAAAGGACGTAGATAGAACAAAAAATTTCCTTCGACAATTGTGTCACGGCTATATATTAAATATAAAAGTAGATCGTGGACAGTTAAAATTAAAAAAAAAATTGGGCTTTATTGAGCAGAATGAAATAAAAACAACGCCCTAATTTTAATCAAATTATCCTAAATATGAATACAGATAACTACTCAAATCTAATCAATTAAATAATTGTTGAATGTTACGCAAAGAAACATTTATTTTTCTTCAAAATCTTAACCAATTACCGGTGAATTTTTGGGTTTGATGGAACATAATGTTAAAATTATTAAAAAAAATTAAGTTATTTTTATATTTTTAATATGTATATCAAAGGAATGGATCCAAGAATTAATATTTAAAGTATTTTGATTAAACCTAAGTAAAACACGGCTATATTCTACTGGTTTTTTATGTAACTAAGTATGACTCATTTATAATTTAAAAGATGTGAACGGTTAACGAATTATATTCAAAAGGTTGATTTTCTATCTGTTGCTTGTTTTTAAATGCATAAACTATTATATTATATATACTTGTGTTACCGCTTTTCCTAAATTAATAACTTACTAGTTAGAAGAACTCAAAACCAGGGATGGGCAAGGTAGATTACGCCGTGTAATTTACGCGGTTGTCGACACGTAAAATATTACGTAGATTAGTAGGCAAAGTTTTTTTGTCAGCGTCGACAATTAAGGCCATGTCGACAACCTATGATACTTTAGCGATTTCAAATAAAATACGCCAGTTTGCAGTTGTATTGTAAACGGCCCATTCAGTTAAGTAGCATAGGAAGAAATTAGAAAATTATTAAAATTAAATCGGGAATCACATAACATACTATAACTTTGGAAATATAGGTATGTTGAAATAAAACAATAGACGTATTATTCTGGGCAAGTTACGAATTCTGGACAAGTTTAGTACGAACAATTTATACTAAAATGATTTTTAAAATCCTCTGCAAAACCATTACTTGATTTTGTTTGGGTTTTCATAACCATTTTTTAAATTATTGAATGAAGGGATACAACAACTAAATAGAATGTAGTTTGGTCGATCTTTACTAACGCTTGAATTCCATTAGATTACCAAAAACATATATATTTTACTGACTATGAGATGAGATAATAATCATCTCAGTAAAGTAATACTGAGTATTTTTAACAGTGTTACTGCCATTACAATTTTTTACTGACTTATAAAATTGTAAATCTATCACAAACACAAACAGATGCACAAATATTTGTGTGCTAATGTAATGTTTGAGGCACACCAACAATCTTTCGGTTGTTAGATTTTTATAGCAAAATGAAATTTGTAAACAACCAGTAACTCGATTTCTAAAATTAAAATTTTGCTACAATTTTTTTTTTTAATGAGAATTAAAAGAGAACCCCGTCATCTGTTCGAACACCAAACATAAAAATTGTGATTACATTAAATAATTTTTTGTATGTTGTGTTGTTACGCTGTTAAAATGGTTTCTGCAATACTCCTATAAAAAATTGAAATAAATGAACTCTTTGTCTTTGTCACTTTAATGAAATTTGGTTTCTATCAGTAAATTTAGTAAACTCAATTCCATGGAACTCGCGCTGAAACATAATGTATGCAATATACTGTAAGTAATTAAATTAGGAGTTGAGGCATTAGGATGGAACTGTTGCTAGTTTATGCTGGCCAAAATTGAAAATTTGAATGCACAAACATTGGTAGCTAGTAGGTGCTCTCAGAAATAGGACTATTTCTCAAAAAATATTAAATTAATTTTTTTAATCAAATATATAAAGGGCTCTGCTGTTTAGCAGGAAGAAGGTTTCTATGGCATATAGTATAAATTAAAATGGTGAAGTTCTTTATAGCAAGGGTCAATAGCCAAAGAGATAAAATTGACCCTTGAAACCAAAACATGCAAGAAATTTAAACATTATACATTTATTCAAAAAAGAGTGCGCTGTGTTTGAACTGTCGGTTAAAAGAACCAAAAACTAGGAAAGACTGTATACTTAAGTATACGTTTCCACAGAAAATTGCGTTCATATTTTTACAAAGCAGCTAACACGGACGTGTTTGAATTATGAAGCGCAATTAATTATGATGAATTATGCCTAGAAACTGAATGTTAATCTCCAATCCTTCTCAAGTCACCCAACCGTGATTTTTGGTCACCATCGGGAATCGAACCTGAGACCCGCGAATACCACAGCAAGCACGGTACTAACTGTGCTAACGAGGCCAAAAATGTTTATAAAATAATTTATAACTTGAAGTATTACATTATGTTTACCTGGAGTATTGCATTTACAAGATACAGTTCTTGATCTTCTAACTGATTCAAATATAGCTTCACGTAGGTCTTGTCATCATTGTAGATTAAAATACATTGAAGGAAACTCTATAAAATTAAAATCATTCGTATCGCATTGACTCCTAAAGAAATTTGGTCACAATTTGGTCAATTTAGAATTAATTTACAAAATCATTCTAGGAATTGTCTACACTATCGACATTGTCTACGTAGAAAATAATAGATGACGCGTAAACGCCTATCCTCAAAACGTCTAAATCAATCATTTTCACTCAGAATTTTATTAATAAACATATGAAGGTATAGACGAAAAAAATTATATATTTGGGTTAGTTTGAGCTTTTACAAAAGCTTTTGCATACTTAAACCTTAATTTGAGTTTTCTTAATATAGCGTAAATTTGTTGCTTTCAATGTTGAAAAAAATTTCACATGAAAGCTTTGAAAATGTGAAAAATCAATAAACGCTTTTAATTAAAAGCGTACACCAACAGTATAGCAAAGAAAATAAATTATAAAGCACTTAAAAGCTTTCATTATTGAAAGTGGTTACAAGAAATGTCCTATAAATTAGGGTTGGATTATTTTTGCGAATTTGCTAGATCTTATCTCTTAGATTTGTCCAGAAATTTATGTGTTTTGTTCAGCCGAAAGCGTAGACAATCAAAGTTGAGAAACAAAAATTGTAGGTATGGTGTATCCGTCCAAAATGTGTCTTTAAGTGTTATAACGCCCAATAAAAACCAAAAAAATTATATATTTATGCAAATTAGCAAATAAAATCAAATAAAAAATATTATTAATTATTCACTAAGCTTTTATATATAGAGAGAGAGCTTAAGCTCTAGAAAATTAATAGAATATGGTATATATATACACAATAAAGCTTATTTGATTTTGATTAATAAAATTAAAACAATTTATCCACCAATAATCTATATATATTTATAATTATAAAAATAATTAATAGTCTTTGATTTTTTTGTTTTTTGTTTTTATAAATTGTAATTTTGCTTAAAGTTATAATTTTATGATGCATGAAATTGATAATTGTGTATTTACATTTTTAAATAATAATATTTCTCTCGTGTCATTGATTATTCATGATTTATTAATTCGTTTTGTTTTGTTGCTTTTATTTTGATTTAAATTCGCTAAATTAAATTATTTCTGTTTTGTTTAAATAAAAACACATTTAATAAATAAAAATCAAAAAATTATAAAAACAACAACAACACGCACACACATCTAATAAATTTTTATTAAAAAAAATATATTAAAAATTATAATTTTTGAAATAATTTTTTGATTAAAAATCAAATATTTATATTCGTTTATTTAATTAATTTAGTTTGTTCATTATTTATAATTGGTTTTATAAAATTCTGTAGGTGTACTTGCCTTGTTCTTGTTTTGTTTTGTCCATTGTTTGGCATGCGATACGCCATTCTTGTAATTCGGGTGATGGTATCAGACCAGCTGAACCACCGGCTGTATCGTGTCTTGCTTGCCACCAATGATGATCATCTTTACTAATTATCTATGTATGATAACAGGAAAAATAATTGTAACGAGAATAGAAAAAAAATAAAAAAATGTCAAATTAGCGAAATGTGCTCAAGAGTATGGCCGTCGGACGTACATTAATACTCACTTGTAATATATCACCAGTTCTAAATGCAATACCAGCTTGAGCACATGGTATCAGATCATCCTCCAATGGATCATAATCAAATTGCGCACGAACGAAAATCTGCTCAACCAGGAGTAATTAAAGAAAAAAGAAAAATAATAATATTTTTATTTAAATAATTTTTAGGAAAAATTTTGATAATTTTTGTTTTTGTTGGGTTGGTGTTGTGAAAATTAATTTATGCCAAATTATTTTTTAAAGCCACGTTAAAAAAGCAATACCACTAAAAGCGTATTCAACCATAAAGTTTTGTTTTGTTTTTATCTTCAATATATGTATGTAATTCCAAATTGTAGACATGTTCTGTCCTTACCATCATCCGACTTTCTTATACAAAAATAAAATAAATTTAACTTTAAAAATGTGTATGGATGTCGCTAAGTTAAAATCTCTAAATTTTCAGACTTTTAAATAATTTTTAAAACGAATTTTGATGTGCATATAGTAAGATAAATTTTAGAACTTAAATTTAAATAATTTTAGAAATTTTTTATTAAATTTTAGTTATTTTTAATTATTTGCTTATGTCATTTGTTATGGATTTTTTTTTTTTTTTTTAATTTGGCTGGAACCCATTAGGGTTCCGCACTCAATGCCACAATGGGCCCATGGTGCAAACCTTAGATTCTATCAAATCACGCACACGCGTTCTGCATTCTTAGCAAATTGGAGAAATTTGAACCAAGGCAGAAAGGAGAGTAGATGCACAGGAATTGTCCTGGAACGAAAGACCTAATACAATCGAAAGCAGGGCAGCTGCCGATGAAGTGTATGCTACCATCATCATCTTCAAGGCATTCGATGGAGATGATAATTGAGGTCACAAACCCGTAAATTTATTATTACGGCAGAGAACATTCAAAAAATTCTTACAATCCTTCACCAGTTTTGAGTTGGTCAAAGGATTATTTAAGGAGTTGATAGCTGATTTACCGTCAGTACAAAAAATAATATCTTCACCATTAACCGCGAAATTAATAGCTGTAATGGCACAGCGAGTAACCGCGATTAATTCCGCTGGAGAAATAGTACAGTAAGTACCCAAACTGCCAGAAGTTCGCAGACCCAGCGTCGGGCATCAGATACTGAAGCCATCACGGTGTTCAGAAAGCGAGACATCTGATAAAAATGCTAGCTATTCATATATTCGCTTGAGAAAGTATAGTGAGAACCACATATCTCTCGATGGATAAACCACCTCGAATTATTTGTAAAATATAAATTCATTAAAGATGTCAATTTCCGGCACAGCTGGATTAAAAACACTAAGAATTATGTCCCGAAATAGTGCCGAATGCGTTCCACGCCCCAATACATTTCAAGCGAAACACCGCTGAGCAAGCTGTGCTAAGAATGAATGACTGTAGCTAGGACAGAGATAAAATAAACTGCATAGCTAGAAGCGGAGCCGAAGACATGGCTATTGCAAACTGTTGAGTTTCACAAGTGATGATTTGAAGTTGACTACTGGCCTCTAAACCACAGATATGTTAGCATTGGTAGAACCAGTGATTTGCTTATAATAAAAAGCATTTTGGGTTTACAAGCCCCAAAAGTTACCAAAAGCTGTGAATTTTTGTAGTTTGTAATCCAGATGATACTTCCAAGAAGTAAGCTCACCATTGGGTAGTCGAAGTGAATCGAGTCTACACTTATTATTCCTGTTTTGTGCGTTTAGGAAGCTGATGATTAAATTTCCTGGCTTTATTCTTTAGCTTCCTAGTGGTTTTCCTTAACCTTTTAAGTTCAGAACACTAAAAAGGGTTGTTCCGAGTTTTATGATTAATGATAAGTGACACGAAATCTCGAATGCAGTTGAAATTGCTTTCGACAGTGCAGAAGCCTGCAACTCGATATTCACAGTTGAACAAATTTTCTTACGTGATTCTAGTATGGAACCAAGCTCAAGAGAGAATGAAACCCAATCGGTTAACTTTCTATTATCCGGTAAAGCTTAAGCGACGGTCTTTTAAGGTTGATATTAAAAGAATTACACCTATGTCATTCGTCACTCTCCAGTTTAAAATTAACTCAGTAATGAACACAAATTGATGTCAATCACTTTACTACGAGCTGAGATAACAAAAGTTGGCTGAGGCTGACACCCAACATTGAGAATATCAAGATCCGAAGAACTTATATAGTTAAACAAAGCAGAACCCCTGTTGTTAACATTCGTACTTCCGGATAGAGTGTGATGGGCATTAGCATCTCAACCCATTAATAGAGGAATATTTTTCGTCTTACACCATGTTACAAGGTATGTAAATTCCTCAGAAGGAGGAGGTGTTATGGAATCGTAAAGGCAAATCAACTGATGCAATCACCAGTCCAGTGTGGGAGTTAAAACAATCAATAGTAATTCGCGCAGCTGAGAGATCAGCCGAGCTACACACTTCAATGAGAGAAGCGTTAACATTATTTGAGATATAAATACACGCTCTGGTTTTCGCGGCAGAATTTTTAGAAATAATTCTTTCACTAGAGGTGTTGAGTCCAGAAACAGAACCATCATAAAGATAGGGTTCCTGAATTAAGCATAGATCTTTATTCGATGTAGCAAGCAAACGCTGTTCTGGAGATTAGTCGTAGCTTATTTGTTGCCTTAGAATCATTTTGTTGGGTATCGATTTATTGATATAGACTTAGTCCCGAAGATAATATGTACAACCAATTTTGAATTATGGGTTGACTGCTGATTACAATGTTCAAGTTATTTTAATAAGTCATTCGAATAAATGTAGGACTTAGCGAGCAAAATTGATTTGTATAGAAGTTAATTTAATCAATTTGAAAAATATTTGGAATTTAAATTGTTGCAGACTAGTAGTTTAATTCGCAAAATTTGAGTTTGTTCTCTACGATGTGTACCAACATTTTAGAAACTAATTCAAATGCGATCTCTCGTGAATTTTCCGTAGCTGGATCTAAAATTTGAAGTGGTTTCAATTGGTAGAGGTTCATTAAAATTTTAAAATTGAAGTTAAATTTAATGGTTAGCTCACATCAAGTTTGATTAGAAATAATGAAGAATGTTTGGTATAGTTTCAAATTTGTGAGTAGAATTTAACCATCATTCATTCACTAATCAAAATTGATTCAAGCTTATAGACGCTGCAAGAATATTTGGTTAGAGGTAGGGCAAATTAAACAATTTATTAATAGTTTGTGTTTGAGTTAAAAACTAATAGGAATTGAAGAAAATTTGAATGAAGTTTGAGAAAGTCGTTAATTATTCATGTTGCAAGAATAATCAACATGACGTAAAAAAAAACAAGTCGTGTTGTCAAAAAAATAAACTGATGAGCAGTCACAAACTATATATTGAATATCGAAAATTCCTAACTTGAAAAGATGTCTATCTAAAAAATAAATATATCCTTGAAAGGATTTCATCGGTTCACATCAGCTTTAGATTCTTCAAAACAATTTTTTTAGATTTGTAGAGCGTTATCGTAAAAATTGCATCTAGAGTTTGAATCAAAATTGGAGATTGAGGTAAATTTTAACGAAGTTTGAACAGAATTTTATATTGAATCAATATTTTAACGGAATTGGAATTGTTGATGATTGAATACAAACAATATTTTATCGAATATAAAAGTTGTCAGTTTAATTAATATTTTGAAATTTAAGTGACAAATAAAAGTATGCGTGGATAATTGAGTTTGACGATTTCCGGCATTGAGTTCATGCACCTCATAAAAATTAACATCAATTTAATTCCTCTCTAGGAACGGATTGATCCAATAAAAATTTCTCGATGAGTAAATATTCCAGTATATCATAAATAAGACACGAAAGCTTGATTTGGATAAAGTTCAAAGTTACGATCACCTTATATACCCAAAAAGCAAACGGTCAAATTTAAAAATCAAGTTTTCACGAATTTTCTTACTAAAATATTTAGTAAATTTTTTATACCTGAATAAGACGGAATTTCATTTAATTTAAATATATTTAAATATATAAATATATTTTCATTAAGTATTACTAATCATTACGGAAAAAATTAAATAAAATTTCAAAATTTAAAGCAATTTATTAAATAAATAATTTAATAATTTACTTATAAAAAAATTGTAACAGAAAATTCAAAATAATCTGTAATTTGACTAAACATTAAATTCTGTGCAGCTGATAGATTGGATCTTGGTGGCGTGATAGAATGGATCTTATCCATCATGAAAACACATTCACCAACTTTTAGCGGATCGTCAGGGTCTTACAACTTGGTTCATAAATCATATCCCATATTAAACTACAAATTTGGTTAAACATAAAATTCTGTGGAGCTGATCCTAGAGATTTTGCCAATTGGCCGTCTAGGTGGCGTGATAGAATGAATCTTCTTTACATGACAAAATACCCCTAAAATTTTAGGGGATCATCAGGGTTTTACAACTTGGTTCATAAACCATTTATCCCATACCAAACTACAGATTTTATTAAACATGAAAACTGTGGAGCTGATCCTAAAGATTTTAATAATTACATTCTCACATATACAATGATGTTACTCTAGATGAAGTACCTCACCATAATAAAATTGATATTAAAGTAAGTGACTCGGCAGTTAATCATCATTGATAAAGTAACTTTCGAATATATCTCTCTAAGCCATGCATTAAGTGCAGTAAATGATTCGTGTAGTACCTGCTGATCAATTAATTACAGATAAGAATAAGTTATCCAACTTAGCTACTTCAACATGAACAATGGGGTTTTCGGACGCACTTGTCCTTGAAAACCCATGGATATTGGAAAATTAATGAAAAAGTATTAGAAATGTTCTGGCCACCGCAAGAATTCAATGTTTGATAAGTTTCGCGAGCATAAACAAAAATTAAACGAATTAACAGCTTTTGAGAAATGTAAGTACCAATTGGATTTACACAAGTTAAAATTTCCAGATCAAACTATGAACTATTTTACTTTCAGGAATGATATGATTGTACTTACAGCTCAGGGGATCGGAAAGATATTTCACGCAATCTCTTTTATTAGACAGAAATGCTAGTTACATTAATCTGCAACACTATAAATTTGTTGACTAACATTTATTTAGTGCTGGTAATACCCAAAGTATTGTTAAAACAGATACTTTAAGAAAAGCTCGATCCGAACGTAAATTGCTATTTCACGTCATTCAAGGCTGTGAAGTGATGGATGGCATTCATCGACTGAGCTTAAAACAGAATGATTTACAGCCTTGACGTGGCGAAGCGGCTTGAGATTGATTGAAAACTCCAAATCCATCCATTAATTGAAATTCCAAATCGTAATTTAATATTCAAATCAAACAGACTAATATGATCACGTAGCACACGGTGCTTTTATTGATAAATAGAATAACTTGTAAGACTACACGAAAATTATAGGTGACATTTTTTATAATGAAACAGCCCACTATTGTTTCATCATCTACATGGCCAATTGGCAAAATCTCTAGGATCAGCTCTACAGAATTTTATATTTAACCAAATTTGTGGTTTGGTATGGGATGTGATTTATGAACCAAGTTGTAAGATCCTGACGAGCCTCTAAAATTTGGAGGGTATTTTTTCATGATGGGGGAAGAATTGCATATTCATACAAGTCAATTATTGAATTATTTATTAAAACAACTCAGACGTATACGCGTCTCAATTTTTGTCAAAGCTAATATTATGACAGGTCGCCACAATATTCTACAAAAAATACCAATGGGTATCACCCAGAGGATCAAATTTATTAGCAATAGGATCACAACATAACATAAATAAACAGGTCGACTATTTCAATCGAAAGAATCCCTATGATTAACCAAATCTTCTTTTGAAAAACACACAACAAAACCTTTTAGCTCAAAACGGAATATTTTTCGAGCCGTTAGAAAATGTAGTTTTGGTAACATTATATAGAGATCATTGTGTGCGTTGGGTTGCTATTTTAGAAAATTCATTTACACAACCCTGTAAATGTTGAACATATGAGAATTAAATAGCCATTTCCGGCAGTAACGGGTATTATAATTTATATTAGATTTTGTCTTTTCATTCAGGTGAATGAAACCCCAAATTTTAACATTTTCAATACAGTTTTAATTAGTGTACAATTATCAGTTCAGTAGCAAAATAATTAGGCACTTATTTTCAATATACGTGCGATGACGGAGAATAACTAATTTAATTGCTGAAAAATCCAGATTTTTTACCTGTCTAGGTTTTTTCCAAATTTTGTTTTTTGGAATAAAGTGCCTGATTATTATTAAAAGTAGATACAAATTAAAGCTTTGTTTCATTGTTTTGATATCCACCGACTTTAGGTTAAAGAGCATATAGTTCCAGTCAAATTTGTATATTCAATTGAAAATCAATAAAAACACTTACGCTAAATTATGAGTGTATACAAAATAGTTAGTCCCCACCAATCGAATACCTTTGTTAATAGCATTTATATATGTGGTAGATAGATAAGTAGATATGTTATAATTACAATAATTATTTAAAAATAAATTAAACAGGAAAACCATTGTTCCTATAACAAGTAGTTAAAGTTATACACAATAAACCGAAACTATAAATGTACATATACATATATCCTATCTGGTTTTGTCATTAAGTTCTAAAACCATGTAATGTTTGTCTTCTATATACGTTGTTAAGAAGAAGGAAATAAAAAAAATTAGAGATAAGTTTCTAGCATGTAATTGTTCTAATGAATTATTTTTGTGTTCTATTCAAATGTAAATAAAACGAAAAATTCCTAATTATAGTCACAATTTATTATTTTACTATTTTATTTATCATTAACATTATTACTATTATTATTATTTATATAGTTTATATATATTGTCTTAAATTTATATGCATACTTTTTACATATCTACATAAATAATATAATTAAAGATGTATACGAATAAGATTGTGACGATAACATCTCTTCTTATACATTAAAAGTTTAGTACATACATATATAACTGTGTAATTAAAGTGTATATACACATAATCTAAGATGAAATGGGCAGAAGACCATACACAAAATAAATTAGATGTTTTATGTATATGTATGTACGTATGTCTAGGAGTAATTTTTTGACGTGATGAAGATTTGATTTAGATTAGTAAAAAAACGAAATTGAACTGCTTTAATATTTAAGAACTTAGTTAATAGCTATATAACGATAAACTACCTACTACTCATCACTAAACACATAAAGATCTATCTAAATTTACCGAAAATATATTTGGGGTACATTTTATTATTGGAATAGTAAGTTTAGTGGCCTGAGGCGAACAACATCGAGTTAAATTAAGATTTGTACAAGATTGTTTTTTTGTTTTCCAAAATTACGTATTTGATTTTCGTCGGTACTATATTGACTTATATTCATATTGCCGATGGGCATTTCCAAAATATCTACATACATATACATAAAAAAATTTTTTTTTAATATTTTGTGTGTGGCAAGAGGTTGTATTTATATTTTCCGTATTTCAGGGCGCATGATGATTATTTGAATTAGAATTATAGAATTTAAATTGGGTTAATATTTACAGATAACATAATGTTATAGCGATTTCGATTGATTGACGCAAAGTCAAATTTTGTTTGCTGCAAATGAAAAACTTCTACAAGTCACCTCATAAGGCCAAGCTTTCAGATCGATTCCAAAATTTGGAAATTCGTGCGATACATATAGTTTATTTTCGTTAATTTATCTGTATAATAAACTCTGTAATACATTTAAAATTTAAACTGATTTAAACTGACGCATTTTCAGTATTTTTTCAAAATTCTCAAAATCCCGAAATTCTTAGTCTTTTCAAAATATAAATTATGAAATTAAAATACCACAATATTTAGGTAAATTAATTAAATTGATTTTTTCAAAATTTTCAATTAAAAAATGTTTAATTTCAATTTTTTGTTTATATCATATCGCGAACTCCGCAACATTACAAAATTTAATTGGTTTACATGATCCACAGCTTATAAATTGTCTGTTTATGGAGACTGGAAAATTTAAAATTTAAAGAATTTACAAAATTTTATAATTTTATTAATTCTAAAGTTTGTGAAATCCTGAATACTGAATGACAGTTATAATTTGCAGATATCAAATTAGTTACTCTGGTTCCGAGATTATAAATTTGATTTTTTAAAAATTCTATGTCTGAACGGATAATTTTCAGTTAAAAATTGTTTTTCAAAATTTATTTTTTAACATTTTTTGATTTAAATTTGACACATTCCACTTTAGAAGATTAACAGATGCCTAACGGATGATTTTAATTAAATTTAAACTGAAATTTATTTGTGGGTACCTGGGGCGAATAAATTTTGCATAATTTTATAATGCAAGAATTTGGCTGAAAAAATGTTTGTAATGAAATTTTCAGGTTTGATAACGTTTTCACAATTAAAATTAGTTTAAATAATTATACTGTTAGACTATTACAAATTTTAAGATTTAAAAATATTTGAATTTCAGTAATTCTGAGAATGTTTTGAAATTTAAAAAAAAAATAATAATTTATCGCTTTCTTAGATAAGAAAATTAGAAATTAGTGTTTGTTAAAATGTTCGTAAATTGTATTTTAACAAATTTCATATTTTTATAGAAACCATTTCTGTTACACATTTTTGATAATTAAATTTGTAATATTCTAATTTAGAAATATGACAATTTAAAAATATTTTGAAATTTTAATACTCGAAATTTCGATCTGAAGTAGCATATGCTGAAAAAATTTTGGCAAATCATTTTAACGACATTTTAACAGGCACTGGAATTCGACGTCATTAAAAAAATATTACATTTAGCTAAATTATTTACACAAATTCCTCAGCTAAGTTAAAACAATTAAAATCAAAATTTTTTATTTATTTTCGAACTCTAAAAATTTGCAAAATTTAATTTGTGTACATGATTCACGCACAGCTTTTAAATATCAGTTTATGGAAACTCAAAAAATAAGGATTAACGAGTTAAAGAAATTCAGGAGCCAGAAAATTTTAAAAGTTTAGAATTTTAAAATTTTATATTGTAAGTGTTACAATTTAAAAATGTATAGGAATTAATAATTTAAAGATTACGTAATTTAGAAATAACGGGATGTTAATTATAATTTTAAGAGATTCTTTTGTTCTCTAAAAATAGTTTCGTAAAGTAAAGTTTATTATTCCTGACTTGGGTGATTTTTAGTTCAAACATTTATTTGAAAACTTTTAATAATATCCTAAAATTGTCAATTAAAATCTGGTACTTTCCTGGCGTTCACGTGATTAACAAACAGGTTAGAAGATTTCAATTAAACAGAGATTTATTTATTTTCTTTATAATGAACAAATAAAGCCAAATTTAAGTTTTCTGTTAAAATTTCAGATTTTAACAGTTTGTCTAATTAATTGAATTAATAACTAACACACAGCCAAAATTTAATTTTAAGAAATATTTGTAATATTCTAATTTCAACTAATTGCACTTCTCAATTTTTCGACTGAATACTAAAAATTTTGAAAATTCTAAAAGGCCGATGTTTTTATAAAAAGCAATACTCAAAATATCATTCTCAAATGTAAAGAAAACTTTAATTTAAAAATTCGTCACTTTTATTTTTTTATAACATTTTCACAATTAAGATTAGTTTTTAAGAAATTTTAAAATTTACAAAAATATGAATTTTTTCCAGTTTGAGAATTTGGAGAAATTAAAAATTCACAATTTAATAAAGTTAATAAAATGCAATACTAAGTTAAAATATTTTAACAAAATTGCAATTTCGCAATTCCACATAATATGGAAACGTTTCATGAAATCTTTTAAAAAGTTTAGCACCTACCAAGTTTACAAATTTTGAAATATTAAATTTTATAAATTTATGAATATATATAATATTTTAAAATTTAAGAATATAGGAATAAATAAATTTTTTATTTTATGTTTAAAGTGCAAAATCAGAATTCTATCCTAATTTGCGAAGCGCACTACAGCCCTAGCAAACTGTACAAGTTTGAACCAACGTCTGGAGGACAACTGATCTACATTAATAGATCTACAGCTGGAATCCTAAAACCGAATAATATTGAAAGTCATCGCAAATAATATCCTGTGATAAACCCATTCGATAGAGATGCTCCTTAAATCGACCATGACCCGTAAGAATCGCAACCAAGATTCTTAGCTAGTCTTTTCTCAAAGATAGAGCATATTCAGTTTATTTCAAATTGGGCTCTCTTATGAAGTTCATCGCCATACGACAACTAAAGGTAGCAAGCCACTATAGTCTTAGATCTTTCAAAGCTTAGTTCTTTATAACTTTCTATGTAAAAGATAAGGGTGTCGCTGGTTCTGGTTCAATTAAGAGTTATAGCTAGGAACCGGATTTTGCTAAACAGTCCGTGATTTCATTCCCTTCGATGTCACAATGTGCTGGCACCCACATTACCGTAACTATATTGTTGGAGCACACAAGATTAATGAAGTGTTTGCAATCTTTGACAAGTTTGGAGATAACCAAGGGATTATTCAATGAATTGAGCGCAACTTTGCAATCAGTACACGGAATATACGTAAGCGCTATTGTTTTCGCTTGGAAAACAGTACATAGCGGAAAAAGACTGCCAAAATATCTCTGATTAGACCAAGGACAGTAGATTCCAAAGGCTAGAGCGAAAGCCATCTGAAAAAAAGACTATAAACTCGTTTAATTTTTGGAGAAAATCCTCCGAAAACCACAAATCCGTTGATGGATAAACCACCGTGAATAAGTTGTATTCAGCTAGTGATCCATCATTAACTATCTCGATTTCTGATAAAAATGAACTGTAGTTTTTAAAAATGTTTGTATGAAACGCTGCAGAACAAGCAGTGCCAAGAATAAAGGTGCGTAACTGAAACAAGGAAAGAATGGACTCCATTGCAAGAAGTGGAGTCGAGGACATAGCTCCAGTAACAGCTCTACAAGCCGTGTTTTGAAAACTATTGAGTTTAGCAGCAGAAGTTTTTAGATTAACAACTGGCCACTAAACACCAGAAGCGTACGATAATATCGGTAAGACCAGCAATTTATAAAAGAAAAACCACATCCTGGGTGTTAAGACCCCAGGATTTCCCAAAAGTTCTTCTACATTGACAACATATGGAAGTTGCTTTCTGTAATTTGGAATCAAGATTAAATTTTCAGGAATGTTTGCTATCTAAGATAACAACAAGGTGCTTGACTTGGTTACATCTGGTAATCGGTCTTCCAAAAAGAGAAGGAACGGAAAAATCCAGACCACTCCTACGAAAAGACAAGTATCTCTGTCTTAGACTAGTTGACGTGCAGACCCTGAAACTGTCAAAACAATATCATCAGCATAACTCAGATTGCTGCAGCTTAACCAGTAATCAGTCAATGACTGAAAGCCACAGCCGAGGAGAGAGGACACCCCTGGGGACAGCCTTTGGTACCTTTGACGTAATTGTGATAAACGAGGTACTATCAAAAGACCCCGTTTTTCAACATTCAACAATTCTCAAAAACAAAAGCACTCGAAATTGCCGTCTTAAGCGAAGATGGATTACCCTCGGTGGGGTAAGTAAGAAGCCAGCTCGAAAGAGGAAAGCACCGATTGGTTAATTTTTTTTTTCAATATGGCTTTATAGGTTGTACTTTAAGGTTAATTTTAAACGATATACAACTGTGATCAGAGGTGAGAATCATCCGTCACCCTCCAATCAAAAACTAAATCAATGATAAAGAGCATAAACTGATATCAATCACCTCACGCCGAATGGAATTAACAAACGTTGGGTTGCTGCCTACATTTGGAACTTCAAGCTCAGATGAGCTTAAATAGTTGAACAAAGAAGATCCCCTCTGATTAATATTCGTACTACCCCAATTCGAATGATGAGTATTATAGCATCACATCCGATTACAAGAGGGATGTGCTTATGCTTGCTCCATGACACAAGGTTAGTTAGAGTCATACGGTAAAAAAACTGATGAAACAAACATAATGCACGAATTATTAAATATTAAAGTGAGCTACACTCAAGAATGAAGGAAGCGTTAATGTTGTTACCAATTAAAATGCATGCAGAAAAGTCTGCCATTATTACAATTCAATCCAGAAACAGCACCATCAAGAAGATATACGATTCCTCAATTAGACAAATATCTGTATGTATCACAGAAAGCAGCTTACTTAACTGTTGCAAATTAGTCTATTTTATTCTGAGCATATGGCCATCATTTGAAGTCCAGCATATAAAAAATAAAAAAAGTAAAATATTTACGGTCCAGAGATGATCCTAAAAGAGGTTCTTTCTAGCACGTGTTGCAACGATAAACCGGCACCCGTATTATTTTCTCAAAAGAATTCTGGTCAACCCGAAAGACAATCGATTTGCAATTCGCCTCACGCTTGCACGGGACAACCTTCTCCATCCCTCAATCGAAATGTTCGGATTCATCAGCTTAAGGTTAATTGTTACGACTCGAAGATCCTATGGCGGACCTGGGAATCATGTCAGTAAAAGAAGCGGCTTTGAAGGGTCGGTCACCAAATGATAGCTGACTACCACTTCAAATTTTTTTCATTTTGGAGACTTGCTCGCTAAACCACTTGTCAGTCTCATCGTTACTGCACCAGCAGATGAAGACACCTTAATTTATCTACGAATGAAGTTTACGAAATTCAAATGTGAACGCTAAATTTAAATTTTTAAATAAAACTTTCAGTTTGAGCAACCGTGAAATTAATTTAAATAATTTGACCAGTGGAATATTATAAATTTCAGGATTTAAAAATTGTATATAAATTTAAAATTTTTAAGTATTTAATAAAAAAATTACACACAAATTTTGAAATTAAAAAAAAAGAATTGTCACGATTAGGTACGTCCGTACCTAGCTACCATAAAATTTAGGGGAATAGAAGGTTCAATATCCAATAATTGATAAGTATATTTTAATTAAAATTCAAAATTCGGATAACTCGAAAAATGAGTTTTTCTATGAAAGTCCAAAAAAAAAATTGAATTGTATGCTAAACACTCATTTTAGTTTGAAATGTTAAAAAATATTCAATCCCAAAGTATGCATTGCTATTCCATCATATCAAAAGAAATTAATTAAATTTTCGTTTTTAATTTCACCTGAATGTTACACACAATATTTCAAAGTATCGAAATTCCAAACAAACGTATTTTGAAATTTTTAATTGTGGATCGTATTAGGTTGCCAAATATTTTGCATAAAATACCTTATACGATTATACCCCCAAAAAATAAATTCACATAATATCAAATTTATTTGTATCCTCATTACTTAAATCTCATAATTAAAATAATCATCACCCAATTTATATTCCCACCCCAAGAAGCAAATATATTAGTGTAGTGCATTTTAAATGGTGACGTTATACTATTAACTAAGAAGGGTGTATACTCGAATTTTATAATTCACAACTATGAATATCTATATATATATATGTATATTTGTATGTAAGTTCCACTTAATCTTATTTATACATCAACTCTAAAATTTAATTAAAACTTTTTTAAAAAAAATGTTAATTTATTTATGTGAATAGTTTTTAGTTATACAATGATTTACTATTTATTCGAACACAAAATCGAATTATGCTAATTGTATTATTTATTTGGAAAAAAATAAAAATTTGGAGAACTACAATTGAATTTGTATAATAGCCTTCTCCATCTCTCTCCCTAACTTTTTGGATGATTTATATGTAGCTAAATAAAAATATTATTTAGGAGAAGATTATTAATTATATAAAATAAATTTTATTTACATTTTGGTATAGTACATCGTTACTATGTACCTATATAAGATAAAGTTTATGGTTTGTTGTTTTTGTTGCTGCACATGTTTGCGAAAGTTATTTTTATATGGAATTGAAAATCTTTAATTAAATGAAAATAAACTTAAAAAATCGTAAATCCTCAAGCTTAGCAAAAAACAAAACGCAAACTTAATAAATTTCTGGAAATTGTATTTAAGATATGATTAATTTGTTGAAGTTGTTGGCAAAACCGGGGGCCGATATTCCAACGATTTTTTCTTAAATTAATTAAGATATTTCTTTTTATGTAAATCTGAAATTTTTAATTTCGTTCAATTATCAGTTATTTGAGTTTCCAATTTTTTATATTCCTACGTACCTTCTCAAAATTCGTAAATTTTTCAGAAATAATCCTAAATTCGATAAAAATATAAATTCATACATAATTTGTAACATCTCAAACTCACAATTCGGTAGCCGTTGGCAAAGTTATAAATTAAAAATTTTTTTTTTTATAAAAATTTAAATAATATTTTTAAATTCTTGAATTAACTTTTAACAATAATTTTTAATACTGAAATAAATGCATTTATTTCAAAATTTTAAAATTTAAATTTTAAATATAAGGGTCTCCCAAAATTAACGCAAGATTTGAATTAAATAGAAAACACAGTTTTGAGTCTTCAGATTGTGATTTTTTTATTGAACCATAAAATACATAGGATAGGGTTATTTAAGGAATATCAACAGCTCTGCTGGCACAAACGCACTCTTTTATCGAAATTTTCCATGACCTTTTTGGCATTAATGTGGCTGAATTTCGTTGGTGTAGCGTTTAATTTCCTTCTGTAATGCACGGGTGGTTGAGGGCTTGTTGACATAGACCTTCGACTTCAAAAAACCCCATAAAAAAAATTCTAATGGTGTTAAATCACAAAATCTATAGGAAGCCAATTCTGGTCACCGAAACGAGAGAGTACATCGACTAGGAAATGTCTCATGCAGTAATTGAATTGTTTCACGGGCTGTATGGCATGTGGCACCATCTTGTTGAGGCAGAAAGAAGCGTGTTATAATGTCGCGATATCGAGCAGCAATAACAGTTACTGCTTGTATGGTCCAATGATGCCTCCAGCCCAAAATCTGCACCAGACAGTGACACGCTGTGGATGCATTTGTTTTTCGACAATCACATGACACAGGGTTCTCGGTATTCAAAATGCGGCAATTTTGGCGATTAGCAAAGCCATCAAGGTGAAAATGTGCTTCATCGCTCAATAATCCATTCAACAAACTCTCTTCGCAGTGCATGGTCATATGGCTTCAGTTGTTGTGTTAATTGAATTTTGTAAGCATTTGTGAGTATACGTGAGTATACGCTGCAGAGAGGTTCTACAAATTTGTAATTCTTGTCCACGACGACGAATTGATGTTCCTGGATTTTCACCAACATTCTCACGCACTGCTTCGATATTGACATTTGAACGGCTTGTTTTTGGACCACCATTGTGTTTAGCGTCTCCACCTGATCCAGTCTCCTTGAATTTTTCAATGAAGTTAAAACACTATTCCGACCATATTTTGTATGAAATTTTCGAACTGCGGCTGCCAAACTTTCATTATTATTAAGATATTCTTCAATAATGAAAATACGTTGTTCTATCGCGTAACGCCACATTTTTACTAACCAGAACTTCTTATCTGTCAATTTTTTTTTGGGGGAGTTGCCAACACTTTACTGCACAAATGGCGGCAAATAAATTTATTTACAAACTATCCAGAAATTCATTAAAATTAAAATTTTTAAATTCAGAAATTATATTTATACCTTAACTTTAGCTAATTTCTAATCTCGTGATCCACTAATTATATCAAACAAATTTGTAGAATTTTGTCAATCCCGTTACAAGCCGGAAGACGCTGATAATTATATACCAAACAAAGAGATGGCCATTGCAAGAGGACATTCGTTTATAACTCTAGGATCATTCGGAGATGGATAAGAGAATATAAACATTTGGAAATTTCTCTATGCTATCGTCCTTTTACTTCTGTTTAGTGCGATTCCGATTTTTTCTTATCTGATTGTTTTTACCAAAACTTCAGAAATAGTTGACGAGGGTAGATATGTTACAGATCAAATATTCAATGCCGACGGAACCGGCTTATTTTGGAAAAAAATGCCTGATCGGACATATATTTCCAAGAACGAAAAAAAGCACAAGGATTGAAAGTTGCGAAAGATCGCATTTCACTATTATTTTAGGGGTTTAGTAACAAAACCAATGCTCATTCATCGAGCATTAAACCATCTAGCTTTTAAAAATGTCGATAAAAGTAAATTGCCGGTATATATTGGAGGGCAAACCAAAAAGCGTGGATGACGCCCAATCTGTTTAGAGAATGGTTTTCCGAAATATTTGTTTCAAACTTTTGCTTATCATTGATAATGTACCCTGCCATCCACCAGATCTAAATCATCCTAACATGAAGGTAATATTCTTAACAGCTAATACGACATCATTAGAACAGGGTATATTAGCCACCGTTAAAGCAATATTTTTACGGATCACATTTTATTTCATCATAGATAAATTAGATGTAACAGTTACCGAAATATGGAAAGAATACTCTATGAAGAATTGTGTACAATTTATCGCCAAAGCCATTAAGGAATTAAAGCAGAATACACTCCAAGCTTCAAGAAAAAATTGTGGCCAGCGGAAAGAAACTGAAATAAACCATATGTGGTGGCTTTACCGCATTCGGTCGAAAGTGAAGGATTTATTGATATCACATTGAATGAGGTGCACGAATGCATGAGATTAGAAGAAGACTTAACTGAGGAAGATCTTCTGATTTCAAGTTTCGAAGAGACTCCAACATTTAAACCAAACATATTACCAAACGTAATTGGCATAACCTGTAAATTAAAATCTTTTACTCTACTACTCTCCGATGGCGCCGAAATTATGTAATGATATTTTTAAGAAAATCTTTCCATATAATACCCTCAATTTTGCTGTTAGAATAGTGTTGGTTTGGGAAACCAGTCACCATCGGTTGGATAACCTTGGTCGAAACGAAAAATTATTATTAAAATTTTAATTTGACAATTTCCGTTTGTATATATACACCTATATAGCGAAATTTTAATAAGAAAATTATTTTACTATTTAAATAGGTCGAACACACAGTCGAACGTACAAACGTTTTCAATTTAAATTTTTCGAAGATAAAGATTCGATTATTGTGTTATACATATAATCTACCAGTATTTTACGCCAACAATTCTAAAAGCTTTGAACTTCCGCTATATATAACAAAATCTAGAATTTCATTCAACTATGATTTTCTCTACATATATTACTGAAACATAAGATTTTTCTAGTATCTAGATCTATCTATACATACATACATTTAGGATATACACTACTTTACTACATATATTTACTCCATACTGATTTTAATATAAATGAAACTTTTCGTACATTTTCATAAAAAATTTAATGAAAAAAAAAAAAAAAAAAAATTCGAAAAGCTAAATTATTTTGGGATAATAAAAAGGATCTTTTCGAAAATCTTTTTTTTTTTTTGGGCTACTTATAAGATTTTTGGTAATCTTTTTGCTCAGATAAAAAAGAGAATTTTATGGCAGATTTAATTTAATTTTATGCGATTTTTTCTAAACATCCTAATTATTGTATTATATATAGAGGGGAACTTAATAAATTTATCCCAAAAATGAATCAAAGATATAACGACTGGTTCTATAATATATGCTATAAGGACTTCTCTTCCGCATATATCGACACCAAAGATCTAGGTTATGTAACCTTGAACTATAAATACTTTCTGGGTATATAAATAAAACTATATATTTTCTCAACATCTTAACCTTGAGAAAACTATGTGGGGGGCTATGAACTATAAAAAAAACATTTTCGATGATTTCTTAGTACCTATGCGGTTGTTTTATTATGTATATTGAATTGAGGTAAACCCTAAGTAAAGAGGCAAAATAATCAACGCGTGGTACGGTGAACGTGCATATATACGTATTTTGCGGTTATATTTTATCTATCAATATAGATGATGATGTTGATGATGATGATGATGATGTGTACTCAGAAAACTTAAAGGTAAGAAAATAAAATTTATATCATATCTGTATGTGTGTGTGTGTGTGAGTGTACGGAATTGATAACCGAAAAAGATAAATTTTTTACTTGGTTCGGTGTATATGAATGTATATATGTATATATAGAGGCCTCGAAGGCCCGAAGGGAATTTATTTGTTTTTAATGTTAAGAAATTTTTTATTATTTCTACGCACTTTATATTGTTTTCTTAAATATTGCCTCCTTGGCTCCACGATATATATTTATAATATCCATGATATTAATCTTTATGGATACGTAACGAACATTTTCGTAGAAATCAATATAAGAAAGTTGTGTTCGTCGATATGAATTATTGATTTGGTAAGATTTTATTTTATCAAATTTTGTAAAATGTAAGGCACTTGGCACACAAGACTTTAATTTTATTTAGTTTTCAATTATGATTAATGGGTATTGTGTGTATTATGGAGAAGGAAATAAAAAAACACTATGTTTGTGTATGCGGTTATTTGAAATTTATAATATGTTTTTTGGCTCTGGTGTATTATAAGAAATTATAGGATTCGATACAGTACTTTTTCTACAAACAAGCAGAGTAAATTGATAATTGAACAAGTATCTATAGTAATGGGGATTATCTTCGGTTTTGTATAAGTTGACGTTTTCACTTTTGTATACTTTTTGTAAAATCTCGTTGTAACAAACTTTTCCGTTTGAAATTTTGTGGACAACGGTATGGTTTTCAAAAATGGACCAAGCAATTACTGAGTTAGGTACTAGACAAAAAATTCCAATTGAAACGAGAAAATGATAAAATTTTGAAACTAAAAGAAGTCTCGTCGAATCATACTCAATATTGTTGAAAAATATGAAATTAAATTAAATGAGAATTTCTCGTTTTAAATGGAATTTTTCGCCTCATATAACTCGGTAACCGATTGGCCCAAAATTAAATATTTTGGAAGTTATTCAGGATGTTTACTGTGAAAACTGTAAAGTGTGAGATAATACATTAGATCACAATACCCCGTCAACGGTCTAAGTGGGCCGAAGCAGTCACGCTAACCTAACATAACCTATATATTCTCAGCCATTATTTTGGAAAAATCTGGAAATGTTAGCAAATAACTTTAGCCTTTACTCATAAAACTAAGATAATTACAATTTTCTATAATTTAGTGGAAGATTCGAATTCCAAGTGTAAAGTGGAAATAAAAATATTGAAAACCATTAAATTTTCCTGTAGCAGCTCATTAGCAGCATGATTTTAAGTCAAGATAGGTCAGTTCAAATGGAAAATTACTAAGGTTATCTGAAAAGTATAGGTGGAACAGATAGTTAGGATTGTGCATTTTTGGATTGTGAATTTTGTGGAGTTATCAAATTATAATCTTTTCTAAATTTTCTTATTTTTGTGTGGCCATAGTGTTCAACAGTTTTAAGTCGAGCTAAGTTTGTTCTAGGGTAAGTTAGGGTAACAGATACATAAAAAAACTAAAATTGGGCGGCTTACTCCAGGACTCAATGCAACTATAACAGGCCCGCGTTGCAATACCCGGACAAACACACATACTTACACATAAAAAACACCCAACCGTGATTTTTGGTCACCACCGGGAATCGAACCCGGGACTCTCGAATAACAAAGCAATCACGCTACTTACTGTGCTCTCGAGGGCGGCTACTATACCTTACGTATTTGTTGTCATAAAATGCAGTTTAATGTAAAAGTCGTTAATTACAAAATTAAATTAATTTCAAAGTGACTCATCTACATTGAACAAAAATAATTCAAAACTGATTTTTTACACCCACTTGAAGTTATCCCTGGAATTTTTAAAAATACCTCTGACATCATCTGCGTAACTAATCCATCCCAGACTTTTTAAAAATACAAATATATTTTATACAGTTGGTTCATCCCAGGATTTTATTACAGTTATACTATTAAAGACTTTTTCGTCAGCCAAAAAAGTAAACAGTTGCTACCAAAATAATCATCCCAGACTTTTTTAATATGTAAAATTTATTTGGTGGAAAATAAATTCTTCTGGGCAAGTTGTTAAAAGGACTGAGTTCGGGGCCTTGTTGGCCACCACTGAACCAGCGCTGCTATTTTTTTGCCGTTGGAATTTCCACAATATAAATAAATGTGTCGCCTTTACCAACTGCCAGTTTATTTATATTGTGAAAATTTCACTGATCAAAAAAATATCAAAGCTGCCACAGTGGTGGCCAACAAAGTCTCAAGCTCAATCGATATAAGAAAGTAGCCGACCCTACAAAAGCTTGGTCATACGATTTTTTTATCGATTTCAGTTTACTTTGAACAGATACATAGGATTGAGCCTTTTCGAGCATACAAATTTAGGAAAATTTAGTATCATCAACTGTCGCTCATAAATGCTCAATCCTAATTATATGTTTTCTCATATATTTTTCGGAAAATCTCAGTAATTTTTCGTTAAAGCAAACCTACTTCTACTTAAATTCATCAGTTAATAATATTTGGTTAAAAGTTAGGTTAGGATGGCTGTCCCGAATAACTATCATAAATTCGAACTAGCCCATAGCTGTACGACATTTAAAATTTCCTCTTTTCTACTATGTGAACCACCTGAGCTTTACACGAAGCGTTGAATATCTCTGACGTCAATCTTACTAAAAGAAGGTGGAGTACTGTTTCTTCTTCCTTCTCATTTACCTATATGAGACAGTATCTCGTTATAACTTTCACGACCATGTTAAAACGATGGCGCCGAGCAATAGATCTGCCTAGTTGATACGCACGAGTTGGCATTAAAACATATGTTCGTTGCTCTCTATAGCTTTTTCCGTTAGAGCAAACCTAGCTCGACTTAAAATCATTAGTTACTAATATTGGCTGTCCCGAAGACTAGCGTAGATTCAAACTAGTCAATGCCTTATAACGTTATAACTTTAACGACCATGCTAACATGATGGCGCCGAAGCAATAAAAAAAATGCCGTTCAGCATGAAAGGCCCAGCAAAAAACGGGAACATGAAAAGGTTCACTCTCAGTGCCTCCTAGAATACTCCGCATTCAACACTCCATTTTTTTTTTAACCATTGGTGAAGAAGTGATCACCTCATTATTCATGACTGCTTCACTTACTCAATCCTATCTGGTGGGAAACTCAGTTAGGTATTTCACCGCGAAAAATGATATAGCGCAGTCGGTAGTATCAGGGTATCCCTGTTTTGCATAATGGATGAGTATGTCTATGTAGTTACACGTTGCCCAGTGTTTGTTTCCCAAGTGCTAAGTAGGTGCGCTTCTGAGTGCTCCCCTATACACAAGCAGGCTGTTCTTGGAACTTTCATCAATAGTTTCAGCTTGTCTTCTTTCCTTTCGATACTTCAGTTCAAATATGTCTAATCGTAAGTTTCTGTTCCTTTTTTTCTTGCAAATTTATTATTTTGCTATTGTGTATAGTAAGGACTAAATTTTTTTAAATATTTTCCTACTTTCCCAAAATAATAATTTACAAAACAGACAAAACTTTAAATTGAGAGAAAGTAACCGTGGGTTTAAGTTTCAATCAATTTGTTAAATAAAACGGACAATGAAGCCAAGTTATTTGTCCAACTTCAAACCAAGAAGGTAGCTATAGCCAAAGTCTATAATCTGTTATTTCATGTAATTGTTGTTATTTATGAGACGCAATTAATCTTGTGATTTGGGAGATGTTGATGTCGTATCTTTCTATACCCTTCGGCATATCATTGCGTGCAAATTGTGTTCTTATATTTATAATGAAAATAAAAATAAAAGCGTGGGGATTACTGTAATCCAAGATAAAAATTCTATATAATTGGCATGGACGAATACCG
Source organism: Tipula unca (assembly GCA_951394425.1). Taxonomy (NCBI): domain Eukaryota; kingdom Metazoa; phylum Arthropoda; class Insecta; order Diptera; family Tipulidae; genus Tipula; species Tipula unca. The sequence goes on from OX596381.1 coordinate 39,570,179, forward strand.
AACGAGAGGTTTGATTGTCTAACATCGACACACAAAATTAATTACCACAACAACGTGGTTTGCCATTTGTAAAGTTGTTATTACGGCAAAACAATCATTGGATATAGTCTACCTACATACAGATTACGTTGCTGTTAGGGATAAACATATAACCAATGATTTTTTTCATTAGCAGAATTTCAGATTCTATACGAGAGATGCTGGGAAAATACTGAGATTTATAAAAATTAATTTTAATTAAATAATTTAATTTATTTGGTAGGAATTAAACAATTTTTGTTCAACAATATTTCCTTAAAAAATCTTATTTTGACATTCATTTCGATTTTTTTGAAAAAATCGAGAACAATTATTTTACCTCTTTATAGGCTCTTGTTTAATTAAAATTTCAAAGTGACTGGACCATCCGGACAAATAGCTTGTAAATACAACTTTTTGGAAAATGACATGAAAATGTCTAATAGACTAAGGCTAAGGTTGATTGCACTTTCCATTCAATCTTCAAATAAATCGGACTGCGAGGTCCGCTTATTAGTTTGGTGGCTATCTTAATCTTTTTAAATGATTGATTTATAAATGTCTCAATCAAGGAGTCTCAAAATATAAACAGTTTCTTCCGGGCATTTTTTAAAAAGGTTTGAAAATGTATGCAAGTTTAATTATTAAAAACACTTGCACTTCGATCGACCTCACAAGCCAATTTTACCACAATAGCTTGATCCAGAATCTGGTCAATTTCAATTTCAAATTAAAAGACATTATTTTAGGACTCACATGAACTCAGCCGTATGTCGAATTATATAAAATTTATCACACCGATTTTGCCACACCAACCTAGACTTGATTGTCCATAACGTGAATACATAATAGTTGCTTTACAATTTAACCACCGCAAGTACTAATAAGCACTTATGGTATTTTTTTTTACTAAATTAACTATACGCATCAAAACTATTCTACCTTTTTATCATAAGCAGTTACGTCTAAATTTGACCAATTGATTAATTGGTGTCGAATAAATTAATGTCCTAACTTACATATGTATTTCAATTCCAATAGTAAATTGATTGATTTAGTGTTCGAACCTACTGGCAAGTTTCGAAGCTATTGCAGATTCGTGCATCTCAATCATTTCAAATCTACAGAGCATGAAGTTGAAGATTGTTTGCTTGAAAATATAAATTTTTACATTGTTAAACTGCGGGATTCTTGGGAATATTCATTAAAATTTGATCTGTTTGCCAGTTAAATATTAGCAGACTGTCAGAAAGAAAGAGATGTGGTCGAATGGTTTGTATACACAATATTTACTGGTCTAGACCGAGATAGAACGCGTCCTAATACTGAACAACGGAAAGTTTTCTGTAAGTATTGTGCGTGATGCATATCGTTGGTCAGTATTATAAACACAAATAATATACATAAAGGGTATCACAATAAGCGGTTAAGATCTGACATATCGGTTATTTTGGCTCTGTCAATGAGTCGCTTAACGCTTCAACAAAAATGGGAAATGTTGGAAATTTACTTCCACAACAAAGAGAATTGGTTCGAAATCGCACAAAATTTGATCAAAACAAGGGACTCACACCCAACGGTATCATATAGCATTTAGAGATCGGAAAATCCACAAGGATATATGGAGAAGCCAATGCATCCATTGCGTTTTACTGTTTGATGCGACCCTTACGGTCAACGGAATCAACTACTGTCACATCTTTTTTGTGATCATATCTTGAAGATTTTGGTTTGAACAAGCTTTGGTTCCAGCAAGACAGTGTGCCATGCCACGCATCGGGCGTTAAAATAGTAAAACTGCGTCAAAAATTCGATGGCCGCATTATCAGTCGAAATGGTAACGAGAATTGGCCGGCAAGGAGTTGTTATTTGACGCCTTTAGAATTTTATTTGTGGGGTGCCGTGAAGGACAAGTATAATATGCGGACAATCCACAAACAATTGAGCATTTGAAATTAAATATTGAAGCAACCAATGCCGAAATAGAGCACCATATAATTCAAAATGTGCTCAGAAATTGGACCGACCGAATGGAGTACGCCAAGGCCAGCCGCGGCTCCCATTTGAATGAAATCATTTTCCAAAACTAACCATTAGGATTGTACTTTCAAACAAAAATTTGGAAATTAAATTTTATTAAATTTTTAAATCTGAACTTCTTATATATGAAATACCCAATTTTACCACTACTGCAACACCAACGAAGATTCAACACGTTTGCAATTAAACTAACAATTTAATGAAAAACGATCTTGGGTGAAATATATGCTGATTAAGTGAAATTTAGTCAATTTCCACAGAAGTGCTATGTAGATGGCATATGTCCATGTGATAGAGCAAAATCATGACTAACGGAAGGATGAATTCAAATGTATATATTCATCCTTTAAAAGGGATAAGAACATATTGAATCATAATCATTAAGTATTGGAGCTGACACGTACTAGTCGATGCCGAAGTTTTAAGAATCGAAATTAAGGACTCAAACAGAATAAAATAAGTTTCTACAAGTAACGTGCAAAAAAAACGCAAATGCTCCACATTGTGGCAGGCTTGGAAAAAAAGTTGGCCTGCAAATTATTTATATGAGATTTGAAAATATAAACGAATTTCATCATGTATGGGCTTAAGAGTTACAAGAATTATTTACAGCCATATGATTAAATATATGTACAAACAATAGATCACCGCTGGGGTTTAAGATTTTCAAACAAACGTAGGCATTGTATACAGGCGTTTTTATTCCAGCAAACAGAAAATAACGTGTTTTATAAATTTTATATCTCGTTTGTGATTCCCTTCGGGTAATAAAGGAGCTCAAATGTTATAACCCTGTTAAAGTTACCCGATAAATGTTTTATTCTGTAATAGAAGAGTTCGAATAAATTTGGCTTTTTCTTGTGCTTATAACACATATGATTTTTATACTGGTAAAAATTTGATATAGCCTAGAGAAAATTCAATTTTCCAAAATCAATATGAATCCATACGTGATGTTCCTTGTATTATTCATGTGGCGAACTAACAGTGTATTGTGACATTGGATTATTTTTAAATTGTTCTGACCAGTACAAAACTGTCCAAACCCAGTATAGCTTTGTATATAGCTTTGAAATTCTCGATTCGGTTTTTGGATTCTATATATTCATCTTGATTGAAGTATAATTTTTTGTACTAAAATGAGATTCACACATAAAATCATTAATTAAAATCAGCAAAATTTGACCTATTTCGGTTCAAAAATATGTATCACCAACGAAAAAAAAATGAAGATTTTCATCAAGTTTACAATAGAATATCAATATCCTTATCAGTCTGTGCGTTGTGAACAACATATGTACATAATACATATACTAAGAAGCTGATGTCTATTGTTCCCAAAAATAAAATAAAATCAAGAAAAACGAGAAGATAATCTCTGATAAGCCTAAACACAAAACACAAAAAAAAATTAAAATAATCAAATCAAAATAGCAATGCCTGTGAGTCATGTATAACTCACATATGTACATACAACTGTTTGTTCATCGTTTTATTTATATTTTTTTTTCTTTCGGATTAGGGTTGGGTAACATAAAGATTAGGTTTTCTTAATTTTCTTCTTGTTATAATAATAATAATAGTATTTTAATTTTCCGCACACACACAAACCAAATGCTCGATGTACGACACACGATGCACATGGAATCTTAATTCAAGATCTAAAGAAAAAAATAATAATTTTTCTCTTATCTCGCATTGAATATATAAAAACAAAACAAAACGTAAAACTTTGGACCCTTATCAGTGTTTTCTTTTACGTTTACTTGATATGGTTGAATATACATAAATTTTAGTATCAAGTTTTGCAAAATCAACTACATATTACATTTTATAGATATTTAGTTTTGTTGTAGATAGATAAGAATACTTACTAAAACAGGTGCTGGCCTTATCCTAAATAGCTGCTTTTTTACAAACAAATGATTAGAAAAGAAAATGAGAGAAATAGAAAATTAATATTTGTTAATTTATTTATTTATAGAATATTTAAAAAAATATTATAGATTCCAGAAACATATACGTGCAAAAAATGGTAAGTCATGCAATAAATAAAAAACAATAAGAATTGTGTTCACTGATAGATGGCAGTATACCGTACATTTCAGTACATACTCCCCATGGAGGTATATAATCTACATTCAATTATGACTAATTGAATTAAAAATACATTAATTAGTTTAAACAATAACAACAATAATAATACATAGTTCATTAGTTTATGTTTAAATGTATGCGTATACAGACAATAATTGTTTTCAAAATTATTTTATTTTTGTGTTATGTTGTTTTAGTAAATGGATTAATTTTTTTTTTGTGCAATAAATTAAAATTTTAATGTTCGAATACTGTGTTTGTAGCCCCAAACTACATACATAGTATTATATCTATATGTTAGGATGTGATTTGGATTTACAAATTTGTGTGTGGCGTGGGAATTTGCAATAAATTCGCCTGCATATATAATTATATGTTAATGCTGTTAATCGATGTGATACAATATATAAAAATAACATTTGGATGACATATGGTGCATATTTGTGTTGTGGATCGTGAGGCAATTTTTAATCTGGATTGTTATTTTGTGTGTGAACAAATTTGCGTTTGTTATCATTTTGTTGCGAGGGTGGTGGGAGTGTTTCAATAGGGTAGGGGTTGACTGTATATCGCCATGGCTTGATCGTCTATATTCCAACGTTGTAATTATGTTGAAATCACCAATTGTGTTTAGTATACCTCCACGTGGTAACATTCGGGCAACGATTTTAAACATCGGCTAAATACTAAATACGAGTGCATGCACTATAAATTAAGTTGCAATGGACACAACAAATGTGGAAACAAATACCAGGTGGCATATCTGATTTTCAGGAAAATCCATCCTCGTTAGTGGCCGGTCCCAAGGATGCTGGGGGGAACCAGCTAATCAAAATAAAATCCCAAGATACGTTGAGGAATCGTAATACTCAAATGAGTGAAGCTGAAATAAGGATAATATCAATCCTTTCCAAAAGAGTCAGGTTCTACTGAGATCTTCTACGAGAGCCTGTAGCACGTTCACCACGAAGATTAACCAAATAATACCTACAGAAAATGTGGAATTACCGAGAAATGCTTTTCCAAATGGAACAAGAATACCATACGGATTAAGAAGAATTAGCCCACGAAACTGAGTGGATTAGAGTTAAAAGGCAGAGAAAAAATGAAGAAGAAATGATACACCTACTCCCCCTCAACTAAAAGAGATAATTCCTAAAATAATCCAAAACAATCCAAAAAAATTACCTAAACCATTTCCAATAGTTATAGATGGAGTTAAAAACTATGATCTACTGTATGAGGAAATTGAAACAATAACTAATACAAAATTGATGAGTGAAAACAACATCAAAATAAACTTTTAATAGTGAAACCTACAGGAAATGACAAACATGTTAAACGAAGGAAACATTCTTGGCATACGTTTGAAAACAAACAAATCAGACTTATTAGCGTAATGGCTAAAAATCTGCACTCTACATGTAAACCAGAAAAAGTAATTGAGGACCTGAAAGGAAAAGGTTTTAATGCAACTGAAGCATCAATTAAGCTAAAACCAATTAAGCTAAAACGGAGAAGTAAGGAACCTCTGAACATGCGTATATGCTGACATTCAGCGCAGATGATGATATTGAAAAAATACATCAAATCAAGTACATCTTGGGATGCAAAGTCAATATTGAACCCCTAAGAAGATCTAGGCTTATATCACAATGTAAAAAATGTCAAACATATGGACATACTCAAAAATACTGTAACAGTTGTTTTAGGTACAGACTCAATTTAATATGAAACTATGAGGGGGATGTATGGTGTTCAAAAGACAAAATCCCTACGTGGCCATGTTCTATCGCAGTAATTTATATAGAATATAATTGAAATTTAAAAAAAAAATTAATTTATTAAATTCCAAGCATGGATTATTCGGAATATTTTAAGCTGCTTCTGAATTTCATATTTTCTTCAAAATATTCCAGTTTTCATCAAACTTCGAATAGAAATAACTTTACAGAATTATACTTGTGAGAATAAAACCAAAAATAATTTTGATATTTTGTTACTATTTATATTGTTAATCTATTGATCAATAGATGGCAGATATATTTTATTTTAAATGACTTTAAAGGAAGAAAATAATATATTCTGTGAATTTTCGTAAAAAATCCTGTCGAGTTTGCGAAGGAAGGTGGTTTTTTTGGTGATTCATTAAATTTTAGAATTTGTACTTACGGCATGGCGACCGACATAAACTCAGACCGAATAAATTTATGAAAAACTGTTCTGACGATGGCTTGTTTGCTTTGTAAGGTTAATATTTTGGGGTGTATTTAAGTTTTGGTTTGATTGGGTCAAGCATATTTTCAAGATAATTTAATTTTTAAATTGAAAACCTATATATTTTTTATTGTACAGAAACAGGTTCTGCCAGATGAAAAATTCACATTTTATAGAAATAAATTGTATTAAGCTTTAGATAGAAATTTCCAACTACATTAATATAAATACTCGACCAGTGACTTTGAGTACTTATCAAGATAATTAATAAAATATTTATTAACGATGTTGCCACTCTATTTCACGTATAACAAATGCGAATGTTAGTGATTTAAAAATTTTAAAATTTAGAATTGAGGTTAATGAACAAATCAGATATCGAATACCTAGTAAACCTCCAAGTGGTAACGCCCGGGTAATAAAATGAAATATCAAACAACCACCCATTTGGTGGTGGGTGGTCTTATGGATTCTGGGAGACACCAAATATTGCTATACTTGAATCAGTATGCAATAATCCGAATATAGATTTCGGGATAATTATACTCCAATGAATGGGAAGCTATCGTGATCTCCTACGAGAGTTAGAAGTCCAAATTAAAATAACAAAATTAAAAATAAAACCACAAAATGCAAAGATATAACTGAAAAGTGCTCTTTTGCAAGAAAACTGTACCCGTTCTATACATGAGCAAAAGCTTTAGAATGAAGTGTGTATAGCCAATATTGCATTGGATGAGTGAAAATTAAGAGGCAAAAATTAGAGAGAGAAAAAATAAATGGAATGATACACACATTCTACCCTAATCTAAAAAATGTTAAAAGTTGTCTGGAGAGCCTTGATCCCCAGGACATGCTCACTACCATAAAATATATATTTAAAAAAAGTCGAAGCAACTACTGAAGTTGTAAAGTGATGAAATCCTACTTCGGTGTAGAGTGCATGAAGCCATGCATGAGACAAAGGCAATATGAATAAGAAAAAGATCCTCTTTCTAGTTGCGATTTGATTACTTCAGAGATTTTAATGAAACTACCAAAGACAACTGTCAGCACACCGAATCTAATGTATACCTTGCTTATGGAAAATCAAGTTCACAAAATAACAAATATTATTGAAAAAGCACTAAAATAGTAAAAAAGTCTGCTCAAAGGCTTTTCACAAAGTTTGACAAGAGGGACTTAACCATTACTTAAGAACTCTCCTACCAATCTCTCATAGCAATTTGCTAGAATACTAGAATCATACAATTGAAAGATAGATGGTACTTACTCTGAATTGAAAGAGATTAACATCTAGGAGTACCAGAGAACAGTGTTTTGCAATGTACACCACCAATGACCTAGTTGAATTAAAAAACAACACTATGCCGACTTTTGTTAACGACACGGTGACTTTAATTGTTGGAAATATATAAAATAGAACCAACGCAAAATTTATTCACACTCATCGGTGGATAAAAAGATGGTGAATTAAATTAAATGAAACGAAATCAGTTCAAACTAATTTTACAAACAAATTACTCGAACATTTTCTACGAACTAAGGTGCTAGTTCGTTTAACTGAAAATATTTAGGTGATAAATGTAGGTTACACGCGGACTTTATTAAATCATTTGATTTGATTTGTGATCGTAAGGCCCTTGATATAGTCTAGCTTCACGCATTTGGATTTTCTTTCAAATTTGTATATAAAATAGTTCAGCTCGTATTTAACAAACCGCACTCAATATGTGGTTAATTGGAAATAAGAAAATCAAAGTTATCAGAGTTACTTCGGGTGTTTCCAAGGATCACATATTGGACCTTGGATATTTCGTATTTTCATCGACCGAGTTACAGAGGTTATAAAAAATTCTGACGTGATCATTTTTGCAGACGATAGTATTTCCATACCATCAAAGAAAGAAGCGATACTGACCGATTACAAGAAGATATTAATGATCTTGGTGGGTGGTGTGACCGCAACTCATTGCATTTAAATATCAAAATATGCAAGATTATATCGTTTCATATATAACAAGGGTCTGGAGTCCCTACTATTTAATTCATAACAAAAAAATTGAAAGTGTCCAAAAAAATTTCCTCTTATATCTATTAAAGAAAACGAATTGGGATTACGACTATGATATATGTACCTTATCATGAAAATGTGGCCCGCCAAGACTACAAAATCTGCACCCTGGAAAATAGAAGAGTTATTTTGGATACAAGAGAATTAACTGTGGGGCCCAGAAAAACCGTTTGGTGGAAAAAGGTACCTTATCGGTCCGTGCGAGTGTAGTAGTATATATAGTGCACAAATTTAACTGAAGTTCTTAAAATGCCAAGTTAAGGTAGCATTACGGGCGAGTTCGAATCCGCTTTTGGGTCACGACTGTTTTTCTTACGAAATATTGTTATCAAATGACGAACATATGCATGTTACATATTTCTATTGTTATGACCATCGCCAATCTTTTAAGTCATTGCTTGTAGTATTAAATTGATTGGCAATTTCACGACCCCAGGGAATAATATATTTAGTATTACCGCGATAATTGTTTTTCCAAACAGAATCTTTTTTAATCGATATAAGCGAAATAAACCGTAGTATAATAAATAATGTTGCGGTGTATGGGAATTGGGAGCTATGGTTAATCTTGATTGTGATGAGAAACACTATTATATATATAAAAGAAAAATATGTTCGCAACGTAATCTATTTCTTCACAGCAAGGGAATATAGCACGTCTTGATAAATTGTCGCTGCGCGACAAATGTTATTATATTCCTATATATGTATGTATGTACACACATATTCTCGTATATAACATATTTTAAAGGACTAGAGGCATTTATCTGTCAGTCAACCATTTGTATATACATTTTTTATTTCAATTTGTCTTACTCTGGTATATCCACATATATTACATAAATAATATATACGCAAACCATTGATCTTACATAATATGTATATACGTATGTATACGAAATTCATAAGAATACATCAACTAAAATCTTTCATGCTTAAAGCTCCCGTATAGATACATATAAGCTTATCTTTTTTTGTGAACAACAAAAAAGCGCATTACAAATGAAATATGTAAGATATTTTTTGAATTATGATTATTATTTATGGCCGGAGTAATAAAAATAAAATCTTGTTTTGTTTAAAACGAAAAAATGACATAAAAATTTTGGTATTAAGAAAATGGGTTATGTCTTATATCTCTTCAACATTTTTATATCAAATAGCGAGCGCAGCTTTCTGGATGATGGATCCAATATAAAATTGGATACATGTATATATATGTATGTAACATACAAATCATCTAAATTCAAGGTTGAGAAATGTATAGATACATTGTATGATAAAAGGTAGATATCTAACTTTGATTTATTCATTTATGTTGGATAATAAAAATTGGATGTGCTTTTAGATGGAATTGAATTTATATGTCGCTGATGAAATTACATTATAGCGAATCACAAATATTCCCTTGTGGGCTAAACATTTTTGAATAAATATATTGATCTCTCGCCTAAATTGAATTAAACTAAGTTATTGTTCAGTTTTTAACTAGATATAAAGTACCGGATCGGTAGTTCTTCTACAATATATTATTTAAGGTAAGGCCTCTTCCCCGGCTTATCATCGCTGGATACACACAAAAACTAAAATCAACATTTAGGTTTCGATTTGGCATAGTTATACACCACTGAACAGAATAAATATCAGCGTCACGCTCATTATGCGCATGTTTTTTTGGCTTCAATATTTTAGCTACATACACACTAAACTTGAACAAAATAGATAAAATGATCATGAAACCTTAAGATCATGAATGTTGTTTTCAAAATTGTTTTAAAAACACATTTTCATCATTCAGCAACAAGATTCTAAGTTCTGAGTTCTTTCATAGTAATTACGTGGTTTATAGATGTGACGGCTCCCGCCACAAACCAGCAAGAAAAAATTATGTGGCGAAGTACTCATAGCATACTATTCATAAAATTATGGAAATGCGGCTGTCTGATCCATCAGACATAAATTAAGTTACTGGAGATTTTAATGTATTAGATATTAGATGGACATATGATCAAGAAACTAAACATGAGCTCGGATGGACTTAACCGAATATTAAACTTAATTTTTACTAATGCACCAACAACAATGATATAAAAGTATAGAGTTACACAATACCATTTAAAGTTACTGAAACAGATGAAACAAGTACCCTCCATGGTATAGCCACTTATCAATCTTAAAAACAAGAAAGACAAGGCTTATAAAGAAATGTTGTTACCGGACTATAGCAAATTGAAATTAACTATGTTTAACCAAGATTAAGAATCCTATTTTGAATTAAAATATAAGATGTTAGCGACGTAAAGGAGAAAATAAAAACCAATCCCAAATAGTTTTGGGGCTTTTATAGAACTTGATGGTTGACAAAACTCTTGCCACCAGTTTATAAACCATTACTGAGTATAGTGCATCAATATTTACCCCACACATTGAGCTCGAGGACATTCAGCGAACATTGGAAGGTGAGGAGAGAAGGATGTGGTCTGAATTCCACTAAGTTTGCTTTAAATCAATCAGTACAATTACCAACATTTCCACAGAAATGGAAAATAATCAGAATAATGCCCATTTTTAAAAATGAGACTAAAAGTGATATTTCTTGCATCTTCATTACCAAAATTATTTGACCTGGCAGTAGCAAAGTAAGTCATTCAGAGATTTACTACCACGGTATGTGTCACATAATCAACATGGATTTTTGCCAAAAGATCAACATTGACCAACCTTATCGAGTTTATCAGCTATGCGATCAAAGAAACAGAAAACCACAAACAAGTTGACGTAATCTACACCAACTTTTCAAAAACCTTTGATTCTACCAATCAGTGCAAAACTTTGGAACATGAATTTATAAGTTTGAGTTTTCCAGCCGATTTGTTGCTTGGTTTAAATCATTCTTAAGTAATCGTGGCGTTACTGAAGTGATACAACTTTGCAAAATCCTAATGTTCGAAGATGACCTGAAAATCTACAGTACCATGGAGACACTAGAAAACACCAGGAAACTGCAAGAGGATATCGGCAATGTAATATTTTGTGTTTAGGGAGAATTAAAAATTTGTATTGTGCATAAATTCGATTCCAGTATGAATACGATGTTAATGTGTGGTGTCCGTTTTACGAGGAACTCACTACCATACCACGTTAACCTACAGATTATCACCATACTTAACTGGATCTATAAGAACTATAACGTGCAACATTGGAAAATAGCTGTGAGAAAATCTGCTACTCTATCAAATTTATCGGGAATTAATTAAAGTAAATGCTTCAAGTCGGTAGTTGAGTAATTTTCTCCACATAGATAGACACAGGACAAAAAATCTGGTCACAATGAACCAGTGAATATGATATCTAAGAGGTTCAAAAAGTTGACTCTTTGTTTGATTTTTGTTCTAGCAAAAGTTAAGCGTGTTACCCGCTAATCGACGATTTAGAATCTGTCACTTAACAGAACGAAAACTGTCACGATTTAATACACAATTTGACAAGTATACGGTTTCGGCGACCGGTATACATAATCTTACATAAAACAAGTATATATATATATATCAGTTTGTCTCTAGTACGACAAAATAAATAAGTTCACTTAACAATTAATTTAGCTATTTGAAATATCTAACGGTTTATTAAAGTTAATATTGTTTAAGTCTAGTTAAAATAATGAGCCAATCCGCATACTGTGAATAGTTTAATTTAACCAGCGCGGATATTTTTTTTGGATTCTGCCAATGCTTTGAACGAGTGGATGAGGTTCTCGAAGTAGACAGAAATTGAGGAAACTACAAATAAAATATTCATCGGTATCAGTAACGAACTATGATGTCCTTTGAAAAATCGAAGTACTGAAATAAGCCACGTTTTGTTTTGGGATATCTGATATTTTATTTGTAATCCAAATTATTCAAATTTGGCATACGCCTTTTCATTGTGGTTATAAAAATATACTAAAATTGATCGAAACATGTTTTGGGCTGCTCTCCTCGCATTTCAACGTTCTGTAAATTCCTACATAAATTATGAATCTGATCTCTTATGAACTCCGTTACCCCACTGGTTTATAACTTTTAAATTACCTTTATAGTGAGTGCGGACATTTTTTCAAAAATGATATTCCAATAATTCGGGGTCAGGTCGCGGTCAACTATTTGGACAAAACCATATGGTAATATTTATTCTATTTGTAACCATATGGTTGAGATAATCGAAGTTTCGCAGTCAAATTAAGTGTTCAACGTCACATTACCAGAAACTGGACCGAATTGAAGGTAATTTACATACCTAAGGAGGGAAAACGCTAACACTGCTGTACTAAAGACGCTAGACCCATATTAGTTTATCATCCTTTCTTCTAAAACACTGAAAAAACAAATAGAACCTTACATCAGTGGCGCATAAACGTGCGGGAAATCTGGTGAAATCTCAATACTCATTCCCTTATTTACTTAATCGAGAAATCTTTCGAGCATAAGAACTTTGCAATAATAGCTCGGGCACTTAAAGATCTGAGAGTGAATAGATCACGCAGAGATTGGATAGATCAAATGCTAAGAGGTATAATCATAAATGCTGTAGTCTGGGGTAATTCTCCGCAAGAAGTTTGTAAGTAGAGGTACTCTACAGAGTGGTATTCGGTCTCTCCTATACATTGGAATTTGGTCATAAACAACTAACGTTTCAAAGACTTGAGCATGGTGGCTTCAAAGTACGCCTACGGGTATATACGGATGATGTTACTATTGGCTTTTCTCGTAAATATCCTAACATACTTAATTAACTAATAGAAAGTGACCTGTGAATTCTTTCCACATTGGTTGTGGCTAAAATGTAAACCCACATAAAACTAAATTGGGCCATTTCTTTTTCAAAGAAATACAATCTTCCTCGTATTGACCCACCTAACTTCACATATCTGGGTCGAATTTTGGGTAATAAACTAAATTGGAAACTCTATATAGTGGAAAGGGTGAAATTGGTGGAGCCTCGCGACGTACACTGCGGCTTTATTTCGCAGTAGTCATGTCCAATCCTATTGTATGGAGTTACACTTTGGTGACCTACTATGAACAAAAGTGACAATCAGAAGATTCTGGCGGTACTGGAGATTCTACTACATCTAACTCCTTTAGATATACCTATATTTGGCAAGCAATTCACAGTATCACTATCTCGGCACTATCCTTTGATATGAAGTTCCTGACTGTAATCTCCTCCACTGACGACTGCGGACTGCCTAAGAGATGCAGGTCTCAATTCAGGAGTTATAAATTTTTTCATGGCTGGGTCGAAAAGGGACTGGAAAGACATCTGACTAATCTCATCTTACGTTAACCCCGCAGCTACTCTAGGGTTTTTTAAACTGAAGGACCATATGGAGACCAGTACTCTGGTTGCGGTAGAATGTTATATCGGCCAGCGTTATTTGCATTTTTACGTACAGTCAGCCTGCCATAAAACTGCACCTCTGCATTTCGAAAGTATTCCAGAACTGCCTTTAATCTGTTTACGGGATGGCAGATCAGTTTAACATCCATCTGATATGGGTGCAACGACAATCCAATAGTACATTACAGCCGATGAGGTGGCTCGAAATGACATTACAGGGGCATAGATATACCAGACCTTTAAATCTACCAAGTGTATGTATGCACTGCATGCGTATTTGGTTTTAGTTAACTCTACTGAATTCGATGTGGTTTCTTTACTGTTAATTCAAATAATTATTTAAATGTTTAAACATTGGAAAAGTCGTACCAACTACAAATCGTTTGGAAATATCGGTGGCGAAAAGATATCCCTATAGGTATTGAACATTTGTTGCTATAATATTAAAAATGGGAATCTAATTGGATTCAAAATAATTTATCTCTGTGACACTCAAGAAAATGTTGTGCCTTTTGAGGTTGAATTGGGAAATAGCAAGAGTATCGAAATAACATAATATTAAATCTAATATATGTAGGTTGGGTAACCTAACCTAACCTAACCTAAATCTCATATATAAAAATGGTGTCTGTAATGAGTTTAATAGCCTTTCTCAGGAACCAGACATAGCAGGAAGCTGAAATTTTCACCATAGATTAGGATTTTAGCAGTTTTTTTGTGAAATTTGGACCTGATAGGTGGCGCAGTCTTACCAACAACACGAAGTGACAGTTAAAGATAATTCCATTGTATTGTAAAATTAAGTGTTTCTTTCATAAAAATGCGACTCTCAAATTCTGATCGCAATACGCGAAAAAACCAAGCGATTAGACGATATATAGAGAAAATATTAATGCTGACCAACAATTATCAGAATTAAAGACACCAAGGCAGCGCAACTTACAACGTGAAATTCAACAAGAATATATAACCGAAATTCGAAGAGTTACTACTTGAAGAAGAAATAGAAGTGTTCGAGCTGCGGCAAGAGCATCGAACTAACAATACGAGCGGAACAGAAGTGCATTAATAATTGCTTCATTTCATCGTATTGCCTTTAATTATGAAGCAGACATCGATTATTACGTCCATCCTAAAATTTTGTTCGGTGAAATGGATAAAGAATGCAATTATTGTCATGCATTCAAATTTAAAAATGAAACTCTTGGGATGTGTTGATCTTCAGGTAAGCCCTTTTGGAAATTAACCACCCGCTTCCCCCTTTTTATTACGTCAGAAATTCATAAAATAGTATCTTAAATTATTTATAAATCTGCCACCTGAACCTTTAAAATCTGGATGACAGGAGAATCAAGTGATTGAAAGCTATTTTTGTCAAAAATAAGGAAATTTAAACAATGTTTCCAAATGACATCTTTTGGCGCAAAACAAATTACCAATATCGATTCTCTTGGTCGTAATTTTGCATCAATTTTTAAAATTCAATGGATCAATGTATATCCAATGCCAAATGAAAATGCGAAATTTTTGCAAATATTTTTTATTGAATCAAATGAACAGCAAGTTCAAGAACGTTGCGAAATACATCGCATAACACTATAATTCGAGAGCTAGAAATCATTAGTACAATTGTTCCAAAAAATTACACCACAATGGCAAAATTATAATTACATGATCACCATTAATGCAGATAAAACACCAACAGGTGGTGCCCACGTCCGTAGATATAATGCACCAGTTGATGATGTTGCTATTGTAATGGTTGGGCAAGCATTTGAATCACGTGACATAGTTATTAAGCGTAGAGATAACGTTTTTCAGAAAATTGAAAACCCTCATCGCTCTTACGACGCATTGCAATCCCTTTAATTTTTTGGGAAGGTGATGATGGATATCACATCAACATAAAACAAACAAATTCATCCACCAGCGCAGAACTGGCCAAAAAAGTTAGTGCTATGATTATTACGCTTATCGACTAATGATTAAATTTATTGAAGACAATCACTTTCTAAAATGTAAATATTTATACCATCAGTATGTCGTCGATATGTATGCCAAAATCGAGAGTGAACGTCTACGATACATTCGTTTTAATCAGGCAAAATTACGAAGCGACGAATACATCCACTTGCGTGATGCAATAAATAGAAATGTAGATATCGACCACGTAATAAGCGCTGAAATTCCTAATGAAGACACGGATCCAGAATTGTTTGAAAGTGTTAAATTAAATATGGTTGATGGCCCATGTGGAGCACTGAATATATGAATTCACCATGTATGATTAATGGTAAATGTTCCAACAGTTTTCCTATAGATTTTACAATGCATACGATTACTGGAATTGATGGCTATCCATCACCATTATTCGCCATTTTTATCAAAAACATTTAAGGCATACACATTAATGTTGAACTATGCTCACGACCGTAAAATACATAAAATATATTTGCAAATATATCAACAAAGGAAGCGACATGGCAGTTTTCAATATTGAACGACAAGACAATTTAAATGACAAAATTTCAAAATTGCAAACTGGAAGATATATATAAGTACCAGCGAGGCTATTTGGCGTATTTTTTCATTTCCAATGCACGAAAGAGATCGAGCAGTAACTCTTCTAGCGGTACATCTTCAAAATGGACAACGTGTCTATTTTACAGACCAAAATATTGCACAGCGAGCTGCTTCTCCACCAAAAACTACTTTAACAGAATTTTTCAATGCATGTCAACAACAAAATTCATTTACACATAAGTTGCTGTATTCAGAAATGCCTTCCTACTATACGTGGGGTAAAAAAAATGGGAACTTCGAAAACGAGGTACACCTGTCGATGGACATCCTGGCATTTTTAAATCAAATGTTTTAGGCAGAATTTACACCATTCATCCAAATCAAAAAGAATGTTTCTACTTACGTTTATTATTAATTAATGTTCGAGGACTTACATCATTTAATAATTTTAAAACAGTTAATGGACACCAACATGAAGCATTTCACGCAGCATGTTTGGCTTAGAAATTTATTCGAAGCAGATTTACATTATGGGATTCCACATTAAACGATGCAGCCATTACCTCATCTCCAAATCAAATACGCCAATTATCCGCCATTATCATTGTAATTTGCGGTCCTTCCAATCAAAATGAATTATGGCAAAAATTCAAAAAATACAATGACTGAGGATACTGCCACTGCTTAATTCGACTTGAGGATATCTGCATGACTATTTCAAATTAAAATCTTCAAACCTGAGGATTGCCATCACCTTCAAGATTAGCAAATGATCTAATAAATTATGATCTTTCACGAGACCAATCATACAAAACGCTTGATTTACTTGAATTTGTTAAAATTAATAAGCCGAAATTGATAGATGAACAAAAAATTATTTACGACATAATTTTACATGCAGTTCAAGCCCAAACTGGGAGCTTCTTTTTTTTTGGATGCTCTAGGCGGAACTGTAAAAATTTTCATTATTTCACTTTTATTAGCAGAAATTCGTTCCCAAGGTAACATTGCATTAGCCGTTGATTCGTCAGGAATTGCTGCAGCTTTATTAGCTGGAGGGAGAATAGCGCATTCAGCATTTAAACTGCCATTAAATATTCAAACTAATGAACACGCAACATGTAATATCAAAAAACGAGCCGGGCAACACCGGGTAATATCGGCTAGTTCTAAAATATATTCGTTGGAATGGGGCCATTGTATAGCGCACGAGCGTTAGAAATATTATAAAAATATCAACAATTTTAATGCTTTGACATATGTCCATATAAAACTCAATCGGAATTGTAAGTAGTACAGCAAGCACTTACCAATTATTTTAGAATTAATCCCGACATGAAATCTTCTTTTAACAACTTGAGCTAAAATTTGTTAAAATGACCATTATCCATTACTCGTACTAATAAAGCAAGCGGTTACCAACCTTATAGGTTAAGGAAATACATAAATGTTCAATTATGTTATCGCCAAATTAAGAGTTAAGGATAAAAGCGTTCATTTACTGAACTATTCAGTCAAGTGTAAAAAAAGCACACCTATTTACATTCCCGCCATGCTCGGCAATTATGTGAGCCCTAAGTCTAAAATAAAAAGTTTCATTCTAAATAACCAAAGAGTAACGTGGAGCTGAAATATAATATCACAAATTTCAAAAGGTATTAACAACGTATCAGGGCTTACAGGAATAGTAGCAAATTAATTCTATTTCGTAAATCGTATACGGGCCCAATGGACTACTTATATAGCTACCACGGTTGCATAAAATAATTTTGACGTTTATCGGTGGTTCGTATATTTGAAGAAAGCACCGATTATTTTAAGATGAAGTTGAAGGCAGGAGTTGATGAACTGCTTGATTTATTTAAAATCCATTTTAGCTGTACTGATGGATGAACATGGAGCAACATTATCAAAAATAACCAAATGGTCACATTTGCAATTTTAACGTAAAATATTTTTGTTGAGCTTACGTAGATCTTGCGTCTCAATTTTTCTACTCTCGTTATTCTCAGGCATCTCATAAGTAAAATATATTAATTTAAAAGCTTTTAATATTTTTTTTCGTTTACATTAGAATTTAATCCCACGACCAAGCCAAATAAAAAACAATCAACCTTAAGCTGTGTTTTCAATTTTATAAATTAGAATGACGGTAATGTTCAATGTATATTTTAATTAGTATAAACCGAGATTTGTTATATAAAATGACCTGTCGTCGCTCAACCGCTAAAATCCTATTTTACATTTTAATTAATCTTCTTATGCATTTTAACATTTCGCTGTTTGATAAACATTGTCCATTCTTATACCCCGCGCTGAGCTTTTATATAAGTATGTATGTTGTTGATATACTGGTTACATAATTTATTGTTGAACGATTTTCGTCTTTTAGTCTTTCATCAAAATTAGAGCTTTAATTTTTTTTAAAAGATGCTCATTTTTCCGCTCGCTCTCATCAACTGGGCTGACAGATATGATTTTGATATTTATGAAAATATGTATGTATGTACTATGTACCAAAAAACAACTTTGTTTTTGAAAAGTTTAAAATATATTTTTTATTTTTTAAATACAATTACGAAAAAAAATATTTTTCGTTCGTTTTAGTGTATGTACGGAAAAACATGAAAGCTTTGTAAGTTGAGTTGTTTTTGATTTCCTGAGTGTTTTGAATAAATTTCCTAATTTTTTAACATCAAAAAATTGTATTTTTTCCCGGCAACAATTTATTAGGTGGGTTCCTAATTTATATATAGTTAATGTTGTTTTGTACATATACTTTATGCTATGTATACGTATGCACATATATAGATAGAATTCTCTGAAGTACAAATATTAAACTTTTAGGAACAATATAAAATTATTTATTTATTTGACTTTTATCTATGTTTTGTAACTTTCAAATTACGAAATTAAATATAAATAGCAATTCACGTCTACATATTAGATATTTGCTTAATATTTCATCCACACACACACACACATATATACAACTGTTGAACTCATATTACATTATTATTTACTTGATCTGGGGAGAATATGTGTGTACATAAATTTTATGTTTGATAAATACATATATGAATATAGGATACGTATATACATATATACGAATTAATATCTTATTCTTAGAACTTTTTTTTACGAATCACTTAGCCAAATACAACAATTTATACATTTACGAGTAGTATAGCTTCAAAGATCAGGGAACTATCTAATAATTATAGTTATATATATGTTTTTTTATATATGTATATGTACATGTATACCTAAACCAAATAATAGTGTGTGGTGAATCGGTGGGCTGGAAGGCAAATAAATGGAAGGTGTGCCAATGCAAAAGCGGCCCAGCAACGCCTGCAGTGCATCTATGGTAGAAAGGCTGCTAGACAACCGTCATCTACCTGCATACTGGTGGACTGAGTAGATTGAGTGGATTGCACAATTGCACCAATATGCTTGGGGTACAGAGACCTATTCTAGCCTGCACCAAAATTATCTGAATGCCCGGAATAAATTTAAGCAGGCCATTACAGTCAGGAAACGCCCATGCGGGAAACAGCTATGAGAAGAAGTGGATCATGACCAATCGGGGAGACCCTACAGAATCGTCATGAAAAAGCTTAAAAAGGCAAATGAATCGCCGCCCACCTGCCCAGTGATATTACGTAGAATTGTAACTGCTCTGTGTCGACCTTAGCAAGATTATGTGATCCCTGACGTGATCCGAGTACCTGGAATGGAAGAAATACCGCCGGCATCAACAGAAGAGCTCACCACTGCATGTCAACGATTTGGGAACTCAAACGCTCCTGGGCCTGACTAATATTGCACTAAAGGCTGCAATTCAAGCCAGACCGGATGAGTTTAACGAACTATATAAATCCTGCCTCAGAGAGGGAGTATTCCACAAATACACAACTGTGTAGTGGACAAGACACAACTGTTAAGTGGGACATGGTTGACCGCAGGTATACTTAAAATTGCGCAACCGTGTCGATTGAATTATCCAATGATGTTAAAATCAATAAAGCAAAGTAGTATAGTGGAGTTACGATTTGCGAAAAGACAGCCGAATATCAGGTGTTACAGGTGGTTGGTAAAGAAAATTTCTACTGAAGAAACGTATCAGAATATTTCCATTTGATGATTTACCAACACGTGGATTTTTCTTTAGTGAAACGACGAGGAAGTTTGCATTTTTTTTACCAGCTCTATTTTAAAAACTATTGAACTGTACGGCAACGGGTTACTTGTAGTCGTGGTTCTTCTTTCCAAATGCCTTTAACTTATCAAATCGATTATATAGCGGGAAAATATTGTGTGTGGACTTTGGGTGTTTTTGAAACATGAATTCATAGTTACTTTAAACAGTGCCCAGGTACAAGTAAAACTTTCAGAGCGCACAAAATTTGCAGTCGGCGCCTTACCGGAGCTACTTGATTACAGTAAGGGAAATTGGTTGTGCATTAAACTTCGCAGTCTATGCAATAACCAAGTTGTATGGCTGGTAATAATTTGGAAAATTTTAAGAAAAAATTGATGTGCTGAGTTAAAGATGAGATGTAAGCAAAGTGCAGAATTGTTTAAAGTCACCGCAATTTCAAAGGAAGTTAAAACGCCACATAAATTCAGAGGTATATCTTCCAAAAATAATTCACCATGTTATGGGTGTACAAAAGTTGGGCACACCGCAGCAAGTCCGATTTAAAAAAAGGGTCTGAAATGTTTCAAATGCAGCAATTTTGAACATAGAGCGAATGATTATCGTGAAAGCGACTCACTTAAAGCATTCCTTACGCAAGGGACCAAAAAGATGTGCGAGCGAGGTAAAGAAATTTAATATTGGCAAGTTCGAGATACAAAGTATTTGCCAGTCAAATTTCGCAGCAGTGACTACTTCGTTTTGGGTTGCTGGTTCGAATAACTTGAAAACATGAAGTGGGCATGAGTTTGGGAAAGCGACAATACTGCAAACTATATCACAATAATTTCACTTGTCGGCAGTACAATGAAACTATTTGTTACTGAGAGGTACTCTGAATTTGGACTTGGACCACATTAAAAAGTAACTCTTGTCCGACCAAATCAAGAGTAAAAATGTTAATTATTGCCTTAAAAAGTTTCGGCCAACTCCGGAGGTTGAAATAGGACAAAAAGTCAATCTCACAAAAAGTAAGACGGTTTTCGTCACTGGAACCAAATTCGTAAGGACACAGATAAGCGAATGATTGAAGGAAAAAATTATTAGACCGAGCAAATTTAACTACGCTAGCCCGATAGCGTTGTCAAAGAAAAAAGATGGAATAAAGCGATCATAGGTTGTATTCATTTTTAAAACCGCTTTTTGGACTTGCCATTTGTAATTTCCCGAAACTGAAGTCGTTGAAGAAATTTTACAGTTTTCTTGGCCTAGCAGGATATTTTCAACGATTTGTTGAAAATTATTCATTAATCGCTAAGCCTTTGTCAGATTTGCTGAAATATGGTGCTATTTCCAAGATGACAACTTAAAAAAACGATGACTTCTAAACCTGTGGTGAGAATCAACTCAACGAGAGGGCCTACATATAACAGCACACAACGTGTGCAAATTTCATTTCGCTGAAGTAATGCTATACAAAAGTAACGGAAATATGAAGCGTTTCATCCGGTGGTTTACTACAGTAAAAAAACAACGGAGTGTCAGTAGAGATACAACAGTTATGAGTTTGAGGTACTTGCGATCGTGAATATACGTTAAAGAAGTTCAGAGTGTTCTTATACGGGCTAAGAATTCGCATCAATAATCGCGGGATAGGTATTGCAGTCAGAGGAGTTACAATACACTTTGGAACACCGTCCAGGAACATGTATGAGGCACGTCGACACTGTTGGTCGTAGTCCACGCGACAAAGAAAGATCAGACCTTGCAGCCTACGAGCATTTTTAAAATACGGCGAATATATAGTGAAGAATTGATGCCTATATATAAGCTATGGAATGGGTATACCGTATTAGTTGTATCCCTTTTATCCTTACAGAATGTAAAATGGATAAGAAGGTGACTTTCTCAACCCAATCCCGAAAGGTGATGTGTCGCTTTCAGCTTACCACATTGATGGCAACTGAGAAAGGGTATAACCAGATTTTCATGGTTATCGATGGTTTATCGAAATTATTGGCGAACCCATTTGAATTGTATAAGCATACAAGCCGTCTGCAGATTTTCATCAATAACAGTTACCAATGAGAGCATCGCAATAACCCTCGTTGGGCTTATGATGGGGTTAAGATTCGTTGTGCCAAAGACTATCAACTTCGTGAAGCGGTAGAAGTGGTTCTTTAATAAAAACCGAAATTTGATGAGAGGCAATCTGGTGAGATGACATGCGACCCAAACTAGTCAATCGCCCCTTTAAAGAAGAAGCTCATTTTTGAAACTATGCTGAAAATTAATTCGATGAGCGTCCTTACAGAACTGCACACAGATACGTGGACATTTGGTTTGGCGACAGTAATTCTATTAAAATGCCCCGAAGATTAAGCGTTTTATCCAGTGTTTTACTAAAAAAACAACAGAATGTCACTAGAGATACAACAGTTACGAGTTCGAGGTACTTGCGATCGTGAATCCGTTGAAGAAGTTCAGAGTGTTTTTGGTTCAGAAAAGAAACAGATCGCGCCGCATTCAAATCCTAATCCCGCCGCATTAAATCCAAACATATAAGAATATACAAATAAGTTCCAATACACTTTAGAACACCGTCCAGGAACACGCTCTTAGTCGAAGTCTAGCCGCGATGATGATCAAAGAAGACGTTATCATCAAATTGAAAAGAAGACGATTCACCAGCGCAAAAAGAAAGATTCGACTTTGAACCATACTTTTCAAAAACTCAGAAGGAGCGTGTACGACGATTATTTAGTGAGGAATTGATGCCTCTATAAGCTGTGAAAGGGTCTACGTATTAGTTGTGCCAAAAATATAAAAAATATTCTTTAATAGTTGTATCTTTTTTATCACTGCAGAACGTAAAATGGGTAAGAAAGTAGAAGTGTGGGAAAGTGTATAGCCACGTTTTCAAGGTCGTTTTCGATGGTTTTTCGGAATTTATTTGGATTTATTACGTAAACGACAAGCATAGCCGAGATTATTCAAAAGTTAGATGCAAAAATAGCAATATTTGGAAACCCAAAGCAAATTATCAGCAAATTATCAGTAAATGCTTCATCTCTGAGGTATTTACACACACGAAAATAACCACTGGTGTTCCGACTAAAACTGAGGTTGAGTGGTTAACTCATATAATTATTTATTATTCCTATAGCAAAACTTTCAACGAGTGGTTAAAGCGTACAAACCGCCTGCAGATTTTCATTAATAATAGCTACCAGGAAACATCGCAATGACGCTCTTTGAGCTTATGATGGTATGCGTTGTTCCGAAGACACTCAAGTCAAAGAAGCGGTTGAGGAACAAGACAAGAGAGTATGCGCGACTTGAAATTTTGAACGTGCAATATGAGAATCGTGAAACTTACAACAAACAGCACATAGAGGCAATGAAGTATAAGGTTGACGATCTGGTCGTAATCATGAGATGTCCAAACAGCACGCATCTATTTGGGTTCATACGAAGTCGTAAATTTACATGACAGATACGACATGAAAAAAATAAGTTCCTCCGAATGTAAGTTATCATGAATTTGGCATGAAACAATATTACACCGGTATGTCACAAGATGATGGTGATGGCAGTGTGCTATAACACGGTTCATCCGGGCCGGATGAAAAATCAGAAATGCTGCGTACGATATTTTTTTTATCATCCCGTTATACTTGTTTCTAAAAATTAAATTAAGCTTTTTGTAAAAGTCAGTCTGCTGATTCGGTCGCTCAAACTAGCATATATATACAAATCAGAATTTGATACAATTCAAACTAACATATTATCCAGGAAATTCTGATGACTTGAAGGTCAGGCCCTTAAGTTTCAGAATAATCCATGTAGAATACATTTGATAGTCATACTTGGAAGCTGTGACACTGATGGCCTCCGGTCAGACAGAATCTTCGCGATATGCAAAGAAGAAGAGGAGCCAAATGATGATCTAACCAAATGAAATCGAATATGACTTTTAAAACGTTGGTTAGCTTAATGCGACATTTAACGTTTAAATTTTAAAAATAATTTCTTGGTGGATACTGGAATCTATACAAAACTATGGTATGCATCACATAAATTAAATATTTTCAATTTACATAATCTAGGACATGTCCACAATAAGCAACGTACGTGATTATAAAGTTATATATATTTTTCAAAGCTTTTGCATAATATTTTTGCAAACTATGCGGTAACAGATTTCATATATTAAACTTTTTTTTTATTGAACATAAACGTCAACATGTTTATAGCTGTTATAAAGTTGAATATTGCAAACTATCGAAAATATTCAGTTTAGAATTTTATAAACATTTTTTTGTTATTTTTATTATTGATTTCCCCAACGACGACATCTCTATTACAAATGAGTTTATTACATTTGCAATTAAATTTAAATCTAAATCCAGACGGGACCAATATCAGATCAAAAAGTATTCCTATAGGAGAAATGTCTGCAGCTAGAGTATAGAAGATAATTTTGTATATAGTATCAAAATTACTTTGTAGATTGATTGAGTTAGTAAATATTACAAAACCAAATAAAAAATAAAAATTCATGCAATTTATCTATAGGTCTATGATAGGGGTACATTAGAAAATATGAAGTAGTTTAGGTTATTATATAAACTCACCTCGCATGGCGGCGGGGCACTTCTATAAGAAGGAACTATTTTAAATGTAACTGAACCGCGTGCATCACGCTGTAAAATAAAAATAAAATTAACATATTTGGACATAGATTCATATATACTAGCTAGATACTTACAAGCATTCGCTGTAGCTGTCCAACCGATTGATGTTGTACAGGTTGGCCATTTATTTCACGTATTTCATCGCCAACATGTAGTGTCGCTTGTCTATGTATCATACCACCATGCATTATTCTTGCTACAATACAACGACCATCTTCTGTCATTTTTAATGTTATACCCTGGAATGAAAAACAAAAAGGGGATACATATGAAAAAAAGGATATATGTATAAAACGTTAAAAAATAATTTTCTTTTTTTTTAGATACATTTCCTTTTATACATTTTGTTGTTGTATTTTTAATGTGGTAATGTGAACACGGAAAACCATTAAAAAACCTTGTACACACACAACAAAAGTAGAAAATGTATAATTTACAGCCAATGAGGATATAAAAATAACCCTGCTTCGTTTAAGGTTCGTTCGGTGTGGTATATGTTTTAAAACACCGGATTTATGTATATATACACACATACATATTCAAATGAATCCCAGCTAAATTGTCAATACTCATATACAATATATGTATACGCAGCATCTTTGTTATCGAGATTCAATTTTCAAAGGTAAAATGGATGAATCGTAAAATGTTTTATCACCATGTTTAAAGGTTGAAAGGATATTTCAATATGAATATGTTGTTGGTCGTTGGGTGTTCTTCTTTACGTCATATAATGTTCATTTTTCGATTATCTATGCCGCAAAAATCTATAGTGCTGTGTAATGTGTGTGTGCGTGTATATTTAGGAGGGAACGAAAGGATTATTGGTATATTTATTGAGGTATTTCGGAAATATTATTGAAATATACCTGTATGTAAGCATTGTTCGGAAATAATGCTACATTTAATATGAGAATATTAAGGTATTATATGGAAAAAGGACCAAGGTGTCAAGATTAATCGAATATTGTAAATATGGATTAAGCCATATATAGCTTTAAGCTAGGTAGTATGATAAAGAAAATTTTGCAATATTATCTCGTTTATGTTTTCTTTATCATAATGCAGAAAAAACATATATTTTCGAACCGAAATAGTAGCAGCGCCCGTGGGTCTTTAATCAGAGTGATTAATAAATAATAAAAAAAATGAAATTTCTTCACACAAAATTTTAGTCGACCTTTCCAAGGACTCTTATAGTAAAATACACGAAAAACGGGGTTACATCAGCGCTAGACAGTTTTTCGTTGCTTTTACTATATAAGTGCTTGGCATGGTCGGCTTAAAATTGGTATTGGAATTTTATTTTTTATAAAGCCTAAATTATTTATAGTCGATATTTACGATGTAAATGCAGTTCGATTTGGAATTATGAAACTTTTGGAATTGAGTTAATCCATGTAGTTTCACATGAGTATACAGTTAGCCAAGGATTCGTCACATAAAAACGTACAAGAATCACAGCACAGGATTAACTATAATCCTATTATTTTGTCCCATACCAGGAAAAAATTGTTTATAGTGCCTCCACAGTTTTATAGAACTATCATCCTAGGAAATCACTATCATCTTGAATTTCGTACCAAACCATCTCAATGTCACGAAAATAAAAGGTAGACAAGAAAGCATCATAAAAAAAAAATTGAAAATTAAACCATTCAATGATTTGATTTATTAAATCGGATTCAGAAAAGATTGTGTTAAAGTGACAGACTATAGCTCGGGTGTTTTTTAAGTTTGGCATATTAACACATATTTTTCCTGTTTGTTTCAAAAAACTTCCATGGTATCGAGCGAGCCAATTTAACTAATCATTTCATATATTTCTGATTATTTCACCAGTTCCATCACCTTCAGAGCCAATTAGGTAAAAGTGTTGGACTTGGCTCTGGAGGTGATGGAACTGTGTGAAATAATTAAAAATAATGAAAATATATGAAATGTTTAGCTTAAAGCAAAGTGGCTCGCTCACAACCGTGGAAGTTCTTCGAAACGAACAAAAATATGTGTTAGTATGCTTAATTTAAAAAATAACCGAGTTAGTCCGACACTTTTACCTAAGTGGCTCTGGAGGCGATGGAACTGGTCAAATAATGAAAAATATATGAAATACAGTCAAACATCCATAATTCGATCTTCTATTATTCGAATTTCTCTATAAGTCGAAACAAAGCATAAAGGAAATGGTCAAAACTATTTGCTGTAAATCGAAATTTTCGCATCTCGTTATGTTTATGGTATATCTTTCTTTCGTTTTAAATAAAATGATTGGTCGTCAAAATAGAAAAATTATCATGTTTGTGGATAACTGCCCTTTACATCCCAAAGAAGCAGCAAGAAATCTTCGATTTGTAAGAGTGGTATATTTTCCACCAAACGCAACATCCGAACTTCAACCAATGGATATGGGAAAAATAAACAGCCTAAAAATTCACTATTGAAAATGAATTTTAAATACTGTCTTAAACAGCTTGGAGGATTCAAAACCAACAGCTTTCAGCATACTATATACTGGCGAGGGTGATTGCATTGGCATGGGCTGTCGACATCATGGAAAATACAATTAGAAATTGTTTCTACAAAGCTGGATTTGTTGAAGATATCGCATGGGATGAAGCCGATTTAAAAAGACAAACCGAACGAGAACATCTGGAAGTGGATGAATACATCTATGTCTACAACAAATGGGTAACAGATACTAATGCAAATATCGACATTTTGATGATGAACTTTGCGTGACCGAATATCTCGACGATGAAGCAATTTTGGAGCTATCGAAACCAACCATAGTTCATGAGGATTCAGGGGATGATGAAGTTCAAGAAATATACTCGAAAAAACCAAATGGACAACAAATGAGAACCTAGATTGATACCATCAGCACAGCGATCGAAATAATCTTGGTTAATCAAGATAAGGTTCCAGATGAAATTCAATTTTGTATTTGCCAACTAGATCAGTTTTTCAATAAACTGTCAACGTCTAGCAAACAGATAACAATTAAAGATTTTTTCAATGAAATCACATAGTTTTGTAGTTCGAAATCGAACAAAAATTGATGGCGTGTAGTGATTCGATTTACGGAAGTTTGACTGTAGTTATCTTAGATCTAAATACGCTCACTCACGACCTTGGAGTTGTCCGCAACGGACAGGACAAATCGGTGTTAATATGATTTAAAAAACATCCGAGCTAGTTCAACACTTTTACCTAATTGGCTCTGGAGGCGATGGAACTGGACGTTTTTTTGAAACGAACTGAAAAAATTCCTGTTAATACGAGTGTGCCAAATTTAAAAAACAACCGAGCTAGTCCGACACTTTTACTTAAGTGGCTCTGGAGGCGATGGAACTAGTCAAATAATGAAAAATATATGAAATAGTTAGCTTAGATCTAAATACGTTCACTCACGACCGTGGACATTTTTCGAAACGATGCGAAAAAATATGTATTAGTATTCAAAATTACACCAATTACACAAAATTACACCAATAAAAAACACCCGGGCTAGTCCGACATTTTTACTGAATTAGCTCTAGAGGCGACGGAACTGGTGAAATAAAAAAATATATGAAATGATTAGCTAAATTGGCTCTCTCAATACCGTGGAAGTTTTTTGAAACGCACAGGAAAAATATGTGTTAATAGGAGGATGGCAAATTTTAAAACATCCAAGCTAGTCCGACATACTTATACCTAATTGGCTCTGGAGGCGATGGAACTGGTGAAATAATGAAAAATAATGAAAAATATATGAAATGGTTAGTTATTTTATTTGTAGACCTTAAGATTTAAATCATAATAATTTTAAGAGTAGAACTTTATTTAAATGAAATAAAAAATGGTATTTTTATAGTTTTGAATGCTGCATGTAATTATAATTAACTAGTCTATTCTTTCTAAAATTTTGCATGTCAGCCTTATTTGGTGTATTTATATACGTTAAATACAAGCTTCACCAATTATTTATCTTACAAAAATGAGCATTGAATTATATGTACCACCTTTGAAATATTCAAATGCATTCCTGTTTCAGAATTTTAAAAGTTTGTTTAGATTTAGTGCAAATACTATTCAGCTCCTAACATAACACTGCTGACAGTTTCCCAAACAATAACATTTTTTTTTTTTGAGAAGTTATAACATTTAGCTCAACGACCCTATACAAGCACTAAGAGAAACATGAAGTTCATTTACTTGATAACAGAAAGCTTTCTACTAATTAGCTTCACTGCTTTAATATTTTTCTTTGAAAAATTAGCTCCAAAGCTTTTCAGTTAAAATGATTTATTTAGACAAGGTACGAACATGAAATTTGATTCCTATAATTTGTTTGTAGCTCCTTGTTAACTGAACAGCTGTAAACAATTATTTGCAATTATAGGAAAAAAGCTTTCTAATTGAACAAAATATTCGTGCGGTGTACGTACGGTTATATTTATCGATTTTGATAACTATCTTAAAATTATATCCTAATATTTGTATCTGTAAAAGCTTCAGTTCAATAGTAAATTTGATAAATTAAAACATGAGAGCTTTCACTCTTTACAAAACTACATAATAAAGTTTTATAATATTAAAAAAAAATCATTGTTTCGAGTAATACCTTTGTGGTAAGAAAAATCAATTTGCTGAAAATATGTTTACGAAAACAAATTTATTTATTTATGTATTATTATGTAAAGCACATATGCATTCCAAAAAAAAAACAATATTGAAAAGGGAGTTTTCTACATCATCAGTAAAGATGTGATTGAAAAGAGAGTTTTCTTTACTGATACTACAGCTGTATCGGGCCCGTGAAGCTCTATACCGCACACTCCAATAGAAGATGATAGATGTGTTCAATTCAATCCCCGATCGTAATCGGAGGATGAAATATTCCTCCAAACTGAACTTGCTGGAATCCGAACCTGGTACTTCTCGATCTAAATGTCACAGCCTTATCCACTGCGTTCTTTGCTCTATAGAATTTGTACTTGAAAAATTACCTTTCAAATTTTTAATTAAAATATGTTATATCCAGGCAACGTATGAATATTGAATTTAATTCTTATAATCTGCATGTAACAGTAAATTATTTGAAAAGCTTTCAATGATAATTGAGTTTGTAATTTATTATGCAAATATTCAATGCGTGCGAGCTTAACCAATTGAAAATATTCAGATTATCATTGGACAACAGTGTTTACAACCAATTTATTATTAATTTGGATTAAATATCGTTTAATTAATTTTTTTTTTCGGAAATACTGAGTTGTGTTAATTTTTATTTTTATTGAATGTGGTTATTACAAAACGGAAATACTTTAATTAGGTTAATAAACGAGGACCTTACAAATATGATAGAATTGCAAGTTGTATAAAAGATCTTTGTTACGAGTTTAGATTAATGACTGTTTCACAGTTTATTTGATTTAAAAATTGAAAGCTCTCTGTTTACAAAAAATATGCTGAACTAGAAAGCTCCCGAAAAAAGTATATCTAAGTTTACAAAATTTGCCTCACCAATTTTGTCATGTGAAAAAAATCTTGCAATCTATGGATCATTTGGAAAGCTCTTTTAGAATGTGGACGCTTGATCAAGCACAAAAACTGTCATTAGTGTTGTGTACATCTGTGTACATGTTGTGAACTATATGAATCGGAGAATAATTTGACCAAATTTTAAACTGCAATATCTCGTGATCTAAATTGTGAAAGTACGCAGCATTAAAATAACTCTGAGCACTAATTCTAAAAAATTCTATGTAACCAAAACTTTCAAAAGTTTGCGAGAACTTTAAAAACAATTTAAATTGAACGTATCTTCCAAATTTTAATTAAAAAAAAAAGCTTTTTGTAAAAATAGAGCAAATGTTAGATTACCTAAAGTCACACAAATTTCCAAAAGTTTTATTATTGGTAAATAAATATTTTGAAAATTTCGAATAATTCTGATAAATCTTTACAAACAAGATTTTTGTACAAAATTTTTGTACTGGAGAAAGCTTTTAGTCTATTTATAACAACGTAATATGTTTGTTCTCTTGTAATACGTATAGGGGGTGGTTCCAATATCAAACTAGATTCTCAAATTTTTGTTAATTTTGAAATTGAATTAAAGAAAATGGAGGTGCGTTGAAATATTTTAAATTGATTTAAGAGTAGTTCTCGAATTTTATTCAAATTGGCCTTAATTTTAAATAAACTAAAATTGATTCAGTTGTCAAAATTTTATATATAAACCGAACTATGTAAACTATGTAAATTTAATTATAAATACTGATCAAAATACCAGATCCATTTCAAATGACACAAGACCATCAAAAATTCATCCAAACAATAAACAACATCACACCACCGTTCAGAAAAGCTAAACCACAAAAAAATATTGTTTAAATTTTAATGAAATTTTTTATTGTGCCTAGTCGAAAACATAACAACAACAACAAAAAATATCAAACACGACAAAACTTTATATTAACATTTCAACCAATTTAACTCTAAACAACCTTTATATTTTGTTTTTATTTTTTATTGGAGAACGGTTTACCAAAAAAAAATTATTAAAAAGTGAAACGAACAATAACAACACATCCACAATCATAAAAGAGCTTTCATAAAAGTTTATTCTTTTAAGAAAGTCTATCCAGCACACAGCTATATGTAATATGTACATACAACATCACCAGTCATCCCTAACAAATATAACAACAAAGAAAACTGTCATACAATAAAATTTAATTTGAAAAGTTTTTTTCCCGAAAAGCTTAAAGTTCTGAATGTTTTTTTTATATCGCAAATATATATATATATATATATATATATATATATATATATATATATATATATATATATATATATATATATATATATATATATATATATATATATATATATATATATATATATATATATATATATATATATATATATATATATACAATGATATGCGGCAGCACTAAATTGGGAAAATTAAAATGTTTTTGTTGAGCTTTTGCTACGTGTGTTTGTGTATTTGTGTGTGTGTGTTATATTACCAATATTTGAATAGGAAACGATAACAATAACGCCAAGTGGAAAATCATAATTTTCAATAAAAGTTAAAAAAACAAAAAACAAGCACGAAAGCGTCAATTCTAAATATTAAACGAAAATATCAATTGAGCTTTTTTCTACCATTTTCCATCTTTATTACTTATATGCTTGAATAGTTTTGCAGAACCCGTAATGTTAATAACGGAAAATGAAAAATGGTTATTACAAAAAAAAAAGCTTTAAGTAAATTTGTTATGTACACACAAAAGCTTTTGTTGCTATACGGATGATTAGAAAAATTATGTAATGTACGAGTATATATATATATATATATATATAATATATATATATATATATATATATATATATATATATATATATATATATATATATATATATATTTTTGGGGAATTCATTAGTCAGGTTCAGGTACTATAAGGTTCCATACATATTTATTATAAATCCCTAGAGCTTTTCATCATCACCCGCTTATCTGACTGTCATAAAAATAACATTATTTGCTTCGAAGTTATTATCATTACTATTATTATTATTGTATTTATGAAGGTGTGCTTTTGGGATTAGGTACGTACATACCAAACCAATACTATTGGATACGTGTGCAAACAAACGACAAAAATAATAAATTTTTCTACGGAAAACATCATTTTCGAAGAATTTTTTTTTAAAGTATTTGCTGATTAAGAAAATGAAACGAATCAAAAATCACGTATTGATTTTTATACTTCTCGCTCGTATATCTCGACGTCGACACACACACACACACACATAGATAGCTTTTCATTAAGTTTATTATCAGTATATATACATATATATGTATGTACCGTATCGCTTTTAATTGCGAGACGAAATTTTTTTTACACGAGTATTTTTCATTTTAAATTAGGAAAATTTGAAATTTGTTTCAATTACACTTTTAAAAATTTTTCACATGCTAAATGATGATGAACTTTTATATTGAGCACATAAATGTGAGATGATATACACTAAAAAGCTTTATGTATTTTCGTTTTTTTTTGTAATTTTTTATAATTAAAAAAAGGTTTCTTCATATGTACATATTTGTTTATATATTTTATTGACAGTGTTAAAGGTTAAATCGATAATAAAACAAATTTGTGGCATATCATTTTAAAATGTTCATCAAGTCTGAAGTGTCGTGTGTAATTATTTCAAATATATGTTCTTAACTAAATTAAAATTTACAAATAGGATTCAGTTAGTGGAATGTGAAATAACTATAGCAATCGATCCTCCCAAAAATGAAACGTAGAAATTTTTAATATTGCAAAATGCGTGCTATTAAAATAAAAAATAATCCGCCATTTTATTTTAATTTATTTAACTTCCAAATCTTTGACCATTTTTCAGTCAGTTGCCAAACTGTTGTACATAATTAGAATAATTGAAACATTATTTGGGTTTGACCTAATCGTTTTGGACTTTTTAAAATTATTCTAAATTTCTTAAATTTGACTATCAAGAATTAAGTATATAAAATATTCTTCAAATTGTCATTCATATTTTGAAGTAACTAATAATTATTAAATTCAAATTTCAATATAGTGAAAATTAAAACCAGTGCCAATGTCTAAGAAACTCAGAAAAATTAAAATTCCTTGATAATTTTTTGCACTGACTTATCGCACGGGGCCAGTCTTTGACGCCAACAATTAAAAATACAAATTTAATAATTAAATCGATGCATATACAACTGAGCAATTTGTGAGCTCAATCGGCACATTTATATTTTATTTATTCACCCAAGTACAGTACAATCCACTCATGAACATAAGGTAATTCTGGTACAAATCGGAATTTTTTTTTAATGGTCTCAATTAATCAGTCTATTTCACAGTTCAGCAGATCAAATTTAATTTGTAAAAAATTATAATCCAATTGAAAGATTTATATAGGAAAATTGAGTTTAAAATTTTAACTCAAAATTGAGTAAATTTAAAATGTATTTCTACCTTGGTTCTAAAAAATAAAATAAAATATTTTAAAAATTATATTTTTGAAAATCAATTTTGTCAATTTCTGTTTTTTGTAGTAAATTTAACCACAAATCAACATATACAGATTAGTTAATATGAACAAAAAAATGAGAAAATGCAGAATCACCATTTTTAGAAGCTGTATATTTTTTTGTACTATCTTGGTTACTCCATAGAATAGAAACAAACCACCTCCATTTAGAGGTAACAAAGACAAAAAAAAAATTAATGCAAAATATTAAACAGGTTACATACATAGATTGATATACATACACATACATAGAGTTTACAATATTTTTCTTGATTTTTCAATTCGAATTAAACTTGTTCTTGTGTACCAAATTTTGTGTATGTACGAATACGTAATCAATACCAACAATATTACAATGCTTCGTTGATGATTTTGATATAAATCGAAAAATTAGGATTTCGAAACACATAATCGTCGCAATATACCATTGCGCGTTTATTTTTGGTAGGTACACCAATATAAAATATACACCAGCTAAATAGGCCAAATCCTATGGTGAATATTTACGTAGTTTTTTTGGTAGCTAATTCAGCTAGAAATCCAATAGGAGCTTCCGGATTTTTTTTGAAATAAAACACATTAAAATCAATTTAATAATTTCTTTTAAATGTTGCCCGCGACGTACTCTTAGATGATCCATTCTATGGGTTCAATTTTCGAGCATTTCGGCAGATATTCCGTTAATTATGCGAGTTATGTTCGCTTCTAAAGCAGGAATCGATTGAGGTTTATCGATATAAACAAGTGATTTCAGATAACCCCATAAAAAGTAATATAACGGCGTCAGATCACAAGACCTTGGAGGCTCATTAAAATTTTCTTTCAATAAACCGATAGTATGGCACGTTGCACCATCCTGTTGAAACCACAAGTCGGCTACACCAATATCTTGAATTTTTGGCATTAAAAATTCATGGATATTGCTCTGTAGTTTGCGCCATTGCCGTTTACACGCTGTCCTTCCGCATTTTTAAAGAGATACGGCCCGATGATGCCACCTGCTCATAAACCGCACCAAACAGTGCACAGCATAGATCGACTTATACGCACTCTAGTCAAGTGATAAATATCCAATAATGAAAATGTGGTTTGAAATTTATTGATTGTTTCCCGAACAGTGCGTTCAGTTTGCCGATTATGAACACCAGGAAATGGTCGAAGAGCACATAAACACTGATTTTTCCCTAAACACTGATTTTTGTAAACGTTGTTCTCGAGTAAGTCTATTCATGGTGAAATATCAATGAATACTGAACACAAATGTCATATGAACATGACAGTTGTCACGCATGAATCCCAATGAGAATCCCAATTGGAAAAAGTACCGCGTATTGAATCACTCTTTATTTGTTTTATTCTGACGGTTTTTAAGGTAATTCAAGTCTCGTAACCCACACTAAATATTTTTACAGAATACATTCAAAAATATAGAAATATATTTCTGACTAAAATATAAATATAAATCTCAGTTCATAATACTTACAATACTTACAATACTTACAATACTTACAAACTTACAAACCAATCGCAGATTTACTAACATTAGTTGTAAGAATGAGTAGATGTTCCAGAATGCGTAATCCTCTATTATAGGATTATGAACATTGAAATTATTAATATGGTTTGGTTGGTACTTTACTTTTATTTGTAATTCGTTGATTAGAAACATTCTTAAAATAATTTTCGTGTTGTTTTTGCATAGAATTTATTGCAAAATTTTGTGATTGCCAATTCTATGGTATTCGAAATTGTATTTGTGTACATAATTTGTTTAGTGCGTTGCGTAATTTTTGGCCTTTTGGACATATTGGCCTTTTTGTGCGTTTTTTTGGAGAATTTACCCGCGCTGTAGTTTTCGTATCAGAGTGAATAATGGATAGGTAAATAAAAATGTGTTAATTAGTTTTTCGTTATTTAAATAAATTCGTTAACAAAAATCGATAGGTGGCTATTGAGGAAAGAGACCGACACCAAAAACATCGACGCCTTTATCCACAACGGCTGCAATGGTGGACAATGTGGAACGAATTTTTAAGTAGGCTAATTTTTTGACTTATTGTACGTCGTTTTTGTTATTAAGTTTATAGGTTTATTTGATTTAAAGGGGATCAACATCAAACTCTTCTGACGAACCAACAAAAAATTAAAAATAATAAAAAGCTGTGGAAAGCATAAAACAATCACCAAAAATTGAACAGCTTTTGGACAAGAGAACTGAAATTGTTTCAGAAAACGTGACGAAATTAGAAATTGGTCTTTCGTTATTTGTAGCTGAACATAACTTACCGTTTGCGGTCTTGAATCATTTGAATTTAGTTTTAAAAACCGCAGTCACAGAGTCTAAAATTATAAAAATATAACTGTCACAAAGGTCAAAAAATTATTAAAAATGTAACGGGTCCAGAAAATTCAAAAAGACTTTCGGAAATAGCCAAACGGCAATATTTTAAGGGTGTTTGATCAGCAATGTCGTGACCGATTTTTGGCCCTTACTAGTATCGTTGATTGTTCCGCGTGGGGAATATTCACGGCATTAGTAAAAACTCTGCAGGAAAAAGGTGTACCTTTAAAGAATTTAGTGGGATTCATAGTGGGCAACTGAGCTGTGATGATTGGGAAAAATAATGGAGTACAAGCCAAATGTCACAATTTGAACTTCGTTTCGATAGCTGCAGCAGCAAAACTACCGGATAACATCGAAAAACTTTTAAGGAAAATTAACCACCACTTCTGCAAGAGCTCAAGCAGAAAAGGAGACTTCAAAAATTATCAAAATTATTTCGGTGTGGAAATACACGTGATTTTGAAGTTGGTCGCAACCCGCTGGGTGTCGCATCAGGGTAACTTATTCGTATTACAAATTAAAAATTTTATTTCTCATTGATTTTTAAACTCAACTCAATTTCAAAATTTTTAGGTTGCAATTGATCGTCTTCTTGAACAGTGGAATGTACTTCAAATATATTTTGGCCTCGGCGAATTTGAGAACGTCCACAATGAAAATATAACTTTTATTTCTGCTAATTTAAATGATAATTTAATTCATTTATATTTTATTTTTTTATCATATGCGTTAAAAATTATTAATATTATCAATTTAGAAATGCAATCTGAAAACCAAAATTTGCCGGCTACTTTATATTTTGGAGTTCAAAAGCACAATTAAACAATTCTACATCACCTTTTGTAATAACTTATGTAAAAAAATAAACTTTGACGATGAGGTTTTAAATTTCTTCCTGAAATTTTCACCCGAAAATGTTATTCTGGGAAAAACTAATTCAGTTTTACCGCCTATCGTTAAGTTTTTTCCAGACGATGAACTGATGCACATTGAGGATATAAATAATGAATTCCGAGCATTTGCTAAATATTTATAAATCATAATATAATTTAGGTGCTTTCATCAAGTAGTTTCAATTCAAACTTAAAAATTGTATAAGTTAGTTATGTATGTACATATACTGTAATTATTCTTAATATTTCGCCCCAAATCATTCTACTCTCGAAGGTGTGGATTGCAGATTTTGAATTGCTCAATTATAATATATCGGAGGTTGGATATCGCACAGACGAGCGAGAAGCGAGCTTATTCGAAATCATTTCTATTATTGTAATCTCAGCTTGCTAGACTGAAATGTTATTCTTGCAAAAGCCCAGAACAGGTCTTAAAATATTTGGTAAATGTAACTCGATGTATAGAGCTGATGGCGCATTTATTTATTTAAATGATAACTGATAGAACAGCTCTAAAGCATTTATTTATGCTATTATAGTGCTGACATTTTACAAGTAGATTTTCATTATAATTCGATTTTGTTTTCGATCCTTTGTAATCATAGGTCTCACCCTTTGCACACATCTGTATTTATCGATGAAATCAATAATCTGGGAACAAATAAAAATTGTACTAATCTTTGGGACATGAATATCAATCTTTTAGTGTTTAGCTTCATCTTGTGATGATTATATGCTTATGATGAAGCCTAATGGTCTACTGCAGTCAAACAATACTACAACGTGGCTTGACTTTTCTTTCGTATCTGATATTCATAATCTACATATCAATCATCAAATTTCACATTTATCAAATTAGAATGTAACTTCAAAAAAATGAATTATCTAAATTTATTTATTTGTATTTGGATATGAAATATCCAAGTTAAAAATCTGTTGTGCGGCCAGAAATGGAGAACACAATGGCCTAACAACAAAATATCAGCAGAAGTGCGGTCACGGCCAATTTCATTAAAAATTATTCCATAAACTGGCCACTTCTTACGAAATTCGTATTTTTCATGGGTAGGTTTAATATGGTTTTTGGTCATCTTAACTAATCTGTATATGTTGATTTGTGATTTTTAAATCAAAATAAAATAAAATCAAAATTTTTAAAATGCCACTCAAGCTTTTGTGAAACTTTATGGGACGTTCCAATTCGAGCCAAATTCAAACCAACTGTTATCGGCATGCCGAATTCAAACCAACTGTTGTCGGTTTTCACAGAAAACTGTGCATGTGCATAATATAGAGACGCGCTTCTCCAATATTAATCGGCATACTTTAAATATTATTTAAAAAATTATTTAATCTCAGGTTCGCCAAAAACGTTGAAATGCGGGAGGAGTGGAAGAAATAAGAAGTTTAATTGATTACTTGACCATTTCATATCTAATGCTCTGATTTATAATTTAAACGATTATTTTATTTAAATCGAATAGTCTGTCTTTAAATTAAAAATTTAGTACATTTTATTATAAAAGGATTTAATTTTTAAAATAAATCAAATGTATTCAAAAAAACAAATTTCGATATTTTCGATAAAAGCACTATTTTTGTATTTAAAAAATAATTTTTATTTTTAAATTATTTATGAAATAAAAGGCTGATGTTTTTTATATAAAAACAAATCATTTGATAAAAAATCTTCCAACCAGTCCTGGTATAAGGCTCCCTTCTATAAACTAACTCAAAGTTGGGTTAGAAACCTTAAAGATAAGTCCTTGTAATTTATAACAAGCGGCAGTCCCAATAAACATTGAGGCACATTTACAATTTGTTCAGCCTAATATTTATTCCAATGGAATGTTGTCAACAAATCACAAATAAATTTTTAAAATGTTTGATGCCAACATGATGGGATACCTGAATGCGCACATTGATTGAAATCACAGCTAGTTAACAAAATCTAGTTAACTAGTTGGCATCGTATCGGGTGAAGTTTGCATCGTGTGAAATTTGGAAGTTTACAAATTAATTTTGGTATTTGTTCTTAAAATAGCAACATCCATAAAAAAAACGTATGCGGTTCCCATGTAATTCATCTAACTCATTGATTTTATGTTAATTGAACACGTTTCGAAAAAAAAAACCTGATCGATATTTAAAAATAATTACCGTATCAGTTCGTCATTATCTCCATATATATGTATATGTATGTATGTATTGTACATACTTGTATCATATAAGCCCTGAACAAAACATGAACATCGCATGTTACAAAAATGAACAGCAAAAAATATCGTCTTAAGCACATTTCAAGGATAATGAAGAGTTTTTTTACTGTTTGGTTTTTTCACTATATAAATGCTCAAGGTAAAACAGAATACATACATAAAGGTATTAAGGTAATGATAAAATAACAACCATTAACCAAAAAGATAATAGATATAAGTATATCGCTCTATATACATAGCTGATAATCGTTTTATCTATTAAGAAAGTGGTTATGCTGGTTTGTATGTCTGTACATGTGTATATATAGTGCGGTAAATATAGATAAGTTTTATCGTTAGACCGTGTGATGACATAATATGTTGGATGAAGTTTTTAAAAATGTAGGTTCTATACGTTCAAACTTCATTATTGTACTTTTAATGTGCTTTAGTTGTTGATTTGTAGCTTAAAAACGGTTGTGTACATTATTACTAGATTTGTGTACCCCAAATTGTTATCAGAAGCCCAACACACCATAAATATCGACAACAAAAATCCGATTTCAAAAATTCCTAAGTTTTTTTTTTTTAATTTTCGACGACATAAAAAAGGCGTTTTACATCCCATAAAGCTTTTTAAAGGTCAAACGCATTTCGAATGAAATGAGAAAAATCAATATAAAGCTTTTGAAACATCCATTAAAAGTGATATACTTTTTGTTATGTACATACTTTTCAATCGAATGGATACCAGCATTTTCGATTTTTATTTGATATACGATAAATTTTTTCTTGTATGTACTCACCATTGGTTCATCAGTATTTTTTTGGAATTGAACTAGTCGTACACGAGTGACATGCTGTAAATCACCGTTATCCACAGCATCCAATTCATCGCCGTTCAAATAAGGTGCTATTGGAGGTGGCGTAACACGTAACGCTTCCTCACCGTATACTTCTCTAGCAACCACATCATGCGTATGTAGCAACGCCTAAAAATATAGAAAAACAAAAACAAATAAATTTAATTCAAACGAAATTTATAAACAAAAAATTGTTTTTCACAAAAAATAATATTGTTTGATTTATTTCGTTATATTTACATGAATACACAAATATTATATAAATTTGCATATATCACAACAATATAATTGAGCCTTAAAATACCGAAATTATATTTGAAAATAAGATAAAATATTATATCTTGTGAACTTGAACTGTGTATCAAACTGTTACATTATCACCCAATCGACACACCGACACGACGACAATAAACAATTAAAATTAATAAAAGATAATATTAACGACAAACCAAAATCATAAAAAAAATAAAATAGATTCTAGTAGCAACCAAATCACGTATCCCATGTCAAAAATTCATCAAAGTAATTACACCAAAATTAAATCGAAACACGTAATATTCCTCCTACATGTGCGTGTAAACCACATCTCTTCATATATTATAGTACCAATAAAAATGAAATCAGTTTTTCTACTAACTCAAAACACATCATACACGTACAGTAGAAAAAAAAATTATTTTGAGTAATTTCCAAAGAAAATCTGAAAAAATATTTTCCAACACAATAAAAAATCACTCATAAACTACACCACAAAAACGTATGGTTTCGTTTTTTGTTTTATTTTTAATAAAAAGATCAAAAAAGCTCTCAAGCACAATAAATTAATATTAAAAAAGCCGCCTCAATTTTGGCAGGTTTATACTTTTCCATATTTTTTAATTTCACATTTTTCGTTACTATATATGTGGTTTGGATAACTAAAATATGATTTTGACAAATTTCACAAGAGATTAGATAAATTGATTTCCTTGTATATATATTCGATTCCTTCATCATCGCGCATGAAGCGAACAAAATTATATATTTTGCAAATAATCGATTCACTGATTGAAATTGAACAAATGTTTTGGACATTTGGCAGTCGTGACTTGAAGTAAAATTTCCTTTTTTGTCGTTTGGTAATATACTAGTTTCGGTCACAAAGCACATAATCTATATTTCAAAAGGAATGCCAGTATAAATCTGGAGGTGCCTATATAAATCTAATCAATTGTCTAATCAAAAAATGAAGCCAAATGAAGTGGAGATAAACAATTATTTGTATCCAAGATACTAACAACTTCAGTTTTTTTAATAAGTTTTTCAAATAATTTTGAGATAACAAAACCCAGGAAAAAAGATAATACCAATTGGATTAACAAAGGCACTTCTTAAGGAGGTTGACAGCATTCCAACATTAATCATAAAGTAAGATGTTTTTAAACTATATATTTGAAGACAAGTAAATATTCTAGTTGTTCAACGAATCGGGAAGCTAACCAAAAATTGGTCTGTGGTTAACAAAATATCAAGCAAATTTTTAGTTTTAATACCTAACAAAAGTCGATTTAGTAAATATTTTATTCGTCAAAGTTGGCCATCCACAATTTGGTTAGTTTTTGATGTTGCATTCGCAATCAATTACCAAAAAAAGTACCTAATTTTGGATAAAAGAAATAGGTTTAATCTATACCTGTGGTTATTCCAAAGTTCCCTCTTAGTCGCAGTGCAATGAGTAGGCAATGATAATTATAAAATTATTTCAAAATATTATTGATTTTGATGTTGAGAAGAAACTTACCGAGCAAAGAGCGCAGTGGTTAAAGCTGTGACGTTTGGATCGAGAGGTGTCGGGTTTGAATTCCAACAGAGACTGTGTATAAAATAGTGATTTTATTAAAAACCGTTGTGTTTCATATTTTAATTCACTTGAAATGAAATATTTTGTATTTTTCAAAAAAATTTCACTCAAACTGTATTGTTTTCTTAAAATGTACTCAAATTTTCAATTCCACTCGAATTTTCTGAAGAATGAAAAATTAGCTTGAATAAATTTAAATAACGTTGGAGTCAAAGGCAACAGCGGAAAACCGGAAAACCGGCAATTTTTGCTGCTCATATTTTTTCAAAGCTCTCGGCCTCATAAATAAAATTTTTATGTTTGAGTGAAACTTTTTCAGCCGTTGTAACTTTTTACAATTTTAATGAAATTCTTTACTTATAGTAAATGAGGTGCTGCCCATAAATTAACTCGATTTCACATTAATTAATTTTTAAAATTTCAATTTTTTATTTTGGAAAGAGTCTATTCTCAAAACTATTTTTTAAAGGTTTAAGGCTAAGGTAAAATTGTAACGATGGCATTAGAGGTTCGCCAGATTGGACATTTAGGGTGTAATTTTTATTTACTTTGTACACTTTTAATGGGCTTGAAAGCATACTTCACCACATATTTGAACTTTAAGTAAAAAAAAATTTTAAGTTTCGAATTTTTTTAAATTTAAGAACATTTTATATTTTGTAATCAAATTGCTTGAAAACAAATTTTTCAATTTTGAATACATATGGTAAATTAAAAAATTTAAGAATTATGAAATGATATAGATATTTTGAAAACTCAATATAAATCCAAATTTAAAATTTCAATTCAAAACAAACGAATTTTGTTTATCGGTTTTAACCATTCAGAATTTGGATGTCAGATTGTTAAAAACATAATATTCCAATTAGGTTTGGGTTACAAAAAATTTCCTTTAACCATGAGGTTGTATTTCGGGTGTGAAGTTGTCAACAAAATTATATACATATGTAATGGTGAATCAGAAGGTAAAAGCAATGTAAGAATAAAAAATAACAACTCAAAAACAAAAAATATCAAAAATTTAGATTGATATCCAAAATTACAAATAAAATTCAATTTCTTGTGGTACCAACAAATATTTTCTTTTAAATAAAAATTATTGAGACGAAAAACCACAATTTCTAATCTATAAAAATGTTATATGTTCTCGTATATGGTAGTTAATGGTTTACTGTACATTGCAAAATTGGCCAGCGCACAGAGTTTTCTCTGAATATTCGATTATGTGGATGTTAAAATAATGGAAAGCTCTTTAAATATAAAATTGGGCCAATAAATAAAATAAATAAAATTGTAAATACAGTAACGAAAAATAAAATTGTAGATACAGTACTGATCGAATACCATTTCAAAATACTCTTTGAATTTATAAGTTTTTAATAAATCGGGTACAGTACCGATCAAATTTAATTTCAAACATTTATTTGAATTTATCCGTTTTTAATAAATTCAAATTGTAAGTACAGTATCGATCGAATGTTGGTAAAAAAAATTTCATTTGAAAACCTCTTTGAATTTATCCGTGTTTGATAAATTCGACACGGTATCGTTCGAATGCCATCCTCAAAATTCTCTCTCAATTTATTCGTTTTTGATAAATTCAATTTGTATATACTCGTACATTATCGATAAAATATTGTTTGAAATTAATGCAATTTTGAATTTATTTTGATAAATTCAAATTGTCCATGCGTTACCGATTAGTAGTGATTGCAAAAATTTTCCTCATTTATTTGGTTTTTCATAAATTCAAATTTGGAAAAAGTATCGATTGAAAGACACTTTAAAAATGCCAACTGTTTTTGACAGATTTGATACAGTATCAATATCATATCATTTCAAAAGTTTCTTTGAATTAATTCGATTTTGATAAATTAACAAATTACAGATACAGTACCGATCGAATACCATTTCAAAAATATCTTTTAATTTATTCCATTTTCATAAATCTAATTCGATCTACATTGCCGAAGGAAAGC
The DNA here is from genome assembly GCA_951394425.1 of Tipula unca. Classification (NCBI taxonomy): domain Eukaryota; kingdom Metazoa; phylum Arthropoda; class Insecta; order Diptera; family Tipulidae; genus Tipula; species Tipula unca. Next base: position 39,614,554 of record OX596381.1, read on the forward strand.
CATTTCAAAATTCACTTTACAGTACCGATCAAATGCAATATCAAAAATATTTTTAAATGTATGCAAGTTTGACAAATTTAAATTATTGATCGATACCGACCGAATTCCATTTCAAAAATTGCTTTGAATTTATCCGTGGTTGATAAATTCGAATAGAGCACGAATCGAATACGATTTTAAAAATCTCTTTGAATTTATTTTGATGAATTCAAATTGTCCATGCATTACCGATTGAATGTCATTTCAAAAATTTTCTTCATTTTATTCGTATTTCAATTTTGGATACACTACCGATCGAATACCATTTCGACCATTTCTATGAATTTATTCGTTTTTGAAAAATTCATATTATATATCCAGCACCGATCAAAGGCCATTTCAAAAATTACAAATTTATCCGTTTTTGACAGAATCGATACAGTATCGATCACATATCATTTCAAAAGTTTCTTTGAATTAATTCGATTTGATAAATTCCCAAATTACAGATACAGTATCGATCGGATGTAATTTAAAAAATCAATTTTAATTTATCCGTTTTTGTTAAATTCAAATTGAAGATAGATTACTAATCTAATACAATTTCAAAAATCTCTTTTAATTTATTCGATTTTGATAAATTCGTTAATTACAGACAGTGTTTCGACCGTTTCATTAATTTAAATTGTAGAGAGATTGTCGTTTCAAAAATCTTTTTGAATTTATTTTGATAAATTCAAACTGAACATACATTACCAATCGCGAAAGCTATTTCAAAAACTTCTTTGAATTTATTCAAATTATATGTACAGTACCAACCGAATGCAATTTCAAAAATTGCTTTCAATTTATCCGTTATAGATGCAGTAACGATCGAATACGATTTTAAAAATCTCTCTGAATTGATTCGTTTTAGTGCCTACCGATTGAATTTCATTTATAGATACATTATCGATAGGAGACCATTTCAAAAATTTCTTTCAACTTATTTTGATAAATTCAAATTACAGATACAGTACTGATCGAATACCATTTCAAAAACTTCTTTGAATTTATCCGATTTTGGTAAATTTAAATTGTAGATACAGTACCGATCGAATTTAATTTAAAAAATTGCTGGGAATTTATTCGTTTTTGATAAATTCGACACAGTATCGATCTAATGTTATTTCAAACATCTCTTTCAATTTATTCTATTTTGATATTTATCAGTGTTTGATAAATTCAAATTGTAGATCCAGTACCGATCGAATGCCATTTCAGAAATATTCTTCATTTAATTCGTTTTTAATCAATTCGAATTATAGATACAGTACCGATAGAAAGCCATGCAAAAATCGCTTTGCATTTTTTCGTTTTTGACAGATTCGATACCGTATCGATCGTATATCATTTCAAAAGTTTGTTTCAATTAATTCGGTTTTGATAAATTCATAAATTACATGTACAGTACAGATCGAATGCTATTTCAAAAATCAATTTTAATTTATTCATTCAAATTGTAGATACATTACCGACCAAATATGAAAATGGCAGGAGTTGAATTGTCAAATTACATTTTTCAGTTTTATCGAATTTCAAGTATAGGGTTTGCAGTCACAGTTCGCAAAACTAAAGCGAGTTAGTGATGTGAACAATCGAAACCGTGTGCGTCGCTCAATAACCACTGAGAATATTGCTGCTGTAGCCCGTAGTGTTGGGAGGCTCTCCAGGTCCAGAACAAATCAGCTCAATCCTTCTTTTATTAATCATTTATCGAAGATGAAAAAAGCATACTAACGCAATGTCCTAAAGGAGTTGCCACATGAAAATCATTTTTAGCAACATTTATCCTATTTATGTTCGGCGTCAATTAGTTTAAAAAAATAGTTAAAAATTAAAATTTTGACAAAAATTAAATTTTTCGATTAATTTGTTCACTTTGTGATGAACTAACAAAAATGAATTTGAGTTTTCTGTCAAAATTTTAATTTTTACCAATTCTTTAACTAATTGACACAAGTCCTAAATGAGAACGTATTAAATGATTAAAACTATTGGGAAATGATATAAAAGAACTAAATTAAAAAACTTTGGAAAAGTTTTACAATTTTAATTAAGATTTCGATTCTTGAGAATATTGCTGCTGCAGCCCGTTGCTGCTGTAGCCCTCAAATGTTGAGGCTCTAAAAACATTTCGAATTTCAGATATGCATAAACTATTTAAAAAATTTATAAATTGCTTAAAAAATATTGTTAAATTTTAGAAGTTTTCTCGATTTTTTTAGTGTTCATAAGTCTAAAAAATAATCCAATTTAAAAGACGTTTCGGATACTTTATGGCGTATCTCGAATTTATGTGTTAAATTTTTATGATCAATATTACAAAAAAATACTTATATTTTAAACTATTCGTCGAATTTTAGTAGATTTAATGTATTTTTCTCCAGGAATATATTCGCTTAGTTTAGAATAAATATTGTATTTTATTTCTGGTTGTACTGGAGCTCAGGGCTCTCACAACTCAGTTAACTTATTTGCTTAGCTTACTTTACGTCGTTGACTCACCAAATTCAAGAACGCATAAGTATGATTACCTCCATACCAGCCCGCATTGACATGAACCACTGTGCTCGGTAGAGCACATATTCTTCTTTGTGCTAAAATATTTTTTACAAACACGTTAATGGGTTATATAAATTCGTCGAAATCTATAGAATATAGTCGATAATTTAAATTTTGGAAGGCCATTGAATTTTGAAATATTTTCGAATATACCTTGTCTGAAGTAACAAATTACGATTAAAATTGCTCTTCTAATACTTTTCAGTAAATTTTTTACCCAGTTTTTAGTATTTTACCCAGTTTAAATTTTGAAAAACTGTTAAAATTATACTTTTTTGGTTAAATGTTGATTTAGACTATGGATGTTAGTTTTAAATGCCAATCTTGTTATGGAATAAGAATAATTGCTTAAATGACTGCAAATATTACGTAAATCACGTATAATAACTATATAGTCTATCACAACTACCAACACAATAATTTAACTATACATACATAAAAGAAAATTGAAAAATGGTCGTATACGAGTAATCATGTTCAAATACAATTTATTTGCTTAGGAATTTTAGACAGCACCAGAGCACATAGAGCTCCATATAAAAAGACATTTATAATAAATAAAAATAAAAATAACTTAATCATATTTTATTCATGGCAAAAACAATTTAAAGGCGAACTTATTTAATTTTCTTGTGATAGCTTTTTGATTTATCTTTCAAATGTAATTTTGAACGAGGTATACGTAATATTACAGAGTATATAGTATACAACGTTAGACAGGTTATATTCTTCGTTCCGGAATATAATAGATAATATCGTGCGCAAAATTAACTGGAACAATATATCATCGCAAAAATGTATACTCAATCATTATTTTATATTAAATGATTCTATTTTTATGTGAATCACCGTTTATAACATTATATACTGTGGATGGTGATGACCTTGTGTCACCTTTACACTGTATAGCTCGTCGATTATCCTCAAATTCAATAAACGATTTAGTTTCCCAATAAAGCTAAATAATAAAACAAAATAATTTATTTGATTTGTGAACAACAGAGCGCTATATAGGGGGAGTATCATCATTCCCATGTACATGTAACACACAGCCTTTTTGACATATCTCGATATAAATCTTTGGCATATTATATCTTTTGTGTCATAAATTTATATAAAAAAAAATCTCGAAAGACGGCACTTAAGTGAGTTAAAATAAAAATAAAAATTAATTATCATAATCATCAAGATTTTGTCGAAAATGACATAAATTCCCAATTATATACGATAACAAAATACCTTGACGTGTGTCAATTAATAAAATAAAAACAACAACAAAAAATTGTTGTATGCGAGATAAGAAAACAAATAGAAAGCTTACTTAAAAAACAAGTACAGTATTATAGTATATAGATAGCAACATATCGGGTGGAGTGGGAGTTTATCGATCGAGCGCACAAACTAATAACACAAATACACATCACGATGATTTTGGTGAAAAAAGGCGCTCGAAAGAAATTTATAAAGTTTCGCAACAAAAAACTTTTTCGATTCTACGATGATAAACAGATATTTTTCTTTTTGTTATTGTTGGAATATTTTATTTAGATCAATAATATTAGAAAAATTATTATTTTTTAATCAATCATATATTTAATGTCAATTTTTATGTATGTACACATTGATGTAAATTTGTTTCCGAAAACAAACATAAATTAATTACTTCTAATTATGTACATATGTACATATCAAAATATTGACAATTAATTATTAACATTTTACAATATTAAAAGATGAATTAATAATGATTTGTTTATACACTACTATGTATATATGTATATACTAATTAATTGCTAAAGTAAATATTTTATTTAATTAACGAAATTAAAATGTTGTGGGATTGATTTGAGCGGGCATTATGTATATAAACATTATTCCATTACTAATCATCTTGTGCGGTTAAATGAACACGACAGATTAATTATTATTTTTATTGAACATGACACATTTAATGCCAAATGCAAAATAAATTGTTTGTGCGATGTTTACATAGGAGTCTCTGGTGGACATCAAAATTAGTTCATAATTATTTACAGATTTTTCACAATTAGGTAAAATATTCCCAATTTCTAGTATATTTAACTGTTTGTGCCAGGTCAGTGAATTTGAATTTTGTATTTTCTTAAAACATTAATTTTTATCAGAATTATAAATTAAAATGTATACATACGTTAAAAAATAAAACCAGCCAGACAAAAGGCTATCCCGCCTTAATGTATTACAATAATAAACAGTCAAGTGACCAGCAGTGTATCGTTAACATGTTTGCTGAATTTTTTCAATCCGTTTACCACAAAAACAACTCAACCTCGACCAGTGGATTAGGTATCCAATCTTATCTGGTTATACATATACCGTTTATCACAAAGGTAGATATTATAGCTTTAGTTCTGATAAAATATCATCAGCAATTTTGAAAACATTAGGACCGGAACTAGTCGAGCCACGTCACTATGTCTGCTCTTCGATCAATTTCTCTGAAGTAGTAAGTTTCCAGCCCATCGGAATCTAACTAAAATAACACCTATTTTTAAAACTGGAGAAGAGCTGACGTATCATGCTACAGAGGAATATCATCGTTGTCATCAATTCCGAAACTGCTTGAGTTAGTCATATTCAACGCAATTAAAAAAGTTATTCTACGTCATTTATCAGTAGCCCAACATGGCTTTCTACCAGGAAGGTCTACTTCGACTAATATGACTGAGTTTAATATAGCAAAACAATTAAAACCATCGAAGACACCTGCAAGTAAACACCAATACAAAGATTTTAGCAAAGCTTTTGACTGAATCGACCATCGAATAGTAATTCAAAGCTTATCAAAATTTGGTTTCTCCAATGCATTTGTCAAATCAATCTCATCTCACTTATGCAACGACAACAATATAATGGAAATTGGTGGTAAAAACTCAAATTCTATTATAGCACACTCTGGGGTACCACAAGGCTCTCATCTAGGACCATGGATTTTCATCATCTTCATCAACGACGTAACCAGGGTTATCCAAAACTCTGATGTTTTAATATATGCAGACGACTTAAAAATATCCAAAGTTAACAGAAATTTTGACGATGCATCTGAACGACAAGATGATTTCTGATGATGATTTTTTGCATATCGCCAAAGCCAACTGTATGTTAGGGTTTATTAACCGTTGTTCATGGGAGCTAACGGACATCAAATGTCTATATAATCTTTATTTTGGCTATATCCGTTCCCAACTAGAATTCGCTGTTTATGCATGGTCTACCTATCAACAAACGCATATTAGTCGAAATTTTTACTATACAACGTCTAGAAAGATGGATGGAATTATCACAGACGCTACCATACTACGAATATTAGCCATCTACCACACTAGATAATAGAAGAAACAACTGGGCGCTTCAATGATAGGAAAGATTCTACTAGGGTACATCGACTCACCATATATCCTGGAAAACATCTCCTTACACATTCCAATCAGGATAACACGTCAAAATAATTTAATCAAACTTGATCAACATCGAACTGAGTATGGTGGGAATGAACGAATTAACCGAATGGTCAAACAATCGAACGAAATTAGCGATACATTCAACTTTAATGTATCTAAACACTCTTTAAAAAATTAAATTAAGTTTACTAGGCGCTTATAGAATTCGTACCACTGCCTATCATCCGCAAGCAAATGGTATGGTCGAAAGATTCGACCAACAACTTAAAGCTTCGCTCAAAGCTCGACAAAGTACCATTAAATGGAGCACTGAGCTTCCTATCGTCTTGCTGGGATACTTTGTCGAACTGTCTTTTCGACCTTATTCGATAAGTATGGCAAACCGAAGTAAAGCCTGATGAATGGAAAGTGGCCCCGATGACCGCTTGAAGTGTGAATCTTATCGCGCTTTAGCTCTCCTTTGCACAGCATACAAGTTACTGTCCTACATTATATTGGATAGAAACATACCTCTAGCGGAGGGTTTAGTTGGTGATTATCAAGGAGGATTTTGTCCTAATCGATCAGTCACTGATCAGGTCTTTTACGAGGCATCTATCTCCGTACATCCGGTGTTCCTGGATTTCCGGCAGGCCTATGACTCGATCAATCGTGAGAGCTATCAGGCTATCAAGAGATTTTGCAGTTGCTCGGGTGTTCGGCAGGGAGATACTCTGTCCCCGATACTCTTCAATCTCATGTTGGAGTATATTTTTCGCAAAACTGAAACACCTCAGCGCAACATCTTATATCGCCAGTCCAATCAAGTGCTTGCATATGCAGATGACATATGCGTGATTGGACTGAGTAGCAACGGAGTGAAATAAATATACTTAAACCGCTTGTAGAGCTTTCAGCTTCTCTTGGACTCCAGAGTTAAAATTATTCCATATCACATGATCTCTAGTCATAGGGACAATGGTACACAAAGTTTTAGTAGTGGCCACTACTCGTTTGAGGGAGTGAGGAGGTTCAAGTATTTGGGCTCTCTTATCACTCACGAAAACAGTATGGGTGAGGATATTAAAGCAAGCAGCCGCACTTTAATTTTTATAAAATTTTAATAAAATTAGTTCTGACGAAGATCCCCGATATTGTACATGAAATAAGATCTCAACGCTGGCTTGGTGGCGTTCTGCGTGCTAATCCGAAATGAATTGTGCAGCGATCTCTGAAAGGAGAGCCACCATATGGTAGACGCAGAGATCACTGCAGGCGACGATGTATCCGCGGTGTAGAGAATGACTTGGCAGATTGTCGTAGACAGTATGAAGACCATGCTCAGGATCGAAACCGTTGGAGCCAAATTGTTGAAACAGCAACGGAGTATAGTAATGGCCTTTAAACACTGTTATAATTATTATTATTATGAGCACCACAATAATATTCATTTAAATCTGCAAAAAATTCTCCCTGTGCATTAAGTGCAAATATGTGATTTGACCTAAAATTCGGAATAAAACACACCTTACTTAGCCCTTACCGATAAAAATGTTTGGCAGAACGAAGAAAATTATTCGTCATTATCATATGATAAAATTGTCCCGATACTTAGATTGTGGGATTGAGGAGCATAAAACATTCGATGCATTTAATTATTTTATGACTTTAGGTGTTAGAATCACGTGTTTTAATAAAATTATAGTATGAAAGTATGAAAATGACAGATATACAAAAATAACAAAAATATTTGATACAGTATTCGCAATGAAACAATTTTTCCTTTCATCAAGTCTCAAAAACTACGATAAGAAAGTGTTCATAGGTATTTGGGCAGACTCTAAATATGGAAAAACGAAGATTTGTAATCTATACAAATTCGGATCATAAAACTCCTCACTTTTGCACCTCTTAATGAAATGACGATACAATATATCTTAAAGATGTTAACGCAAAAAAAAATGAGCTGGTTGGCTAAAAATAATTTATATCAGTATAGAAGCAGGGCCAATGAAAACCACGTTACGTCGATCAAAACTAAGGCCTAGTACCACCGTCTTAAAGGATTTGTTGGCAAACATAAGAGTGGGCTATATATTGAAGAAAATATTCATTGTTTTAAAATTTATGATTGAAAAAAATAAATCTGGTCAACAATTTCCTAAAAGAAACAAAACCTCAAGAGATATCAAAATATAAACGGGGCGATTCAAGCTTAGAAAATATTAATCTTGTACGCTAATTTGTTTATCCTTCCAACTTTTAATAAATTCGATACTTTGAATTTGAGGCTGATTTTTGAAATTACTTGTTTTATATTATAATTTTTAGGATCCTACTTGTTTTGGAATTTATGGAATTATAATTTTGTGGATTATGCTTTTTGCGATATACCGGGTGTTTGTTTTAAACTGAGACAATCAAATATCTCGAAAAATAGCCACTCTACGGAAAAAAAGTCCATATAATCAAAATTTAATCATACCGCGGAGGAAATACATTAGTGCAAAAAAAACAGTCCCCCACCCCCGCTTTGTAGGTGGGGCGGGGGTAACTTTTAAACTAAGATAGGAGGCCATATTTTTTATTGCAGATACGGATTCTACGACTAAAAGTACGTATGATTTGAATGAAATATTTTGTTCGGTTCATGATAGATGGCGTTGTAATCGACGAAATTCAATTTTTTCAATTTCTCCTTCTTAGAACACACGCATTCGATTCTGCAATACGTTTGAAATAAAAAACATCAAGTTTTCATTGGAAATACTCGAAATTCGTCATCAAAACAATTTATTCAGTTTTGTAAATCACATTTAACGTTTGTGTTATTTCTTATCTTCATGTTTTTCGTAATTGCAAAATAAACGACAAAATACTTTAGAATGGAGCGTTTAACTGTGCCAGAGAAAATTGAAATGGTTCTGGTTTATGGAGAAGCTGGCAGAAATCTTTAAAATGCTGTTGCTATTTACGCTCAACGTTTTCCGGATAGGATTCGTTCACGTGCTTCATTTGGCCTCATTACTATCAAACAATTTATTACTGATGGAAATGTTCAACCGAAAAAGAGACCCGTAGAGCAACAGTCACTGGAGAAAATAATGAAATTGCTGTATTGGCAGCAGTGGCTCATAATCATCATATTAGTACACGAGAAATAGTTCGCGATTCCGGACTGCCCCTCACCAGTGTTTGGAGAATTTTAAAACGGCACAAGTATCATCCATATATCATGTGTCTTTACACCAAGATCTTCATGGCGTTGATTTCCAAAATCGGGTAACTTTTTGTCAATGGGCACGTGAACAAATACAACAACACCAATTTTTTTCGTTGCGTAATGTTCTCCGACGAATCGTCTTTTACAAACCATGGAACGGTTAATCGACACAACATGCATTATTGGAGTGTTACAAATCCGCACTGGCTTCGTCAAGTTGAACATCAGCGTCCTTGGACTGTCAACTTGTGGTGTGGAATAATTGGCAACAAACTCATAGGCCCCCACATTATTGCAGGCAACTTGAATGATCAAATGTACCGAAACATTTTGGAAAATGAACTGCCAATATTACTTGAAAATGTGAGCTTAGAAGTGAGACGGAACATGTGGTTTCAACATGATGGTTGTCCTGCACACTATTCGTTGATGGCACGTGAAATACTTGATCGTGATTTCAATGGTCGCTGATCGGTAGAGCTGGTCCGATAAATTGGCTCGCCAGATCACCAGATCTTACTGCGCCAGATTTGATTTTGTGGGGCTACCTCAAAAACAAAGTTTACACACAAAAACCAACAACACGTGAGAACATGATTGAGCGAATCAGAACACTTCTCAGTTGTGTACAATCATTTGAAATGCGGATTAATAAGTGCATTGAAGTCGCAGGCCATCATTTTGAACACTTATTTTAGATTTACAAAACTGAATAAATTGTTTTGATGACGAATTTCGAGTATTTCCAATGAAAACTTGATGTTTTTAATTTCAAACGTATTGCAGAATCGAATGCGTGTGTTCTAAGAAGGAGAAATTGAAAAAATTGAATTTCGTCGATTACAACGCCATCTATCATGAACCGGACAAAATATTTCATTCAAATCATACGTACTTTTAGTCGTAGAATCCGTATCTGCAATAAAAAATATGGCTTCCTATCTTAGTTTAAAAGTTACCCTCGCTCCACCTACAAAGCAGGGGTGGGGGACTATTTGTTTTGCACTAATGTATTTCCCCCGCGGTATGATTAAATTTTGATTATGGACTTTTTTTCCGTAGAGTGGCTATTTTTCGAGATATTTGATCGTCTCAGTTTAAAAGAAACACCCGGTATTCTACATTTGAAATTATGTATCCAAAGGAATTTTTTTTTGGAATATCGCTACACTCCCAAAGATTATGCACATAGTAAGACATATAGATTTCAAATTTTACGTGAATTTCCATTCAAATTTCCATCGGTAATCGCACACTACGCAACGATACATTTTTGTAACGCCACCCATCAGACTGTCCAAATTCTATTCGAGATTTAATATTTTTAAAAACCAAACCATTGTTTAAATTGAGAGTTAATTTTCATATAACTTCTGCAAATTTAATTGTTTGTAAAAAAATTATTTCCACAAAATTACAATGTTACTGAACAACGTTTTCGTCTTTTAAAGTTGGAAAGAATTTGTGTATGAAGTTTAAGAAGTATTTGTCTACAAATTGCATAAACATTTTTTTTCCAAGGTCCTAAAACTACTTAAGTTACCCACTGGAATAGGTACCCAACGCTTTTGAAAATCGAACTGAACTTGTAGTTGCAAAGAAATCCAAGACAAATTCTTTTATATCGAATTGAATTGAATGGGGAGAAAGATTTTATGAGCAAGCACTTTAGGTTTAGTATTATCAAAGAATTTAAATTGTTTGAATGGTTCAGAAAAATAAACTAGAGATTTGAGTAGGACGATGAAACAATCCATAAATTTAAAAAAAAACATTTCAATTTTTATTCAATCTGAACATGCGGTGAAAATCATATAAAAACCCAGTTCAAGCGATAATTGGATTGAACTCAAAAGCAATTTTTCGTATAGCAAAAATAAAACACGGAATTTATAAAGGATGAAGGATTTAAAGCTCTTATTCACCTTATATCAGTTTCGTTTGTCGTATTTCTCAAATTCGATTTAAATTCTACTCAAACTTAAATTTTGTTTTTGCATATCAGGCTTTTTTGAAAATATTTGCCGTGTCAAAATTTTGTAAGTCTCGCATTTAGAAAAAGCATTTATCTCAAGTTCAATGTGTGAGAACACAATTCGAACAAGCAAAGTCGAATTCGTGATTCTAGGGTTCAGTATAGTGAGTTTGATTAAAATTTCAACGTTAGTTTGAATTTAGAAGAAAGTCAAAGTTATACTGAATCTTATACTCAAATCTGGATTGTACCCAATGTTGAAATGTACAATCGAATAATGAAAATTCATTTCGACCGTAGACGACCTAAATTAAAATCTATAGCATTCGGATCACTATTGTATTGTGTCGAGTTATTGTAATTGCACAATTTTTCAATTTTAAAAATCGATATATGCGTACATACATTAAAAAATTCAAATTACTAACAAAAAAGAAATGTATTTGTAAAGTCTATTAAAAATCAATTACACAAAAATTTAATCGAGTTTTGAATTAAAATTAAAATTTAATTATTGTTCCGTATATATGTACATATATGTACATATACATGAATATACGATGTTGTTGATAGGTATAACATCAATCGATTAGTAAAAAACTTGTTCTGAATTGAAAATAAATTATTCAAATCAATACCGACGACTATTATTCGTTTAACACTAACGAGTTGTGTCTGTTTCTACGAGTATATAAATATTTTGAAAACTACTTCACGTAGGTTGAATCTTTATGTACATATGTATTAGGTATTTGAATAGATCCCCGATATTTTATATATGACATAAAATCTCAGCGAGTATGCTGGCTCGATCATGTTCTGCTAATAATCCCGAACGAATTTACAGCGATCTCTGAAAAGAAAGCCACCATATGGTAGGCGCAGAGGTCGTTGCAGGCAACAATGACTCCACGATATAGGGAAAGATTTGGTGGACATAACAATTATAATATAATCTTATCCTCAGGATCGAAACCGTTGGAGCAATATAGTTGACTAAATAAGGGGACAGAAATGGCCTTTAAAAACTGATTGTTATTATTATCAAATTGACAAAATTTGCAAGTGTCCACCGCCTACAATATAAAGGTGCGCGGAGGTAAGAGCAAGAGTTGCAAGTGGCACTAGTCCAGGTCGTATTGGGTGGTTCAGCAAAAATCATTTATTTAAAAGCCTGAGGTCGAAATAATTGATAAGTACTTGATATTTAACGATACTAATTAGTTTAAGTTACTTGTGATAGCTTCTGGAAACCCTAACCAAGCTTCCTGGATTATTTTAAATAATTCGTCCTTATTTCTGAAGATATCGCCATGCACCTTTTTATTAATGATCTCCCATAAGTTTTCTATTTGATTCAATTCAGGGCGTTTGCCTCGCCAGTCCAAAATTTTAAATTGGTCTACTGCAATCCAATTTTTATAATGACCTGAGGAATGTGTTTCACGTCGTTATCATGTTAAAATCGCGATCTACGTTGATATTCCACCCTACGTATGGATCACATTTTCGAGTATATCATTGATTACAAATTAATCCTATATGTTATTACTTATTCGTAGAATCGGACCAATCCTCAAACATGAAAAACATCGCCAATATTTTTACTGATTTTACGTTTCCATTCATTTACATCCCAATTCCCATACTTATGTGCAAATTTCATACAGGTTCTTCTGTTGGTTTCGAAAATAAATAGCTTTTTGGCTGGTCATTAAGAAAATAGGGCAGCTTCAAATGCTCGTCCCAGCTGACTTACCAATGTGTTCGAGGACAAAATTCACGTTTGAAAGATCGTACGATATTACTATCTAATCGTGCAGTCGTTTTTCGTGGACGTCTGCACCTTTTTGTCCTGGCTCAAATGTGTCCCAATTATTAAATTTTTTTATAGTTCCGGATATTGTGGATTTATATACTGCATAACAGAAATTTGATTTTGTTGCACATACCTTTCCTCTTGAAGATAATGTTATACTTAAAGCCCGTCATTTTATAAAAAAAATCAGTTGGTGTAGTGTTTTTCGTGTAAACTCGCTTCTCGCCGTTTATGAAAAATCCCAGTTCAGATCTAGTAACACGTAAGAGCAGGATTGCAAGATAAATTGTCTCGTATGAAGATACGTGGACCAGAACTGGACTTGAACCCGAAAATGTTATGCACAAAACAGTAGGTATATGAAATAGAACAAACAGCAAGGCATACATTTCTCTTTGGATGATCATTGAAAGACCATCACTACCGTACTATGTAAGAAGTGAATATCACGCAAAATTAATCAAGCGCATTGCTGAAATTCATTCTGTTATGATCATTTGTATACAATGTAACGTGCCTCTGTCTCATAAATTCTGTTTTTGGTTGTGGAGCACCTGATAGGTTGTATTCGGAGTGCAATCCATATCTGCAAACAAAAATATCGTGTGGCAACTTACGAATTATCAATATTTTCTAAAATAAATAACTAATTTTCTGCAATTACGAATTCCAAAATTGTCTCAGAATTATAATTTCCTTGAGTTCCTTGGGTTCAGAGAAATTCTTAAAATCAGAAATAATTATATTTTTAATTACATCTCTAATAATAAATCCTTCAGATGCATATGATTCCATAGGACCTTGACAAGAGTGTGGTAAATTCAATTTCTTAGTTTAGTTTTTCACGCTGCTTATAGGAATAGCAACCAAATGAGCCAAACCGGCGAACATTTCTGAGAGGAAACTGGAAGGTTGACTTAGATCAAAACGCCGCGCTAATGGTGCTTTCAAAGGACGTTGCACTTACTAAAACAGGTAAAGGAAAGGGAGTGATCTGGGAAGAACTAGAGGACATTATCATGATGTGCTGTTATTTTTCTCCTAACCAATCTATAAAGGAACTCACCCTGAGACTAGACGAACTTAGCCTAGTAGTCCGGAACCAGAACAAGGATTTGATTGTTGCGGGCGACTTTAACTCAAAATCCCCGGAATGGGGTGGGGCTATATTAGACAATCGAAGGCAACTTTTGGCAGACTGGACTGCATCCTGTAACCTCAGCAGTGTTAATACAGGGCAATCTCTCATCTTCGAAAGAAAAATTATCGCTCCTATCTAGATGTAACTTTCGTCTCTGAAAATAGCATACATCGAATCCGGAGTTGGAAAGTCTTGGATGAGGTAAGTTTCAGTGATCGCCGATATATTATATTTGGAATAAACACAGCTATACCAACTAGACTACAGGGGAACAGTGGCTCTGTCAACCGGGGAGGGCAGGTTGGAGCAAGGAGTCAAACATGCCTTCGGAGCGCGATTCAACATCACTTTAACACCTCTAGCATAACATCACCAGGTCAGTTAGGGCAACTACCAGCGCATGTTGATGGCATCGTGATGGCTAACATGCCACCGGTCACGTTAATGGCGAAATATAGACCAGCGGTTCTTAAGGGAACACCAAGCGTTGAGGCCAAAGAGGAATTAATGCAAGAATAGCAGGCACGTTGGGAGAGTGCCGACACTGGATTATGGACCAGGGAGCTCATTCCGAAGCTAAAGTGCACCGATACAGTAAGAAAGAAGACACCACGAACTATATTATCACAAAGATGGTGGCGGAGGAGAATGGTTGGTATGCTATAAGATGCAAGATCATTACGGTAATACTGACCATAAAAATGAGGGAAGAAGCGAGCACGTTGGACAAACAAGAAGACAATAGACATCCATTGGTCGAAGTAATGCAAACTTTGTGGTACCGGGTGTACCGCTGTGGGGAACAGAGGTAGGGTTCTATTTAGTCGGTAAGAGTCCGGCACAAGTCGATATCGAACGTTTCATAAAAATCGAATTTTGGAAGTTAATTTAACATTTCAGTTTCGATTCTAACAGACTTCTGCAATTCCATTCTTATTAAAAAAAATTCTAAAAATAAATTCCATTCTTATTAAAAAGTTTTAAAAAAAATTATCGAATCTCGATGATCATGACCATACATGACAGCGCCATTCGTCATATAAAAAATTTAGATTAGTTATTACCAATAAATTTCGAAAAACTTTGCGATTCAACGAACGGCTGTAGCATTAATTAAATTAAAAATTATTAAAGCTTCTGCATAATATATTCAAAGCCATAGAATTGTTAAAAAATTTAAAATATTGTAAATAAACAAAATGAAATCTGTCCAAATCAATTAACATTTCAATAAAAAATAATTTAATTTACCGTACATGTAGTAAATAACATTAAACAAAATAAAATTTTCATTACGAATTTCCTCGTATATAGAAAACAGGAAAATTTATTATTTGAACAGTACGGAAAAATAATTATATGAAAAGCGCACAGCATTAATTATATAAATTTTAAAAGCACAAAAAACTATTATTTTTATTTATTTTTAAACTCATTAAAATATTATAATTACTGTTCATTCCGAATATTTTATAATCTCCGACGAAAACAAATCATTTCCATGTGCATACTCCATACATACTACTACTGGTGCAGTCTAGCATTCCTTCCGAATATATACACATTATAGTACTCAGAGGCCCGTAACGTCATTTTAATTTACATACATACATTCTCGAAGCCATAAACAAACTAGACATATTTATGGTCGACTCTACATAGCAGTAATTATCGGCCAGTACTCGTATATTATTTGGAGGAGGTACATTTATTTAAAATGTTACGTACCGAAACCATTTTAAATGGTTGGAAGAGTTTTTTTTTGTGCTTTGTAATAAATAATTCGACATAAGTTTTATGATTTATTACGAGGTTTTTTTGAGCAATTTATAATTAAGACAAGTCTTATCATTGAACAAGCACCCACACACACCCTTATAATTAAAATGATTCAGATTATTGAAAATATTTCGTTTTTATTTCCCTTTCAATTTCCTTCCTTTTCATCATCATCATCAACTTCTGTATATATACTGTTTGCGTTGTTTTATCAATTTTTTTGTTTTTTTTTTAATAAATAAAAATGATAAAAATCGTAAAAAAAATGTTGTTGGATGAGAAGGGATGAGGAACATTTTTATGATTTTTTTTTCTAAAATTGTAATAAATTTAATCAAATTAGCTCCAGTGCGAAATTAAATAAAAATTTATTTCAAAAGTCTGTATTTTATGTTTGGGTATGTGTATAATACATATACATATACTAATTGGGGCAGCTTTCCTCCGTATATGGGGACGTACCGGTTATATTTTTTGGTAATTGAAGCATTCTTATATATATATACATACTCGTAAAAACCAAATTTGTCAAAAAGTCAAAAATATCGTAAAGAACTTTGATTGAGGAGATTATCATAAAAAATATTGTAAATTATTCAATTTTGTAATGACGTGGGAATTTGCGTATTAAAAGCAACTGATGCAACTGATGTTCTCTATATATATAATGAGAAAATTTCTATATATAAGTTCAACAGATGGAAGAACCATGACTAAAAAAGTTACTTCTTGGCATAGATGATGTTTTCGTATGGCAATATAAGTTTAATGTAACGTTTAAAATAAAGAAAGCTTGGTTGTTCTTTAGAAATAATGACATATAAACTTTCTTGAAAATATATGCAATGTAGTCATTCTCGTGGGCGAAGGCACGTGTATTGCCAGAGCCACCTATATATACAGAGCCGTAAGGATCAGCCATGTTTTTTGTCGAGCTTTTTCTAGAGGAACTACTTTTTGCATTATCCCATAAGAATCAATGTAAAAATGACCATTTTCGAATTACTTTTCATCAATGAAAAGTTAAATCTTTCAATTCGATAAACACTTTGTGGAATTGATTCTATATTGAATCAGCACATATCTGAAAGTCAGAACCTTAAACCTTTTATTAATTTAATAAACATTAAATCAAAATTAAATATGAATTTATCATATTTATGTAAACATGAATTTATTTGAATGTGTAGGTAAAATAAATAAATAAAACATATATTGTCATCCTTTCGATCGATGATTTTGTCTCTTTTTTAAGAATTAAATTTCACATTTTTTTTTTAATTTCGCTTTTTCTATTGCGATCGCAGCATGCTCGTATAAAGCATTATTCTATTTCCTTTTATACATTTGAAAATGTATCACCACATGTTTCTATTTCATTACCTTGTAGCGAAATCGGAAAAGGGATAGAGTGCAAAATTATTCCAATAGGCTGAGACCGCAATAGAAAAAAATTGAAATTGAATTCACGAAATAGCGTAAAATTTAAAAAGAGAACATAAACATCTATCGATAGAAAAAAAATTGTGATATTGACAACTTACAACATTACATAGGGAGTTCCAATAACAGCTGCACAATTTATTTAGAACCATAATTATGCACAAATGCGTAACAAAACTTTACCAAAATAAAATAGAACCGTACCAGAAGAACTGTGATAGTCATGGTGTTCCATTTATAATCTAAAATCCAAAATTTACGTTGAAATTGAAGTGAAATTAGTTTGAGATTTATTCAAACAAAATCATGCAGCTTTTATTGAAATACCCTTTAAGTATTTTATTTTATTCACAAAAATATAATTCAAAAGGAAACATAACCACACTTTTACTATTTTCTCTTTTCGTCTTGCAGTTTAATTTTATTGCGTTGGTATTTGTGTGTATTTATATCAATTCAATGGAGAAATGCTTTTTTTTCTATAAATTTTATAAATAAATATATCAAAAATTAAACAACTTCTTTGATCAAGCTTTGAATCAATTATAAAATGATAATTGTAGATTCTATTTCAATGTTAAAATACTTAATCCATCGACATTTTCATTGAAAAATATCGCACCGAAAAAAATTTAATTTTTCATATGATTTGTATAGAAAAAATGTTTTTTTCGTCAATTTTAGTTCCTCTAGAAAAAGCTCAATTTTTAACCTTAGGGCTCTGTATATATAGGTGGCTCTGGTATTGCTCAAGAACACAAACTTTTAATGACGATGTATTTAATTAAAAACATAAGAAAGCTTTTAAATAAATTTAAGATTTTTAGTTATAAATTTTTAATTAGGATTAAAGCACAAAACTATTCGACTGAACCTAAACGCTAAGTGTGTAATGATTAAGAATTGCAACAAGTTCAGTAATAAAAACTTTCAAAGCTGCTCTAATTATAGAAATTAAAAGCTATAAGCTTTCGACTTGATGCGTAATAATTTTTTTGGTACGGAATAATCAACCAAAGTAAAAAAATTAAATTTCGAGCGCTCTTTTAACTCTGATTAAACTGAGCTTTTAAGATATTTTTGAATAATCCTGATAAGCGGATAACTTAAATGCGATATTTCGTTATAATAAAAAATTTCCAATCCAATTATTTCTGTTCTTGAAGACTGAAATTTTCAGTTATGTAGACGTCAGCACACATATAAATTCAACTCTCGAAATAACTTCCGTTACAATTCAGAACGTTATAGTTCATAAATTCAGAACGTAAATACTACTAATTTGCATATTTCAATTTGAAATATTCGCTTGATTTTGGTTCAGTTAAGTATTTATGTATACTGAATATTAATATATTCGCAACAACAATCATAGATATTGGAAGACAAAAAAGAATGCATATTTTGGTCATGTAATACCTTTTAAGAGATACTTATACTAACCATGCTAGTAAAACGAAATGAATCACACATTTATACTATTGAAATTCAAGATTTGATTCCGTCGTAAAAAGTTTGTAATTAGAAAGTGGAAAGTGTATTTTTGAGCGAAATCATTATTACTGAGCTTCCAAAACTTTAAAAGAAATTTCTTCGGTATTGACATCTTTGGAATGGGTATTGACAACTGTGTTGGGTTTAAATTAATTAATTCTCGGCTATTAAAGTTGTTATAAAATAACTTATGAAAAGCGTTCAAAAGATTCAAAATATATTTTGCCGAGATTCACAAATATTGCAAATACAAATCAAACTTTAAACGGATTTAATTAGAAAGCTCTAATAAAAGTGCTGCTCTTAAAGATTTCCGGTAAACATATTTAAAATCCGTATTATTGAGCTTTTGATTTTTGTTTTCAATAACAAAGGTTGAAAAAGCTTTGGAATCATTTAGAATATACATTTTTGGTTATACCAGCATTGGGATCACAATATACTGAATTGGATAAACATATAGCTCGCTTAAAAATAGATATCTATTTCAAAATAATGTTAAATTTAAACTCAATATGAGCTTTTAAGCTTTATTGTGGAATTTTATATGCCTTGTATGGTTTGAAATATTTACTTGTATTGTTTAGTGGGTGAGCTTTTGGATTAAATGGAATGAGCTTTTATTTATATATGAACATTATAATATACATTGTGTTAATAGGAAATGCACACCAATATAAGAGACAATAGAGGGATGCGTATACGTTTTGCAATTTAATCAATAGACACTGTCATGATAGTACCTACAGTTAGGTGATTCTATTGGTTACTGTCATGATAGTACCTACAGTCAGTGATTCAATAGGTAACATAAAATTAAAATTCTCGGTCAATTAAAAATATGGTATATGAGCTTTAAATTTTATTCCATATTTGGAAGAGTTAAATTTAGTGTATTAAGCTTTTCACCAACAAACGTCAAAAGAAAACGCATAGTTGGCATGCATCTTTTTAAGTTACAAATTTTATTTAATGTTAACTTCATGTGTTTACATTAAGTTGCTCGATTCATAAATACATATAATATTAATAAGAATAGTAAATAATCAGAAAGCTATATCAGTAATATAAGTCACTGTTAAAGGATTGCGATAAACAAATATTTGAACCATACTATTATACAAACTTTTGATAATGATGTATTTAATTAAAAACAACATAAGAAAGCTTTTAAAAAAATTAATGATTTTTAGTTATAAATTTTTAATTGGGATTAAAACACAAAACTATTCGGTTGAACCTAAACGCTAAGTGCGTAATGATTAAGAATTTAAGATTATTGCAACAAGTTCAGTAATAAAAACTTTCAAAGCTGTTCTAATTATAGAAATTAATACGGGTTGTTGTTTTACTCGGATTTTTTATATCAAAAGCTATAAGTTTTCGACTTGATGTTTAGTAAATTGTTTACGGAGTAATAAAGCTCAGCTAATTTAAAACATTTAAATTCCGAGCGTTGTAATAAAAAATTTCCAATCCAATTATTTCTGTTCTTGAATACTAAATTTTTCATTTATGTAGACGTAAGCTCCCATATAAATTCCACTCTCGAAATAACTTCCGTTACAATTCAGAACGTTATAGTTCGTAAATTCTCAGAACAGATTACTAATTTTTATTATTTCAATTTGAAATATTCGCTTGGTTTTGGTTCAGTTAAGTATTTATGTATGCTGAATATTAATATATTCGCAACAACAATCATAGATGTTGGAAGACAAAACAGGAATGCATATTTTGGTCATGTATAGCTTTTAAAAGATACTAACCATGCTAGTAAAACGAAATGAATCACACATTTATATTATTGAAATTCAAGATTTGATTCAATCGTAAACACGTTTGCATTAAAATGTCATCGGTATTGGCAGCTTTGGAATTATAATCACTGTTACTAGATGTTTAAACAAAACAGTTTTCGGTCATAACCCAAAGAAAATTTAAAGCTCCAAATAAATCATTGATCGTGTTGTATATAACATTGAGCTTTTAAAGCTTCCTTTTACAAAATAGCGTAATAAAAATATCAAAATATTTATAATGCGGGTTTAAGTATTTTACCCGTATTGGAGTTACATATATGTATATTCCATGCTTAGAGATGTGTAGCCGAAAAGCTTCAGACCTATTAAGAATAAAATTTTAAATGGATTTTAATCAGAAAATGGCAATCTAGTGTTGTTTAAAAAAATTCTCCGAAACAACATATTTATAATCATTATATTGAACATGATTATAAAAAGAAGTGTAAAAAAGCTTTCAAAGTAACTTTTTTCAAAAGTTCCAATAAACAACACATTTAAAATTATTTTTATTGAGCTTTGATTATAATAATTTATGGAACAAACATAAACATTTAAAATAGTCTTTTTAAGTTGGAATTATCAACTCCTTTACTAGATGTTTAGACAAAAAGCTTGCGATTTAATCCGAATAAAATTTAAAGCTCCAAATATTGTTGTGATGTTTTTACGAGAGCTTTTAAAGTTGGATTATGAAGGAAGTGCGGAAAGCTGTTAAATCATTTAAATTAAACTTTGTTCGAAATTCACCAGTTATGGGCTAGCTATTTTCAGAGAAGATTTGACGAGAAGCATTCGCAATAAAATTTAAGCTCCAAATGTAAATTAAAATAAACTGTTGGAAATTGGAAAGTTTTAACAACTGTGTTGGGTTTAAATTAATTATTTCTGGGCTATTAAAGTTGAGTATAATATAACTTATCAAAAGCTTTCAAAAGATTCAAAATATACTTTGCCGAGATACACAAAAATTGAAAATACAAATCATACTTTAAACAGATTTGATTAGAAAGCTCTAATAAAAGTGCTGCTCCAAAAGATTTCCGGTAAACATATTTAAAATCCGTACTATTGAGCTTTTGATTTTTTTCATCAAAAATGAAGATTGAAAAGCTTTCAAGGGATTTTAAATAGGCGTTTTTGGGATAATAGATAAACATAGCTCGTTTAAAATCGTGATAGATATATATTTAAGAAAAATGTTTAATTTAAAACTCATAATGAGCTTTTAAGGTCTATTATGCAACTTGTATAATTTGAAATATTTACTTGGATTGTTTACTGAATGAGCTTTAGGATTACATTAAATGAGGGTTTATTTAAATATGAATATTAAAATATACTTTTAAAGCTCCAAATAAAACATTCATCGTATTGTAATTTGAAAGTTTAAACGAAGAATGTTTTTTTAAATATTTCGGCAATACAAATTTATTTTAAAAGTAATGTAAAAAAGCTTCCAAACCATTTAAAATATGGTTTTTAGACTTTAACACGTATTGCAATTAAATATATATTTCATGCTTATAGATGTGAAGACGGAAAGTTTTACAATTATTTAGAATTAAACTTTAAACGAAATTCCCCGAAGCAACATATTTAAAATTGCCCCCGAAACAACATATTTTACTGGACATGACTTAAAATCATTGTTGATTATAAAAGGAAGCGTGAAATAGCTTTCAAAGTTACATGTACATTTTTTTTCAATATATTCCAATAAACAACACATTTGAAATTATTTGTATTGAGCTTTAAGTTGATTATAAAAGGTTGTGGAGCAAACTTATAAATATTTAAAATAATCTTTTTAAGTTGAAATTACTAATCCCTTCACTAGATGTTTTAACAAAAAGCTGGCGATTTAATCCGAATAAAATTCAAACCTCCGAATATTAATTAACTACGTAACCACGTATATCAATTTTAAGCTTTTAATAAAAAGTGTTGTTTCTAAAAGAATTCCGATAAACTGAACATTTCAATTTGAGCTTTTAAAGTAGGATAAAGTGCAAAAAATATTTTAAAGTATTCAAATTAGATTTTGTTCGAAATTCACCAGTTTTGAGCGTAAACGCAATTTTCAGAAACGATTTGACGAGATGCATTCGTTGCAATAAAGTTTAAGCTCCAAATAAAAATTAAAACGGCCTGTCGAAATTTGAAAATTTTAACAACAGTGTTGGGTTTAAAATAATTATTTATGGGCTATTAAAGTTGATTATGAAATAACGTATGAAAAGATTTAAAATATCCTTTGCCGAGATTCACAAATATTGAAAATACAAATCAACTTTTAAACAGATTTAATTAGAAAGAAAGCTCTAATAAAAGTGCTCCTCTTAAAGATTTCCGGTAAACATATTTAAAATCTGTTTTATTGGGCTTTTGATTTTTTTCAAAAATGATGGTTGAAAAAGCTTTCAAAGCATTTTAAATATACGTTTTTGAGATAATAAATAAACATAGCTCGTTTAAAATCGTGATAGATATCTATTTCAAAATAATGTTTAATTTAAACTCAATATGAGCTTTTAAGCTCTTTTGTAGAACATGATGTGATTTTTATAATTTGAAATATTTTTGATAAAATTAAATGAGCTTTTATTTATATATGAACATTAAAATATAAATTGTGTGCATAGAAAATTCACATCAATATTAGAGACAGTGGTGGAGATTTTATGCAATTTATTTCAATTAAATCAATAGACACAGTGATAATAGTACCTACTGTCAGGTGCTTCTAGGTAACATTTTTGGAATTAAACAAATGATATACCTTCTTTAAATTAACATTCTCGGTCAATTGTGAATATGGTAAATGAGCTTTTACTTATATTTTATATTTGGGAGAATTAAATTTAGGATATTAAGATTTTCAAACCAATAATCGTGTTCTTTTCTTAAATCGAACAATTTTCGTTGTTGAAAATTTAGAGAATGTTAAACAATCAGAAAGCTTTCAGTAACATAAATTACAGTTAAACGATTGCTATAAACAAACATTTAAACCCTACTATATTATACTCTTTTTTGGAAAGCTTCTAATGTGTTACATTGATTTTTCAAATCTGAATTTACATCAAATTTAAAGTTCGACCCAAAGCTTTTTCTTAGTATTGGTCTTGACTTTATAGTTTATGGATTACTTTCCAAATCTTCACTAATGTTTGTTTTCAATAATATTTAGATGAAACTTCACCACGACATTTGAAATGACAAGTCAAATTAGAAATTTAATTCATTCAAATTTTATACATTCCGTATAGCGATAAAAAAAATTCATAAATTGAATTAAATTATTCTACAGAATTGGCAAGAACAATAGACAAAATTTAACAAATAAATAATATAATTTATCACAAATTTACCCTTAAACCATCATTTGTGGTTTTTCTTTTGAAATCCCTAAATTACTATACGCTATCGATAAATAATATCTCTTTGTGTGTGTATATGTATAGCTACCATCCCAACTGGATAATCTAAAAAGTTTCGAGAATACAAAAAAAAGCACAATACTAGGGATATTTTCTATATATTTTATATAAAATATAAATTTTCATAATATTTCAAAGCATCAACAAAAAGCTATAAATTATATTAAACTTTTGAACTTAACATAAATATTATATTTCCATTTTAGTATTTTGTAATAAAAATTATTTGTAAATAAATTAATTTTTTCTGAAAACTTAAAACAAACGATTTTTAATTTAAACGAGCTAATGATAAAAGCTTTTTTTTTACTATCACACTTAACTATCAATGCCGAGTAACGGAAAAAAATGATATCTCTTTATGTATAGTCTAGATATTCTTATATCGATCACATGTAATGTATAATATTTAATTCGATTGTATGCATAACATTTATAAAATTTAGCTGAGCAAGTAGAAAAATGGTTTTTCCTTTTTTTTTGTGTGTGGTAGGGTGAGGAAAAACTTTTCTACTTTGTAAGAAAAAAAAACTATACTTATTTATCTACATTCCAAAGCACCATCAAATTGTTCTTCTTCATTTTATCGTGTTCTGCACAATTTTCTTTTGAACTTTCGACTTTAGTTTTTATTTTTTTTTGTTAACTGTTCTTTTCATCAAATTTAATACTACCTTGCGGAAAACTTACATTTTTTTTACAAGAAGGAAACAATTTCTATATTTAGTTTTTCATTTTTTGGTTCTTCTGTATACGTATACGTTTTTTTATCCTTTTGTTGGGTTGTGAAATTAAATAAGATTGGATATATAGAAGTGAAATCTGTGTATTGTCTAGTGTAGAAATGTAATATGTATGTATGTAACTATAAATGGATGTGTGTGGAAATTGGAAAATATAAAAATGTAAATTGATAATTGTCTGATGAAAATTCAAAGTGATTCATGGAAATTTAAATTTTTTTATACATAAAGAATGTGTATAGTAATTGTGTTTGGTTTTGAGTACATCCTTGGAGGCAATAATCAAATTCATTTTGTATTTGCATTCTAAATTGTGTTATTTTTAAATTCCAGGTTTCAGGGAATACAGAATGTAATCTCGAAGGAAATGGAATTATCAGCTACTGTCTCGCAAGGAATTGTAAAAATTCATTTCTAGAAGCAAATCTAGAATTATTAGGACAATGTATTACATTGCTTTCCATTGCAACATTTAAATACCTGTGAGGCAATAAATGTTTTCTAGATTTTTAAGTGTTTGAGAACCGGGAGCATTGAAAATACCAGTTTTGGAACATTTATAAAATTTTAAATAATGTTTCTCAATCTTTAAACGGACCGTCACCGCGGTCTAAGTGTGCCGTAGCAGCCACTGTAACCTAACTACTCTAACCTTCTTAATCTTTATTATCTAGTTTCTTTCAAACATCTTCCATACTTCAAAAACACTTAGGGCATTTTCCAGGTTATAGCAAAGTGGGAATTATGTTTTCCTTGTGGATTCCACTCTAATGACATCCGTATTATATCATTCGGATTTTTCCTCAATGTGTGCCCGATTCATCTCCACTTACGTTTTCTTATTTCGGTCTCAATGTCTGTTTGCTTTGTTTGCCACAGAAGTTCTATGTTGCTGATGGTGTTCGGTCAGAAACATTTTATCAGTCTTCGCAGGCATTTGTTCACAAATACCTGGAGTCTATTTGTGATCTTCTGTGTGTGTTTCCATGTTTCACGCCCATACAGCAATACTGATTGTACACATGCATTGAACATTCGTTGCTTCGTGTTCCTTCAGAGGACGGACGCATTCCAGATTTTATGGAGCATGTTGAAAGTATTTTTTGATCTGTTTATGCGTTGACTGATGTCTTCTTCAGTGGCGCCTGTTTTTGCTACAGTACAACCATGGTAGACGAATTTTTCAACCTCTTTGATTGGCGTGATGTTGATGGTGATTGGTGTACTAATGTTCGTGTTCAGTCTCATGGCTTTTGTTTCACTGATGATGATTCTGAGACCTACTTCAGGTGCTAGCTTCTATGTATTTTCTGCTGTATGTCGGTTTACTTGTGTGTCTTACTCCTCGTGATTTGAAGTATTTGTCACTTTGTTTTGCTTTGTGTTCAACCATGTTTCCGGTATCCCGAGAGATTTCTTGTATTAGTTCAGTTATTTTCTTTGGTCTGCCTATTTCACAAAGTGATTTCCAGATTATACGCCTCTGTTGGTTGAGTCGAATGCGCGTTCAAAGTTCACGGAAAGTGGTGAGTTGTTATGATCTGTACAGATCCTACCCGGCCTACAGCCGATTTTTCATTTCTCAGGTGTTGGTTAATTGATGGAGATATTCATTCGAGAATGATCATGGCGAATACTTTTATTTTACTGTTGAGGAGGGATAAGCCTCGCCAGTTTTTGCATTCTCTTAGGTCGCCTTTCTTTGGGATTGTTATGGTCAAACCTCTATTTATATAGTTTCACCTCTCTTCCGATTTCCGTAGCATCTTGGTGAAATAATTTTAACTTGAGATGACGACGTACCTCGATTTTATTCCAAGTATCATCGCTAATCAATGATTTACTGGTGGTGTCTTGGTAGCCGAGCACTTGGTAGCAGTCTTGACGTAAGCATCTTCCAATTGTTCCCATTTTTGATCGATGTTGGTACTGGTTGCATTGCTTGCTAGATTGAATTGGAGCATTTCTTTGAATATATTATTAGTGTCCGTGTTTCTCAATCTTAACTCAATCTGTTAAACTTCCTCCGATATGTTTTCATGTATGTTTTACAGCGGCTGGTTTTTGACGTGGAAAGTTGCGATTACCAGTTGGTGGTCGCTGTGTACATCTGTAGGGAGGTTAAGAATTTCTTATTGACCAATGCATGGCGGATTCGGCTCTAGGTTCTGCCATCTGGTGATGTCCAAATGTATTGATGTATTTAAATATTTATGCGGGAACTTGCGGCATCCTATATGAATAGTTGGTTTGTGACACAACAGTCGATGAGTCTATTTCCATTGTTGTTTCGTGTACCACCTAGCGCACATTTACCCATTGACATCATGCCTGTGTTATCGGTTTCAATTTTATTTTTAAAATTAAAAATTAGCTTGTTTCAATTTTGTAAAATTTAGTCCCGGATATGGCTCACATAATATGATATCAAATTGGCACTTTTGTGCGCATGTCAAAAAATTATGAACACAGCTTTTTTTTAAAGATTTTTGCTCCAAGTTTGTTCCATGAGCTAAATAAGAATCAGGCTGTAAGTGGAAACGCCAGCTAAATTCAAAAACATATATTATTTTACTTAATTAGTCATAACCATAAGCACGTGTAATGTGATACTCACAAGGTCGATTATGACCACCCGCTCAATTCTCTTAAAATTTAAATGTTTGATGACCGATAATTTAATTAAATTACCAATTATTAATTGAAATTTTTCATCTTGAAGTTATCACAGATAGAAAAGAGAAAAATTTATCGAAGGTTTTTGCTTTATCGATGGAGTTTGACTCCAGATTGGCCACCAACATTTTTTAATATTGGGAATAGCTGCTTCTTAAATAAATATCTCTTGAAATTTCCGAAGAATAGAGAGATAAAAATTGCAGGCGTTTACAGAAATTGTGGCAATTGCCAAGAACGCAAAATAATTAGTGCTTGCATTGTGGTAATCAATAAAAGTTGAAACTCTGCGATATCTTTGAAACGGTATGAATATCATATGAATTGCATAATAGACTGTTGAAAGTTGTGTCAAAATTGCTGTTGATAAACGATTTCATTAGCTTAGTTATTTTGGACGTTAAGAACAGTTTCAGCGTCTTTGTAAACATTTAAAATTAAATTTAAGCAGAGGGCTTTAGATTTCAGCAGAGGGCTGGCCAGAGAAATTTGTTTCCAACTAAATAAATTTTACGTGGCCAAAATGTCTATATAGGATGCGCTTTTTAATACCAACTGTAAATACTTTGTATTGCCAACTGTATCAATGTATTTTGACAAAGTCTCGGACGAATTGTTTATTCTTATGTTGTATCAGAGATATAGTCTTTAATTGCCTTTGGACGAAAGTGAGGATTAACTTTAAGGCCAGTTTACCTAAAGTAATATCGCGTTTTATAAATTCCCGCAATCTATCAAACTGAGTGAGCTAAGCTGGTTATAATATATTTTAGAGAATTGGTAATTTTGCAAATTCTCAACATTTAGTACTCAGTTCAATTTCGCGTGAAATAGTTTTTTGGAGACATTTCATCCACTCTGGATGAAAATTTGATATTAAAGTTTTTTTTTAGATGTATGTCATTTTGCAATTTTTGTTACTTTCTATTAATGTTTTTAGTTTAGATAAAGAGCATTGAAAGATTTATAAACCTTCTTGTGAGTAATGCTCCCTTAAATAAAACGATTTTGAAGCCATACACGACAAAGAAATCATTATTTAAGAATCTTGAAAATCAACGAAATTTTGACAAAATTTATATATGTCTCGCAAATCAAATTTTATGAAATTGTAGAATTTTAAATTGCTTTTTAAGATATTAGGATGTTTGAGATTAAGATTTTAGAATGCAAAGTTGAAGAATTTAGCATTAAACAAATATTCAGATGCGAAGACCGTCCTATCTAATTTGAAGAAATAAGTTTTAAAGGACTCTGAATACATTTCAAACTATGTAAGTGAAAATTGAAATATAAAGTGTAACTACACAATATAACAAATAACGTATGTGTAGTTACACAATATAACAAAAAGTGTAGCTATCCCCAAAAAAATGTAACGAAAATATGCGTCTGTGCAAATCTAATAAGACGTAATTATATAGATTATAGTTAAATGCTAGCTAGAAATAATCACAAACATTAAAATACGTTAAGCTATTATTATCAACCCTTAAAGAATTTTCCAAGTTTAGTTATACATTTTCAATTCGCATACAAAGAGGATTTTCTGGTTTGTGTATGAATTAACAATTATATAATCCTGGAGATGTCTAGATAAATCTGAGTATCTCATGTGTGTACTTTCAAGATTATTTATGGTTGGGATCATATTAGCGAAACCCTCAGGAGGTAAGTTATCGATTTTATAAAAAACACCTTTCACAATAGAAGTGTAGGAGTATATTTGATGGCCATTAACAAGTCATCCTAGAGATGTCTAGATGAATCTGAGTATGCCATCTCATTGTGTGTACTTTTTAGATTATTTATGGTTGGGACCATATTAGTGCAACCCTCAGAGGGCCGTTGGACGATGTTGATAAATTATTTGAACTCTACTATATAATATGCTGCACAAAACTCCTAAATCAAGATGTTTCAAGCCGTAAAAAAAATATTATTTCAAATCTACGATAACGAAAGAAATCTTAGTATTGATCCATCTGAAAAGCGACGTGGAGATTACCTCAAAAAACTGCCTTTTTAAAAAATCTAATGCAAACGCTGGAGAGAGAGCTGGAAATTTTCAGGAAATTTTCAATCTTGTCCCAAAGTCGTTGGCCTAATAAAAAAACTATTAGAATTTCAAATGACCTTTAGGTGCAGAAATCTTCCTATCCACTTTTAGAATATTACAAATTTCCATGAATTGTAAGAACGTTTTGAATTACAAATATATTTTAATAATTCCTAAATGTTACAAATTTCGAAAACTATTCAATTAATGTATTTGTATACAAGTACTTTTCCAAATTTTATTGATTTTGAAGAATTTAGGAAATTGAAATTATTCAATCAAAAATTTTAGATTTTAGAGTTTTAAACGAATGACTGAAATTAAAAACTTCCCTATAAATTGATGATTTGCATGTATTTTAACAACTTCAGAATTCAATTTGTAGCTAAAACTATTTTAAGGCATACAAAAGCTATAAAGAGGGATTTAATATGCCCACTTTAAAATAAACAAACAGAATGGAGAATTTGTCGATGATGAGACTTGTAAAGTTTAATGTTTAAGGCTACGAATTTTATAAAAAAATTCAATCCGATTTTTTTTAAATACAAATATGGTAGACAAACAACCTGCAGACACACATAATAAACTTTTAAATTTAATAACAAGATATACATTTTAATCAAGTACACACTCCCCAAGCATAATAAATATAATTAAATTTAAATTAATTGAAAATATCAAAATCGTTTGGAAAAACAATTTGGAAAATTCTTAAAAATGTATAAATTTGTTATTATTATGGGAATCCGATTCCGACGAAATCTCAAACAAACAGAAGCCGTATAAATTTTACCACACTAAAAATTGTTCGAGCTGCTGTGTGAATACATTTATGAGTACTTATTGAGAACAGTCTGCGGGGGAATTACATTTTTCTTCAATGACAAGTCGATATAGATATATATACTCGACAACGAGTGTTATGTAATGGTATACAAATTAATTGCTGCATAGTTCTATATTGCACCTCATTAAATCAATCATTCAATATAATTTATATTTATGTATACGTACCACCCCTAATTCCCGGGGTGGACGCAGCACAAGAAATCCCGCACCAATATATAGTTTAATCGATTTCTAAAACAGAAAATGTGTAACCAGATGTGATTAAATTAATTATTCATAAATTATACTACTTTGCTTGTGAATTTTCCACATAAAAATGAAAAACTTTGTATGTTTATGGATGGAGTGGTACAGTGGGAAAAGCTTTGCCATTGTAAATATAAATATTTTAAAAATATTTGCGCAATTATTATCCCGTTTTGGGAATTTTTATTATTGTTAGGTATATAGGTAGGTATATATAGATAGAGGTATGTAGGTTGATGTGGTCTGATATAAATTAACAGAACGTTATACATCGAGATAATAGAGAGTATTTTTATTTCTTGTGGTAGGTTATTTATAACGCGGCAACGCTATATTAAACTGCTTTAATAATTTATTAAGAAGATAAATATAC
The DNA here is from genome assembly GCA_951394425.1 of Tipula unca. NCBI lineage: Eukaryota > Metazoa > Arthropoda > Insecta > Diptera > Tipulidae > Tipula > Tipula unca. Next base: position 39,645,624 of record OX596381.1, read on the forward strand.
TCGTAAATATCTCTATTGGCACGATTTTGGGAGTTTCAAATAAAATTTATAGAAATTAAATTTAAAATTCATCATATCTATCCGCTTTTAATGTACATATATTTCATTTCTCCTGTGTAGTCAAATAAATTAGAATTTATTATTAAAATGCCGTGGAGGTGGAGGATTCACTTAAAACAAAACGAACAATTTATAAATTATATAATTTATTCATATTTATTTACATCTGCCTATAAAGTTTATAGCAAGTACATTTCTTATCTGAGACTATAATTATATATACGAGACGCGTAGGATTTTAAAAATGTATCGATACTGCCGTCCTTGCATCCTGCCACTGACATATTTAATAAGGAAAAATAACAACTGTTTTTCAAAATTCATTCAAGCTACAATTTTATGTACAATTATATTTCAATCAATTTTAAACCTCTAAAAACCACCATCATTTCATCATTTTTGTGCCGAGATAAGCTTTTTGTGTTGTAAATGAAAAGCGTTTTCTTTTGTTCAATATAACATCGAGAGAATGAGTGATATTTTTATGGTGCCATTCAAAATATTTTCATGTTGTATTTTATAAACAAATTCATAAATATTTTTAAAATAATATTGATTTTTGTGTTTTCAAAATAAACATTCGATGGGTTTGATTTTGTCGAGATTTATTACAATTACTGTATGGAAATTTCTGTTTTGGTTTGGTAATGTTGATGAGTCTGTAGAAAATATATGTAAATATATGTACAGTGTATAATGTACCTGTTATGGTTCAATGGATGCGAGATATAAGATGTGTGTGTATGTAATATTCTCTGATATCTATATACCTATATATTCATATTGACATGTTTGGCAATTTCGCAAAATTTCTGATATTTACGACAGTTGGTTTGACTTTGACAAATATTTGACATTAAAATGTGACACAGTATGGATACAAATATGTAGAACAAAATTATGTAGACTGAATTAATTTGTAAAGAATAAACAACTTATGTACAAATACGAAACAGGAATTGATTATATGAAACTTTACAATTTAATCCACCAATTTTGTATTCCAATGACATCATTTTATATTTGTGATTGATATCCAAATGTTTTGGAAGTGCTCCGTCTACAGAAAATATTTTTGAGAAATTCGTTAGATCGACTTACAAATTTTGAGATATTATATGATGAAAGTTTAATCACGGGTGTGAAGTATGTCCTAAAATTGTCCTATTTATTTTATCTGAGAATGTATTAGTAAATGTAATATGCCGACTTAAGAAACAGGTAAAAATCGATACAAAAAATTGAGTAAAATGGTATCACAACTGCCTAATAAACATAAGAAAAATTAAAAATCTTAAAGTTAAGTGTCATAGTACAAGCGTGCATTTTACAACCTTTTACTATGTTCGTACAAATTCGAAATAAAAAGAAATTCCTCTCTAAAGATCGTACCCAAATGCGATGTACATTTTTGGGTAGCTGAGAACTGTATTTAACTAAAAAAATTAATAAGTAACTTAAGACATACATCGTGATAAAACACCTCTATCCTAAGATACTTACCTTCCAGATTTAAGAAAACTTTAATATTTTTTAGTTAGATATAGTCCTTAGCTACCCAAAAATGTATATCGCTATCTGGGTACGATCCTTGGTTCAGCAGGAGAACTTTTTTTAAATTTTAAATTTGAACTAACATTGAACAACTAAATCGACCGGCGATTTGTCGAACCAAATCGATGGCGGTTAAAAATGTCCAAATTCCGATTTTATGTGTCTTTGTATTTTGAATTTGTGACATGAAAGACAGGACTGTATCCAGAGGTTAACGTCTGTATTCATGTTGGGCCAAAAGTAACGATCAGTTATTAACTTTTTAGTTGCTTGGACACTAGGATGTGAAATGTTGTACAGCGCCTCAAAGGCTGTACGGCGTAGTTGTTCTTGAAGGTAAGGGCGATTTGTCCCCTTTCCAGTTTTACAATAAATATCTATATCTGGAAATACGAAGCGCTCAAGTTTATAAGATGAACTTGTGAGACGAGTGGAACCAGAAAGTAAATTCTGTAGTTCCTCGTCAGGCTTTTGTAATTTCGAAATTGATTTAAGAGGTAGCTTTTCTTCAACAGAGGCAGCATCGTTCTCGCTTATGCGTGACAAACTGTCAGCGACAATGTTATGTTTGCCTGCAATGTGTTGAATATCCGTAGAAAACAGAGAAATGAAATACAAATGTCGAGCTTGTCGTGGACTTCTTTCCGTTTTGGAGTTGATTGCACTAGTTAGCGGTTTATGGTTGGTGTAAATTGTGAATTGTCGACCGTCTACAAAATATCGAAAATGTTTAATCGCTAGGAATTTCCCTATCAAAGGCGGAATATTTTATTTCGGCTGGTTGTAACTTTTTGGGCAAAATGCTAATAGTTCTCTACAACCTTTATTGATATACTGTAAAACAGCTCCAACTGCAGTATTTGATGCGTCAGTAGTAGTTATACTGCAAATTTTTGTCCAAGTATAGTTTCTTGCAGTTTTTGGTTTCTTGAGTAGCGATGGTAGGTGTGCATGAATTGGTGATAATAATTTACCTAGGTTAGGTACGAAGCGATTGTGATAATTAAACATACCAATGAACTGTTGATTTTGCCGAATGGGAGTAGGTACTGGGAATTTCGTTATAGCTTAGACTCTTTTCTCGGATGAAAATATTCCTTGAGGAGTTATTTTGTGGCTAATGAAGTTAAGAGTTTTAACGCGCAAAACGCATTTTGAAGATTTCATATTAATACCAAAATCAGCAAGCCTTTTAAAGAGTAGTTGCAAATGCGATTTGTGCTCTTCTTCTGATTTGGAAGCCACAAGAATATCATCAAAAGAAGTGATAATTGCCATTTTTGCAATATTTTTAGCGGCAACAGGAATTAAATGGTACGCTCGGACAAAGTGAATTTTAGAGAAAATATTACAACCATTTAAATTCATAGAGAAATTTTGTATGTGTGGTATAGGATAACGGTCAGGAATCTCCACAAGGTCTCCAATCTAATTGTTTTTTCTTAACCATATGTAAAGGACTGGACACAGAGGAGCACGATGGTTGACTGATGAATTTTTGGTACAGTGTATTTATCTGTTTTTTGTGTGAATAAAATTCAGGTAGAAAATATTGTGAAGGCGGACTCCACAAAACCTGGTAAAACATCACTGTCCTAAGTCACATATATTCTAGATTTAAGAAAGCATTAAAATTTTTTAGTTAGATATAGTGCACAGCTACCCAAAAATGCACATACATATATGCACCCTTGTTTGAAGTCACTTAGATTCACGAAGTCGGATATATACCCTACTTATTTACATCCCAGCTCTAAATCAATAAAATCACCAAAATAATCCGTTCATAATCATAAATGTTCAACCCCTCATGCAAGTTAAAATATTTTTATCTTATTAAGAGCTCGAGTAAATATCCAACCTCGCGAAACAACCAGAAAGAGGGGAAATGGATTTGTTCCGCTTTTGTAAGCGATTTTATTGATTTAGAGATGGAATGTATATAGCAATAGTAAATATTCGTTCACATGAAGCAACCTAAGAGGTAGAGTGGACAGAAGGTCTCGTTTAAGAGAACATGTTCTCTTTTTTACTCCAATCTTGTTTACTCTTTATTTTTGCTTTAAATGTTACTTGTAAAACTGGGGGCTAATAAGTTAAAAAAAAGTCTAAAAATAGGCTTCTCGCCTAAAAATGTCAGTCTACACAAAATAAGTCATGGATTGAACCACAGCCTTACTATTATTTACCTCTTCCTTCCTTTGCTTACTTTGCAAAATGAACACCATCGAGACTGGTAGGCAAATTGAATAGTAGGGCCCCAGAAGATCCGAAATTATTGTCGAGTGATACATGGTGAAATTTTTTTTTCCGTTTTGAAAATAACTTTTCTTCTTTGGAACAATTTGTTTTTTGAATACAAGAATGTTCTTTTCTGTTCTTTTTTCAACCAAAAACCATAAAACAAATAAAAAATTCTATTATAATGAATAGTCTCTTGAATTTTCTAACTAAAAAATTGGATAAATATTAAAACAAGTACAGAAACTGAGTTGTAATATTTGGACGTGTGCTCCAGCATCTTATGAGTTTCATTTACGATTACTAAACCCAAAAGGAAGCAAGAACAAACATAAGACATTAATTTTGTGAGCCGATAACCGAGTTGGAAATCTAGTTAATCCCCTCGAATTCCAGAGAATTTTGACTTTTTGAAGCAGGGTTCATATGGGAAACAAGGTGAAAAAATGGAAATACTTTAGATTAAGTTGAACTTTTATTAAAGTTTACGCTCATTTTGAGAATGCTTTTCATAATTTCGATTTTCCTGTGCGGAAAAGCGTTTGCAATCCAGAGAGGAATACGAGAACCATGAAAATTGAAATTTTCGAATTCAGTCGAACTTTTAAGTAACTCATTTTTTCATAATAAGACACAGAAAATTCAGTTTTTCAGGATTTCGTTGAAATTAAGTAATTTCTTGCGACCTTCCAAAATCTTCAATACCTAATCTAGGCCTGATCATGGCTCTGCAAGCATCAAGATTCAAGAATTTTTATAATTTTTTAATTTACTGATTTTGCCAGTCCTTTTCTTAATAACAAAATACCAGGAACGTTCTTCTTTACTTGCGTGAATGTCCGATAGTCTAACCAAGATGAAAATGTAAAAATTGTATTTTCATTGATGGTTTTCAATGGATCGATGAGCGTAATAGGTTCAAAGTACTTATACTGTGCGAGACACACTGAGCATAATAATCAATTGTAAAACGGTGTTATGCGTTTTTAGAAAAAATAAAATCTGGCTACCAAGTCTTATTGGCCATGCAAAGCTCGGATAAATTTTATAGAAAAAATGTTTCTCACTGTTTGAGTATGCTGCGGATATTAGTACTTGCCCCACTGATTAAAAAATGTCATACTTACATCGATGATGTCTTCTACAACTAACACAAAATCCAACCGTCAAATGCCATGGACTTACCTAAAATAAAAAATAAAAATGGTGGCTATTAATTATAGACAAAGTATAATTCCTTAATAAGAATATTATATCCTATATAATATACATAGTTATAGTCAACGAGTCTTAAATCCGAATGGGCAACGTTTAAATCCAGATAATATTAAATAAATAAACTAAAAAGTGTAATTTGCTTCCACTCACGGAAGGACTAAAAATATAAAATTTAAAATTTGCCAGCATCAATACAAAATAGAAATTTTCACAGAAAATAACTTTCATAAGTTATAGTTATCACAAATACACCCCTGTTAAAATTATCAATCAAACTTATCAATAAAAAAATTATTAAAATTTCCCGACACCAAATTTTGTCGACGTTATTCATATAGTGAAACACACGATAAATTATCTAGCACTGATGCAAATCAATTTTTCGTGTATTTTACAACGTGAGGGATTTGGCAAGGTCGACTAATATTTGGTAAGAAAATGTAATTTTTTCTAATATTTAATTTATAAATAAAAATTTAAAAAAAAATTCTCGCTATCAAATTTTAGTCGGCCTTTCCAAGCAGCCAGATAGTAAAATACACGAAAAATGGTCTTCCATCAGTACTAGACAACTTTTCGTGTATTTTACTATGTGAGTGCTTGGCATGATCTAATAAATTTTGATACTTATTTGAAATCTGTTACTCGTATTTAAATCACTTCAGAGACAACTCTAACTATGTCATGTGAATACAAAACATTTTTCACTAATTGTCCTTTTTGAATTGTGTGTAGTAATAATTCAATATGAAAGTACAAAATGGCAAATAGCTGAACTTAACGTTAAAAAAAACACTTTGACTCGCACACAGCAATCAAACAAACAATATAAGATGTTATCATTCTTTTTGTACACAATAACCCAACTATTTTATCGTGTCAAATATAGGATTTGGTATTGTCTTCGAATAGTTTTTTTTTTTTTTTTCATTCTTCCACATCACTTGAAGAAAATAAATTAATAGTTATTCTTTCTTATGCTCGGTATACATATTCTATTGTTACGAATTTTCTTTTGTATATACATACATATATATATGTATGTATAACTATCCAATGTTCATTTAGTCATTCGTAATAATTTAAAAAGAGTGAAAATTTGTTCAACACAGAAGTAGAAGAAAGTAAGAAAAAGTGCACTCAAGCTTGAACGAAGAAAAATCAAAAAAGCTTGTTGTATGAAGTTATTTTTTATTGATTTCAAATATTTCTATATTTGGTTTAAACATTTTATTCGGGGGTTTTGTGTGTTTACATACAATACACGAAAATATTTATAATAATTCGTAGATTTACAATAACAAGCAAATATATAAAAATAAATCGCAGGTAGAAAAGAAAATCCTGGAAAAACAATTTATATAAATATTTAAATATTCCCAATAGCAAAGGTTGAAAATGTATGTATATACATACGATCGGTAAAAGTGAATTGGTAATGTAGTCAGAATTAGAACGAAGTGGTGTGGTATGGAAATATCCTAATTTATAAGCCTGTTGACATGGAAAATTATATTTTGAGCTTTTTATGTATATGTATATAGACACGCGCAAAGTAAACAAAAATTATGTTTGATACCAGGTAATTGACATTGCAGCCCTTCAAGCGAGAATAAATTAAGTATACAACAAACCGAAAAGTTTGTTTTCTTTGAAAACATCAAAGATGTAAATCGAATGGTTATGTAGTTAAATTGGTATTCGATTATCTTTTTATAATTTTTCCTTTTTCCATATGCACCGAATCTTTTCCAATGTTTTTTTTTGTATGTATATGTATATAAAAGAAAACCACTTTCACCATTGTATATACACATACATACCATGCAGCCATAAAGATTTTCAATAAACCATTTATATTTATTTGCGTTGAGGTTTGTATATACGGTTGAAACAATATAATCCAGATAAAGGAAAAATTTATCAGGGAATTTTTTTTTTATTATTATTTTCCTTTGCACCACACATCCAGTGTGTGCGGTATATAAAAGAATATGGCATAGCCAATATTTAGCAGCAGTATGTACATATAGTGGAAGCGCGATCGTAATAAATATTAAATAAATGTTAAGTCTTGAACACAAAAATTCAACAAAAGCTCTAGAAAATATAAATTTTACAATATTATGTTACGTCGTGAAAATGTAGGAAAATGAAGAATGAGTAGAAAATGGATTAACGTATATTAGCTTTTATATGAACATATACGTATATACATATATACTGATTTATACGAGTATATATTCGATAACAGTTTAAGACGATTAGCGCACAAACATATATATAAAGACAAAATAAGTCAACGCTGGAAGCTTATTCGAATGTAAAATATTTTCCAATTAATTTATTTTGTAAATTGAAAGTTAGTGTTGCAATGTATTATATGTATTGTGAGATGTAAACATAGGATTAAATGTTAGCAAAAAGCACATGGGGTGTGTATATTATACATATATACATAGTTAAGTTGTTATTATACTTTGATATAGTATATAAACTGCGAGCTTATCGAAATAACTATAAATTATAAACAATCGGTGTTTAACTGCTATCCAGAGTTAAATGTAGTGAACAAAAAATGACTATACTTTAAGTGGCGGTGACCTTTATTATCGAAACGATCTATAAGTCAATTGTTAAAACACACAAAAACATAAATTGTATAAGATTGAAATCTTTAATATGTTAACGTTATTAAACAATATTTTACAATACATCAAGTACTATTTTTAACAATATTTCGAGCAAACGTGAAGGACTGTATATACATAAATTATCTTTAAGAGCAATAAACCAATATTGAAATGGCGTTCCAATTTATATAGGATTGCAATTCGGATTATGAATCTGGAGAAATATTGGCGAATTTAATAAATTTACAATTATTAATTTTAAGTTTTGGGCCTAACATATAAAATTATTAATTGAAGTGAACCTTAAATAATTTAAAATATTTTGAAACTTTTGAATAATCTAATTTTGTTTATCGAATTTTAAAACTGAATTTTACACAGATAATTTCCTGAATTTAAAAAAATTCGATTTCTATAAATTTAAAACATGCATAGGCATGAGTGTTTGATTAAAAATAGATGACAAAATAAAAATTAGGGCGTTGAACAGACAATTTATAAAAAATAATATTTCCTCTAACTGAAAATTTTTTAATTTTTAAAAACAACGCACTAATTATTATTTAATTTCTTAAGTATTGTGAATTCTTTTAAATATTGATTAATTCACAATTTTTAAAACTTAAAAATAAATATTTGTAAGCAATTCAAAACTATGGAATTTAAAAAGTTACGGTTCTTTCAAAATTTGATGAAACTTATTGAAATTTGGATATTAAAAACTATTTGAAAACAAATTTTCACTTTATCGATTTACAAAAAAATGATAACAATAATATCGATGCGCAAGGAACATGAAATTTTTAAAGGAAAAAACCTCTAGAATTAGGGGATTCAAATTGATTAAATTAATTCAAGATGTAAATCTTGTTCGGATTAACCTTAACAGGCTAAGAAATTTTTTAATTTCTAAATTTATGTATTTCCAAATTCTAAAATTCCCAAAATTTTAAAAATTCTTTATGTATTTGTAAATTTACAAATTTTTATTTCTGAAACAATTTAAATTTGGTTACAAAATTTCAAAATTTAAATAAAACCTCTAATAAAAATTTCTTCTGAAAATTCATACATTCTAAAAAGTAAGTAAATTTTGGATTTTTGTAAAATATCAAATTTTAATCTAACATTAAAATTTGAATGCTGAGTTAAATTGTCGGAATACAATGCAAGAAATTGTATTCAAATTACAGTTACAAATTATTGATTGAAATTAATCTTAAATGTTTTAAAATTTTTTGAAAAATCGTATTCCAAATTCGGATTTTTACGTAGCTAAAAGAAAAAAATTAGGGCGTTGAACATATAATTTTAAAAATCGTATTTTGAATTATAAATAAATATTTTCTAAACAGAAAATATTGTGAATTTATTAAATTAAAAATAATATTAAATGAAAACAACGTCCTAAAACTTTCTTAGTTTGCGTGAAATTATAGGGCCCCATTGGAATGAAGAGACAACAGTAAAATTGGCGCAAAAGTGCCGAAAGAGGGCCTGCTGGTTGAGGAGAAAGGTTTAGTACAAAAATAATCTAATATCAAAAATGCAAGGTTTTCATGTGAATCGAAGAGGTTGGAAATGGTAAAGTACATAATTCTCAAGAATACGAAATTAATAATAAATTTTGGAATACCATTGGATAGAGTACATATCACACAGTACATAAGTGAGTACATAACATATGGACGGTCGATATCTTAGGTGGAATGAAAAAATTAACGCTCTCTATGTTCAAACGAACATGTTTTAATAATAAACGGTTAAGCCATGCTTCATAATTATCAGATTAAAGTTTCAGAATAACACCACGTCCTCAGTAAATGAAAACGCTTGCAGTACAGTCCACATGTCCAGTTCTAAATTTCAAAATGATTTAAATTCTTAATTCGTATTTACCCAAAATTTCCAAACTATCGTTAATGTTTATTACCAATACGAATTATGTATGCGCCTTACATAAGAATATATATGGCGTTACCAACGATATAATTCAATTATTTTAACAAAGGATTTTAATTGTTTTATTTTCATGGGTTAATGAATTATTCAGCGTCATAAAAATAAAAGAAATTTCATCCAACTATCTTAAAATTGAACAATGGCAGCTAGAACAACGCCCTAATTTTTTTATTGCTCATTGAAACGACGGCATCTGGTTTAGACTATCTCGTAAATGAAGTGACAACAATACAAATTGTGCATTGGTATCTATTAGACAGACTGTAAATATTAATAAACAATTCTAAGAAGCTGGGAACATGAGTTCCGAAATTATAAAAATATTATGTGAAATATCGTTGAAGTAAAATTTCTAATCTTTGTACAAATAAATTAAAAAAGTATAAAAGCCAGCTTTGTAAATTAGTTTGTCCAAAGCTTAGTATCACGTTTAAGCGGAAAATACTCGTCCAGAAGGGAGGATTTTTACCTGTTTTATTAGGTAGCATCGTATTATGAATAATTTACAACGAATTGTTATACCACCTGAAAATTTTGAAAAATTTAAACAGGGTGTGTTAGAAGATGACCAACTATCAGCTTTAGATAGGAATATGAAATCAATTTTACATAATAAGAAACTAAACGACTTAGATAAGTGGCATTTGTATAGACAAAATTTGCTAAATTATTCATCAATGAAACGAAAAAACGCACATCATAATAAATTTCAATGGCAACCAAAACACGTTGAAGGATTTTGTGTTCAAACCAAACACATTTTTATTAAGGATAAAGGCACACAAATAAATCGTCCTGATTGATAGATCTACACAAACATATGATATTCCGCAAATATCTGAGTTTAAAGATGTGGGTGATTTACCCGTATCTCCAAACCAACATCAAAGTTCCAGCGATGATGATGACGATGATGATGATGATGAAGTTTTTACAGGTACTATTGAAAACGAGCTTGACCAAAGAGATGTATTAAACGTAAGACACTCTGACAAATACAAAACAGTTGAAATGAAAAATGGTGACGTGATAACATTACCACAACTTGAAAAACCGGCAAAACCTTTAAAGAAGCATAAATCTAAATTACGGAAAGGCGGTTATGGTTATTTACAAACAGAAATTGAATTTCCTCAAACAGTCCGGAACAGTTCGGTTATAGCGACGAAGATTTTGGGCCAATATTACGATTCCAGATTGTATATTAAAAGGGAAAAAGGGTCGGAGGATTTTTACCGGATTTAGATACTTAACTCCATTGTTATCATCAGCACTGCAGGGTTTAAAAAGTAAAGTTATCAGGCCGGGTACAGATTTTCTTCGTGGAAAACCTGTTAATCAAATATTACGTGACACATCGATACAAATGGTTGATAATTGAGAGATAAAGCTGCACAATTCGTTCCGGATCAGCACGCAGAACGTGACCGAGCCAGCGTACTCGCTGAGATCTTATTACATGCACAAAATCGGGGATCTTCATCAGATCTCTGATCTTGAAATTGTACAGAGCTCGGTATGTGCCATGTATTTCGCATTTTGGGCCGTAAATCACTCGGTGTTGAATAGATGAGGGAAATATCCTTTCTTAAAGGTTGTGGATAGATCGAAAGCCGCTGGTAGTGCTGACAGAGTCATGGGGAAATAGTTTAGACTATCGATGAATTTCACCCTATCAATCGACATCAGAATTATTTTTAAACCAATAATTAATTGTGGTTTATGCGAGGTTTTCTCCAATTATTTGGGAATAAACTGGTGATCAAAGACCTGTCCGTTGTAAGCGATAACTACGATGTCTTTGAATTTTCTTCGAAGTTTAAGCACATGCAGCATAAAATCTTCAATGACAGGTGATTCACCACCCTGGAATATACTCCGTCTGTCCCCACAGGTTAGCATGTTTCAGCATCAGGTATAAATAATACATGTAAAACAACGCTGTTCAAGAACACATAGATTTGGTTGGTGTATTTTTGTTGTCTCATCACCGCTCTCATTTATACACCGACGTAACTTTTCACAAACACCATTTTGTTTATGTTGGGTAAACATATAAGATCACCAACAAAATCCCTATTACCCTCTTTACAAAATATTCTCGAGACTGCTTCACAGCACGGTTTCACTAAGCAAGCAGGACATACAGCCTTACATTTTTACTTAGTCCGAGTATCGTAAGGAACATGACAATCTTCACAATGATATTTACACACAAATGCTGATGTAAACGATGTTATAACACTGTAGTGATTCTCGTGATGTAATAGATTTATTTTTTTTGGTACTGTGATAGCAACTGTTGGAATTTGTTCACCTCCTCAATACCACAACCCTCTTCTGGTACCACAACACCATTTTTAGCAAAACCCAACCAACAACGAGTGCTCGCATATGTATAAACTAATTATTTTTCGATTCGCTTCGTTGATTTTAAAAAATATTTCTTATTAGATAAATATTGGACTACTCTGCCAAATGTAAAATGGCTCAATGAAATGGCTGGTTGTTAGGTTACATGTTGTTACAAAATACCAACACGGAATAATTTTATAACGATGATTAAGTGACATGTAACCCTTGAAAGTCTTTAACAAAACAGAACATCTGGTAAAGAACAGGAGCTGAAACTTGAGATTTATGATTTCAAAGCCAAATGAATGTCAGTTATTTTCTATAATCATGTTTACTTAATGGTAAGCAATCATGTCTCTTAAATGGCTTTACTGAATGCCACAAAATTTGGTTCATCTAATTCTGATAAATTGAAATTACATTAAACCTTCTAAAAATTGAATATATGTCAAACCAATAACGAAAATTAATTGCGAAAACAGCAATTAAAACTCCCAAAAAATAAATATCCATCCCTTAAAATTTAAAGTATTGGGTTTCACTTTCGAAAATTCTAATGTTACTATAAAAACTCGCCCAATTTGCAAAATAATGCTTTTCCATACAAAGCTTTTTGAGTAAAAGCTATTGAAAAATTAAACAAATTAAAATAAAAACAGACAACTTTCGTTATATATCAAATTCAAGCTTATGTATGCACATATACAGACAAACACGGAACAACATAAAAAATGAGCTTTTACAACGATTTATTGTATGAATATTCTATTGTGAAAAGCTGTATGCAAATTACCAAGCGCAAAGGATACATATTGCCATTGTACAAAAAAAAATTTATAACAAAAGTTTTACCAAAAAAATGATATCATTTTATATTTCGGGTTGGTATCTAGCTTTCTAATTTGAATATTATATACGATCTCGTCGACTCTTGTCGACGGAACAACAATAAATTTAATTTTTGTATGTGTGTTTAGAAAGCTTTTATATACTATATAGTACACATAAATATTTATTGTAATAAATTATCTCAAAAGCTTATAATAACGAGTTGTGTTGCAATAAATCAAATCAAAAATATGTGTTCTTGATTGTTAAAAGCACTCTATGCGCACATAGCAAAAACAAAAATTGATTTAAACTGTGTGTACTATGGGACGCCATAACCATTAAACAGATTCTGTCAATTTTTCGATCATAATTCATTCTGGAGAGTAAAAAAACGTTAAAAAAATAAATAAAAAGCTGCAACATATATACGTACATACATAAAAAATTTATTGGCACAATACTAATAAACTTATACATATATACACCAAATGCGGTAAAAATTATGTGTACAGAGCTTTTTGTGTGCTTTAACCAAATAAAAATAAAATCCGTCTAAATTTGTTGTGCCCCGCATTATTATTCAACACACTAATCCCGCAATCAAGATGTGCACGAATTTGTTGCTATTGTTGGTATATTTAGGGTAACCGTCTTTATGTAATTTTTAATATCTCGTCGTATCTTAAGTCTTGGAGCCATTTTCCTTTTAACTCTAATTTTTTGCTCACGATTTGTTTTGTATATAATGGTGTGAATGTTTATTATACATCATTTGGTATAAATGTGTCTCGTTTATATAGATATCTGTACATATGTACACGAATACAAATGCGACAGGAGAGTAGGAAGAAAACGCTTTTCTATTTATAAAATTTATAAAACATAAACAAAATTGATATGGCGTGGTCGGGATAATTTAAACGGATATTTATATAAAATACAATTTTTTCCTTGAGGCAATCGAATTAATATATAAAAAAAATAAAAACTCACATCAAAAATAATGTATGTACATACATATATGTATATACGTACGTCATAAAATTGTGTTTTATACTCGACAGAAGCAAAAATAAATAAATCTGGGTGTGTGCGTGCGGTTTGGTGCGCGAAATGGGTGCGAAACATGAAAATACAGCAATACTGTTTGGAGATAAAGCTTTAAAATTGGTTGTTTAAATTATGTGACGTAAACAAAAATAAAACTTTAAAAAAAAAATAACGACGACATTCAAAAAAATAAAAATGAGCTTTTCATTTAATTTTTTTATGTGTATGCGAAGGTTTATTGTTATATGAATTTTGAGTGGCATAATTTTGAATGGGAAAAAATTGGGAATTATTTTTTTTCACCAACCTCTCCTCCTGCTTTTTAATAATCAAATGTTAAATAATATTTTATGGAAATGAATGGATACGAATGTGTATTAGATAAAATGATTTAGTGTATTTTGCACGCGCAATTTATTGACAGTAAATTATCGCTATAAATAGTTTACGGAATGTTTAAAGTAAATTTGGAACGCGTTTCCTTCATTCACTTTGCTAATTTAACGCAAAAAAATTAGGGCGTTGTTTTTATTTCATTTAAACCATCCAACAACAACAACAAATTAAAATATATGGTGGTAATTTATTGTAAAGGGAGACTTAATAGTTGATTAACGTTTTTGATTAACATTAAACAAGGCCAGGCTAAAAGAACAATCTGTGCAAGTCATATTATCATGTCATATTGGATAAATAATTTCAAAACATTATATTCCTGAGCCATTTTTCAGCGAATATTAAAAAAAAATTAGGGCGTTTTTTAATTTTCTAATTGATTATATTTAGCATTTTTGTTTTCAGTTTCAGTAATGATTGGTTTATGACAACTAACATAAACCAATATTTACTGAAGAAGAAAACGAAAATGCTAAATATAATAATTAATTAATAAATAAAAAAACGTCCTAATTTTTTTTTTAATATTCGCTGAAAAATGGCTTAGATATGTGATAAACCCATTTATTTTTAGGAGTTAAGCCAATTATACAAAAAAAACTTTAAAATAAGCCACAATACAAATTTTACGATTGACGAACTATTTGACGTCCGAAAGTGTCATTAACTATGCAGAAATCTATACTACACTTCAAATCGCATTTGATTGCCAACTAAATTCATATTTAGAATATAAAATCTGGGAACTATGTGTAACTTCAACATTCTCGGTTTTAAGAATTTAACACTTTTCGTACTAAAATTTAAAAGAACGTAACAATCATGTTACGTTGACTATATTGAATTTGGAAAGGCAGTTGGAAAATTTAAAATATACTGCGAAAGTAAAATTTAAAAATTAGACTATTGCTTCAAATTTATAGAAATTCAATTTTACAATTTGGTTTTTCAAAAATTTGGGTAGCTTTACATCAAAATTGGGTATATAATTGTGGTATTGGCTGCATAAAATTAGGCCTCATATAGAAGCATCTTACTGAAAGTAAGACACCGTTTTTACTTGTTGCAATATATGGAGGCCCCTGGTGCCATTTTTAAAATGGCACCTATTTTAATTCGCAGTATGTAAATTTACTTTTAAACTTGGTTCTTTCTAGAATATTCCGCATTTCACATATTAAATTGAAATAATTTCAAAAAAGAAGATAAAAGATAATTTGAAATTTCAATTTTGCATTCCTCAAATAGAAATAATTTCATATGCCAATCTGGAATAATTACACATTTGTGATCGTGAACAACTCAATACTCCAATTTAAAATTATTTTACATTAATATTCCAATCACAAGTTTCACGTTCCACGTCCCAATAATTTTCAAATCCAATATCTCTATATAAGTTCTCAATTCTATATATAGAGTATAATTCAACATTCCAAATTTAAATTCCGTATTCCAATCTGGGATAATTTATGTTTCGCTCGAGAATAGTTTCACATTTCAATTTGAAATTTAATTTTTCATTCTAATTTGGAATAATTTTACTTTACACTCGAAAATATTTTCACATTTTATTTTGAAATAATTCCACTTTCAATTCGGAGGTTATTTCATATAAGAAATAATTGGGAAGCCGTGGCTTTTTGGTTCACAAAAGGATAAACAATTAGTAGATAAGCTTTTAATTAAAAACCAATCCGTTCATTCGAACCAAATTTTCAAAGCTAACATTGTCACACAAACCTCACAGAAATTGTCACCAATACTAAACAAATTGGCTTACACTTGTTTGGAAAAATATTTTGGTGGTTCTGAGTTATCCTACGACATACACTCCTTTTTGAAACTCTAACAATACCTCAAATGTCTAGTACTATAGTCTAATGTTGAGATTATTAAACGCCCTTGATTTGTTAACGGCGATTGAGAGCTTTTCGGCTTTTCAGATGGTTTAATTTAGTTTTTCATGTCTCAATTCATCACATCATTCTCAACAACAAACCCTCGAATGAACTTTCGTTAATTTCAAAACTTAACCGTTTAAGCCTCATTACCTTGCAATTTATGAAAGCTTGAAACTTCAAAAAATATTAAACTGTATCACCCCTTGCTGACTTTCAGTCGTTTTAATAAAAGCAAACCTAAAGGGTTACTTCGAGTTTTAGTAAATCGAAATGCTCAATGAATATGATTATGGGCGGAGGACACCAGGAGATGTCTACTTACATTTGATAGAAGAGTCATGCGAGTGATTTACGGCCCACAATGCGAAATAAATAGCACATACCGAGTGCTGTACAATATCGAGTTCAGAGATCTGATGAAGATCCTCGATATTGTTAACATCTCAGCGAGTACGCTGGCTCATGCACCTTCTGCGTGCTGATCCGTGACGAATTCTGCAGCGACTTGGAGAACGACTTGGCTTCTTCAGGTTGTCTAAGAAAGTATGTAAAGCCCAGGATCGAAACCGTTGGAGCCAGATTTTTGACACAGTAAGAGGTTAGTAATGGCCTTTTAAAACTGTTTATTATTCTTATTATCAACTAATCATTAACCTCGTTGGGAGATTATCATGTTTCAAAAAGTTTTCAAATTAGAAATCTATAGACATTTTATAGCTGGCCAAAATAACATTTCTGATAGTTGGTCTTAACAATTATCTGCAAACTCAATATTGATTGAAAAAAGAGTGTTTGTCAACTTTCTGAAGTTTTTTATAATTTTAGAAAAGTGTGTGCTAGAATTTTAGTTTATCAAAATTAGAAAGATGACTTTAATCAAACCCATTTTAACAGTTTTCGTAAAATTCAAATTAATTGTCGATATTTTTAGATTATTTCTCAAATTTAAAGTCCCCTCATTGTAGAATTATTGTACAATTTAGTTAAAATTTCAAAATTAATTGATAAAATTTAAAAGTTGTTCAAATTTTAAAAAAACTTTCAAATTAACTTTACTAATTAAAATAAATTTTCAGAATTAATTAAAATTTTAGGAAAATTTACCAAATTTCGATACATTAGTCAAAGCTTAGAGTTTTAATTAATTTTAAAATATTTCTTGAATTTTAAATATATATTTTCGAAATTTGTAGATTTTTTCTGAAATTTTGACGAAGTCCTGGTTTTTGAAAGATAATAATTGTCGAATAGTTAAATATGTTGAACTGAAGTTTATAGGATTTTTTTTTAAATGGCAATGAAATATGAAGTTCCGCACTCAGTCAATTTAGTTCATAATTTATCAAGCGCCACACGTTGTTAAAAGTCTTAGAAATTTTGTATCAAGAGTGACAAATTGAGTAACCTCAACCCGATTATGAACACACCGATTTCACAACTCGGTTACGTTTGAAGTTAGATCACACGACCAGCGTCGTTGGAGCGGAATCCGATAATGCCATAGATGAGGTCTTCATCTCTATATGCTCCACAGAACCTGAACGGATATTTTTAACTTCCTCCACAAATTAATTGGAAAACAATAACTTGCTTGATTGATTATTCCTTGAAATGTTGGGTATTTTTTTAAATATGTTTTCTATACCTGAAATAATTCAACATTTCATAATCTTGAATAATTTGACATTTAATCATTTATAATTTGATATTAATTTTTTTAATGTCCGCCAATTTGGATTTACAGCTGATAAATCTACAGAAGAAGCTCTTTTAAACTTTTTGAGAAACACATATATAGCTTTTAACATCTCCCTGAAATGCTAAGCGATATTTATGGAGCATTTGATACTGTTAACCACAATATACTCCTAGAAAAATTATCAAGTGTCGGTGTTAGAGACAAGGTGTTAGATTAATTTGTCAGTTATCTCCATAACCGTAGCCAAATTGTAAGAGTTAATAAGGCGAACGGTCGTCCAGGTCATCTTAAATGTGGTGTTCTTCAAGGCCCAGTTTTGGAATCTTTATTGTTTTTAATTTATTTTAATTCCATTTTTTAAATTAAACTTACAGGCTTAATTCTACACTCCAT
Organism: Tipula unca; assembly: GCA_951394425.1. NCBI lineage: Eukaryota > Metazoa > Arthropoda > Insecta > Diptera > Tipulidae > Tipula > Tipula unca. The sequence continues at coordinate 39,663,920 of OX596381.1, forward strand.
TGAAAGTGATTTAAGCAAATGTTTTTATTATCACCGGCTTGTTGCTAGTGACAATTCTAGAGTTATGCATTTTAGGCGACCTGACATAGCACTTGATCAAATGTTTATGAAGAATCATGTACACTCATGCAATAAGAACCCATGTTTTGAGCAGTACTTTGATCTACTTTGCGTAAATGAGTTTAGATACTTAGGTGTTACAATTGACTCACAGCTAAATTGGACCTCTCACCTAAATAATATCAGGAAAATTGTGATTACTGCAGTACATACATCTAATGTTTTGCGAAGGTTATATCATGCACTTCTGGAATCAATATAATAATGTATGGGATAACAAGTTGGGGTGGAATTTACTATGCTAATATTGTAGATCTCTTTATAGCGCACAATTCCACTTTGTCATCTGTTGAATTTGTTGCCTCTGAAGTATCTAACAATTTTGTCGGTATTCGTTGTTATAATGAGAAGTTTAGGAGAATTCACTTGTACATGGCACCGTATTGGTTTCATCTCTCACCTAAGCACGAGAAAATGCTTTCATCTGAGCAGAAACAAATTTCTATTGGATATTCGGACTTGGCTGCTTGGCATTGATGGTATCGAGAAATATTAGTAGCAAGAAAGTTAGATTAGATTTATATGTGCTGTATAATAGATTTGCAATTACTAACAAAACCGAGCTTGTATTATGTGATTTCTTTTGATGTTATTATGATGTATGTATATACAAATTGTAACCAAAGAATTTTTTATTGTAATTTTGTAATTATTTTAATTGTAGTTTGTTTTCAATTGCTCCACTACGGACTTAATGTCTAAAGAAGCTATAAAAAAAAAAAAATTGGGCGGATTACTCCAGCACTCAAAGCCACTATCGGGCTCACGGTGCAATACCGTGATAAACACATATACAAATGAACCCGAGACCCTCGAATAACAAATCAAGCACGCTACTTACTGTGCTAACGAGGGCGGTATAAAGCTTTACTTTATTTCAAATTTCAATTGTTTATTTTGTTTGGATATTTTGTAAAAAAAACTGTTACCATTTATTTGAAATAAAGGTTCTTATTCTTCGAAATTCGGTAATTTACAATAAGGTTCATGATTTTTATTCATATTGCATTTTCGTTACTGTGTGCACAGTCAAAGTACTCGAGTTGTAGAGACCATACCTCGAGCCATAGTGTTAATAAGGTGTAAAGTCATGTTCAATTCATTTGCCTACCAAGCAAAATGGCCTAAAGTAATTTTTTTGAATAAGCATATAGGCCTTTGTGAACATATATGTACTACAGTTAATTAAAATTACATTTATTATTCCAATTTAACCGAAATAAAATTTAATTAAAAAATTGTACAAAAATTGTATGTAAACGATAACACAATAACACAATTGAACATACCTACCATATATACTCGTAATGAAGCTTTAAAGCTTTTATATATAAATATATATATTTTATTTGTGTTAATTTTTTATTTATACACGCAATAATCGAAACACAAAAATACACATATATGTATGTACATTTACATATTATGGAATTGTAAAATAACGAAAAAGCTCAATTTTTTTAAATATTTAAATTGTTTATTTGTAAAACAGTGAAACTGTCATGTTTGCAAACAGTTATAATAAAATTTATCGTTTAATTAATGTTTTAATATATTATGTGTATGATGTGTGTATATACACCCGATATTAACGAACCTCCACCCCCTCGAACACAAATATTACGACATTTTTTGCGGTTAAATTGGTAAAATACTTGCAGTAAAATCATTTTTGTTTGTTGCGCGCGTTCCTTTATTATCCAATATACATACATAATGGCCAAATATACCAAACAAAAATATTTTCCGATTTTTATCTATGTATTATGAGTATACATAAAAATCATAATCATAAAATTTTATTATCGCAAAGAACAACACACCAAAATTATTGGCCAAAAATGCTTTAAATTACCAAAAAGCTTTGTGCGAGGGAAAAAAATGTTTTTTTCTCATATAAAATGCGTGTGTGTGTGTGTGTGGTGTTTTAACGATGTCATATAATTAATGTGTGTGCGTGTGTATACATATATTTATATAAAGTGGGATATGTATACATAAGAATACAATTAACTTTGTAACACCGTTTGCGGCTGGTGAATAATTGATATTTATACTGAAGAAAGTGAACAAAAAATAAAAGCTTCATACTGTGTCATGTTATCATTTTATGTATATATATATATGTATGCTACATTCTCATCACACACAAAAAGCTTAACAATATAAATTTATATAAAGATCTAGGTGTTGAATTTTAGATTAGTCTCTTTACACGTATACCATCCGGTGTGTGTATGTGTGTAAAGTAAACAATATTCTTTGTGTTATGTTGGTATTTTATTTATCTCATAAATCTAAGATAAAATAATATATAAATTGGATTTGTCCAATGGGAGCTTTTAGAACCGTATATTTTTCCTATTGTATTCTTGTATGCGATATGTCTCCTTTTATATCCGCTTAATTTATTCATCTTAAATTTGATTTTGTCAACACAGACTAGACTGCTAGTGAGATGACATATAATCAGATAAAGAGCTTTTGTTGTTATTATTTCTACAACAATAATAATAATATATAATTGAATGTGCTTTATCTTTTATAAGGGATTTGAATTTTACTTTTAGCTTTTATTTCGAAAAAAAAAATTTCTAAATGTTTAACACGGCGTAAAAAAATCCAATGTACGTTTTGCTTTTGTATATATGTATATACTCGTAGTTCACATACACAAAAAGCAAAAACTTTTAAATAATAAAGCATTTAATTTTTCGTTCAAAGCTTTAATAATACAAATGGAGTTTCTTTCTGTATAATTTTTATGTATTTAAATTTTTAATTTCCCATAAAGCTTTTAAAATTTTATAAATTATTTAAATTGAAGCGGCGAAAATCTTTTGAAATAGTTTATAAATAAAATATAACCCGGTCAAATAAATTTGAATAGCTTTATTTCTGAAAAGCTCTATTTCTTGCAAAGATATCAAGTTTGAAAACAATTGTATTGTTGGTTGTGAAAATGTTTTTCATCATTCTGAAACGGTTTATTTCGATACACTATAGACTAAACAATGTAACAGCACGATGAGCGGGTGAATAAAGTGATAACAATACTCTATAGTTTTGTTGGGCTGGTTTCTCATTACTTTACGTTTTAATCTGAAAATATTTCTAATTATAAATTTATAGTTTTGTGTATTTAATAGATTTTAAATGTTTTAAAGACCTTGAACGAATATTATTAAATTTTTTCGAAAATCTTCCAAATTGAAAAGGATTCCATAGAGTTTTAATTTTTATCGAGCTTTGAAAATTTCTAAGATTTCTGGAAATAAACAAATTTTCAATTGTAACAGAAAATTCAGAATATTTTTGAAATTTTAAATTCCCAAAGTTTGTCTAATAAATGCGGTTGTATACGCAGTACAACCTGGTTGTACAAGAGAACTCCAAAATAAGGACTCATTATACAATAACTTGGACGATCTGATTGGGTCTTTACCCGAACACGATGTTAGAACGATAATTAGGCCGACTTGTGTGAAAACATAATTTTGTACTCTGCGACCGATAATGGTGAGAGAATGATGTACTTTGCAATTGCTCACAACCTTAGAGTAGCAAGCACATTCTTCGCACACAAACAAATACATTTAGAAGCATGGATCGATCCTTCTCCCAGTCAAATTGATCACCTGTTAATTTCAAAAGTGCTTGGGTTGTTCAGGATGAGAGAGCTTATCGGTCAGCAACCAAATACGTAGGCAGCGATCATCATTTGGTCGCTGCAAAGCTACGATGAAAGTTTTCGTACAAGTCTGAGAATACAGCGAAACGCATAGAACGGTTCGACTGTGAAGGTCTGATAAATGAAGATCAAAAGAAACGATACCAGGATCTTGTCAGCGACAGCACTGAGGCAGGTAACTGCCAGTCTGAATGTGTGAGCTCTATTTGGGAGGTGCTGAAAACATCGGTTGTCAGTGCTGGTCAACAGATTTTAGGTATAGTCAAAGTCAGACCCAAGAATGATTATGGTTTAGTGATGAGTGTTGTCTTGCAGTAGGGCAATAAAATATAGCCCATAGTGAAGTGCACAACGTCTTACAATCGCAAGGAAAAACAAAGCTGCTATTGCTCGGAGGGCCGCTAATCCAATTCGTAGACGGAAGAAGTGAGAATGGTGGAAGGCCGAGGTTTTAAAAGTACAATTACTCAGCAATGAGCGCAAAACGCGTAATTTCTTTAAGGGAATTACTGGATTGCACCATACTTTCAGGCCTGTGTCCAGTACTATACGCATGGAGTGGCTACTTTACCGACCTGCTTGGTGTTCATCATGCGTCACAGATTGTAGCTGCAGAGTCACCTCAAATACAGACTGCAGAGATTTCGATTTAGAATCCATCCCATGAGAAATTTACTAAGGCCATGCAGAGACTTAAATGAAACCACTCATCTGGGGTGGACTGCCTTAATTCAGAGCTATTGATATTCGGGGAAAATACTTTGTGGAACTGGCTTTTCGACCTTATTCGATTAGTATGGTGAACCGGAGTGGCCGCGATTTACCCTATATTCAAGAAGGGAGACCGCTTGAAGTGTGGGCACTGTCCTACATTATTTTGGATAGAATAACTCCTCTAGCGGAGGTCCTGGTTGGTGAGTATCAAGGAGGATTTCGTCCGAATCGATCAGTCACTGACCAAGTCTTTTCGCTGCGGACGATTCCATCTAAATATCACGAGACATCTATCTCCATACATCAGGTGTTCCTGGATTTCCGGAAGGCCTATGACTCGATCAATCGAGAGAGTTTGTGGTCTGCTCTGGAATACCTAGGAATACCAAGAAAATTGGTACGTCTGTGTAGGATGACAGTGATGCAGTCTCAATGCTGTGTTAAAGTTGAGAACGATGTTGATGTAGAGAATGACTTGGCTTCTTCAGATTGTCCAAGACAGGATCGAAACCGTTGCAGCCAAATTGTTGATACAGTAAAGACAGTACCACCGTAGTTATTTCGGTCGAGGAAGGACATTGAAGATCAAGCATCGTCACTTGCATTGGTAATTACGATAGCCTTCGAAAACTTCTGTCCTTTTATCACTGTAATCAAAATATTCGGAACAAACCTGTCAGGAACTCTGACCTTAAAAAATAAAGGAAATCTACTAGGAAACTGAAGAACAAAGAAAAAAAAGTCTAAGCAACAGATTGATTGGAATAACTTCTTGTTAACACAAAAGGAATATAAACGAGGTTTTAGATCCGCTCTAAGAGCCTCGTGGTTGAACTTCTGCGAGGAAATCAACAACCTATCTGCTGTCGCTAATCTATAGCTAAGAACAGTATGTGTAAACTTGATTCTCTTCGTCTACTAGACGGACAGCTTACCTCTTCCAGCTCATTTTCCGGATTGTGATATCGTCAACTCGGATGATGTTGCTGCCGAGCTCACTAGGACGTCTGTTGCAAGTCCCGATTGGAATTTGGCTCACAAGCTTTGCATTTTATAATGCAGGGGGCCCTGATGGTATTTTTCCTGCTGAACTACAGTAGGGCTTTCCTCTAATTCAGGATCATTTAGAACTGTTCCAAATTTTTGGAGCAGAAGGAGAGTTGTTTTTATCCTGAAAGCTGGTAAGCCCGATTATACGGATCCTAAGTCCTTTCGGCCTTTTGGTCTATTCTAAACTTTTCTTAAAGCTGTGCATAGAATTCTCGATAGATTCATTAGAGATCATTTTCTAATCACCTCCCCACTGAGTAACATGCAACATGCTTACAGAGTCGGTAAGTCCTGTGAAACTACCTTACATGAACTTGTAACCAGTTCGATAGCACTTCGTTTACTACGATCACTATACTGCCTGTACCAATTTTGATATTGATCGCACCATTATCTTATGGATTGAATCCATGCTCAAGTCTCGCACTGTGGAGGCTGAGTTGGATGAGGTGTTAGTTTCTGTTTAGGTTACCAAAGGCTGTCCTCAAGGAGGTGTGCTCTCACCTCTGCTGTGGCTTTTGGTCATTGACGAGTTACTTAGCTATACATTGCCCAGAGCTACGTTGATGATCTCGTTTTGATAGTCTCAGACAAACATCTCAATATCTTATCCGACCTAACTCAGTATGCCTTAACTATTGTGGAGGCATGGTGTGTTGAGAAGGGTTTTCACGTAAACCCTTCTAAAACTGATTTAATTGTCTTTACAAGGAAGAGGAATACCCTTGAACTATCTGTTCCCTCCCTTTTTGGGAACCACGTCAAGCACCTTGGAGTTGTCCTGCGGATAGTCAACTTTCTTGGAAGAATCATCTGGGCTACTTTTGTTGGTAATGTAGAAGAGGTTTTGGGAAATCCTGGGGTTTAAGCACTTGGATGATTTCTTTCATTTATAAATCACTGGTCCTACCGCTACTATCGTACGCTTCTATTGTGTGGTGGCCAGTGAAGGCTGACTGAAGGCTTCTGTAGCCAAGATTAATAGGTTGGAAAATCTTTCTTCCAGAGCTATAACTGGGGCTATGTCCTCGATTCCACTTTTTGCTATGGAATTCATTCTTTCTGTTCTGCAGCATATCGTCTGAGGTACACTGGGGCATTGAATGTTTTCGGTTCTTTCGTGGGACATGTTTACCAGAAATCGATATGGTTAATGACAAATTACTACCCGAATTCCTTTTCTCAATTTTCTCGGTGGCTTAACCTTCGAGAGATTTGTGGAGTTCGCAGGATTTTCTCAACAAATTTGAGTGATATATTGGAGCATTTGATGAGTTCGTAGTCTTGTTTTCTGGTGGCTCTCGTTCTAACCTCAGTGCACGTTTTGGAATATACTGTCCTTGGACGGATCTGGGACTATTCGGTAGTCTTGGTTCGCATTGTACTGTTTTTCAAGCGGAACTAATAGCGCTGACCGTAGTGTTATTGAGGCTTTGAATTTTGCTGTTAAAAACAAAAGTATTCTACTGTGTACAGATAGTAAAGCTGTACTTAACTCTTTAAGAAGTTCCTTGACTGTTTCTAAACTCGTCAAGGAATGCAAACATTTCATGAACCTTCTTTGTTATAGCAATAAAGTTACGGTCATGTGGGTACCGGTTCATTGTGTCATCGCAGCCAATGAAATCGCGGATTGTTTAGCCAAAGCTGGTTTCCAATTGACTAAGGCCTAAGTGGCTTGAGACTTTTAGTTGTCGTAAGGCGAAGTACTTCATTAAAGAGCCCATTTTGAAGTCAACAAAATATTCTCTATCTTTTGTGTTATTTGTGAGGACTGCCTTAAGGAAGATGATGATTGCCTTTACTTCGTGAGCAGTTGTCCTGCTTTCAGTTCTATACGAATTCAAGTATTCAACTTTAGGTCTTTAAATTTAGATCAGTTGTCCTCTTTGCCATGGTCTAAACTTATTCAGTTTGCGAAGGCAGCAGTGCGCGTTTTTTGAATTGGGATAGAATCCTTGGTTTGCACAATGGGAGTTTGTGGCATTAAGTTTGGAATCCACGTGAGTTCCAGTCAATTTTAATAATAATATAAGAGGACAGTAATGGCCTTTGAAAACTGTTCTACTTAATATTACAACTTAAAATTTCAGTATAAAATGGTCGATAGTTCAAAGTGGTTTATAGATCAAGTAAAAATAATATAGCTGCCCCGTTGTTCAGATTGGTTTTACCTTCCTCGATGCAGTAATATTCACATCAAAGCATATTCTAATTTATGCCATTTGTTCTGGGATAATTTATTTATTTTATCCCATAAAACTAAACAAATGTTTCAAGAATAATCAGCAACGTTGAGAAAAGTTCAACATATTTAACTTTTCAGTCAGCTTATCGAAGAACTCTATAAATCTTGTAAGATTCTAGAGATTATAACTAGTATCGAGTTATTTTGAATCCAATGACAAATCAATTACATTAGAAAAGTCTTTCATATGTCGGCAAATCTAAATCGTGCATTGTATCTAATTCGAAAATCACAAACAAATCCTGACACATTATAAAGGCGAAAACAAATTCGAACCAATAATTCCCAAATAAAGATTTCTATTATGTTCGTCTATTATTTATATGCCATAAATTATTCGAAAGCTTTGTGGAAATGATTTTTTTTCTTTTATATACTTTACTGGGTGCTTTATATACATAGATACATGTAAGTATGTATATATCTATATAAAGAGCGAGAAAAGTAAAATGAGTTTTTATACAATAAATCAACGGAGCTTTCAAAAGAAAAAAATTCCAAAATGAATTATTACACTTGAATGTTGAAAGCTTGTGGAACAAAAATATGTGTATATGTATATCCAAATTAAAAAACGCAACGAAGAAATAAAAAACACGCGTCCTCGCGTACATTAACAGTAGAAGTGAAAGCTTTTCGAACAATACATTTTTTATTGAGTTCCCTTCCGCACATAATTAATGCCGAGGCGAAATTAAAATTTTAATTATTATTATTTTAATCAATATTAACTTTATATAATTATTTAACAACAACAAAAATAATTTAAATTTAATATTTATTTACATAAATTAAAAAATAACTGCGAATCGAAGCTTTACTGTTTAATCAGGAAAGTTTATTTTACACAAAAAATCCATGAAAACTGATTAGAACAATTCAATTATAAATTAAATAAAAGAAAAATATCTTCGCCCAACCAGACCGAATTTAGGGTTGGAAAATATATTTTTTTTTTTTTGCTTTTCCTTTTTTTTATCATCCTTGAATATATAAAACGATAACAGCTTTTTATTTAATTATACATATTTCTAGGACTTTCCGAACAAAACAAAAAATCCTTATTTGTCTTTAATTAAATATAAATATATCTTAAGTACATAAATAATATATAGTGCGGAGTTTTTATACTTAAATACTTTATGGGTTTTGAATTTTCTTTGTCGAACCAACGAATTTCGTCGTCTAAACCAATTTTTCTACTCTGTTGACTGGTCCAATGATGCGACACAAAAAGGATTAAAATTTTCTTTTTTTTTCGTTTTTACTTTTTAATGACAGAAAAGTAAATAGAATTTCTAATCCACTCATCAAAAGCTTGAACTAAATTAAATTATAATTTAATTTGTATAGCTTTTATAAGAGGAACATCTTAACCAAATAATTTGAATAATGAAACCCTTTTTGTTAAAGTGATTTTACAAAATCCTTTTAATTATATTTGAAGTGAGCTAGAATTGTATACGTACTTAACTGTATAGTAACTAAGAACATATGTTCACCTACTGCAGGTCGCGATTAAATAATGAAACGACAAAAATATATTTTATCCATACTTATTGCATTTTGAAGAGTAACACATTAACTACCAGCGGCTTTATATCGTATTTATACGTTGGTTTAGATATTTTTGGTAGCCAAGGTGTCTACAATAGAAATTAAATCGATGACTGGAATTTATATGTTGTGAAGTGGAGCTTGAATTTAATTAATTAAATAAACGGCTCATATGACCTCGTCTTATAAAATTAACTTTATGATGACAACAAATGAATGTCTCTGGTAAATTGAGATATGTCTTTTTCGGTTGTCCTTTATTGTCTGAAATATTAATTATTTTTGTCATTGGCTTGTGTTTAATCAGCAGCTTATGACACATATACCAAGAAAAAGATATTTAACAGCTGTTGTTAATGTTATATATGTAGAAATTTAGTTTAATTTAAAGAACTCTTCCAAATCTATCTGGCAACTTTTGGAAAGTTTTTTGGCTCGCTTATGGTTTTTCGTTTTCTAGATTCTTCGTTTTCTAATATTTTCGTTTTAAACAAACTTTCATCGAAAAATTTAGGTATTCTGTTGTTGGTGTGAATTTTCGGATAGTAACAGCCAATATGTCTCATTGTTATGGCTGCATAGCCACGTAAGCCACAAAATCGATTATCCACTGCGTGTTAAGCATGCGAAAAATCTTCTTCCCGAAAACTGTTTATTCATGCAAATCATGATGTTCATTTAGAAACATTAAAAAACATAGAACCCAGTTAAGTTAACATATTTCTGGCCTGCATTTTGTAGAAGTTTCCATATACGAATGACACTACAAATTCTATACACGTATTCTGTCCATTGACTAGAATATTTTTGGACTATTATAGTTAGATGGACTATATGGTCGATTGCTGGTTAAATTTAAATTTACATCAAAATAAAAAAAATAGCTACGGGATTTATTCACCAGTTGTAAAGGCTCAATTTGGTTCAATCGTCAATTCCAGTAAATAGAAAACTACTACAAGTGTGTTTTATTGATAATTTTCCGTTAAAGATCATTTATTGGTGTCAGGCACGTGCGTACGTACGTATACATTCAGATATTTTTGAGAAATGATTAAATTTGGACCTAGTTTGCTTTAGACATGCTTTTCTATAAAATCTCGAGTTGTACAATTATTAAGGTTACAATACTTTCTTGGTTTGTTGAAATATAATTAAAATGTGTTGAAGGAAGACGTCATTAAAGAAGAGATCGGTATCTTTTATTCCGCCTAAATAAATATATGTTGGTTGTAGATCGGACGGTTTCAAATGAAGATAAGTGAGCAAGATGTTTCTAAGTTACTAGGACAGAGAACGAGAAAAAAATGAAAATAAAATGGACTAACATGAATATACAGGTGCATAGTACATGATAACAATAATACAACTCATAAGACAGATATTGATATGACAACACATTTGTGATGATTAGAATATAATTGTTGTTGCTTAAGCTTCTTCAACTTATAAAATACTGGAACTGCGTTATAGATTCTCTTTGGAGGTTGACCATCCACTATAATAGATACGCTAAGAATACGCCAACACATTGGGAACATTGTTTGTGGGAAATCAGGGTAGTCATATGAAATACTGGTTTATCGGATTACAAGTGAAACAATTTTGGTTTCGATTCCATCAGAGAACTCGAAGAAAGCGATTTACATCTTTATGAAATTTTTCACGGATAGTGAAATATATATGGGTATTAAGCTGAAATGAGAAATGGTACAGCCCCCAAAACGTAACCAAATATTATAATCTATATTGGCTCCAGTCATAGAACTGGTTAATTAATTATATAGCTACAACACAGTAACACAAAATTTGGGAATTTAAATAATCAACATCATACATAATTTATGTTTTACGACATAAATGGTAAGTTTCCAAGTTGTGGTCAGCTTTGGATGCTTAACGTGTATCATTCCACAAATTTATTATAAAAATGTTTAAAAGCTTGAGCATAGCAAATCGACAGGTTAACAAAGTATTTTCTATAGATGTAATGAACGACAGAGTAGAAGAAATTTTACTGCAAGCTATGGATTTGTTTCTGTTGATAAGACTGAGAAAAAAAACTCGGCTCATTTGAGAAACTACTTGAAGAATCGTTTTCCCCAGATTCTTTCCTGAGTTAAAACTTTTAGACAATAGTGACATCACTGAGGTATCTATTGGACTCGAGAGACATTCTTTAAAATAAACATAATTATTTGGGTTTCTGGAGATAAGAAATTAAAGAATCGTATCGGATGAAAATATAATAAAGCGAAAAGCTAAATGTGACATACCCAGAACAAAAGCAATTAGCTCAGCAGAGGGTGAACGGGAATTTTTACTATTGCACATAATTTATGAAAAGTAAAGGGCTAGTTTAACTGTGATGTTTCATCTTTAATGACCGCCATATGCTAATAAATCGTTGAGAATTATCGCACAGTTCGCCGGACGATATCACAATTTGGAGTCCAGCCAAACACGATACCAACAACAGAAATTATTTGGGAAAAATTTATAATTTTTTGTACGTCTTATCAGTAATAAGAAAATACAAACAGTTGATGGTAGCGGAAAGTTTGGCACCTTATTGTATTTAACAGTTATTTAACAGCTTATATGTATTTAAAAGTGCAACAATTCTTTAAATCTACAAAGTTATTGTATGTTGATTAATAAAAAATCAACTGATTAGACAATTGGATAAGATTCACGACATAAAATCAAAATAAGCAATTCTTCTAAAATTTCAAGATGGTTTTTTCTTTTTTAAATGTTAATATTGATTTTTTAAATTATTTTATTAACAAATAAATTTGCCCGGAATTTGACGCCTATGTGTCATCAACTAACAATGTAGACAATGTCGATAGTGTAAACATTTCCTGGAATGATTTTGTAAATTAATTCTAGCTATCGAATAATTAAAAAACAAAATCGTTCAGATAAGCAACACTTGTCCGCTAAAAAACAAGCCAGACTCTATAATTAAGCTATGAAAAAATTTAGTGGCTGTGAGCAGTTAGCATGACAAAAATTGTATCACCAAAAATGTAATGCCCCCGCTAAATATGATCACTTCAAGTTAGATATATGTATTTGCAAAAATAATTCTGATATCACAAGCGATTTTCAGTTGTAGACTCATCAGCAGGTTTTGTCATCTCTTCCACAATGATTTATAACCACATTCTTTTGTGTCGCCAGAAATGTATTTTACCTCTAATTCGTTGACACGATTCAGCTATAATGTTTTGGCCTGTATATAGGATTTGCAAAACCCAGAAATGTTTGAAACTCTGAAAGTCACAAGTCACTCTTTGAAAGTCACAAATAAGAGTAATAACCAAGTCACTAATATAAAATAATTGTATGAAAAGCCCATAGCTTCCGGAAAATTATAATTGGTGTAAATTTGTAAGAAAAACGTTGACCAGATAAAGTAAAATCGGCCAGAAAAATTATCGAAATTTTTAGAATAAAATCAAATGCTTATATAGAAAATTCTAGCAAAACGAGAACCGAGGCTTGTCCATCATCTATTGCACTTGTAATGTCATCGGAAATGGCCAATATAGCTGTAACAGTCCGACAGACCACAACCCGGATAGCATTTCATTGCCGTATGTCACGAATAACACGAACAGTGCGAGCTTTTCTATACCGTTCCACCGTTAGAAAGAGGGCCCCACTCTATATAACGCTATATATCGTTGTTTTGGGTCAATTTAATAATTTTGTAATGGATAAACATGACGCTGAAGTAGATTCATGGTATTTGAGCACGATTAGTTTTAAATTCCGCTCTTTTTGAAAAGAGATTTAAATGCATTGACGGACATTTTATAAAACTATCACCAATAACGAATTCTTCTTAAAGAAATTTGGTCACCCTTTAGCTTAGAACTAATTTACAGAATCAAATCACTCTAGTAGGAATTGTCTACATTGTCGACGTTGTCTACATTGCTGACGTTATCTACGGGTTGTCGACACGTCAATGTAGAAAATGACGCGTAAACGCCCATCCCTACAGTATTTTAGTGTACGATGTACAATATAAGAATCAAGTCCAAAATTTATATTTATAACATTTTGGGGGAATCCCAGAAATAACCCTCTCTGGGTTATGGTCTTCGATAATAGGTACATTCAGCTAAACGTTTCATCTCGAGTCATTGGTACTAACCGTTTCAACAGTACGGATATATACAAATTATCTGAAAGCTTTATAATTTAATCATGGAGCTAAAGGTTTCATCTAGTGTCATATGTACATTCCAGAGGGGGCTATCTCTAAGATTTTTCACAGAATATAGACACGTAGAGTATTACGTATATTACTGGGCAATGATTTTTATCAATGTCGACATTAAGACAACGTCAACAACCTAAGATATTTTAGTATGCTGAAATTACAAATAGAAGACTGGTGCTTCAATATCTATAGATTTGATCGATTGCACGATTAAACGGGATTAAAAGTAATGGTTAAAAATTGTCTGCAATTGGTTTCCTCGTTTACATAAGGCGGTGCATTCAAATCATAGATATTTGAGGTTATTATATGAGGTTATACCACACTACCTTGTGTGGTATAACCTCATATAATAACGTCGCATATATGTTAAAGGATTTTGCGAATTTTCTTGAGAAAATACAGAAAATACATACCGCGATGTTACTGGCTCTAAAAAAAAAAATTAAAATTGGGCGGATTATACTCCAGCACTCAATGCCACTAATGGGCCCACGGTGCAATACCCACATTCACACTAACATTCATTCAACCCATTCATCCCATTCACACAAGTACAGTATACACCACCTGCGCATTGCTCCATGTCACCTATATAAATATATATATATAATATATTATTTTAGTTTATATAAAAGGGTATTAGAATTTCCAGGGCAACAATTCGGAAAAGTCATATAATCGAAAAATATGAGATCATTACAAAATTGTTTGTCGTAAAACTCCCAATCAAGTTTTTCTCAAACCTGAATTATTTTTCGGATAGCTTAGACCCATAATGATATTTTGGATTAATCGGTATTATGGAGTTAGCTTCTGAGGATTCTCAAAGAAAATCCGAACTAAATTATATAATCGACATATATGACGTCCAACCCCATAATATAGGGGACTGTAACTAAAATAAAAATATTTTTCGGATAGCTTAGAGCTAAAGACATCTTGGTATATACGACATTATGGTGTAAACTCTCTAATCCCCCACTATTTTCAAAATTAAAATATTTTACGGATAGTTTAGAGTTAAACCCATAATGTACATCTTATTATGTACTTCTAATGGTGTTAGATTTGCAGGATTTTTTGTCCTAAACAATTGCGTTGGACGATCGACAAGATTTAATTTTATCTTACCTAGTTGTGAATAACGTCCAAACTTTAAAAAATGTATAACAAATACGCTAATTTTGTGGACATTCAGATTCCAATGTAATTTTAAATTTCGAGAGATAAATGATGAAAATATTTTAATTTAAAGCTTTGCTAACCTAAACTATTTTAAAAAAAATTAAAATGCATTTAAAGTCATTAAAATCTGGCCACTGTAAACAAATCTGGCCACAGTAGTTTAGAACTAGTTCACTAAATTACTCAATCAATCGACTACATTATCGAAGTTTTCTACGACCAGTCTACGTTGTCTACGATATTTACGTTGTCTACGTTGTCTATCAATTGTTGGCACGTCGAGGTATAGTAAATAATAGATGACGCGTAACTGCCCATCCCTGGTTGAATCTGTTAGTACAAATGACTCGGGATAGACTTTTCATTTTACTTTATTTTCTATATAGATTTCGTGCTGAAAGCGAAAACACTTATGGTATTTAGGAAAGACTTTTTCGAAATGGAAAGTTTTTTTCGGACTAACTTCACATACAACTTATATGTGATATGCAAATTTTGAAATGCTATATACATATTAGTATTTCTGACTTTATAACAAATAAATTATATCAACAAACTGGTTAATTCCTAATTTATAATGAATATACATTCATCCAAACGTAAAATAAAATTTATGGCATTTCCAATTTTGAAAATATCACGTGCGCTTGATTGCTGCGTGTACAAAATGTATAAATTTAATTGGAT
Source organism: Tipula unca (assembly GCA_951394425.1). NCBI lineage: Eukaryota > Metazoa > Arthropoda > Insecta > Diptera > Tipulidae > Tipula > Tipula unca. The sequence goes on from OX596381.1 coordinate 39,679,415, forward strand.
ACCCCCATATATATCAAATCATCGATAATTTTATTTCTATATACGATCGAATCGTATATATACAATAAATATTTCGATAACATAATTTAAATAAAATATGAATTCGTCTTCTTATAGACCCGCGTATATATACATATATGTATATATGTAATACGGAAAATTTAATTTGAATAAAAGAAAAATTCATTCATTTCATTTCATTGGATAGCATATAATACGTATAGCTGGCAATCATTTTAACCAAAATGTATCCATATAATATGCGGTATGTGCGTATCTCATAAATATTTCAATGAAATATTACCAATGAAATTTGAAAAATTATGACTAAGTATGTATGTATACAAATACATACTAGCTAGGCTCTCGGTTGGTGGTGAAATTATTTAAATTTTCAACTGCACACAACCATATCCATCGTCATATATGTAAAATGTATCGCTTTAAATCGATGTACAATTTATCAAATTTTAAATATAGAAACCGAATTTTAATTAAATTATTTATACCATGTTTACGATGGCAACAATATTTTATGTTATGATTTATAATTAATAGTGTTTATCTTCCAAAATATATGTATGTATGCAACAACATTTGTGGCGATCCAAAAAAATTATAAAACTCAACAACTATTATTATTATGAATATGATGGGTTTGGATGTGCTGATATTTTACTAAATTCAAAATAAATAATTTCAATATTCCAAAAATGACACTAAAAATGTTTTAATGGGAACACAACGATATTTTTTTGTCGAGCGTTACAAATGACAGCAACATTTAAAAAAATAGTTTTATTATGGAAATTCCTGATCGACACATATTTTTTATAGATACTGTCAGAAGAGTTGGGTACAAAGATAGTTGACTCATTAATCAAATTATGTATTGCTATGTAATGTACATACATATATACATTACATCCCATATAGTAAAATAATCGCATTTGTTTTGGGAGGGGTGCTATTTTAAATCCCTCGCTCGCATTAACCTTTTTTTTAGTGTATATCTGTGTAGATTTTAATGTTTTATTTTTGTATTATTTTTCAAACAATCATGTTGTCGTTATTATCCAATTAAAGCGACACAAAAAAGTTTCTGTTGTATGTGCTTTGCCATCCTTAAAATATGTATTTATATAGAAGAGCTAATTAATCAAAAACATTTTGCACTCGAGAATTATTTATCTCTTATATCTCCTATGGTATATGTGTACGATAAAATCCGCACCTAATATCGTACATATAAATCATATTAAATATATATATATATTTTTTTAAATTTAATGTATGTTATGCTTTTGTTCGCATCTTCAGTGTGCTTGTTGATATGAGATAATATCATGTTTATGTGTCTGTATTCGTATACATTAAGAATTAGTGGTGTGTAATCGCTTTTTTAAGGTGTATTCTTCACAAAATCCTAACATCATTTACACAATTTATTATTCTGCACTATACAATTTAAGCTTTGGATTAAGATTAATTGATGTGTTCTTATTTGCTCGTTCGTACGTTGCTTGAGACAAGGGTTTAAAAAACAAAAAGTTTGTTTTTTATGTTGTGTTTGCGTGCGACATAAAATTTTATTAGATTTTATATCAAAAATTAACTTTTTTTTTTGCTTTTTTTTTGAGACTAAGTGGTGTGTAGATTTGATTTGGGAATTTTTGTTTAACTTTGCTATAGGTTGAAATACATATCTTAATTAAGCCCCTAACTCTAAATAATAAAAGAAGTTTAAAAAGTCAAGCCGGAACAAAAGTTAGAGACGATTAGTTTTATCCATTCAATGGATTTCCCTTAGGATGCGGCAAATTTGGTATACAGATACTATAATCGTCCTCATTTTGTTATTCGTTACTTTACCTTAAAAAAACTACATAAAATTTTGAATTTCAGGGTACCTTGAAGCTGCACCAGCCAAATCAGCCCGCCACATCGAAACCTAGCCCATAATTTATTACAATTTTATTACAATTTATTACACCACGTCCCGATTTTATTACACTTGCAGTTCGCGAGAAAACCGTGGGCGGTGCGTAACTGCAAATTGAACCTACACCGCCAATTTGAACATTTTCACCTGTAATAATTTAATAAACCAGACCGCTCCATATTTTGGATGGAACTGGATATTGTTTACACTATGTTTACGGTAAATATATACATAGTAAAGAGGTGTAACTTAACTATTTAAGGTAAAATCTATTTCAAGTCAACGAAAAATCCGAAAAACTTGATTTTATCACCTGTAATAATTTAGTACACCAGACCGCCACCACATTTTTTTTTATAGAATTCGATATTGTTTACACTATACCGCCATTTTGGTCTTTTGCTTTGAATTTCAGTAGGTTGTATTTCTTGAATTTCATTGAATTTCAGTAGTAACTGTAATTAATTTGTAATAATTTCTGGCCCAAGTCCTATCTTGATATCACAATTACATGAAAAGTTACAAAGTGGCGGTGTAGGTTCAATTTGAAGTTACACCGGCCCACGGTTTTTTCGCGAACTGCAAGTGTAATAAAATCGGGACCTGGTGTAATAAATTGTAATAAAATTGTAATAACTTATGGGCTAGGTTTCGTTGTGGCGGGCTGATTTGGCTGGTGCAACTTCAGGGCACTGAATTTCAGATCTTTGTATGCCAAAATCGGATTTTAATTCGCTAGTTCTAAATTCATAAAATAGTTTTTAAGAATCTGGTGTTCAATTTTATTTTATCAAGAATGATCAAGTTGATCTTGACTTCCTACATATATAACAAAACTATTCCCCTACTCGCAGAAATTGCCTCTGAAGCATCAAATTTAGAAGCAGATGAATGCGTTATACATGGGTATAGCCTCTAATGCTTCAAGTCAAACAGAAAGTGGGATCCCTAAAAAATAGTGTCTCTGAAGGTAAGTAAAGTAGTGCTTCACAGTCATCACAAACATGATCTCACCAGTAGGATATTATTAAAAACCCTGTAAAAGATACTGATAGCACGGCATATTTTATTATCAATAAACTTGGTTGAATGGAGCTTGGTAAAGAATGGCAGGTAATCCAGTACATTATTAATCACAGGCCAAATGGACAATATAGGAAAGGCGCAATAGGTTACAAAAATTCCATGTAGAAAATGCAAGGAAACCACCACTGACTGAACTTATAATTATAAAATTCTATTTGACATTTTTTGAGAGATAAAACATAAAAATGTGGAAATGAAAAATTCCAATAACTGTCTTTGGATGAATTCTGATCTTTGGGTACTAATTAAAGAAAAAAATCGAACTTTAAAAAAATTTAAGAGGAAAGTAGAAGAGTGAACCTTATCTATAATTGTTAAAACGTTTAACACTTACTTTCTTAGATGGTTACTATTAAATCAAATTTTGAGTAAAACCGAGGACAAAAATGGAAATCTATTTTCCACTATACCTAAAAGTAAAAAAATCAGTCACTTAATCCGTTTATAGATGCGAGCAGATTAATGCGAGTTATCGTTACTTTATGCGGCGAAGCACCCAGTCATCCTTCCGAAAATCATGTATAGTCTGTAAACTGATAGTTCACAATATCCATGTCAACCATATGCATGCGCTGGGAACTGTTTTAAATTGGAAAATGTTCGAAACAAGCATTATATGAAAGGCGCCCGATATACTATCACAAACACTGCTAAATCAAAGCCGAACTTTCTCGAAAACTGGTCACCAAAAGAAACCAACGAAAAAATAAAATCTTGTGGGTAAATCATTTTTTTAAAAGTTTTACAGACATCCGCGTGAACGTACGAACAGACATTTCAGAAATAACCAACTCGACTCCCTAGAAAATTTAAATTCTTAAAACATTTACTTCCAATAAATCTCTAATTAAAATGTTAATGATAGTAGATACTATCTTTGCTACGACTAGACTACGGCTCAAAGCATTTGAAAATGCTTGATAGTTAGTCTGTTTTCGAGGCCCCATACAAATATCCTGATTCGTATTCCAGTCTTTCTGTTATTGGTCTGTAACTGTTATTTTTAAATAAATAAAAGTTACAGACCAAAAGTTTGCAAATGTTCCACAGCTATGTCAGCATTAAGTTATTTTCAAAATTGTAATGTTGTACTAACATACCTTGTAGTAAAACGTCTAATTGGGTGCGATCGTTGGACTAACTAAAATTTTAAATATGTAATACAATATATAGGAAAACCCTTCTGTCCTAAGTCACATAAATGTTCTAAATTTAGCGTAAAAGGCACTCATGTCCTATATAAGTCACTTATTTCTATATTTAGGATAAATTTTACATGTTTGAGTTAGACACACCTTCGAGTACATCTTTGCGAGGAAACGGAAAATTTTTCTAAAATTTTCAATTTTGTGCTTCAGTGGACAGACGCATGCAGCTAATGTGTTCTAAATAATGTTTTTCAAATTTTAGGATAAACTATTGAAAATTTTAAAAAATGTCAGTTCTTAAATTTTAATTTGTATCTCTTGAATTTTGAATTTTTTGGAGGTATGATGGAGTTTTGATAATTTGTCATAGACTGAAATATCAAATTTCGATTTTTTTGATCAAATTTATAATTGATGAAAACTCATATGTTTACTTTTTTTTTGTTAATTGCAGATAATTGCGCAGATTCTAGTAAATCTGGATTTAAAATAACGACTTGACGCATGACGTGTATGTTCATCTTGGTTTTTCGCAACATGTAATCCGATAACTAAAAATATTTGCAATAAAATTCGTAGTTTCGAACATTTGGACGAATTTAATCGACCATTTGGAAATTTATATTTACTCCATAACGAATTTTAACAATTTTCAATCTAAAAACTTTTTTGTAAAGTTTGGAAAATATTGGAATTTATAAATTGTGAGCTATCGATACGTCAATTATTAGATTGCATCACCCTAATGACGAATTTATCCACATTTAAAATACAGGACAAAGAAACATTTTTAAGAAAAATGTATACAATAGAATGTGATGTGAAATGTATACAGTTGAATGTAACTAACTGCCGATCGATTTAAAAACCAAATTAGAATTCCAAACGAATTTTGGAAGGAAATCAAACAATTTAGGAAGACGATCACTTACTAATATCCAGTCTATTATTTACAATAATGACACCTCAATAGCATTTTTGATAAATTTTATGGATTCCACTTCCATCGGTATAGCATGGTACATACATTTATTTTTGGATTTACGGAAAGCTTTCGATTGTATTGATTACGCAAACGGTACTGCAATGTTTTATAAATCTTGAGATTGTCCGAAAGCATTGATTAATTTGAATGGTGATCTCACTTCTAGCAATTTCGAACGCCACAATTGAAAGGGTTGCAGAAGTATCTTGAAGTAATATTTGATCCATAACATATACATATCCTTATGTATATGTTATGGATGAAGATCACATACATGTATTATGCTTGAAGGTTAGTCATTTTATGATTTTAATTAGAAAGTTTGTGTTGGAACAAACAACGCATATTCTGAAATTAATTTATATTTTTCAGTTATTCATACCCGTTTCACCTACGCTATTACAGATTTTGGTACTGCTGCCAGAATTAAATTAAAAAAATTGCAGGAAATGCAAAATAGTTAGCTGAAGGAATTCTGCCAATAACTGTGTTATTTAAACTTAGCTTATCCATCTATATATGCATAAAGGTTCAAACATGCTATCAATACTATGAATTGGATCATTCACTGGATAGAGGAATAAAATATCTCCTTCAACTTTAAAAACTGAAGGATGATGACGATGAGAAAGAGGTCCTATTCATCGATCATGATAATGCAGCAAAAATTTAAGAGAGCAAGATAGCTTTACCGATTCATCGAAAAACATTTGAAAATTCTAGGCCCGAACAACTCTACAACTAGAAGAGCGTTGGTCTATAGAAATGAACATTTTGAATAACTTGAGATGATCTTAATTTTCCCATCAAAGGAACATTTATCTGCAAATTTTAACAAAAGGTTTACTAGTGGTATTTCAACCTTAATCTTAATAAGTTTAATATTACGAAGTATATGAAAAGTTGAGAAGCTTCAGAAGAACGCTAGAAGGAGATACAAAATAAAGCCTATAGAAGAATTTAAAAATGAGAAAGAAATCGTGTTACTCTTACTGAATTTAATAAAGACATGTGAAAAGTAGAGTCGCAGAGATGAAAAATCTTCTGCCAAAGTATCAACGAAGTACGTAAGAATAACCACATATAATTACGATCTTTACATATTCGTAACACGGCAACATTTAGAGAACCATGACGAAAATTTACATCTGTGGGAAGCACAAACAAGCAAGATCGCTCCTGTTTACAGAGGTATAACAACGGGATTTATCAAAGCGAGGATGTTTAATACTACAGACTTGGTGATAGGTGGCATATAAAACCAGCTTTCAAACACATATAATGAACTTCATGCTCTTACGGACGGATTAAAATCTCTAAAGCGGATATCTAACATACCATTGGGAAATTCTGAAAGCGGCTGGCAACATAATTGATTTGACCAGTTTCAGTTCATTTGTTTCACAAATCTTTAAAAATAAATATAAGAGAGTCAGCATTTAAAGAATAATAATTGATCAAATGCAACAGGCTTTACAAGCAAACACTTGTGCAAATAGACCAAAACGAAATGTTCTTCAACTTTTTTCATTCATTTGACAAAACTTTGAATTTTCTGTCGCATTGTTTTAGAACAATTCCGAATTTTTTAAAGTTTGAACGACCTTTCAAATGGAGCAACATCATAATTTTTTTATTGATATATTGGCAAAAATGCAGAAAATTGGCAAAATTTTAATTTTGTTATAGCTCTTAGTGGTTTGGGAGATTTAATCAAAATTCGATCTTTATGAGATTCTATCCTAATCCGTACGAATTTAAAATTTATATATACTTTTAGTCAAATTTACAATCGATATTTTTTTAATTTAATCCTACCATAACCGAAAATAATCATTGTTGAATGATTTTTGGCAGATCAGTTCACCTACCTGGAAAAGAAAAAACAAACATGTTAGTGAAAAATATTAAAGAAAAATTATTTTATTTAGGTGTGACAAATATTCAAAAATTCAACAAACAAACAAAAAATGTCGTCAAAAGTCAGCTCACGTCTTTCCAAAATAAAGATTATTTTAAAATAGCTTTTTATATTATTTTTGTTGTGCCAATACATTTCAACCATCACCGTAAAGTTACTTATTGATTTTGAGATTTTCGTAGAAATTTGTAATTGATTTTGTGACACATATTTGGCTGGAAACTTGAAACTGAAGGACATTTAATTATTTTTGTTTTGTTTTGTTTTTGAAAAGGTTTTTTTCTTTGAATTCCGGTTTTAATATCAAAAGGTTGCATCCGTATAGCAATTTAAAACAAATCAATCGGAATTCAAGCTACCTTTTAATACGAATGTCATGGAATATTAACAATACTATAGGCCAAGTAGTCGTCAAAATAGAATTTTACTTAATACTAAAATAAAAAATCAGATAATACATGTGCCACGTCAAATCAATAGGTTAACTTAAGGTACAATTTCTGGTGAAACTTATAGTTCAACATAGCCATGTTCCTTATATTTAGTAGTCTACAAGTAGGTAAACGCAAAATTATGGAATTTAAGTTTAATATAAAATACGACCAATAAGGCTATAAACTTATCTTCGACTGTAACGAATTTTGTTTTGAAGTCGCATGAGAGTTTGAATTTATCTGCGCAATAAAGATGAACACCATTGATTTGATACAGTACAAATCCAACCAAAATTAAAGTTTAGTTATAGATTCAAAATTTTTGCTGGCTACACTTAACAATTTAAGGCAACCTTAACCATCTGTAAAATTGTGAAATCTGGCAAATTATATGGAAAGCCTATTTTCAAATAAAAATAAATTATAATAAGCATCTTGTGAAAACTCACTAATTGCAACTAAATCATAATTAATTTTTTCAACTTAGAATTTGGTTTAATGTGCAACCACAAATTAGCTCTCATTAGCTTTCGAATGTATTCTAGGGAACGAAGAGCGTTCAATTCTCGAGCTTTGTGTCTCTGCGTTAATAAACAAAGACAATATACATATATAGTAACATATATGAGCCTGTAGTGACATCTGTTTTGGTTCTTTAATAATACAACCTAAAATATAAATATATAGGACATATAAGCCATATCTTCGTTCCTGACTCATCCTCGAGGAAAACATTTTTAGTTGACACTGGGGCTGATATTTCCGTCGTGCCACCCGCTCCGCATTTAAAATGCAGTCCTGTGACAGTCAAGCTTTTACGCTAATATTGGATCTTGGGCTACGAAGAAATTTCCAATGGACGCTCGTAATGGCCGACGTGAGCCAACCAATTATCGGGTCCAACTTCCCATTATAACCTCCTTGTCGAAGTAAAAAATAAAGCTCTTATCGATAAAAGGACATCGCTAGAATCAATTGGAGTGCGGAGGCCAGGCACTCCGCTGCAGCTCAAAACATTTAGCATTAACGACCCAATCGTTGACCTCCTTGAGGAATTCAAGGATGTTACACAGGCAGCTTCACTGCTCCGGCCGGTCACTGGAATCACACACCAGATCGTTACAAAGAGTCATGCAGTATCCGCTAAGGCATGCCGTCTGTCCCCGGATAAACTTCAAGCTGCCAAGGACTAGTTTGAGTACCTGTTAAAAATGGTATTTGTAGACCCTCAAACAGCCATTTTGCAAGCCCATTACATATGGTAAAAAAACAGATGGTTCTTGGCATCCATCCGGCGATTTTAGAGCACTCAAAGCAATGGCTGTTTCAGATAAATATCCTCTGCCGTACATTCAAGACTGTGCTAGCGCGATATGTAATAAAAAAGTGTTTACCAAAATCCATCTGCACAAAGCATTTCACCATATTCCAATGGAGGCTGCAAATATACACAAAATAGCCATAATCACACCATCGTGTATATGACTTTCGGATTGCGTAACGCGGCGCGAACGTTCCAGCCATATGTAGATCATGCCACATGGGATTTAACGTTTGTTTTTAAGCCGAACGGCTTAAAACCACCGCCAGAAAAGGTCGAGTTAGTCAAGCAATTCCCAAAATCAACAGCCAAACAGTTTAAAAGTTTTTTAGTGATGACAAACTTTTACAGAAAGGAAATGCAATTGGACATCGGAGACAGAACAGGCGTTCATCAAGTGCAAAGACGACATGGCAAAAGCAACTTTACTGGCGTATCCAGTACCAAATGCACTCGTGCCATTAAACGTTAATGCGTCAAATTACGCAATTGGTGCAGTACTACATCAGGCAATCAAAGGACAAACTCAGCCTTTGGGTATTTCTCAAACAATTGACTGAAACCGAGCGGTATGCAGTTTATGATCGAGAGTTGCTGGCTATATACCAGGGCGTGCGTCTTTTCAAATATATATGCTCGAGGGTCGAAACGTCATGATATATACGGATCATAAACCGTTAGTGTATACCTTTGTACAAAAATTGGACAGGGCTAGTCAACGCAGAATTCGACATCTGAATTATATAAGCCAGTTTTTGACGGACATACGGAATGTCAAAGGAAAAGATAACCATACAGCAGATTTGTTATCCCGAATCGAGAAGATTATCAGAGAATGGAGTTACGACGACATTGCAAGTGATCAAACCACTGATGCTGAAATGCAAGCGTCTCCAACTAAAACAGGTACAATTGCCAAGCGTCAACGTTCGAAAAAAGGCGTGTTTACTAAATCGTCTTTTTCAACGACTCTACCGCCGACTCAACGTTTCCAGCACATTAATCTTAATATATTAGGTACTTTGCCTCTATCACATAAGAACATCGATATCTGTTAACAGTGATAGACACATTTTCTCGTTGGCCCGAACTTATTCCAATGGAGGAGATGACCGACGAACGCGTAGCAAATACGCTGATTTCCGGATGGACCACTAGTTTTGGAACACCTCACAGAATTTCGTCTGATCAAGGGCGGGAATTTAAGTTGCAAAAGATTGCAGAGATAAATTGCCTCTGAGGTACCAAGCATTTGTGAACATTTACATCGTACCATCCGCAGTCAAACGGAATCGTTGAAAGGTTTCATCGAGCATTAAGAGCAGCAATAATATAAAGGCAAAATCAAGATTGCATATCTCAATTGCCGATCGTGCTTCTTGGGCTACGCACAGCACACAAAGAAGGTTTGGGTGCAACTCCAGCTGAAGTGTTATACGGAACAACCCTTCGATTACCAAGTGACATTTTTGTGGAAGGCGCGAAAACGCTTGAGTCCTACAGTTCGTCAAAACTCTGAAACAAATAATGGACGCCTTGCGGCCAACGACTACAGCACATCAAACCACATCGCTGGATGTCTTTGACCATCCGTCGCTACGTCAAACTAAATTCGTTTTTAAATACTCTAACACCTCATACGATGGTCCGTATCTCGTCAAGAGACGATACGATAAATACTTCATCGTGGAAGCAGCCGGACGGAAAACTAAAATTTCAGTTGATCGAATGAAACTGGCACATTTATTGAAGGATAATCAGAAATTCCACCACGAGCTCAAAGACCAGAGATACCGACACAAGTATTGATGAAGGATCAACAGACTCCACCACCGGAGCAACGAGCTCAAAGTCCAGAGATATCGCCGAGCCCACAAAAATCGCCCAAAGTAACCAGATTTGGCCGTACCATTGTAATACCTGAACGATTCAGAAGATGACTTTCGTCTGGTGGGGGACTAGTTTAGTGACATTTGTTTTCGTTCTTTGATGATGCAGCCTTCTTTGATACAAGTCAATTGAAAAATAGAAAAAGATCGACGTTAACGGCAGTAATTACAACAATAAATAATTAATTGGTGGTTTTTAAAGGATAGAATACTATAAGCTTTTCGAAAATAAATATTAAAATAAGCTTTTTAAAAGCATTATTTTAAACAATACTTAATTTGAAAACCACTGAGCTTTCAGATATCGATACATCGTTTAGGTGCCATCAACTTTGAATCGAATATTTTCTCACGTATACACATATAATCAAAATCCATTTATAATATATTTTATTACAAACAAATCAAATTCACAATCAATACAATTACATATATTATAAATAATTAATTCGATTTGCTCAATTTGAACGCACATACGAGTATACATATGTACATAAATCGTCAAGGGAAAGTGTTCATTTTCACTAAAAATGTTTATGATTTATTACGAGCAATAACCAAGGCAAATCAACGCAAAACGCCATTATTATACTCATGGTGAACAATTCATAAACACAATACAATATATCGATTACCAATAAAATATCGCAAGCTATATAGCAGAAGTCAATTTTTGCTGTCATTTGTCGTATAAATGTAATACAATACCATTTCGCGCAGAAAATACTGTACACACCATAACTGACCCCACATTGACTAATATTTCCAATATAGCTTATGTGTCACCGTATAATGTTCATTTCCGTTCTGTGTCGTATACAGCTTTATATATATGTAGAGAGACGCATTTACCCGCATAAAAAAAATGGGAAACAATTTTCTTTTTTTTAATTTGGCAAGAATATTAATATCGTTCGTTACGTATCTGTACATTAAAATAATGTTTTTCCATAAAAATAAAAATTGAATTTTCATTGTGCTAAGGAATTTTTGGGAAATATATAAACGAAAGCGAAAATAACGTTAAAAGTAAAAATAAAATATTGCGCGGGGTTATATACATGCATATACATACATACATAATAACCATGGCTCCAGGATGGGATCTGTGAAACGAAATGAGAAAAGTATCAGATGTTCCCGCTTTTTTGTTGGTATATATTGTTGTTGTGTATATACATACATACATACATTTAATTGATTTTTCGTTCGTATTTATATTTTTCCTCCCAACAAAAACAACAACAAAAATTAAAATACTAAAAAGCTTAATGTACATCAAAAGTATTAAGCTCAGTTAATATTAATACATTTTTTTTTATTTTTATGTTTTTTATGATATATTAAAAAAAATTATTTTATTATTTAATAACCAAATAATAATCAAAAACATAATAAAATGCGTATTTATGTACACATACATGTATAAAGCTCCATCTACTCGTTTATAATACGTGCGGAGATGGATTATAATGAAGGTAAACAGCTTTTTTTGGCTTTTTGTTGAAATTTTTCATAATTTTTGATGAGTTTTCAACAATTTGCTCATAAAGAAAACAACTTTCTATATACCCGGATATAAACAAAACCTCCGACAAACAACGATTACATATATTATGTATGTATATGTGCCATTTTAAGATAGACATGCTTTTATGTTTTCTACATGAGTCACGTCAAAACAGTTTATCCGTGCGGTAATTATATGAGAATGGGATACGTGATTTAATGTTTTGTATATGCGAAGATGTGTTGTCAAAATCATAATTAATTTGAATGGATGAAAAAACGGAGAGTTTAATGGTTTGCCAAATAATTACATATCGTTTCAGAAGAGGGATCACGTATTTATCTTAATATTGAACGCCTAAAAATACCAACGAATTCTAATACACGAATTAAATATTTTTTTTTTGCTGTAGACTAACCAAACATGAAACTTGCAGGACGAATATCAAGAAAAAAATAAGTTTGAAGGCTTCACGAGAAGGCTTCCTTGGTTAAAAAATTTTAGAACTTTTCTCAAACTTCGCGTGCAAACCTAAAATTTATGAAAAATTTAAAAATATCATGGCAAAAAAATTTAAAATCACATTTTAAAAATTTTTAAAAAAATAAATTTCGAAAAGAGTGTAACCAGTTAACTACATTTATTGTTGCTATTCCTAATTCAGCCAGATATTCAAATTCAAAGCAGGGGCCACGGGAACACTTAATTTAGAAATTGGGCCCCAATATTTACATCTTATAATTGGAAATTGCCTGGAAATTATTAATTTGTAACTTGTCAATTAAAATTCCCAAAGTCCAATATTTTTGTTTAAACTTAGTTGGTTCCATATTCAACTCGTGGTTCAATAAGTATTTGTGTTCGTTCATATTTTTGATCATGATGAAACTATTGTCTAATTTTTTTTTTATATTCTTTAATACTCTGCACTGGAGAGTCTACAGAGGCCCAATGTGATAAAATGGATGCTGTTTTATTTAAATTTAAATATTTTGTATTTCAGAATCAGCCAAGGAATTTTAGTCATTTTGGAATTTTTGAAAAACAAAAATCTAGTAGAATTTACTTAAATTTCTGAGTTCATCCCCCCATTGGGAACTTTCCAAACTTGATTTTTTTTTGTAATTTGAATCAGCAGCTACGGACCACGGATTCAATTGGGAGTTTAAAATTCTCAACGGCCACTGGAATGTATGACTTCGAAATTGTGGGATCAAAAGAACTCATTTGACATTAACAGAAAAGTGTGGCTACACAAATTAACAAACAAAAAATTTTTCTTTACACAAAACAGTGGAGGATTAAACCAACATGGAATTATTTTTTTAAGAATTGGTATTTCTGTTAATGAAATCATTTAAAATGAAATTAAAATACTAACGATAAGTTATAGATAATTTAAATTCTAAATAAATGGTGACCATAAGTATCAAAATGATAAACTAATATTTATTGAAACTAGATTGTAAGCAATTGCTTTGCCAAATCACAGAAATGTCAGATATTTAGACAATAAGTGTCAATATTATTCGGAAAGAGGATAAACCATGATTTCTAAATCTTTATTAATAAGCATGGTTACATAAATAATATAATCACTGGGTGTGTTTCAATAGGGTAGGCGTTCACCGTTTATAGCCAATTAGCCATTGGTTTATGTTCCAGCGTTGCAACTATGTAGAAACCATGAATTGTCTCTAGTTTACCTTTTGTAACGTTTGTTTTGCATGACTAACGTATCACAACGGCTGAAATTCTAGAGGCGAGTGTAATAAAACTATAACCGACAAACGCAATGGATAAACAAAAACAAGGAAAATAATACTGTAGGTGGCGACTCCCTTCGGAGGTCGATTCCATGGATTCTACGGGGGCCTTAAACATTGCTTAAACATTCTAATGATATCCAAAATAAGCTAAAAGATATCAACGCTCAAACGAGGGTCAATTTGTATTCCAAAGGAGCTCTAAGACACTGAAATCTCCAAGGAAGAATAACAATTTCATATTTGCGAAAGACGCAGTCCCCATTGAAAAAAAAACCTCAGTGTCAGCACAAATTCCGAGTACATCAGCAAATATTATAAACATTATAAACACACACAAGAGGTGTTGAATAAATTTCAAAAAATGGAGATACTAGCTTAAGAGAGAAAACTCTACACTAAAAGTAAAGGTTAAAAATAACAAAGCTGAGGGTTCAGCACGAGTTAAAAATCTGTCTTCTAACCATATTCTGCAATCAACCGCATTCAACATGATCATTTAGATAACTCCAACTGGTTGCTGCGGCAATTTCCAGTTTTTCAACAGAATAACAGATTCAATGCTCTGAATCAGAGGGATATTGCACAGATGAGGAAAAACTGGAAAACGAAGTTTGCAGTGCTGATAACAGAAACATCAAAAAACGTAGGCCCACAAAAACGAAAACGTCTCCAAAACATACTACACAAAGTATGAACACAATAACACTGAACAGAAAAACAAAAAAGTACCACTGTCTCCACCCATTAACGTGAGCAACATCAACAATTTCGAACTTTTTCAACAAAAAATATTAAAAACTAAACCAACAAATTTTAAGGCGCTTTCAAACAGCGACATTAAAATTACCGTTCGAAATGAAAATGACTACAGAAATGTCAAAAAAACTATTGTAAGAATTAAAAAATGAATCCAGCAACCAACTAGAAAATATCAAATATCACAGCTACCAGATGAAGAGTGAAAAGGCTTATAGAGTGGTTATCAGAGTCAAAAATTCGGACATACTAAGGGTTTTTGCTATCGTCAAACCAAATGCGTGAAATGTGCTGAAGATCACCACACAACAAAATGCAAAAATTAATCAAACAAACCTTCATGTGCTCTTTGTCATCAAGAAGGACATACTGCAAATTATAAAGGATGCCCTGTATATCTGAACAAAATCAAAAGTCAACAGAGTAATAGAACAAGTGTAGTACAGCGATTACAAACCACAGTAGCTAAACCTCAAACAACAATTACATCATCCACAGTTGGATTATCTTATGCGCAAATCGCCAAATCAGCTGATGAATTAAACCAAAAATATACAAACCCACAGAAGTTAATAACGAGTCTAATAAAATTGAAATCATTAAAATGCTCAGTCAAATTCAACAGACACTTGGTAACTTAGCAGAAAGGGTGGAAAAGTGGAAATCAATTTCTATCCGAAAGAGCTAGAGGTGGTTCAGCTGTACCAATTAAAAATAATATCAAACATAATCAACAAGAGAATATTTGGGAAAGCTCCATGCAAACAACGGTTGTCTCAATCCAATATAATGGCGTAGATATAAATATTTCGGCAGCATGCGGTCCTTCACGGCATACACCAACGAAGTTATAATTTAAAACAAATTTGAATATCTGTCTCCAGGGAGCCAACGTACTGGCAAACGGATGCAGGAAAAATACCAGATCTACTTGAATTTTTTATCATAAAGGGTATTTCATCCAGGCGGCTCTAGTCCGAAGGGATTAACGACTTAACATCTGATTACATTCCTGTACTGTTGTCAGTAAGCGCTATAGTAATCAAAAAACCAAAAAAAGTGAAGCCTTACTAATAAATTTATGAATTGAAATCTCTTCAGAGAAAAGTTAGAAGGGCTAGTTGAATAAGTAATGAGGAATTGGAACATCAAACAAAGAATTACATTGAATACACTCAAAAGGCCGCCAGCCTCACTACTCCAGAATTATAGGGAAATGCGAACATGGAAGTCAAATACCATGCTGAGATCAGGGAACAAATCAAGGAAAGAAGAAAGGCAAGGAGTGTCTCACCAGAAATGCCATTGACTAAACATCCTTCAATCGGATTAGTAACAAAGTCAATAGGCTAATCAAAAGCTTTAAACTAGATTGCTTCGACAACTACTTAAGCGGGCTAAGTCCGGAAATGGATATGGACTACTCGTTATGGAAAGCCACCAGAAAATTCAAACAACCTGTAGCTCGGATACCACCCATAAGAAAGAATGTACGTAGAGGCATTTCCAGACAAATAGCCCCAACATATTAATTTTTGGAAAATTTGTCATCGAAGCCAACCCCGGTTTTATAAAATGACATGAACAATTTTGGAAAGCGTGGTTTATCCCTTTTCCGAATAATATGGTCACTTAATAGCGAAATCTCTGACATTCTTGTTATTCGGCAAAGTGTAGGGGCATTTCCAGAGTAAAAATCCCAAAATAATAATTTTTGGAAAATTTGTCATCGGACACAAACCCAAATTTTGGACACGATAACTTTTTAAATATGAAAATTGAAATTGGGAATTTGTTTTACCCAATTCTTCAGCATAAAGGTTTAAGACAAATTAATTTAAATGTAGAAGCAATGCTAGACTTTACAAAATTCCACCAGATTATTAAAAATTTTTATTTCAGATTAGCTAGATAGTTCAAAACTTCAAGTGCTGATTGCTGATAATTTAAATTTATGATGTGGAATTCTAATTTTAAAATTTATTTTAGCAATTCTTAGTTTTGTATCCATGATGGTTGTAAAAGCTTTTTAAATAGTTTCTCATTTTTTTTTTAATGTTCGAACTTCAAAAATGTTCCTGCTCAGAATTTCTCAATTTATACAAAACCGATAACATTTATAAATTCTCAGACATTTCTACAAAGAGTTAAACATTTTCTTTTAACCTGTGTCAATTGACACCCATTTCAAAAATTTAAACAATCAAAAAGTTTGGTTAAACTTCGAACAAATTTAAATTGACATTGTTTCCCAATTTACGTAAACAAAACGGAAAGCAACAAGTTTAAATTAATGACAATTCAACATTCGTCAACTATAAAAACATAAGTAAAGTTATCATTCCCAGCCCACATATGAAAAAATAAAATCTAAGTACGATATACATACCGATAAACATCATTCGAAATGTCCTAAAACTATAAAACTATCAACCACAAAAAAATACAAAATTTTGTAACGATAAAACTATTGTGTATTATGGTTTGTGCACAAAACCAAAAAAAAAAAAAAAACTTTATGATTTTTGCCCCAAAAACTAAAAATTAATGTTGATTTTAAATTTTAAAACTGAAAAGTTAAATTTTATTAGTTAAAACAAATTTTTTAACTTTATTTTGAAAAAAGGAAAAAAGCCCACAAAAGGAAAAGTTTGTTATTCAAAATAAAAATACTGTTAACCAGATAAAATACTTAACTGCTTCTCTCGTTCCACTCAGTTTTTGTAATTATTCTGGTATAATTAACAGTGTTGTATATAGATAAATTTAGTTTTATATAAATACTAAACTAAAAAACACAACAAAGTTACAATTTTAAAAACAAACTTTGGAGCTGTGCTGGTTGGTATAGAGATTCTGGTATTAGCATGGTGATGTCGATGTGTCATGGATACACAACATTGTATACAATACGAATATTTGTTGCTTTGATAATTTATCCAACATGTCACCGAAGATGATGGAAACACATATCCGGTTTCTTTTACTATTTATTTACTGTTAGAGACAAAAATAACATTTATTTGATTTTAAAGATTTTTCATTTTGATATATCTATCTACAAGCATGTTTTCCAATTTTATTCAATCAACCAACTGAAGCTGTAAGATCACGCATAAATCATGTACCATGAAATTGAACATACATACATACATTATGTACATGGCTTATTTTTTTTGAAAGAAGAATAAGAAATGATTTTCAATGACAATCACAAACACAAATATGTACATGAAATTCAATGTATACGTGAGCCAAAGAGGTGGGTGAAAACTCTATGATTGGTTTTTCGATAAATCTTGATTGTAATGTGTGACACCGCAGTGTTTGAAATTCAAGAATTTAACAGAATATACTGTATCAATTCGAAGTTGAGGAGAGATTTAAACGCTTAAAAATTGTTGACATATTTCCAGAATATAAAAATATTCAGACTAGAATATTATTTGAAAGTTCGGAATTTATAAAATTTCAAAATTCTTAAAATTTGATAAATGAAACCTGATAAATTATTTGTGAAATTCATAATTTTTGGTCGATTAATAATTTCCAATAAAATTTTAGTTAGGAACCAGATATAAGTTAAAATAATTCAAAATTTTGAAAATATTTTAAAATCCAGAAAACAGTTGTATAAAAATTTGATAATGAGGTGACTGGTGACCGAATAATCATTTCAGTACAGCTCATAGTATATGGAAATGTATTAAGCATCTAGAAATTGCACAACATTCTTAACTTTAGAATAGCTCGAGCACGTTATGCTTCATTTTTCACTCTTTGATTGCTCGTATTGGACTGCCATTGTGCAACTTGTTCTACTGAATTTCGATTGAAGTACAATAAGTCATATATTCCGGTAGTTGAAATAGTGAATGGCAGGTTGTTGCATGAATTAAACTTCATATTTTCAGTTATTTACTTTTACTTTTTGATAAACAGTTATCAGACACATTTTACTATTTTACAGATAACCCTCGTTCAGAAGTCAGTGCATCGTTTGAATTATATCAATAATATACCCTAAATATGGGATTAGATCCTCAGGAAGTCAAGCATAATTAATTATGCCACTCAAACTGCGATTAAGGTTGTATTACATTGATTTAGATCAACATAATATTTAGTAGTATTACATTAATCTCCCTTGCTTCAATATTAGAGTACCGGACGGTTCGGTGTCTTTGCTTATTCTGATGTTAAAGGCAATAAGACGGCCCATTTCATAGGTACAGCGGCTTGATATGATGTAGACTCCTTTATTAGTTGTCGAAAGGAGAACCTGTATATTCCTGAGCTCAATTCGTGATTTTCTGAATCCTTCAACGGATGGAATAGGTTCCCGATGTTTCCCGTGAGGACTGTTTGGAGATTACTGATTACAAAACAAATGTTTACACAGTTGCTCTTATGTTTGCCTTTTAAACATAGATCAGTCATTCCTTGGTTCAATCTCTAATACATAAAGTTTGGCCTATGGTCGCAGCACACTTTTGCGAATTAGGATATTAAGATTTTCTTTAGATGTGTGCATCAGGCTAAAGAGCGGAGTTTTATTTTACAGATAATATTTAAAACTTAAGTTATTTCAAATCAAATGTTAGAAGATTTACTTAGAAATCATTAATATTTTGATAAATTCCATGAAGAACTTAAGGAAAGACGAAGATGAATTTACGAGTATGAATTTGAATTATAGGATTTAAAATCCGATCTCTCACCCAATCAAATCAGCCATGTGATATAAAACGCCCCTTTTAAAGCAGACTTGTTGCCATTCGTTTTCTAATTTTTATTTGTTCATTGGAAAGGCAAATTATTTAATAACCATCACGGACAATTAATTTGAATCATTTAGCAACGTCTAGCACAAGTGCAATTGACTAAATTAATCGAAACTTAATTATTTTTATGGATTTGCTATATATAAATGGACCGAAGGTTACTGTCATATCTCATTCTCTATTATAAAATTTCTTTGCAGGTGACAATCGGTATAAAATCTCTTCATGTTGAATCACCGGATGTGAGGACCCACATCTGTAAAATAATACTGAACCGTAGCTTCCCAGAGAATTGGTCCGTAAATTAACTTATAGTCAACGATTTGACGAGTCTTAATCTAGTCTTAAGTTTCTAAAATTCTTCAATCTTTTAATTTTAAAATTCATGTTAGCCAAAAGCCCGTGTATCGGAATACTTTTTTGCTTTGACATAAAATTATTATTTTTTGTATTATAAGATTTTGGAAAGCGTCTTTGCCATTTTCAAGCACCTCAACGAGTGTTCGGCCAAATCACATGAGCTTTCACAACCTCTGTACCTTGGTATCGATATTTTGAATCGATTAGACATTATCTTCTAACCATTTTATAATTTCGAATCATTATTCGCCGCCCTCGTTGGGCAAGAGCAGATGTATACTGAGCTGAATCGGATCTTGATTGGGAGGGTAAACGAGGAATCATAAAATTCCTGAAACTCTCCAGAATGCCTTACATGGTCGAGCCAATGACAAAGTTCGTCTATGCTTAGGTGCTAGACAACTAAATAAGGTTACCGTGAAGGATGCGTATGCTTTGCCTTTTCTCAACGGGTTGTTGGGTCGTTTAGGATCAAACGCGGTTAAGTTCACCGTTTTGCCTTTTGGCTTGAAGAATGGCGTACAGACGCTTTGGCCGAGTATATTTGACATGAACTCAATGCGGCACAACGATATATATATATATATATATATATATATATATATATATATATATATATATATATATATATATATATATATATATATATATATATATATATATATATATATATATATATATATATATATATATATATATATATATATATATATATATATATATATATATATATATATATATATATATATAGAATATTATTCTTTTGTAATAAACGCTGATCAAGCTATAGTCTGCGTTGGTTAATGTCGCAACAGGATATGTCGGAGCGTCTAACAATATGGAGCCTCAAATTACAAGACTTCAATTTTCAGATTGGGTACCGAAAAGGGTTGGTAAATATCGTTCTCGATGCGCTGTCTCATGCGTTCGGCGAAGGATCACCTCATTGTGGTGATGATCCCAAAAGTAGAGCAGTTTTCCATCGAAGTATTCTGTGGATCCATTGTGTTTTACCAGTCTGACTTCATCAACTACTGTGCCGGTTTTAAACAACTACTTGTCATCTCCTGCTATTAAAGATCCAAATTATTTGGCCCAAATTAATAAAATTCAACAACACAAGAATTGAGGACATATTTTTAGGATTCTACGCAATATATCTTCAGTATTCAAAGCGAGAAAACTCATTTGGAGGTGTCAAATACTATACATTTCCAATGTATTTGAGAAGACTCGTATTCGTGCAATTTCTGAAACATTATTAAATTTATAGATTGAACATTTTACTAACCATATTGCACCATGACTAAGTATGGTATTTATCGTACGACAATTTTGGTAAGTACAAAAAACACATTTTAGACAACAATTTGAAAATATCCAGTACAATTATCATTTTAATTAAAATAATCTAATCTTGTTCTATATATCCAATATGTCTTATCATTCATTATATAAACCGCACAAGCTGTTCCTCATTTATAAAAAAAATTGTAGCAAACTGACCGTAATAAATTGTTAATGGTTGAATAAAACGAGCCAATATTTGAATTCACATATGTGAACCAATTTAGATACTCATCCTCTATATAGATATACATATATACTCAAACAACTAATATTGACATTAAAATTTCTATAATTAAATAATTTATAATGTAATGTCGACGACATATGGCAAAACATGGTCCCACAAACCTAGAAAACATTTTTACCTCCACACGTCAAAGCAAACACACACACACACACATGAATTAATTATATAATAGAATTAAATTATTAATCTTTACCATAATATCTTAAAAAAACACACACACACAATCGCTTCACAAAACTAATTGAAACCCACCTTTATATAGTCACATTAAAATTCAAAATAAATTTGTAGGCCCCTCATTTTGATTAATGAGATTATTATTTGAGAATCTCTCTATATATAATATACTTATACATACATATCCCAGAACCTACCTAATTTATTATTCATTTTTAATTTTTCCCATTTTCATGATTTTCTTCTGTTTTATACAAACACATACATATATGTATATGATATGATTAATGATATTTAAATTTCGTCTTACTTAATTCCGAATTAACAAATATGTTAATTTTCGTTGAATCCTTTTACGTATTTTATAATATTTTGTTAATTCCATTATACTCAGAAAAACAGAAACAACGTAAAAAGCTCGAATAAAAGCTTTTATTAAATACAATTTTCTCAAAATAAAAAAAATAAAAAAAATTGTGTGTATGTGTGTATATTCGTAAATACTCTTAACTTTAAAAGATAATAGATTTGGTACGACTGATAAGCCTTTAAATTAAATGTATTTTTTATAAAAAAAGCTTTTATTTGTTTTTTTTTGTATGCATTAATTTGAGTGAGAAGAATTAAAAATATCAGATAAGCACAAAAAGCATTTTTTTGTATTTCATTTCTCGTTGCTGTATGATTAAATGTGACATAAATCTACGCGCAAAGAGTTAATATAATTTACTATTTTTCTCTAATGTTGTGTGTCGTTGTCGTCGTCGTCGTCGACGGATTTCGAAAATTATCACAGCACAGGAAAAATAATGAAAATCGTACCAACAACAACAAGTTTTAATTAAAAACTCGTTTTGCAAAAAGCTTTTTATTTGTGTTGAGATCTTTTATTTTTTTTGCGTTTTATTATTTGAGCCGACGTTGGTGGTATGTTTTATGTTGTGATGCTGGTGTGGAGATTGGTGAGAAAATTTCTTTCCGTTTGCATATGTGTGACATTTGATATTTAATTAATTAATTTATTTTAACATTTTTGTTTTTTTTGGTTGTTTTTGGTTGGCGAAAAAATTATGGAAATTATAGGATTTTTTGCTTTTTGTTTATGTTTTCGTTCAAAATTTCATCAGACTATTAAATTATTTTTGTTTTCGTGTGTGTATGGATAGGTGCGGAAATTATGTGTTACAATATGCAAATTTTTTGTTTATTTTAATCGTCAAACTCGATGGTGAAATCTGGGTCTTCGCATAAAACCAAAGATAATAATGTGATCCAACATAATGTGACAACATCCTAATTAACGGTTAGATAATTAACTAATTGCTAAATATTTAGATTAGCTATTGAAGATGTGCAAATTCAAATGGATTTAAAGAATTCCCTTAAAGTCAAACCAAGGTTCTCAAAATTACTAATTGCAATAAAATTGTAAATTCTAATTGCAGATAAAAAACACATTTTTGGATCTTCTAAACTTTTTAGATAAGGTTGAATGATATAAATTAAAACTAATAATAATTCCATATTATTGCAGTTTTGACGTTGATTTTTCCCTGCATATTTTTGGGGGATTTAAATGGGAATTTTGAACATTATATTTCAAATCAAAATAAAAATAATTTCAATGATTATATAAAGCATTAACATTTAACATTTATACATTAGAATCGAAAACATATAAATAATTTGAATCTTGAATACTCGTATATTACAAATAATTTACGTAATGGAACCTGTGTTCTTACGAATAGGACATTATGTGAATAATAGTAATGCCGATTACAGTATACATACGACTCTAGTTACTCGTCTGAACGCATCGAGACGTGAGTACAATCGATACATCCGATTACGCCGGCAACATTAAACTTTTCATAGAATCTGAAATGGAAAAGTTTTTAGAGTTCGAAAAAACTTCCTTATTAAAAAGTTTAAACAAACACTTATCCGCATTCAATTTTCATCGACAATTTTACAAAATTCGATTATACATCGACTTACCACACTCTGCGATACGCAAGTTCTGTAATTCTTACCAACTCTCTTTTGAAAAGTACCTGATAATATATGTGCAGATATATAGAATGTTTAATTTGTTTGTGTGTAAATAACGTTCATGAAACATGTACAGTAGTTTACCTTGAGCCAAGAAACTCAGCGCAACTAGAACGCGAATTTCTTTTGGTATAGTGGACATCTCCATAAAAGAATCAATTTCTCCTTTTAATGCCAAAACCAAATGCTAGGGTATCCTATGTATATTAATAAACTCCACTTCGTGGATCTCGAAGCGGTTTGAGGTATCCCTCAAATAATTAGGTCTAATGCGTAATTATAGCGCCGGTTTTCTTCGTCATCATCCAAAAGGCGAGTTAATCGTGACACATTAAATACATTTTATTTCTCAATTTGGCAGACAGAATACACTTTGGGAAAAAATGGAACAAAAAGTTGGGAATTATTGAAATATTTTTCCCCAATTCCCAATTCCCGGGGAAAGCTAAATTTGCAGCAAAGAATTGTGCATTTTTAATTTGTTTACAGTGTACCTTTTTTCCTATTTTGCTATTTATCAGTTTAAAGTTTAAACAAAAAGGTCGGACATTTTTTTGTAATATAATAGGAACGTTTTGTTAATTTTATTAAGCAGTTACCAATCGTCCATCAATGCCACTTTCGATTGAAGATGCTAATGAATTATCTAATGTCCCATGTGAAATTTAAGCATTCAAATATTGTCTGGTTCAAGTTTCATAAAATTTTTAACATTTACAAATTTTTAACAATTTGTTCGGGAAGTTAATGAAAACTGCCCATTTTTGAAAATAAAATGTCGACCAGTTTATTTGAATTTGAAATCCGACAAAGCGTTCCAACTCTTGGAGTACGGTGCTTCTAATTAAAAAGTGAACAAACCCCCTCTAATAATGCAGAAACAACCTCTAAGAATGAAGTTGAAACCAGATTCCAAAATCAAGATTTTATAACGAGGTCACCAATTACGGGAGTCGAGCGATTTCTAAACGCAAGTATCAGAATCATAATGGATGAATCTACTCATCGCTATACTCGAGTCGCTAGAAAAGTGATATAAAATACTCTCTGATAATGGAAAGTTGCTCTATGTAGGTATTCATCCACCAAATAAAAACCTGATTGTTTGGCTAAATTAGCTTACAGCATTCAAAAATGAATTCATCAATCTTGGAACGACACATGAAAAAAATCAAATTAACATTAAAATAAAATACCTTCATGATTCAAGAACGCTAAATTCATGAAATTAATATATCAAAGGAATACAAGAATCTGGCATAGTGTTCAGACAAGTGACACCTGCTGTCAATAATATAAACTAGTGGCCCTTGAACAAAATCTGCTGTATTGTTACCTTACAGAGCAGACCTTCTTCAGGTCTGAGATAACACAAATCTAGAGATGAGGTGTTAGTGATCTGTCTACTTTCTCTGTATTCTCCAACTAAGGATATATGAGCGTGTATGAACCGTGTAGTTCCAAACTCGCCTTTATATTTCAATTAGTATGAGACTCAAGAAAAAAAAAATTGGCGTCTAACTTGATCTTTCCTTGATGCTGGAAATAATAGATGTAAGATATAGGGGGGGTAGAACAACTAAATTGACAGACCTGAAATTAAAAGATAGTGACGCGGTTTTTCTTAGGTAATCAGTTTTAATGTAAGATGTTGTGTTTAAGATTTTTTAGAGTAATTAATTTTTAAAAATGCTCGGTTATATACTCGGTTCTGCCCAATTATCCAACAAAATTGCTCAAAAATGTCGTTCGAATAAAATGTTAGAAATTAAACCAATCAAAAACCAACAGGAAATATGATTCTGTTATGTTGGCTGTTTTTAAATTGATCAATGGATTTAGAAAGATTAAATTCGCTTCTGGCACAGAATTAAATTGATTAGTTCCATAAAAAAACGGATGACCAAAAACAGATTACAAGCGAATCTACATTATCAAACTTTAACCACCAATAACTCGATTGTAGGGGTTCAGCAATCCAGTTTTCCAAGAGATCAGATTTATATGTGTATTCCGCGTTAAGGTACTATTAAACATTACTCCGCAAGATTTCGAACGAATAAATGTTTTGAATAAATAGAGTTAAATACTATTTGGACGAATGTCTGATATTTGAGATGGCGTGTCAACTTTTGAATTTCTAGTTTATAATAAAAAATATGAGTACTGTAGTGTAAAACTATATCGGCAGTAAAATTTTCAATAATTTAGACCATTTAGTGTCATAACTATATATAAGTAGATTGCCAATACAACCTCTGTTTTACTAAATCCAGTCAAATTAAATTGATTACAGAAGTCAAAATTCGACTGTCATCGAAAAAACAACAGGCTTCACAGCTACTATGAAAAACTATTTGTTAAACTCTTAATCAAAGAAATTGAGAGCACAATCATCAGTAGGCTAGGCACCATTCCCAAATCCATAAAAAGATTCCACATGTTACCATTCCATTTCTATGTCCATTGTGTAAGGGAAGTAGTTCTATTCCATAATTTAGTGAAGATTTCGTTTATTCATGGGACCCGCAAAGTGAAATTATTGAACCAATATTTTGACTTATTTCTACATAACTTACGTTTAATTGGAACATGGTTTTTAAATAGATTAATAAAATTGTAATTAATTTAACTAACTCTTGATGTCAGAACATATATAAATATTATTAATTATATTGTCAGACTCTAATGCATTCAATCATCATTAAATCCAAGAAGCTAATCTTGTAAATATAAGAAAAAGGAAAAATTTTAACATAAAGCGATGTCACTGAATCAATAAAGTGTTTGGTCGCAGCTACTGGATCTGTCATATTCAACTGGATATATCATTTCCACAAAAAGGGTTTCTCCACTTAAAGTTGAATATGACTCACGTGGTAAAGCTAATGTTATACTTGATATGGTAAACCAAATAAAATTTTGATATGCAATTTAATTGATGTGTTCCAAAATTAATTGGAAATCTTATTACCGCGGCTATGGAAAATAACTTTCAAATGATACAAACTTCATTTATCTGAAATGTCCCATTTTAATATTCGATTCCAGTTTGGTAAGTTTATTCAATTTTAGATAAATGAATTATTTGGGTAAACCGTAGATTTGATTAAAATTTAAATTGCTGCTTATTTCGAGAGCATTAAATATGTATAATCAAAAACCGAAATACGATTCAAATTTGACTTTAAGCTGAAAAATTTATTTGTAGGCTTGGTTGATAATTTGATTTTACACATTTTTGTAAATAATTATATTTGAATTCGAGTATAATAATATACATATTTACTTATGTGTATAGGTTTGATCAGATATAAAAATACGATACAAATGAAAATATTTTACTTGTGATACTTTCAATCAAGTATAGTTGAATTAAGTCTTACCTGAAAAGACAAAAAACAAAAAAAAA
Organism: Tipula unca; assembly: GCA_951394425.1. Lineage (NCBI taxonomy): Eukaryota > Metazoa > Arthropoda > Insecta > Diptera > Tipulidae > Tipula > Tipula unca. The sequence goes on from OX596381.1 coordinate 39,706,561, forward strand.
TATAAAATCAATCAATTCCAATATATATACTCGTATACGAGAATTAAATATAGCAAAGTACTAAAATGAAGATAGAGAAACAGAATGCATTGAACCGACAAGTTTAAAGATTCCCACTCGACATAATAATCGTAAATTCTTATTGGAATCAATTCGTTACGAACCACATCACTGCAATAACTCGTTAATCGGAGTTATTTCTATACAACTACAATAACAAGTCATGATTCACTAATCTTGAGTAAAAATCTCAAAGGAAACGATCACAAACTAACAAGAATGTTATTTTTCCACTTCAATATGATATCAAGAAATTGGCATTACACTATCTTATGGTATGTGTAACAGAAGATTTGTAATGTATATAACAGAAGATTTATCAACAACATTATTATTGTTGCGTGTTGTACATAATCGTACATATATATACAGAGAGATATACATTTCGTTTTAATTTCATTTTTTGTTAAGAATTCTGAATTATTTATTTTTCGATTATGAGAAGGTTTCCCAAAACCCAGATAAAGATATTTTTGTTTGTTTACTCATCTCATCTAGATCTGTGAAATAATTAAAGTAATTGAATTTACGGTTATCGTAGCAAAGGTTAAATTTTTTATATATTAAACCAAGTTAATTTTTATTTTTTTCGAAAATTCATTAAATTTACTGTGTTTGTGTGAATTATTTATCTGGTATGTTCAAATGATATCGCAAATGATTTATGGCAAAAATGGTCCAGGATCTAAATATTAGATTAAGGCGATTCATAGTCGGCAAATATTTTATCATAATTATACCTATATATCTATATATAGTTAGCCAAAGTGTGATTGGATAGGGAGATATCTCTGATCCATTTATTTGTGTATATATATCTGTCCATATCTTCAAAAAATATTTTGATAATCTCTTGAGGTTTAGTTCATAAAAATGTTTTCTGCTGCTTTTGGTCTAAAAATATCTTTTTAATCCGTTGTACCCGTAAAATCGCAAATGGATTGCATATTTATATAAAAAATAAACTTTAGGAGATTAGATTTGTTAAAGGTATATATATACATATATATCTATATGTATATATAGATAACCAGCAGATTTATTTACGGTTATTATAGGGCACGATAAAGAAAAACGATACCGAAACTTCCTGGAAATGTCGATTAGTGATAAACAAAATTGTTGTTGATGATTGCGTGAGGACATCTCATATATTCTATTCTTTTTTTTTGTTTCAATCAGCTAGAACAGCTAAGTTGTTATTAATTTTTATGGTTGGATGATCTTGAAATAGAAAATGTTCGAATAACCTTTCCGGTGTCGAAATAAGTTAATTAAATTTGCATGAAATTTGCTTCTAAATTTTAATTGATTCACGAGTTGCAATAATTTGTACATCGATTGGCATAGACTGAAACATAGTTTACATATTTATCTTAAAAAAATATCTAACGATCAAGGTATATGTTAAAAACACTGCATCAACTTAAACAAACAGCTCGAGATGAAATAAGTGGAATATCGGCCATTAAAAGTGCTCGTTTTGTACAATATATACATAATGCTCGAATGCGATAAATGCAGATAAATCAACTACCAGGAACTTAATTTCATTTAATTCAAGCAGTGCTCCGACAAATATAATTTTATTGTTGTCGGTGTAAATTCCAAACTAGAATCACTTATGTATGTGAAATAACAGTGACATTACTGCAATATCAATAAAATAATATTTAAGAAATATAAAATGATCACAATTAGTTAGCTTGCTCTCCCCCCTAACTGCCATTGATTTGAGTTTCGATGAAATTTTAGAAATTACAACCAAACGTTGGAAGTTTTACAATGTTGTTTGACATTAAATAAGTTAGGCTTCTTCTTTTTGATAATCAAGTCGGCAATATACTTTGCTCAAACAACACAAGTGCCAATTTTCGCGAATAAACCTGTTATTTTGTTCAAATAACCTAAGCGACATACTCGTAATTAACGGTTTGAGCTATTTTTTTTGCATTTCCCGGGATTTGTTTTAAAGATTAGTTTCATTTGTACAACTATCAAAATACAAAAAGTCAAGCAAAACATGGCAGATGTTATGCGAAAACCAAAAACTGATAATTTTTTATGCATTTGAATTATTTCGAGTTGAAGTTCGCCCAAATTCGTTGAAAACACTGAGTCTGGAAAAATTTCCAAAAAGATGGAAATGGAGAAAATGCTTAATCCCTGCTATGCCCAAATAAAGTTTTAAGTTGCAAAGGCACTTCTATAAGCGGATTAAGTCGGCATTTCGAAAGTATGCACTACATCGATCCAAACGAACGTAAAGACGACTGCATTATTACAGGCTGTAGTAGGATTTATGAATCCCCAATTCAGAGCAGTAGTGTAGCAAAATTCGGTAAAGTTGAGCAGCCGTCTGGGTTTGTTATATTTTTTATGAAACGCCAATCCATGGCGAAAATTCTTGCGCGTCTTGGTGAATTTGTAAAAATGGATTTATTATTTGCCGGGGGGGGGGGGCAGCCATCGGGTCATGAATTTTATATATATGAATTCGTTTTATGATTTGGCCAAAAAAAAAAATAATTGAAACCATAAAGTCTCACAAAAAAATGAGTGGAAAGTTCAGTCTAACTGTAAACGAATGGACGAGTGTACGAAATCAACGATATTAGATTATTAACCAGATACTATTAGTGATAGAGATTACGAATAGGAATACCTAAATGAAGATTGCTCTGAATTCGATGATAATGAGACGAACCTAAATGATCTGATTGTTGAACAACCACAACAAGCTAAAATGCACATTCGAAGTGACTTGAGTGCTGCAATTGAAATGGTTCGAAACGTTGTAAAAAAATTTAAATTTTCACCAGTGCGAAACACTATTTTGCACCATCATGTAAAAAAGAAACATGCATAAGAAGAAACCAGATGAAATAGTATGGACGCAATGCTAGGGTTTTTGAAACCATCGAAGCAATTCGTGCGGCATTAATTGATTTGGGATCTAATCTACTAATTGAATCTAATATCAAAGTGTATGTGATTTGCACATTGCTTTGAAACCCGTCGAATAAAAACGAAATCTGAAATGAGCTATTTGATGTTTTACTAGTTCGAATTAAAGAACGTCCGTACATCGAGCTTATCTCTTTGCTGAAATTTCTACATACTCTGAATTTGGAAGATGAAACCGAAAAATCAACAACACCTGATATATTCGTTAAAAACATCAGTTAACAAATTTGTACGGAATGTTATGAACAGATTATTTATTGTAGACAATACATCGGAGACGTACTCAGGTAACACAGCAAATGAGTGTTTGGAGGCAGCAGCATAAGATGAAGCCCCTTCTTGCATATGGAGTATTCAACATGATCGTTGAATAGTTATTAGTTTATACAATACTTTTCAATTCTTATTTTAAAATTTCATAGGCAAAGTTCCGAAAGTTCATTTTGCTCTAAGTACATAAATTGTTGAATCACCCACACATATTAGCGAATGTTTCATTGACAATTTTTCAGATTAATTTTGATCTACGAATTTTGCAGTAATAAGTTGGCAATTTCGTATTGTCATAAACGTAAAATTCTAAGAAAATATTTATATTTTAAATATAATTTTCAATTTCAAAATAATTGTGAAATTTTTAATAATTTTGAGTCACTTAACTTACAAGTACGGCACAGATGTAAGTCAATTCTGATTTTGTAACGTAACTTGGATACTAAAATTCAAGAGTAAGTGAGAGGCGGAGAGAGTGAACATATCGTTCATTCTCCAGACCTTGACTTAAAATCCATTCACAATTCCCTTACATTCGTTATGTAATTTGCCTTATGGTTTAAAATTTACTGCACGATTGTAGTCGTCTTTTAGCTCGATACACTTAGTCCAACGTTTTTCCAATTTTTCGATCCCCTCCAAATAATACAATATCTCTTTATTAGAGCTGAATCTCTTTCCGCCATTTCTTCAAGTTTGGAAACAGAAAACAGTCGCAGGAGGCTAAGTCTGGAGAATATGGCGGATGTGGAGGCAATTCGAAGCGTAATGAACTTTTTAACGAAGAGAACTTTTTACTTCGCCAAATGCGGTCGTTTTTCTTTCAAAACGTCGTTGAAGTGGTTGAAAAAATTGCAGTAATATTCGCCGTTGACTCTTCGCCGCGTGCATCCCAAAAAACTGTGGCCATGACCTTGTTGCCCAATAAAACCGCCTTAGCCTTCTTTGGCGCAGATTCGCCAGTATAAATCCATTGTTTAGACTGTTCTTGATGGTGATGGATCCAAATGATGCAAAAACGAAGTTGTCACACATGTGCGTTTTTGGTCGATTGTATAAGCAAACGCGGCACCCAACGCACGGATAGCCTTTTGATATTCAAATATTCGTGTAATATATTGCGTACTCGTTTATCTGAGATGCCTACTATCTCAGCTATCTTGCGCATTTTCACTCTGCGGTCTTGCAATAACGTATCATGGACTTTGTCAACCATTTTTGGTGTGCTGACTTCATTTGGGCGTCCTGTACGTTCGGGATCAGCTGTGCTTGTACAACTACAACAAAAATCAGTAAACCACTTGTGAATTATTTTAATCAGTATGGTGAAGAGTCCCCATAATAATTATCAGGTTTGCGTAATGGTTTTTCCACGCAAAAAATAATTATTAATTAACACACGAAAACGGAATTCACTTTTTTCCATGTTTACAAAAAAACAATGGGTATAGGAAGAAATACCAATTTGCATACACTGCATGGCAAAGCAAAGTAGGGCAGAGTTGAACAAGCTAGGAGAATATATGAGAACCCAGAACAATACTTTTTTTTATACCACCAGAACAATAATTTAGGCATAATGTAAAAATCTAAATATAGAACAGTGGAATTGAACTATAAATGTGTATCAAAATCAAACTATAAACTAAGACATAAAAACCAACAATTACAAATAGAAATGAAACATTGAGCTAGGAAAATTATAAAACAAGATGACCACAGAAAAGTTAGCAAAATACGAAGACAAATTTTTATTGAAAATGATCGCAAGAACTAAAATTCTGGGAATGTTAGGAAAATTTGGAGTTCCAGAAATCATATCAGGTTTGAAGGAGAGAGTGAAATTAAGATAGTGGCAATGTATATTTATTCACACGAGGGTTTTAGATATACCAAGCGATGCAGTAAACTATGTAATTTGTTCAAATTGTAACGAAAAAAATGAATTTAGTGATTGTAATGCAATAATTGTTTATAGCTACGAATAATAAGCTCAACTTAAGATAAGAACCACGCTACTACATTAATTGATTTATTCGAAATTTTAAGCAATCGACTCCTAATTAGGAAATTAATGGTATTAATCGAACTAGCATGACGCATGCGATGAAGAATAAAGTATTCTTATGAAAGTCTAAGTTTAAGTTTTTCTAAATTTTAAACGAGCTTTAAACAATCGATAGGCAAATTTTGCGTAAAAAATTAAATAATTGTGGCCCTCGATAGCACAGTAAGTAGCGTGCTTGCCTTGTTATTCGAGGGTCTCGAGTTCGATTCCCGGTGGTGACCAAAAAATCACGGTTGGGTGTTTTTAATGTGTAAGTATTTGTGTTTGTCCGGGTATAGCACCGTGGGCCCATTGTGGCATTTTGAGTGCTGGAGTTAATCCGCCCAATTTTAATTTTTTTTTTTTAAGTAATTGTGGAGCTTCGAATATGAGTAATTTGATCTTAATAAATATCCACTATAGAACCCTGACTCGTTGTAAAAGTAAACTAGCTATACGAAATATTCATTATTCAAATTTTACAATAAAACTTAAATACCAAAATTATGTTCTATTCGTCACGTTTTAAATTGGAATTTTAATAATCTAAACCTTATTGTAACCGTTGACCAGCGCAACATGCCATAAATGAGAGTTTGTCAATTATAATTTGAGTTATACTCTCACAGTAAAACCAAGCTGTTTCAAATAGATTAGAAATTAGGTTAGGATTTAGTTTCGAGTTTCATTTCAAATTCTAATGGATGCTATTTTCTCTAAATTATCAATACATATTCTTATAAGAAAAACTCATACTAGAAACGATCTTCAAAATAATTTATGAAAAGTCACTTTTAAAAAACCAACTACCAACTTGTGGCAGGTATCGTAACTAACGAAATCAAAATTTGACTCTTGTGAAATTTTTATAAAATTTCATTGTGCGTTCGGAAATTAAACTTTATATTTGATTTGCTTATCGCTATATCCATGACTTTACACTATTTTGTTACGTCAAAAAAATTGTCCGTCGTTAATATTTAGGCAACGCGTACGTACATCTATAATGTTGAAACGTAAACCAACCGCAACATTACGATTAAAAAAAGATTATTTACGTTTGAAAGATGACCCAATACCTTATATAACGGCTGAACCGCTGGAATCAAACATATTAGAATGGTAAGCATATATTATAGTAAATATTAAATGTTATAAGATTTTAATTGATTGTATTCGATATACTTATAGGCATTATGTGGTAAAGGGACCAGAAGATTCACCATACTATGGGGGATACTATCACGGCACATTAATATTTAACTGGGAATTTCCATTTAAACCGCCCGCCATATATATGATCACGCCAAACGGGCGATTTCAAATAAATACGCGACTCTGTTTAAGCATATCGGATTTCCATCCGGACACCTGGAATCCTGCATGGTCCGTATCCACCATTTTAACCGGACTGTTAAGTTTTATGCTCGAATCGACACCAACGCTTGGATCACTGGGCACAACCGATAATGTAAAACAACAATTGGCCCGCAGCTCGTTGGCATTTAATTTAAAAAGTAAATTATTTTGTGAACTATTCCCCGAAATTCGAGATGAGATTACTGAAAAATTAGTTGCACTGGAAAAACAATTGAAATTAACAAATTGTATAAATTCGAATAAATACCATGAATGGAGTTTGCTCGATGATCCAAATAATTGGTATTCAATTGTGTCGAATATTGTGCTATTGTTTGGATTTGGATTTTTTGCGTTAATCGTCAATTTAATTGTACAAAATATTTAGGTGCGTATATTCAAATAAATTGTTTACCATTAGACCATATAATCTGAAATTCTTTCTATTTGATTTGCGAGGGTTAATTTATTTTAAAATTCCGATTAACATTTTGTTTATCTTTCGTCTTACACGCCTGCACAATCTTCATATTACGTTTCAACATATACGCTTTTAACCTTTATGAGAATTCCAAGAAAGTTTTAAGAGCTTTTCAATTATGCACGTATATAAATATTTCGTTCCTTGTGTATTCAAATTGAGTCGAAAAATATGCATGTTATTGTAATTGGAACGACCACAACATAAAATAAGTAATGTATTGTGGTCGTTCTAAGTGTATACAGGCATAAATTTCTTTTTGGTGAATAAAAAAACGTTATTAAATTAGTACGATACACAAAAAGACATTTGCTTTAATTGAACTGTCAAAGTTGCCGCATGATTATCTTTAAGATAATTAAAAATTTATATGTATATACGGTTATTTTTTAATTAAGGTAATTTACTTTTATTATTATTTTTTACCTTTAATGTTCGTCCATGCTTGGCAGCAGAGTGCTATATACAAAAATAAAATTAACGACTATTTCTGTAGCAGAAAAAAATTCAATGAAGATTTTTGAATTATTCATCTAACGCCAACATAACGCAATAAATGCGAAATCTTTACTAAAAATCAAATTCTAAGAAGAAGACATCTTTACCTTCCATTTCAAGATGCGCATTTAATAATTTAAATCATGCTTGTATATAACTAAATTAAAAATTTCTACTTCTTCGTGATAACTCTCGGTCAGCAAAATTCTAGAACAATTCGTAGCAACAGAAGCATTTATATCAATATAGTTAGAAAAATCGTTGGAGGATATGCGTTAATGTTTTAAAAGCAATTCACTCTATACCTGCTTAAATTGAAGCATAATATATGAAGTGGCAAAACATAAGCTAATTAGGATGGGGAAGTAACAAGGTGAGCAATTTCAAGGCCAAGCAAAAACCGCATTTTAGTTTCATGACATATTTTTGAATACGACCCAAATTGTCAACTACATAATATTGTGAAATGTAATTCATTCATCTCGAACAAGTATAATTGATTATTATGGTTCAGATGCCATTAGGTATAGAAATCACGTTGAAGGACAAGGTGAGAAATTATCAAAAACTAAGTGTCATAAGATTTTGTTTCGGTTTATTGTTTGCCATTACTTGTGTATTGGCATTACGCAGCCTTTTTCTCATGGACCAGTAAAATAAGAAAATGTAATGATCAATACAAAAGTCTTCACATGTGCTTAATGTGCGCCCAAATTTAATATTTAGATTTTGCTAGAGTGCCTGTTTTTTTTATAGCTAGAGACGCAAATTAGGAAATTCAAATAATTAAAAGTTTCAGCTTATATACCGAGCCAGATGGATTGGATGAAGATCGTCTTGGATATATTTTGTATATAGGTCTCACAAATCTTAATACAGTATTTTTTCAAGAAAGAACAAATTCTCATTTATAACAACAAATTTCAGACTATATACATATATAGGTAGTTATGAGATAGTACAAGAGTTGCGATAGTGAGAATTACACATTTTGAAAATAAATAAATAATTTGAGCTTGAAGAGAACAAAACATATAAAATTTATGAATATTTGGATTGAAAAGCGTTGTATATACGATTTGAGGCTATAGACGGAATGTATTTCAAAAATTCAGAAATTTAAAAAAATTGTGATTTTGACATCAATTTTATGACCACGAATTCAATGATTATAACGTATGTGAAAATTGTCTAAATCTGTCCGAAAAGCAACAACAACAAATTATTATGCATGTGTGAGAGTGTGAAGGTAAAATAAAAGTTTCGTTATAACGAATTTTTATATTTCTATTGTGAATTATTTAATTAATAGAAATCAGTAAATTTACTAACTTACCGGATTCAAAAAAGTAGGAAGTTTTAATAAGAGATGGTCCGTGCCCACTCCAAATGATCACATATTAGAAAAACTCGAGAAAATTCGGATACTTCGACATTTGTATTTCAGTTTTGTTACTATGAACCAAAGTTGTCTAATCATAAGTACCTGAAAGCCTATATTTTGGGAAATCTGAGTGGTTTTCCGTTAGACCAGACCCACACCTATTCAATCATTTTTCGGCTATGACGGCCCTTTATTAGAAACAATCGAAAAAATTCGGAAGTTCTATTTATGTATTTTAGTTTTGTTACTATGAACCAAAGTTGTCTAATCATAAGTACCTGAAAGCCTATATTTTGGGAAACCTGAGTGGTTTTCCGTTAGACCAGACCCACACGTATTCAAACATTTTTCGGATATGATGGCCCCTTATTAGAAACACTTGAAAAAAATCCGACACTTCGATATACATATGTATTTCAGTTTTGTTACTATGAACCAAAAGTCTAATTGAAAACCACTCAGGTTTTCCAAAACATATTATGTCAGGTACTTAGGATTAGACACTTTTGGTTCATAGTAACAAAACTGAAATACATATATCGAAGTGTCCGATTTTTTTCAAGTGTTTCTAATAAAGGGTCATCATATCCGAATATTTTTGAATAGGTGAGGGTCAGGTCCAAACCACTCAGGTTTTCCAAAATATAAGCTTTCAGGTACTTAGGATTAGACAATTTTGGTTCATAGTAACAAAACTGAAATACATACGTATATCGAAGTGCCCGAATTTTTTCCAAATGTTTCTAGTAAGGGGCTGAAAATTAATGTGATTTCCAAAATATAGGTTTTCAGTTACTTACGACTGAGTCATTTTTGTTTCTAAGTAATTGAACTTTAATATATCGATTTCTCTTAATATTTTCATATGTTCCTAATAAGTGGCTAATTGGATTGGGGACAAGAAGCGCTTACACTCGATACACTCACACATATAAATATTTATTTATTGTGGTTGCTTTTAGGACAGATTTAGGACAAATTTTACGTGAATATGATTATAAACATTTTTTAAAATAATTGAAAATTGTGGTAAACTGATGTAAAAAGTTAACAAGATATTTTTATTGGCCCCACTCGCAATAAAGAAGCTTCACAACAGAAGTTCTACTGAAAACGGTGGTAAATAATTAGTACTAGACGGAGAAAACTACTGAAAAATGGTTATAGGAACTAATGTAATGGAACTTAACTTAATTTTAACCAAGAACCAAATTTTGATTTTTAATTATAAATTTATCTCAAATTTTTTAAATTCCCCTCACAAATAGTTAAATATAGAAATTTATATTTTAGAAATTTTTTAAATTGCACAAATAGTAATTTCGAAAATATCGAGAATTTTTTTTCAAAAATAAAGAAGGTGTAATCTGAGATTTATACTAGGTACCTCAATTCAAAATCTTAGATTTATTTTATTTTATTTTTATTGCGATAAGTCTACTATATATATATGACTTGAAATTAAGAGATTTTAACGGTTACAGGTCCGAGATTTTAATGGCCCATCTACACATTGTATATAGCTCCATGTCAGCCTGATATGAATAATGGTTCGGCCTATGAATTCTGTACTCCAACAGAAAGTCATAGATGTTTTCTAAATCATCCTCATCGAAATCATGGATGAATAATCAATTTTGCATTCTGCCTCTATTGGGATTCGAACCCGGTACACCCCGACCCAAACGCCACAGCTTTAACCACTGTGCTATTTGCTCGGTGAAATCGAATTTGATTCCAAATTAAACATAAAATTAAATATTAATTCCGGAACTTAAAATTCTGGGTAACAAAATTTAAACGCTTACAAGCCTTAACAATTCAGTTACTCAAACCTAAAAATATTCAAACATTTCCGAGCCTAAATTTGAAAATCTATATTCTCAATTCTAAATTGTTAGATGCATAATTTGTTGATAAATTCTCTAAAATTTTCCGTAATCGGCACTTAAATTCTTAAAATTTAAAATACACAAAAAAATATAGCATTGGAGGAAAATGAATGGAATGTCAATACTCTTAATAGGTTAAATGTATAATTACCAAATTTGAATTGAAACTTGCAGAAGCGTATTTCAGACTGTCGTTGAATGAAAATATATAAAACAAAACAAACAATTTAAACAGCGTTTGAGAGTCGCTTCAATAGATTTTTGTAATTTGGAGAAAGCCAGATGCCTAAATACAATTCGATATTGCGAACTCTTTTATTTATAATAATGTTATAGAAACTTATGCAAGTCCCAATCAAGTTTCACATTGGCAAATTGTTGTCAAACTGTAAAATTGCGAATTAATGAAAACTCCCACTTATAGCAACAATTTCTAATAAATTAATCCATAATCGTTCCAAGGGATTTATGTACTACCTATATGAAGTAATATTTAAATCAACATAATGCATAGAACACGTCATAAAGATTCCAAAAATCATTAATTTTTTTAAATTGAAACTCGATCAAGTGAAAACCATTTTGCTACTTTTGCTGAATTATTTCTTGACAATGCTCAAATACGAGAATCAATTTCATATGCTCGAATTCACTGCCGGAAATTAATTTATTTTCTTTTTCAAAAGGAAAAGCGATAGAATTCTTACATTTGGTATAGTTTTGTGAAATATATAAAAGAATATTTTAGTTTCTTAACATAGCATAGCGATGGCAAACACTCTTGATAACCGTTCTGAAAATGCCAACTGCAAATTTTATCTTAATAAAAGCTTGCACCAGTTGAGATTTCATACTAAGTCCCAATAAATAAAATAGCATTTGGAACATAAACGTTTTCATTGAACTGCTTTTACTTAAAACAAACTTCACTATCAAATCTTCACTAGGTTTGGTAGACAAAAAATAGTGCTTGGGTACAAAAAATATATTTTGCCCTTATCTGCGGATTGAATTTATTTCTGTAATAAATCATATCCTTTTCTCATATAGCTTTAAGTTATCCTTCGACTATGTATACTCAATTGTAATATGAAGCAAGTGTATCGGTAACAGATACCGAAAAAGATTTTATTTCACTTGCACATTACTGCGGATCAGCATTATCACTACAGCTCGAATAAACTATGATTGGGGCTTCACAATTTTGATCACAAAATCCAAAAATTTAAAACCAAAGTTTTAGCATTCAATCCCTTAGCGTTTTCAACAATCAAAAATTGTTGAATTTGATTTTTCTAAAGTCATCAAATTTTCTTTTAAATTAAGTTTTTATGCAATTTGCAACGACAAAAGTATCTTAAGTGGTATACGTCAGGAAACATCGGAAACATACCTTTCTACAAAACATTGAAGGATAAATATTCACATTTTTGATTGTTTATACCATGTTTGTATAAACTTCATATAGACCGCAGGATGCAAAAAAAGTAATGAAATGTTCGTTTGATTGTTTAAGATTTGATTCTTCACGGAATGCTTGAATATTTTACGTATACCCTCAAAGTAATTAATTCTTTGTAATATTGTTAACGAATTATTAAATTAAGTACTAAAAATAAAATTTCCGTTTCCCGTTTCCCGTTTATTATATTATACGATTTGCATAATTCATTAATATTTCAAGTTTGAAATATGAAAAATAAATTGGTGTATCAAAAACCTCAACAAAAAAAAATTCTTTTTCAAATTTTATTAAAATTTATTCAAGTGTTTTGTTTTTTATCATCAACAACAATAAAATTGACCTTACAGTTTTTCTGTCGTCCGGATCGGACCCATTTCCACTTTTTGCCTACTCTTTGTTTTGTGCTATTTGTTGAAATACAAAAGAAACAAAAAAAAAATCCATCATATCTTTTGGCCGCACGTATAAATTTATTCCAAACAAAGCAGGTTATTGTTGTATCCAGAAAAAATATTTTCCTATGGTTTTACATACAACAAGTTTGCTAATTAAATTGAAAATAATAAAAAATTATATTTAATTCGAAGCAATATTGTTTGGTTAAGGTTTTAGAAAAATAATTAAAAGGGTCAACAATTTTAATTTGCATCACCGTAAAATTGTGGCCATGAACCATAGCTATAGATATGTATAAAGTGTTGTGTGGCATATAAGTACCAGATTTCTCGAAAAAATTATAATCTTCACCAAAAAGCTTAAATTCAAAGAAAAATATTATTCCTGGCAATTTTCCAAAAAAATAAAAATAAAAAAACAAGAAAATTAACTTTATTACCTCTTAAATTAAGAAAACCCATATATGTATACCCAAGAAAATTTACAAACTTGAGGGCGGGAGCTTTTTATCGTATTTTTATACGCAAGTGGATTTTTTTTTTATTAAACCATATTAAAGTAACTATTTCCATTTTTAATACTATATACTCATGTAATTATGAATAATATTTCAACAGCAAAAGCTCGTAAAGAAAGTTCGAACAACAAAAAGCTTTAATTCAATTTTATGTATTATTATTTTTTTCGTATCATATACATAAACTAAATGCGAGTATACAGATAAAGTTTTAAATTAAAATTTATAGTTTTTCAATGTTGCCAAAGTCAAACATAAAGCAGCAAGACCTTTTGTGAGGGGGGATAAACCATTTTCACCAACACACACACAACAACCTATAATAGAAAATTACACCCCCTCAGCCCTCACGCCACATAAAATTTATGAATTGTGTGTATACCCACGCATTTGTAATGACCTTTTTTTTTGGGCTGTGTGCGCTGTTTTATTTCAGATAAATTAAAACCTTTCTCGGAATTCGATTAATTTTTTAGGTTTCATCTTTTTTATTTTGTGGGACGGTTTTGTTTTAGAGGCTTTTTTTTTTTATTCGCAGTTTGAACTGTAAAGCATTGGTAATACATATCAATGATAGTGAAAATATTCCTGAAAATAATTTATAATTCGTTATATGTATATTCACAAATTCAACAGATACAATTTTTATATGACCTGAATATGACACAGCTATTGTGCTATAGCGTTGAAACTTAGCTGCCAACAATGCACACAAATTCCTAAAATTATGACTTCTTTTGAAAGCATTGACATAAATGGGTTACTCAATATTAGTTTCCGCCAGTTGATTTTGTAGAACTACAAATAACCTAAATTTATGTATCCAGTAGTTTAATAATGGTGCAAATTTGAAAACAATAGCCAAATATTGATACATATATCCATAATTATATTGTTTTATTCCCACGATTCAGTCTATTCAGTTTGTGGTTTGAGATTTTATGGTCGAGCTTTACGTCTTTCTGAATATTGTAAAAACTCTCGCTCTAATTATTAGGCATACTGCACACGGTTTTCGTTATTGCAGATCCAATTTATAGATGCATTTTAAATGTATTTTTGCAGAAATTAAATTATGTCTGGAATGAAATTGAATTAAATATTTGCTTAAATACGAGTAATTGAAGAGCCGAATATTAATAAGGATTTGGAATGAATTCGACAATCATTTTTAACTAAACGCTATTAAAAATTGAATTAAATTTGATTACAAATAAAAGTTAATTGAACATTTATTTTTATAAAAATTTGATCAAAACTTGCAAGAATTTTGAATTCAATTTCTCATTCCAGTAATACTCAAGTCTAAAATGTAAGTGGAAGAAACATTGCACATATGAAATTTTTAGGATTTGAAGATAATTGCATTGAACTTAAATTTGCATTGAACTTTATACGGCTTGTTCAGGCATTATTTCGCTTTAACTAGACGTAAATCGATAATTTTTTTAAAGCAAGTTTGAGTTAATATCGATACTTAGCTAGAAGTATAACATATACGGAGCATGAACATATCCCAATCAAACTTCATTTATATCTCACCTGATAAATAACGAGTTCGACAAGTAATTTAGTATAGTCTATTAACTCTATATACCTTATTTTAAATAAAAAACTTTTATTTTTGATTTTATAGTTTAATTCTTCCTTATGGTGACAATTTTTATTTTTGATTTTTTCGGTAAATCGATTTCGACTTGCGTCTTCCTCAGTACCTTGTTAACTATTCGTTAAACATTAAATATAATAAACATTAAAATGAATATCATTCATTTAAACTCAACTCTATATAGTTTGAATTTAAGTAAAATTAAATAGCAGCCATTCCATTCAAGTGTATATCAAATATCGTTTTTTTTTTCAAACTATACATACAAATTTAAACAAATTAAAGTAGAATAAACTAAAAGAAGAAACATAAAAACTTATTCATTGGAATAGAAAATTTTGAAATGTGAATTTTTTTTTAAATATCGCATTCCCACTTAACTCCTGAGCTCGTTTTAAAATTTAACTTTTAAAATGAAGTTAGCTCGCGCCAAACCAAACCACTGCCAGTTTTTTTTGCAACCCATCAATAACTTTTGAAACCGTTCGACGGTTCAATTTTATTTCAATCCCTAATTCAATTCCCTTCAAAATTTCATAATTTGACGTCTAATATTTAAGTACGCAAATGTTAGTCGGTTTAAAAGCACGACCGAGACGAAGTTTTTATATTTCTTCACCAAAGTTTAGTTTTATGCGTTTTATGGATATAGTTCTGACAATTGTTCAGAACCACGAGCCAACTAAACAAGGCTCAAACTGGGAAATTCATATATAAATCGATAGTATAATGTATTCTCTCTGGCACTCGTAAACTACGCGTGCCTGTTCAGGAGCCTAATCAGTATATAAGGTCGAAAACCTCAGCTTCACTACCTTTCTTGTATTTTTTTTGTTTCTGACAAACTTCATTAAATGAATTCATTAGTGCATGGAAAAAATGTATTTGAACTTACAAAAAAGCTTAGTATCTGTGCAAGTATCTTTGTATTGTCGTTAAGGTTTAAAGAGATTATGTGGCTGTTTTTTTCGTTGAGATTGAAATAAGAATGAAATTGAGACATGTTCTGTTTTTTGATCCTACTCAAATTTAGTTGAATCCGCGTGATCCGTAAAGAATATTAAGTCAGGTAAATTTTCTAAAAGTTACTTGAAAAACAATTTCAAAATCTAATAAAATCTAAATTTAATTTAAATTTAAAACCACCAGGCATCGAACTATAGAACGTGATTTTCAAATTAAAAATTATAATTCCTGATCATAAAGATTTAGAAGCTTTCAATCGGATTTAAAAATTATCAATATTTTTTAATTTTTTCCAAAAACTGTGAAGCTTTAAACTTGCTTACTAAAATTGTTCACATAAAGCTCAACCATTAGCATTAGACTAATAGTCAATGCAGTTGTTAGATTTAACGCTTTTCTCAGACATGTTATCTATTTAACTATACAAAATAATTAATTACACATACGTGTAAGTCTGAAACCAGAAAAATTATATTCCAGACATGTATTTTCATATACCCATAAATTTATACGGCAGACATTGTAGTAAATGGCAGACAATATCTATAAATTCATGTTGGAACAAAAAATAAAAATTAAATTTATTTAGGAAAATTTAAAATTTCCAAAACTATTAAGAAGCTTTCAATTTGCTTGAAAACGTAGAATAACTTAAATTCTAAAAAGTTTTGCAAATCCACTATATGTATATAGAAATCAATAAGTTTAATCAAAAGCACGCGATATTTACCACACCAAACCAAAATTATATTTATTTTCATTGACTTTGTCGTACATATATCGGTGCATGTATCTGTAATTTAAATATAAATGTATTAATGAATCTCGCAAACTTCTGAACTCATGCCACTCAAATAATGTGCGGATAACACAAACAATACACGTAATTTGATTGAAACGTATTGAACTATATAGGAAATAAAAGCGCGCACATCCGCGAAATTCTAACAAACAAAAGATATGTAAACTACTTTATATTCAAATACAGTATTTATTATGTATACATAGGAAAAACTCTAAAGCTTTATATAGAGATACAACAGAGATGGATGTGTTGTTGTGAAAACCATTTTTCCAATTTATTTCCCTTTAACCAAATCAATTTTATTTACATGTTTTGCTGTATGTATACGTACATATATGTATAGATAGCTCGGCAGAGCTGCTGAGCTTTTAGTATATTTTATGTTACATGAATAATGAAATTCTATATAAAGCACACGATGCCATGAAGATGAATATCTGCCACACAACATCAACGAACCATATATGTACATATGTATATAGCGACAATGTAATAAAATTATCAGATCAGTCGAGCTTTTTGTTGTACAGTATTCTGTTTCATGTCATATATCCTCTATAACATAAACAAAAAATAAAAGTTGATAACAAATTTCCCAAATTGATTAGAGAGATTACATAAAACATGCAGCTTATAAATAATAAATATTTACATGAAATATCATAAATGATGTAATTGATCTCGTTATCCAAAAATGTATCCGTTTTGAGTGCTTTTCGTTGTTTACACATACACTAAATACACATAATTTTTTTTTTTTTTTCGTAATTTTTCACTATAAATTGCTCATGACACAAAATTTATTCACTAAACCGTAATTCATCATCATTATAAAGAGTACACAAATAGACACGCCACACACTTGGAAAGATTAAAGCTCACAAAAATTACTACAAAAAAAATTAAACCGCGCGATTATTTACGTAAATATTGTCAGAATAAAAATCACTCAAAAATAAGAATTTTTTTCCATGCACGATTAAAAATATTTATCGAGTTTCCCATTCGAGAATCATCGAACGACTAAAGTTTATCAAACAAAAATTTTTGTTTACAGAAAAAATAACTCAACTGAAATGGATATACTCGTAGTACGCATTCGGTAAAATGAGACAAATATATAATATATATATATATATACGCAGACTGAAAACATAATAGAGAGAGCTTTTGTAGTTACTCTCCTCATATTATGTGAAAGCTTTTATAGAGCACGCACACCCATACAAACGGGGCAGTATGGAATGAGTTAATAAGTCAGTATGGGAAAAAATATTTTTGCTTTTCCTATACTAATCATGGGAAAAAGCTTTGACGGGTGATGAATTGTAATATTGTTTGGAAAATATTTTTGTTTTTTACCGTAACTCCTTTCATTTTTCGCGAAATCGCATGTTGTAAAATAACAATAAAATATTATAAATCGGAAGAAAACTGCCAGAAAAGCTCTGTTGATAAATTTACTTAACTGAGTGTTTCTCATCATCATGACGCTGAAAATCTTGATTGTAACGTAATTACGAAGCGAAATTATTTTCCCAATTAATATTTCGTATCGTATACAAAATACAATAAGTCCACCACGATGGGATTTTATGTAATTATATATTTGAGCTTCTGGAAGCTATTTTTAGTTTGTTTCTGAAGCTTAATGATTTATTGTTTTGGTTTCTGTGTTGGTCAAAAAATCCCTTTCGTTATTATTTTATTATATTATGAGGTCTAGCAGTTTTAACCATTATACATCTATAAATGGATATTTTTTCTATTTTCTTGGGAATCAAGAATGTTAAGTCCTTTTCAAGCTGCGTATTATTTACATGAACAATCTTAAGAATCTGCATGAGATTTTTCAACTCGACGCTATAGATAACGAACTAGAAAAATAAACGCTTTCCAAAACTAACCCTACAAAAGGGTCAGACATCTTTATTTACTTTGTATTATTTTTGTTTGTAGACAAAAAGCGAAAACAACTTGATATTCACACCGTTAGGAAAGGTAATATTTCTGCAAAGCTTGAGTAAGGTAAAATTTAATTTAACCACACTTATTTTCTGTAGAGAGCTGATCCTAAAACTTATAGAGGCTGTGAACAAACATGAATAGAATTTATTTAGACAAGTATTTTTTTTATTAAAAACGAAAGCATGTGAAATTTAAAAAAAAATGCCAAGCCAGATTATTATATCGTTCCTTGCTCTAACTGTAGTGTCTGTATGAAATTTAAATTTCTACATTCATTTAAAATTAAATTCAAATGATATTCATACAGACAAACCCCGCTTAGCTTTTATCTGCTTAGCGCTCCATATTTCAGGAACGTATCACAAGCGTTAAGCGAAGTATTTCTGTACGTGCTTTGAAATATACTATTTGCATTGTCACTTATCCTTGATATATTTTTTTTCTTGTTTATTCATCATATTCTAAGATATTTATGGGCTATATGTATTCAAATTATTTTATGTACGATTAAATCAAATTAGTCTAGATGTAAGATGGGTATAAGTTTTCAATCACAAAAGGTAAATTTTATTAAATTCCATCAAGGCTCATGAATTATTCAATCCTTCCCAGTTGATTTACTTGTTGATCTTTTGGACAGTCATTCATTCATCTTTAAAGCATAAATATTAAATCATGTAGCTTAGAGACTAAAAACAAACAGACCCATAATAGTTTAAAAATTTACATAATGATATTGAATTCGAACATTAACATAACTAGATAAAAAATTTCGTTGCTTGTGAAAGAGCTAATTGTGAGAATTTTTGGGTATATGAGAATCTAGAATAAAAGCAATTTAAGAAATCTTAAAGACAAACTTTTTAAGAGTGTATACACTGCTACAATACTAGGTTTTTGACAATTCTCAAATTTCAGCTCAAAAAAAAATTAAAAACCAGAATTTTACAAATTATCAATACGAAATGCAACATTTCAAACGGTTTTTAATTTCCAAAATTAAAATTAAATTTTCAACTATAAATAAGATCTTTTATATTGTTCTCGTTAGCTTGCACAGTAAACAGCGGTGGGGACCAAAAAATCACCGTTGGGTATTTTTAATGTGGGCCTTTGTTTAAAATTTTGAGTACTGCATTTATCCAACCAATTTTAATTTTGTTTAAATTTACGATCCCTAATAAAAAATCTCATTTTCAATTAGAATTTTGTAAAATTGTTAGTACTTTGGAATGTCAAAGAACTTTTGATTAAAAAGTTGAAAACATTTAATAGGAATTTTAATCATTGTGGTAATTTTCAAAATTCATACGGGCAGGTTTCAAAAGTCATTAATTCAAAAAATTTAGTTCAAAATTTAAAATTCCTATCACGTTACTTCAAAATTCAGTAAATGGAAAAAAAAAATCGAAAATCTAAAACAATTTCTTTTGCATTTTACATTAACCGCATTTGAATTGCAATTCCTAATTCTTCAGTTTCATAACTAACTCAGAATTCTGGTAGTACTAACTCAGAACTTATTAATCGACGTTTCAAGATTCAACTCCATCACATGGGACTAGCTCATGATGCTCTTTGTGACGACTGTCTGAAAGAAGTGGACGACTGCTTACACTAGCTTTGCAGCTGCCGGTCTTTGTCGGAGCTAGATCCCAAATATTCTCTCCCGGATCTTTGAACGTAGATCCATTTCTTGGTTCAAACTTTTACAGTTTGCTAAAATTGCAATGCACTTCTGAGATTTAGGATAGATCCTCTAGGTTTGCACCATGGGTTCTTTGTGGCATTAAGTGCGAAACCTCAGTAGATTTAAACCGTTTTAATTTACCAAAAAATCATAATTTGTATTTTAATTTTGAAAGTTTTGGATTACTCAAATGACTAAAAACATTCAATGATATGAGAGTTCATCAACTTTCAAAAGTTTACATTTTGAAAAATTCTATAATCCAATTAAAATTTAAAATTTAGACGTTCAAAATTTATTAATTCGAAAAAATTAAAAAGTGGAATTCAACAAAATTCAAATTCATTCGTAATACCATCTCTCATAATCTAAACGAAAGCTTAACCTAATATAGGTAGTTAAATATTACAAGGAACTTTTCTTATATTAAAAACTTCCAAAACTCATGAAGTTCGTAAATTTGTTAGGTATATTCGTATAAAAATACTCAACAATAAATAATGCAAAATTTAAATACAAAAGCAACCCAAATTTCTTATCTGGCAGCCACTTTTAGGGTTGCGACCCATATAACTTGAGAATATATAGTAAACCAGCATCAAGCAAATTAATAAACTATTCTAAAAATCTTCTATTAGCACTGACTATACACAGACTAATCAGAATCATGTTGCTCAAGTTGAAAGAAGTATATTTCGATTGCAGCACAATAAAATTATATTTGGTGTAATTAAGATGTGTATCTTAAGATTTCACCGGTTATATAAGATCACAAGCTGCAAAAGTGTTTTATTGCTATAGATGCTTATATTTACAATTTCGAAGCAAACTAACAAACAAATCGAGTACAGCATGTGGAAGTTTCCGATTAGTATGAATCGGTCAAAAAAGTAATTACAGTTGCGTTAATGAAGCAAGCATTCCGTTATCCTCTTGACAGGGGCCATCATTTTCACAGCATCTGCACTAAATAAAGCAAAAGAGATTCTGCACAATTAAAACATAAATCGACATCGAACAAGAGGCATAAAAAAACCTATATCGATAGAAGTTTCTGAAATGTGTTTTCGGTAAATGCGCTTTCTCCATTTCGGACCCACCGATTTAATTAGTTTTTTAATTAAATTATTTTAAATAAAATATCACTAAACAGAAAGTACAATCAATCCAATAATTTAGGGCGTACTGTATTGGAAAACTTATATGTTTAATAACTGGCCTTAAAGGTTAAGAATGTCGAAGAGCCCGATAGTTAGTAATCTCATTTCATCTGTTCTATTTTCAAACTGGAAGAACAATAGATATTTAATAAAAAATTAGGTTAAGCTCTCCAATTTGATTAGTTGCATAAAATTGAAAAACTATAAAGGAGAAGCAAAACCATACAATACACGAATTTTGGAACTATTTCCTATCGAAATATCGCGGGTTCATTAAATTGTCATGCGTTCGCATCATTTAAGTATACTGATTAAAAAAAACCACAAAGTGATGTGCTTATGACAACATTGCAGCCTTGACTTCAATTACATGCAATTGCGCCACATCGTAGTATATAGTGAGGTAAAATTAAGTAAATAAATTAATTTTGATGGACATTTTAACCAACGGACGTTTTAACCAACGTTTTGCCTGATAAAGGGAATATATAGCAAATGACTTTCTACACTTTTTAAGAAACTCTCAGAAGTTGGATTAGATATCGGCTATGTCCAATATGCCATTTGCATAAATTTAAACACTTCCTTTTTTGCACCCAATTATAAAATATTGTTTTACATTTCAACTGTCATCACTTAAATTTAATACCCTCTTAAGAACCGCTTCGATTACTAGACCGAGAGGTGATTCCTGTACTCACTCAAAACACTGATGCACATCAATAATTTCAACAAAAAATCAAATCTTATTTAAATAAAAATAAATCTTTATATTGATTTACATATCTATGATCCAATTATATGATTTAAATCAATACATCCCAGACTATATTTTCATTTCTCTTGCGTGAAACCAAATCCAATTTAAGCAGTTAACCGCTTGTTAGCAATTCTATATAGAGCAATATATTTTGGTGCGCCCAATCAACCGCATGCAAATATTATAAATTGAAATAAAATAAGTATTCGTTCGTAGGTTGATGTTGTGTATGTACAGCAGTAAAGTGCATGTACATGTATAAAGTTATAAGTCAATGAAAATAGTTTTCAAACAAATTTGTTGAATTGTATCTGCTTATATCTCATATAAATATATTTAAAGACGATAAATTAAAATTTTCAAATCGGTTTGGCTCCAAACATTATTTAAATCACAAAATTTCTCTTTTTAGCATTTGAATTGTAACTTACTGTACGTTGAAAATGTCTTTAGTACTTCGTGTTGGTTAAAAACTCGAACTTACCTAAAATGAAATAAATAAAAAATATATTGTTACAATTGTGGTTCAAGATTTTCAATAAATAAGAAATTAGTGAAGTAGATTAATTTTCTAAGAATTTTAAAATTTTGTTAAATCGATAAAGCTACCAAGTATTTAAGTTTAATTAAAGTCTAAATATTTCAAAATTCGCAATATACGAGTAGTGTGAGTTGTTGCAATGGCCTGTTATAATATAAACAGAAGTGGAAATAAGTGTTTTTTAAAATGAGTGATCATCTTCCAACTGTTGAAATTGTTGAAGGGATAAATTATTTTTGAATGGTGGGAATTCTAAGTATTAATAATAATTTTGAATCCAGTGTGGTAAATTACAAAACACCAAGAGGGTATAGAACCTATAGTGAAAATCGTAATGTTGGTTCTATCTGCAAATAATCAACCCAATGAAGATAATGAATGAATTAAAGTTTTAAAAGAATCTATATTATTAGAGATTTTACCGGAACTCCAAGATAGGGTTTTGTGTTCTAAATTACTAGTTGGTATAGTATGAAGCTTTAAAAGCTTGATATAATATTTGTCTAAACATAAAGTACTTTAAAAAATGTCCTTAAACATAATATAATTAAAATATAAAATTGTGCTAATTTTATTATTACTTGTTCCAAAATCGGCTAATTTTATTATTACTTGTTCCAAAGCCTATATTTTAACAAATTTACTTCGGACAAAGGTAATAAAGTACTAGATTTAACTATACAAAGTGGATTGACTATACAACCCTTTGGAACGTTTGTTTAATTCACATTTAAAAAATATTTGTGTTTATTTGGACGGTTCCTAATTCAAGTTTCTGGCAAATATTTAAAATATTTAAAAAATTTAATTAAGAATATCCGAAACCTTGTGTAATATGGAATTTTTATAATTATAGAAAATTAAAGTCCGTTCGCTGTATAGCAATTTTCATTCAATCTGCTTATTGGTATTTCTCAATTAGCGTTTCTGTTTTCAGGGTTTTGTGCTGTCAAACTTTACTCAATTCAAATAATCAACCATTTGTTTTGTTTTGTGGTTTGTGAACGTGATTGTTTTTGTGACTGTCCAAAAAAAACTCTAATGGTGGCCAATTTATTATTTACATTCTACTCAGTGAAATGTCGAGTAATTTGAGTATGGATTCGTCATCGTCTTACGATTTCCAGGATGAACGGAAAAAAATACACGTTTGTGCAACTCAAAGATTTTAAAAAATTCGATTGTGTTGCAGGAATCTTTTAAAGAAGCTGTTAAAAGAGATAAATTAAAGGCCACGGAAACAATTTTGTAAAAGCTAAACGACCTGTGTACAAAAGCGTACTTGTTATTTTTAAAATACGTGCTGGCGGTTTTTAATTTATTGAATGCAATGTTTCAGTCAAAAAAGTGTTTGATTAACGACTTACAATCGGTTAAAATATTAAACATTTTGAGCAATTAATAATTTTCTACCAATCGAGTCAGTCTATTTGGGGCCAGACTGTATAAACTTATTTAAACAGAAACGTAAAAATCCATTTTCTCTTAAATTTTATGTAGCGGCATTGGAAGAAATCCCACAACAGCTATCCATTAAATCCGACTCCATTATTAAAGAAATAGAATTTTTAAATCCCATTTTCAAAATAGTCTGTTAAAAGCTGAAAATCGACCAAAATGTGCTCATTATGAAGTGGGGGAAATTGCCAAATGAATTAAATGAATCCCAATAATCTAGGTTTTATCAAAATTCTGTTTATAAATTTTTGTAGGCAATTTCAAAATTAAAAAAATTCAATAATCTATCTTTTATCGCCTCCTCATGCAAATGCTTCAAGAATAAATTATGTCAGACGTAAAAACAAACTAGTGAAACCAACTAAGCAATGAAGTTTTGACTGCCATAATCATTCGTAATTTGAAATTTAAATTTATTCAATGAGTATTCCTTTTAGTCCTTTTAGTATAAATTGAAATCCATTGAGCTATAGAATTAATGAGTATTTCTTTTTTAATGACGTTAAATCAAAATTGGAGAATATTGAGTTAACTTGGTACCATAATACTCATCCCAGACTTTTTTAATCTGTAAAATTGATTGAATAGTGAATAAACAATACTTCTGGCCAAGTCGTTGAAAGTCGGCTATTTTCTCATAGCTAAAAACTCTGTAAGCAACCATTAAGCCAGCTTTGACAATGTTTTGACCGTTGGGATCGCCGCTTTATAAATAAAAGTGTCGTCTTTGCCAACTTTTCAAAGACAATTAAATCAAAAAAAAAATCGTATATAGGAACGGCTACTCGCATGAACACCACATTTATTTATATTGCGGAAATTACAACGACTCATCACTCCATTGATTAACTTCTCAAGCATCCACTTTGAATCAGTATAAGGTAGACTCGAGATAGTGGCCATGAAATTGTATTAATACTTCAACAAATTCCGTCGCAGCTTAACAATTTTTTACGCGAGACAAACATACCAGGCGTTTTGTAAAATCACATGTTTGGGATTCTAACAGATTATCAAACACAATTTGAAGCCATCAACGATCAATATCAATTGGAGGAAATGCTTAACCTTAAAAACAAATTGATAAGGGACCACAGAACGCTGAAAGCTGAAATAAAAAAGTTACACCAATACTCATATTAATTTTGAAAAGTTTGGAAGAGACATAACAAGCCTCACTTAATATAATCCATAATTCATACAAGAATATCCCTCATTGGTCGGTCCGGCTCAATTCGAATAGAAGCTCGAACACATATCAACAACCATACGTGGGCGAGGCATCCCCGATCTTTGTCACATATTTTAAAGCATGATAATACGCAGCAGAGTAACACCAAGAGGCATCGTATTAAAACTCATCATTCCCCTATTATTTGCGCGGGGCTGTTCACTATTGGCCGTGTTTCCCGCAGTAATATAGTGTAAAAAGGCTGTGGACATGAAGGCAATACATGACCTCTAAGGCACGTGTTGGTGTCGTCTAAGATATTTGCACTTTCTCGATCATATTCCGATATTTTACTTTCTCAAGAGCTGGCCACCACACACTACTCCATAAATAAGTGTAGGTCTTACTACTGCAGTGAAAAGCATTATACCAGCTTCGATTCAGGCCCCATCTCTTCCCAGCGACTTTCTGCATGAGTACATATGTCTATAGTACAGCCTATTGTTTACTCTTTCTAAAATGTTAGTCTTTCAACTGACTTTACTGTGTAATATTACGCCCAGGAATCTTCCGTTGTCAGTAAAATGCAGGTCTCATGGTAAGGGGATCCACTACCGGGAGTTTGTATCTCTTAGAAGGAGTTACATTAGCTGTTGGCCCGTCTCGTAATGATTAGGAGCGCAGTCTGGATTATCTACTTTTTTCACTCCGTTTGTGTATTTTCCAGAGACAGCTACCGTTACGTCATCTGGATAATCAATCACTTCAATCCCAAGGCATGTAGAGGTGTGTGTGTGTGTCTACCAATTTCCCTTTGCAATACGCATGTCGAGATTGTGTTTATTTTGATCGAATATAAAGATCTATTAGTGTTTCCAAGCTATTCAACAGGAAGGATGATCAGTTATTCTTTAATAAGACCTAAGTACTTTGGATAGCTTTCGGAATAAAGACTACCTTGACCTTCTCTGCCCACTTCCTCGGAGTAGAGGCCAGTTTTAAGCACTCTTTTGAAGATTGTCTCTAACCAAGGGAGTGTTATCGACGAGTGGTTTTGTATTTCCACTGGTATCATTAGTTCCCTATAGGGGCTTCTTCTAAGTTAATGTTTCTCGATGAATTCTAGTCTCTGTTGAGTCGAAAAAGCTTCCTGGGAAGAGAATTTCGATGGGAAACTACAAATGTTCCTATGGCGAGAAGCCTCAGAGACTGACTCCCTCTACTATATCATAGAAGAGTCGCCAAGGCTTCCTTTGCGCCTTCTTTACTTCTTTTGTATATTCTTAGGTCCTTGTTGAAGGATTCCCAATCCCCAGCCTCTTTCGATGCGTTCAGGTCTATGAAATATTTTCAAACAAGCCTTTCGGTAGGTCACAGTTTCTTGGACCACCATGTTACTCGTAGTTGTTGCTTGCCGGTCCATAGGCTTTATCATAGTGACCTAATTCTGCCTGACGGACTAAATCTGGCAATAATGCTTTGCAATATGTGCTTAGTTTTGAAGGCCGCATTTCTTTAAGTGATGATGCAATTATTTGCACGCAATCCAAAATTGTGAATTCTTTTCAAACTTCGTTGAACGAAATATTTCAATTTATCCAATATGCCAGCGCATTATTCAATATTAGTAGAACTTTAAACTAAAAGTTCTTCTTTTTCACATCACCTTCCCCATCCGGTATAAAACAGTTATGGAACCAAACCTGTAATAAAGCATCTTCAGAAAAACATCAACGCTTGCAAAGTGGTGAATTAGCCGTCCCTACGAATGCTTGACCATATCGATTTTTTTTCGATTTAAGCTTTCTTTGAAAAGTTGGCAAATGAATGTGTTATTTCTTTTGTGAAATTCAAACAATCAAACATATATCCACATTGGCACAGTGGTGGCCAACAAGGTTCCAAACTCAATCGCTAATCGTGGGATAACTTCAAGGGGTTCTCTAAAATTGGGTTTCATTTAGATTTTTCTTTCATACAAAGTTGGTTTTGATGATTTATGGTTGATTTTTCCCTCGGTGATCACGCCGAATTATTCGCCTTTAATTTATTTTCTCTTTGATTACAAAATCCTTACATGAAAACCATGCTGGTCACTTTCTATTATATACGTTAAACCAAATCCAATTTAATAATTCACAATCAACTTCAACAAAAATTATCATTTACACAAAACACGCAACTGATGATTGAGTAAAATTGACTGAACAAACTAAAGATTGTCATTTATTTAGCAACTCAATAAAAAACAATAGTTTTACAAAAAGAAAAGGCAACTAGATTATAATGATTTTAACATTAATTAAACACTCAGGAGCAATTATCCAACAAAATACTCAAGTGTGTAAATAGTAACTGAATTTTTAAGATTCGTGTCAAATATATTATTGTAACTGTTATACAATCTTGAACTGTAATATTCAATTTATAGATTTAAGGTTGAGAACAGAAATTGTCTTATATAGAAAATAAAATCTAAATTAAAAAACTTGCATAATAGAAATACATATTTGGATCATTGTCCAACAGAGTTGTATAATAACATTTAAAGCTTTTTATTCAGCACAACTCAAACTAGTTCACATAGAAAAGATACAAAACTACATTAATAATTAAATGACAAGTTTTCCTTTTATGTTTATTTGATAAAATTAAATATAATATGGAAAAGCACAACGTATACTATATACAATGTTATTGTATCTAGTTCTGCTTTAAACTGTTTCTTTTGCCAACACAACAGTTATCTCTAATAAAATAATAGAATCGTTACAAACTTACAATTCAACAGACCAAAAACACAATACAATTTATAAAAATATCTTTGAAATTGTCGCTATGGAAATATATGTTTCAGTTACGAATATACAATGGAACAGCTCTGTTATACTTTGTACATTTACATATTATTTTAAAAAGCTCAATATGAAAAACAAAATGAAGATTGTTTGCAAAATATATTCACAAATGAAAAATGAAGTTGAAGCGTGAGCGAATTTTTAACGAGCTCGGAATGGTTGAAAACAATAATAATAATAAAAATAAAACAGTGTTTAAAGGCCATTACTGGCCCCAAACTGCGTCAAAAATCTGGCTCTAACGGTTTCGATCCTAGGCTTGGTCTTCGTACTGTCTTAGACAATCTGAAGAAGCCAAGTCATTCTCTACACCGTGGAGCCATTGTCGCCTGCAACGACCTCTGCGCCTACTATATGGTGGCTCTCCTTTCAGAGATCGCTGCACAATTCGTTCAGCGTACTCGCTGAGATCTTATTTCATGCACAATATCGGGGATCTTCATCAGATCTCTGATCTCGATATTGTACAGAGCTCGGTATGTGCCATCTATTTCGCGTTTTGAGCCGTTAATCAGACGCATGACTCTTCTCTCAAATGTAAGGAAGCATCTCTCGTACTCAGCTTCACGGCATTTTCACGGTGTTTAGATTTTAGTAGTGGCTTTAGAGGATACAAAGCACAGCTGCCAGCCGCACTTTAATATCCTTACCTTCACTGTTATCGTGAGTGATAAGAGAACCCTAATATTTCAACCTCCTCACTCCTTCAAAAGTGTATTGGCCACTACTAAAATCTGGTTTGCCATTGTCCCTATAACCAGATATCATGTATTTCGTTTTTAATTCATTGATCTGGAGTCCAACTGAAGCTGAAAACTCTACAAGCAGATCAAGTATTTCCTTCATTCCGTTGCTATTCAGTTCAATCACTCATATATCATCAACATGAGATTAAAGAGTATCGGGGACATCTCTCTGCCGAACACCCGAGCTAACTGCAAAAATTCTTGATAGCCTGTTCTCAACTTTAACACAGTATTGAGACTGCGTCACTCTACACAATCGTACTATTTTTGTTGGCATACTCCAGCGCAGACCCGGTTGAAAACAATTTTCATCTTATATTGCTTTGGAAACTATTTAAGTTTCTAATTATCTATTCAAGTTTAAGTTTACTTAAAATCTACTACAAATTTGCGTTTTACTCTAGATATAAACATTTAGTTTTAAATCCCAAAGTTATGGATTTATTTTAAATTGCTAACTAGATTGTCCTTCCGAATCAGTTGATTTAACCAAGAACAATATGATTTTCGGCGTAGCATTCATAAACTTAAAACTGTCCGGTTGCACTCAATTGTTGATTCATCTTAACCTTTCTTTTTCCAATAAGAGGTTTCATTTGAATAGCCTGCTATTTGGGCAGCTGTCAATTTTGAAGCTGTCATCTTTTGACACTTTTGACAAGTAAAAACCACGCCATTACTAAAAATGGTACGATACATGCTTCCACAACGCATTGAAATTGTTATAATTTACTAAAATGGTGAAAATTTTACAGTCACAGTTCGCAAAACTAAAGCACTTTTTGGTCGATGTGAAGCACCTTCTCGGCCGACACAAATGAAACTGGTGGACAAATTTGAGCTGTTGGGACAAGTTAGTGATGTGAAGAATCGAAACCGTGTGCGTCGCTCAATAACAACTGAGAACATTGTTGCTGTAGCCCCTAGTGTTGAATAAAACCATGGGTTTGTGATCTTTGAAATTAGAAATTCTACAATCGACATTGCACTGTATTTTGCTTAAAGACTTAGGTCTTAAGGCTTTTAAAATTCAGATAACACAAGAACTCAAGCCGGTCGGTCACCATAAACGTCATATCTTCGCTGATTGGGTTCTTCAAATGCATCAAAATGATCCGGATTTTCATCGAAAAATCATCTTCAGTGATGAGGCCCATTTTCACTCTCCATCCTCAACGTGTCACTGTTTGGTGCGGTGATTGGACCTTACTTTTTTCAAAATGAGGCTTGTGCAAACTGTTACGGTGAATGGATTGCGCTGCTGAGCTATCATTAATGATTTTTTATGGCCGGAAGACGGCGCTACATGCCACACAAGCAACGAAACAATCGCAGTTTTGCAAGAAAAGTTTCCTGACCGTGGTATTTCTCGAATAGGTGATCACAATTGGCCACCGAAATCTTGTGATTTAACATCTTTAGACTTTTTTCTTTTGGGCCACGTGAAAGATAAGGTCAATGCCAATACTCCACAGTCGATTCAAGACCTTAAAGATGGAGTTCGTGTAGTAGTGTATCGAGACCATACAGCCGCAAA
Organism: Tipula unca; assembly: GCA_951394425.1. Taxonomy (NCBI): domain Eukaryota; kingdom Metazoa; phylum Arthropoda; class Insecta; order Diptera; family Tipulidae; genus Tipula; species Tipula unca. Next base: position 39,737,169 of record OX596381.1, read on the forward strand.
TTTGTGAATTTGTCATGGAAAGTTTCATGAAAAGGATATGGTGCTGCAAGCGTAGCCATTTGGCTGATATCGTTTTCAAATGTTAATTTACAATGAAATAAAAATTAATTGATTTCTCTTAAAAAATACTCGTTTTCTTTTAATATTAAAATGAAACCTCTTATTGAAACCTAAGGCTCATCAAACCAGCTACATCGAAATTTCAAGAAAATTCCAAACTATCGAAATTATAAAGAACATGCGGAGACTATCCTAAGAAAAATTAAAAACTCTAATTCACAAAAAAAAAAAAGTTTCATTTAGCGATTACTTACCGACTTCAAATTTTTTTTAGAGCTTAAATCCTAACCACGACCCGAAACCAGTAATCAAATTTAAAATTACTAAGTCGTTTTAAATATCTTATCGTCAAACTCTATAAACTATATTGGTTCAAAGTCAAATTTTTAGCTGCAAAATCCAATTTCCAGACAAATAATTAAATCGACTTTTTCAATTATTTATGTTAGTTTAGAATTTTGCGTATTTCATAATTTAGAAATTCAAGATTTTAGATTAAGAACACCGAGGAATCTTGTTGATTGTATAGGTTGCGAAGTTTATAGCAAAATTTTTGATAAACGCAAAGTAATCATTTAATTTTATTGTTAATAAAGCAAAACTTGATAGAAGCTTTACTAATTGCGTCTAGCTATGGACTGAAAGATAAAATGACGCAGACTAATTTAGATGAGCAACAATGAAAGAAATATTTAATTTTTGTCGTTTTCAACATAAAAAATGGGGATTTTCGTAAGGCTCATTTCGTATGAGTATCTCGAGATAGTGCGGACATACAACCAATTTGGTAGATAGCGAACCAAAGTTAATATAGGACGGTTTATGGAACGTGATCTATAAATAAATTGGTCGGACTGTATAAATAAACGACCAAACGTTAATTGGAACGTTATGTCCCATCTTGTATCAATTTAGGGTAAACTTACATTGTTGATTCGAGTACTAAAATGAACAATGTATACCTATTATGGAAACAATGATTCAGTGTTTTGTTTACCCCATGTAACTAACTATATGTAGCATATTATATTAATTTTATTCCACAACGTGCTCGAAAGCTGAAAATTATTAATAGAACCGTTTTATGTTTCCCCAAGATAAGCGCAAATTTATGGAGTATTCCATTTACGATGTTTGCATATAATATGTACGAACGTGATGCATAAATATAAATAATAAGACAACAATTTTGTATCTGTTTATTGGAAAAAACAAACTAATATTAACAATTTCTAAATCATCATCGATATATATGATACGAAGATGCAGCTCAAGATTTTCTATTTTTAGAAAATGTATAAAACAAAACATGTTCCAAATTTGAGTACATAATGCTCTAAATTTGAATAACAACCATAATTTCGATTGCTTTTACAAAAAACTTGAATGCATTGTTTTGACCAAGGTGTCAAGGAACTTTTAAGCAAACCCGTAATAGTTCTGATTTTATTAAAAGAAGGTGACTTCAGAGATGAAAAACATTTTTTTTTAGAATCTTCACGATTTACTTAAAAGCATGCGCACTGATACGTAGGTTCGGTTAAATATCCAGGCACCATTTAGATTCATACGTTTTATATATTTCAAATATGTAATTCTTAACGATGTTGGGTAATAATCTGACTATTAATGTGATTAGGTGTTGACAGATATTTTTGGTATCACAGAAAAACTACAATTTTTGTTCCAAAAGTAAAAATGACAATCTGATGCTCTTTGATCAAAGCTGAGTTTGTAACTTTTTCCAGTTTTTCAATGACGCTATTACATTTTTTGTTTCTCGTGTTATGTGCGATCAAGTAATCAGCTATATGCCCGGTCTTAGTTGTTTTTGTTCTGATTGTGACAGATTCTTATGATTCGCAATCTGTAAATTAGACATTTAATTGAAAAGGTTTCAGAAGACTGAGAAGAAGCCAAATAATGCAATTATCCATGACTTCAATGTAGGAAGATCGTATTGCCACACGGTTTCTGACCACTTGCTATACCACCAATATAATCCACTTCTGCAGAAACTATCCTATCACCCCCCAGCCATTATAAACATCCTTGCTGGGATTGATGATCTTAATGTTATTAAAATCATTCGAAAAGGAAAAAATGTTGGTCACTACAATTACTTAAAATAATGCATCAGTGTTGACAAAAATCCATTCTTATAATATTAGTGATTAAATTGAACTTTACTTCAAATCTAACGTACATTGATAGTAAATCAAGTAAAAATTGTGTGAGGGAGTATGGTGTGATCGAAACTTACTTAAAAAGTAACCAATAAGACATTTTAGAAACCAAAGAAATAGAAAATTCTGAAGATGAAGGTCCGGGATATCGCAGAAAAACAAACAGATTTATAGTTAGATAGAGACCAACTGGATCTTTAAGAACAGAAACCCAAACAAAGAAAGCAAAAAAAAAAAAAATTGAGTGCACCTCAGACGGAACAAAAAACCTAAAATAACGTATATCAAACAGTTCAATAAGTTGAGTCTACATGAGGGCAGGAATAAAGAAACGAACTGCGAAACCACCACCACCGATAAACATAATATGAGGTAATATTCAAGTTAAGATGAACTATGTAACGGGTTTGGAGTATAAAATCACTACCTTGAACAATAACTTATGGATAATCAAAACTCTGGACGCTGTGAACTTTATTAAAAAAGAAATAATTTATGGAAAGGACCATCAAGATGCTTACACAAAGGGATGACTTTCGTCTCTCTGGCATACTGAACATGAGAATGAAAATTGTAGCAATCAAAATAGTTACAAAGAAAATAGCATACAATGCAAAAAATGCCAATTAGTTATAATCATGCGCAGAAATACTCCGGAACACAATTATGTACACTATAGGAAGAGATGCACCACCCAAATGCCTTAATTGCAATGAGCAGCACCCAACTAGTTACCGGGGATGCAAAGTGGCCAAACAGATACAAAAAATAAAAAATAAAACTCGTAATACCCCATCCAAATCAGACGAAGAAGGCTACCGTAACAAATGTAGTCAACCAACTATTGCGAAAGGAAAGAAGAATTTTTACACAGGCATTGAGAACTGAAATTCAGGGAATGATGCTAATGTCACACAAAACATATAAGAATTAATATTAAAGCAATTCTATATCTGGAAGAGCAAAATGAATTAAACAAGTTTGATTAACTCCAATTACTAGGTCAACCTAAAACCAATGGTGATCAGAAATAAATAATGTCTGTAACAGCAAAATCAGACAAAATAACAAACATTCATTAAGAATATAGCCAATATTTAACAGAACTCTGAATGTCACTTTACTAGAATTTCATATACAAGAGTTCGTCAATATCTGTTAGCATATGGTCTACACCCAGCGGTACGAGCAATTAAACTCCATAGAAGAAAAGAGCGACCATGCGCCATTTGTTACAGTAAAGGTACTAGCTTCTCCAAAAGGTAAAGAACTATTTGCAGCGCCACAAGTATTAAACTGTAAATCCCACTTAGGAACGAAGCCTACTGAGCAAATGATACTGAGAATATGCCAGACTTAATAAATTTCTTTCTTTTCTTTTCTCTTCTAAGTAATAACTGAAGTTGGAAAATGGGAAAGTAGTTGTGCCCAGTAAGATAAAACTACCCTAAACGATTATGTAACACGCTTAGACACCCAAGGATATAAACTACCAACTGTGGAAATCAATAAAGGGATTAAACCAATATTACTATACAAGAAATGATTCTCCTGATATAAGGCCCGTAACAATGAAAGAACTTAAAACTGAATACAACAATCTAAAATTCAAGAAGCTCCAGGTTACGTCCTGATAACATGCCAAACAGCGGAAGTAATAAAGATTCAGAAACCGGACAAGTAGCAGAAAAATTGAAAATCTAACCGATCAATTTCACTACTTTCAGTGACATCTGAAACTAATCAAAGAGCAAAGAAATCTTATCCCACAAGTGATAGGGAGTTCTACTAAAATAATTTTACATAATTTAAAAATCATATTTAGAGGACGGATACTTTCGAATGAACTGCGAATAAGAATATTCTGGGCTCATGAAGATATCAGCAGGAGTACGTTAAGTTAGTTTCGATCCAAAGAAACTACTCTACTTGCTCTACACCAGAGACTAACCTCGCATGAACGATGCTATTATCGCAACATTTGCTGAAGAAACTGCGATTATGGCAGTTGGGGACTATATTGGGTAATCCACAATAAAACTATACAAAAACTACTGAACAAATGGTATATCTCCATTTTGGACGTGTATACTGTGGCTTTTATCACGGATATATATTAATATATAAATACAAAATTATTTTAAAAATACTTTTTTATTCACGATAAATTGAAATGAAAACACATTAAAACTTATTATAAATTAAAAATGTAAAATAACAATAATCAAATTTCATTTATGTGATAATTTTAATTAATATTGGAAGACCGGTTTCGGATAGTTCATCCTTTATCAGTTCCTAATTGACTATTGGCTTTTGTTATATTTATTCACGCATAATATATGCGTTCGTTATCGCCATACAGTTGGTTTATCTACTGTATAATATACTGTCATATAGCTTATGTGCTTTCGTTGATATTTTTTCGTTCAATATTAATGTAATTAATGAAATATACAAGCAGAGGCATAACACATTAATATTGAACGAAGAAATATCAACGAAAGCACATAAGCTAGGAAGTCAATTAGGAACTGATGAAGGATGAACTATCCGAAACCGGTCTTCCAATATTAATTAAAATTATCACATAAATGAAATTTGATTATTGTTATTTTACATTTTTAATTTATAATAAGTTTTAATGTGTTTTCATTTCAATTTATCGTGAATAAAAAAGTATTTTTAAAATAATTTTGTATTTATATATTAATATATACAAAAACCTTGGGATAAAATTAGTGTAAAAGGATAAATTGTGGTGCACTAATTAAAATCAGGCACACTTTACAATACCCGGACAAAGAAATATGCTTACACATTTAAAACACCCAACCGTGATTTTTGTTCACCATTGGGAATCGAACCAGAGACCCTCGAATATCAAAGGAAGGACGCTACAGTAGTACTCGCACATCTGGAGTGACCTACCTATAGAGTTTTACCGGAAGTAGGTTAAATATTATAAAGTGTAGGTTGGATAATAAAAGTAAAAGTGTAAATATCCGGTCAACGGAAAAGTGAAAACATCTGTATTCTCATGACTGTAGGTTAACTACATTTTAAAGAAAGAAATAACTCACATGGCTACTTAAAGAACTTAAGATCGACAAGTCTATTATATAGATGTATTTATACGATCAAAAATACAACTCAATGACTGGGTATTGACTCAACATGCGTAGTGTAAAGGGAAATCGGTAGATACAGCTCTGCATGCCCTAATACGTACGATTGAGAAATCTATTTTCTCGCAAGAGTTCGGAATGGCATAGCATTCCTCGATATTGAGGAGCGCCTTTAATAATGTAACGGGTGGACTATCCTTTAAGCAGTGCGGAACTTCTGTAGGTTACAACCGTTTTAATGAAAAGAAAAATTAATCCTATTAGCAGGTTAATCCAGCATATGCTTAGGTGCTAGGAGAATACATTAGGAGACAGGTGGTTGGGGGTACCCCGCAAGGATTGGTCCTGCCGGTATAAAAATGCCAGTAGATGAGGACTGGGAATCAACCTGACCAAAACCTAGCTAGTATTATTTAGAAGGATATACAAGATCCCATTAGGAGTTTTCTGTGATAAACTGAACGTAAATATTTCTGTTCGTCTTGATTAGCGAATGAGAAGGTCCTACGACTTGGTTGAGACATCATCTGATATCCTCGATTTATATTGCAATCTATGTTAACAGTAGGCGGCAATCAAGTGGCGTTGGGCTGCCACTCTTTTCTTAATAAAATAAATGAGCATTTCAACATCCGGATAGTCGGGGTCCCCCACCTCTCGGATAACTCTCCAACTCCAACCCAAAAAGGGCAAATTTGGGTAGCAGTGCTTAGATTAGGGCTTAGTAAAGAGGCCTTGACATCAAAGGTGGACGAACACCTTTGCTTGTAGCGTAGCATTTAGCATGGCAAATTTGCACATTATTGGACTTGAAGCGCTCCGAAAATTTAATCTCCATACGTTAACGTAAGATAAGATAGTTCGTGGGGATACTCAAAGGACACTGTCTTTTTTGAAAACATACGAGATGGCTGGGTGTAGAAGTAGATGGTTTTAGTAGAAGCTGCATGGATGAGGTTTAGGAAGAGACTTCGGTTCACTTCCTATATGCTCATGTTAGAATTAGCATACAGAAGTGTGCACCTTGGCAGCCACTCTTACCTAACCTAACCGAACCTGTAGTTATTAATGGACAGCAGATTCCACTGGCGAATCACCTGGGGAGAACATTACATAGATACAAAGCTTAGATGGGAAGAGTTTTTTTAAGATAAACGCAATTAGTACTCAAATTAAAATGAGGAAATTGTTCTGGAAGAAAATTCTGAATTGTCAATACAAAAAAAAATTGTTACTGTACCCAGAAGGTGCTGAAGCCGATATTGAAAGTGTGTGAAGTTATCCCAGGATTCCATCCCAGAAAAATTAAAAATGTTCATCAGGTAATACAATTGTCATCCCATCCCAGGATGTTAAAATTCGCCCAAAATTTGATGTCAATATTTTAAAAATTTGCAAACGACGTGTTAGCTTATATATTCATGTCGTAAGAAGTTATTGGCACAAGAGGCTCAGAAATACATATGAATATGGCCCCATATATAAAAATAGGAGTTTAACTACTGGTTCTCGAGAACCATGCCTGCCTGAAAATGTTTCCTTTTTTCGGCTTGACATGATGTTGACTTGCTGTCATAAATCGTTGAACACCAGCTGTATGTTGCAATTGGCACAATGGGCTCATATGTATATGGCCCCATATAAAAAATACGGATTATAATTAATGGTTCTCGAGAACCATGAGGGCCGAGAGCCAAGTCGAAAACAAAAGAAACTTTTTCCGGCAATCATGGTTCTCGAGAACCAGCAGTTTAACTCCTAATTTTATGTATGGGGCCACATTCATATGTATTTACGAAACTATTAAGTTAACACGTCGTTTGCAAATTTTTAAAATGATGATATCAAATTTTGGGATGATTTTTTAAATCCTAGAATGGGATGACAATAGTATTATCTGATGAAAATGTTTAATTTTTCAGGGATGGAATCCTGGGATAACTTCACACAAACATCAAAATAATAGAAATCTTGCAAAACAAAGTGCTATGCGTTGCATGGTTATAACTCTCAGTGTTTGATGAAGAAATAAAAAAACAACAAATTCAAACATTATGAACGAAAACATTGTCCTGTGTGTCAAAACTAAACAATCCACCCAATCACATAAATCACCTTCATAATCATCCTTTATTTTTATAGTTATATTCAAAACATGTACATATATACCATTCCCAAAACTATCGCCATCACAATTATACTCGTATATTATAATTCGAAATGAGCTCCATTTTCGTTTCATTGTTCATAAATTTAGAACATAAATGTACATAATATGTACATACATACAATTTATGCATATAGCAATAGAGCAAATAATTTTGAAAAATTTCCATACCAAAATATTCAAATGAGCACGAATACCAATATTGAATGTAGAACCAATGACACTACCGTATACGTTTTCTTTCCGATATAATGTTTAGGTATTGTAGATGACTAAAAAATTGCTAACGGACATTTAACAAAAAAGAAAACTACTCGTAAACTATATATAGTTTTTTGTGTAATAATTATAACTTAATGCATATGTATGCATATACTGGGAGTATGTAGAGCGTACCGAGATAAGAAATTTATGGATAGTTTTGAGCGTAGAGTATCGTAATTAAATTTATTATCTGTATTCCGCAAAATAATAATTATTTCAGCAATTTTTAATTTTGATAAAAATTAAAAATTTTATAACCAAATCATGACAGAATTTATATTTTTTAATTAACATTTACAAATAGTTACAAATTATTATGTACTTGATGTTTCTACGACAACACCCTAATTCTCTGTCTATATACATAATATATAAATATATGTATAAAATTATGCTAATTAATTAATAATTATGTATACAACAACAACAACAAAATCATTTCATTTAAAACATTGATATTGAATATTTTGCCTTATCTGGGAGAGATCTGGAACCATTTGAATTTTTTTGTTTTGTATATGTGTCTTAAATTCGTTCTGTTATTTTTTGAAAATTCACTGAACTATAAAACTATATAATAGTGAATGATAAAATTTTATGTGATACTGAATACTCATACAACAATAAAAACAACAACAACAAAAAGTTATTTTGATAACGTGACAATTAAAATTCTTTGTATTTTCCACATAAATGTTCACAAAAAACTTTTCTTTTTTTTTTGTTTGTTTCTTGAGAATTTATTTCGTTTTTATAGTACGTTATGCCTTGTGCAAGTGTTTGTGTTATGCTATTAGAAAGGTATAAAATTGCTAACATAACTTATCTTCAAAAAATGTTTTTTTTTCTTTTCGTTTTTCACATTTTCCAAGAGAAACGAAATAAAAATAACAAAAAATGTGAAAATTTATTGTTTGTACCCCGTATATGTATTCATGAGGAATAATTAAGATAGGAATAGAAGCATTATACGTATATGTATGTATGTATGTGCATGTGAGAATAGAGGTGATGGACATATTAATCCTTTACGAATATATCCATATAAACATTGTATATGTATTGGTACGGTACGGATAAAGGTTGGAAGTTAAACGTAAACAATGATTTTGGGCTACCTCGATATGCTATTGAATTACATACTTGGAACAATAAACAGGTAACAGTATATGATTGGAATTTTTAAGTATAGAACGATTTAAAATCGATAAACGATCAATTCTATGCCACTCACTCTATTGATTGAAAACCTATAAAGCAAATCAATTAAACAATTTAGAAATAATTTTGGTTGTTGATATCTGGAGAATAACGATCTACGATAATAAAAATTAGGAATACAACTAAGCACATTTCAAAGCGACCACCACTGTTTGTTTCCAGGTGGCTGCCTCATCTTGGCAAAAGAAATATACGCAGAGGTTGAGTTACGCAAAGACAGTCAATATGAAAATCAGGTGAAATGAAATTGCTGAAGAATAATTATCTCAATTTCCTTTAGAATGTAAGCCGGGGCAGCTAAACCATCGCATCACGCAACACTCGCAGACCCAATATAAGATGAAAGTATAACGATGTTATTTGGTAAAATAATTTGTATTAATACTCGCCCATCGAAGTGACAGCACAATATCATATCTGCAAGGATCGATGTAACCCAGACATTCCCAATTTTCCATCAACATCACTGAATTGGGGTCGAGGCCTATACATATAAATAAAGTATAGAAAACGTGTTCGGGATATAGGTGCCAATGTTTTGCAGACATCTATGCACACTCTCGAAGGTAAAATTATCCGACTTGTTGTCATGTTGATTATTGAGGGGATGTTAGGTTTTTGATTATGACGATACTCGACATGTGAGATGGGAATGAGATTACAAAATGATCTTTTATACAATTCTGGAACTAAGTTAACTGGAACAGAATTTGACAACTTTATATCAGTTGGCGAGGCATATCACAACTCAATACAACAATAAAGGTGTTAGCAATGATAATCCTCGACAGAATATCACCTATACGACCAATTCGAAATTGAGGAAAGAACAAGCTGGCTTCAGACCGGAACGTATAGTTGCACTGACCATATAAATACGATCCGCATCATCATTGAACAGTCCAATGAATGGAACTCCCCATTATACCTCCTCTTCGTGGACTTTGAGCGTGCTTTCGATACAATACATAGAAACGCAATATGGAAGACACTTTGTGAAATGGGCATCCCAAATAAAATTATCGAACTCGTACAAGAGATGTACTATGATGCAGGTAACCGAGTTCAATACAAGAGCAAACAAAGTGATGCATATTACAATAGCAATGGAGTAAGACAGGAATGCGTACTCTCCCCACTACTGTTCTTAGTAGTATTAGATAGTCTCATGCGGACTAACAGGAAAACTTAATAAAAAAAAAATAAAACAGCTATCGGACTTAGCGAAAGAAGTTGGTCTAAAAATAAATATTACGAAAACCAAGACGATGAGGATAAATACTACGATAACCACACACTAATAAGCGTCAACCAACAAAATATAGAAGATGTAAAGGAATTCGTATACTTAGGTTGTACACTAGCAGAAACAGGCGGAACCGAGGAAAACATTAACAAGCGCATAAACAAAGCCAGAACGACATACAACATGTTACATACAAAATCTGGAATGCATCTGTTCTCTCCCGTAACACCAAGATACGAAAGTTCAACACGTATGTAGAATCAGTACTCCTATATGGCTGCGAAACGTGGAAGCAAAATCGGTAGATTACGAACAAACTACAAGTATTTGTCAACAAATGTCTAAGAAGAATACTAAAGTACTTCTGCAATACCATATCAAATGCGGAACTCCATATAGTAACTAATCAGGTATGGAAATGGAAAATGAAATAAGGAAACGTAAGTGGAGATGAATCGGACATACACTAAGAAAACCAGCAAGTGACGTAACACGCATGGCCTTAGAATGGAAGGAACGGTGCTAGCGGAAGCGAAACATCTCGGCAAATCATGGAAGGAAATTAAAACAGTAGCAGCCAATAGAGTTAGATGGTCCCACCTAGTAGACGCCCTATGCTCCTAAATTGGAGATAAAGGTTAAAAAAAAAAAAAAAATAATATCAGTTGGCTATAGTTGAGAAATCTATCTAAAAATTGTATTTCAGAGTAATCACTCGTTTCGTTTAGTAATATGTCGTTTCGTTTAGTAATATGTCGTTTCGTATAATAACTGTTTCACAGGAAAACCTTTTAAAACTAAATAAGATTAAGTTAATTTAAAAAAATTAAAAGCCTTAGTAGAATTTAGCTATTTGAAGATGCTGCTGGTCATAATTTTTGCCCCGAAGTGCAACCGCGAGGAAGTAAATGAATGACCACACTTGATCTTCGTTAGTTAAAATTTGTTTTTGTTATATTTTACTTTGTTTTTACCAAAGTCGTTTGATTTTTGGACAAATAATACATTAAAATTAAGAGACTTTGTCCATTAAATATTCGTCTAAAGATCGATTATTAAATTGACTAAGCAGATTAATTAGCCGTACATTTAAATCCTTATTCTGAATCAGCAGCTGGTAGCCTTGTTCGACCTTTAGGGTTTCGATAAAAGACCACATTGAGCATAAAGAGATCAGCACCTCAAATAAGCGTAGTGAAACGCCTATATCCTAATCATCTATACGCTATTGGTTGTTTGTGGATCTTTCGAAACAATTCCAAAGGGTATGAGGGAACAACAGATCAATTCTTATACCATATCGAATCCACATCTTCTCAAAATTTTCGTGATATGGATCAAATTGTGATTGCTGGCAGAAATCATTCAGGAGGATCAAACTATTCGAGGACAGCTATGGTATTGGAACGAAAGCTGGACCAAAAATTTGTCGTAGTTGTTGGCCCTACTATGACTTTTGCTTACGATTTTCGACGGCTATCGTTTTCCTGTAGTAGGCAAAGAAAAAAAAGGAAAACAATATTATAAATTTACTATTGTTTACCTTTTCAAAGATGCTGTTGGACGCAACGTTACGGTGAATGGCGATCGCTATCGTTCGATGCTAACAAACTTTTTGTTGCCAAAAATGGAAGAACTGAACTTAGTTGACATGTGGTTTCAACAAGATGGCGCTACATGCCACACAGCTCGCGATTCTATGGCCATTTTGAGGGAAAACTTCGGAGAACAATTCATCTCAAGAAATGGCCCGGTAAGTTGGCCACCAAGATCATGCGATTTGACGCCTTTAGACTATTTTTTGTGGGGCTACGTCAAGTCTAAAGTCTACAGAAATAAGCCAGCAACTATTCCAGTTTTGGAAGACAACGTTTCCGAAGAAATTCGGGCTATTCCGGCCGAAATGCTCGAAAAAGTTGCCCAAAATTGGACTTTCCGAATGGACCACCTAAGACGCAGCCGTGGTCAACATTTAAATGAAATTATCTTCAAAAAGTAAATGTCATAGACCAATCTAACGTTTCAAATAAAGAACCGATGAGATTTTGCAAATTTTATGCGTTTTTTTTTAAAAAAAAGTTCTCAAGCTCTTAAAAAATCACCCTTTAGTAGGTGAAAGTCATAGTAGGGCCCCAGGTTCAGCGTTATTTCGATTTAAAATTGCAGGATATTGTCTTATATTTCTCCAAACACACTGAGTGAAATAAAACTAGCAATCACGCTAAGTTGCCTTTAGAAAATGGTACCAAAAGAAAAGCATTTTCAAAATCCGTTACAATTGATATAGAATTTAAATAATATTCGCATTATTTTCAGCACAACACTTAACAGCGGAAATACATTTGTCATACTTTTATCGTGTTTTCGAAGTAAATAAGGCCACCAAAGGAATTGTCGTTTTTGATTTGATACCATGTAGGGTATACAATGCAGGATGCGAAGATTTTTAAAAGTAGAGAAGACAATTTGTATTATTTACAATCCTGAATCATACAATAAAAATTCTTCGTCCTATACTCAGCTTACTAAATCCTTCTGGAATGACTAACAGTTCACATTGGTGTACTAAGTTGTAATGTATTTCACATGGAATCCTATTTTGTACAATCCAAGAGGACAGATGGGAACAGTATGCTATAGTTGTCGATTTAATAATAAAAAATTGTCTCTTCGCAGTGAAATCAGTTAGCTGATAAAAATATACAACAATAGGCTTGTAGGGCTATATGACATCTGTTCATTTTTCCAACGAATGATAATTTAGGGCCACTTGCCCGTATATTTTTGGACCTCTCATCCAAATAATGTTATCGTAATTCGTTTGATCATTGCGATACTTGTTAAATATATTATTGTTAAATATATAAGGATATCAGACTAACTCCTAGAGCAAAACATAAGGGTTCGTTCAGATACGACCTCATTGGAAAGGCATATGGTAAATTAAAAAAAGGATCCTTGCCAATGGATTTTAAACAGCAACAATTATGGATAATTTGAAAGAACTTAAAAAGCAGTAACTATACAAAACATTGTCCGAAGAAAATAATTAGTCAAACCAGCCTTCAGTGACTTACGCTTCAAACTAATATATGAATAATATACGAATGGCGCAAATGGTCCAAAGCTGTTTCTGCATAACTAACAAAATAGAAAGGATAGGACATATGACTAATTCAAGAATCTAAAACAATCTTCAATTTGTAAATACATTGCCAAGATGAATTACTTTTGGCCTTATAACCAATTAGCCTGTATTAGAGAAAATTGACAATTCTTTTTAATGCGCTAGTTGGTATTGACAACAATTTTAAAGGATTCTGTAACCGCAGTAAAAAAAAAAGTGTTGATGTTATCATTATTTGAAGTGTGCCGCTCTGATATAAAACTACTTAGAGTAGGACATGTCTACAGAGATCGTTCTAATGGAACCGCATTAAAAACCGCAGTCTTTAAAAACAGAATGGAAATTATACAAAAGTTTTAGAGTAATAAGGCTTGTTGTGAAGTCCAATTTCCCTAGCCTAATCATGATTGAACATAATGGTGTAGTTTTGATTAGCGTGATTTAATCTTTCCTTGCAACAAATGTATACAATCATAAATTATCAAACGAAGACAAAGTCATACCCATATTAGATATTGAGTTATTAATACTTCACTCCACACAAATACAAAGGACATTTTTTACTGAGTGTGATTCGGGTGTGGTAAGCCTCCTAACATATTTGTCGGTTCTCAGAATAGGATATCCTGAGAGTATTCTCCCTGCTGAATTGCGGAATGGTTTTCTATACACATCAGTATATTCACCACTTGCTCAATCTGTTTCAGGAATTCGTTGTTTTTAGCACTGTACCGTGCTCCTAGAGCAGGAGTAGAGTGGTTTTCACACATAAAGCTGGCATATAGGATTATACTGACTCAAAAGCTTTTCGGTCAGTTTGTCTAAACTCTACGTTTCTTACAGCTACAGTGGGCGTCCTCAATAGATTTATTAGGGATAATTATTAAAATATACATGCTTATCTGGTCTGGAATTTTAGTACTGGCCACACCATTGTTAAATTCATCTATAATCTAAGCCTCGCATAATTGGTTCTGAGCTATAGATGGCAAAGGGTGTCCACAAGCAATACCCCTGTAGTGGCTCTTGATGATTGAAGAATTACTTATTCAATTGCGGCAAAGTGAGTTTAGCGTACAAAACTATACGCAAATGATCTTATTTTTCCAGTTTCTGGTAAATACCTGAACGTCTTATCAGCACGGTAAGTCTGGGTAAATACTGTAGGGATTTTCAAGTTGAACAGCGAATGAAGTGGTTAAATTTAGTGATTTAGAAAATTCTCTATAGAGGAGTAGTAAAGTTGTTCTTAATACCCTTAATAACCCTTTGTCCTATGTATGTCCAAACTGGTCGAATATTGCAAGGGCTACAAAAAAAAAAAAAGGGCTACATAAATCTCTTTTGTTCCAATAATAGAGTAAGGGATAAGTATAATAGAGTAAGGGTTATATGCGAGTGCCTGCTCGTGATGTGGAGCGAAATAAAGTTGCTGGCTTCTTAGCAAAATCTAAATCGCTTAATAAGATTTTTGGTTACAAACCAGTAACTACTCTATCCTTCAGTTGTGGTAAGTACGATAACCGCGAAGTTTGCTCTACTTGAACTGAGAATTAAGTGGCATTCTACCCCTAGTTGTCGAAAGGCGAAAGGGTTCAATAGTAAACCCAAGCCTTGGACATTTCTAAGTTCATATCAAACGCATGGAACTAGCTAAAGGGCAGCTATCTGAAGGGATTGGACGATTACTTACACTGTCTGGTCTATGTCAGAACCTAGATCCCAAGTTTTCTTTTTCTGATCTTTGAACACAGTTATCATCCATCCCTTGTTGATACTTTTACAATTTGCTATAGAGTTGCTATCCGCTTTTGCTATTTAGGATAGATCTTCTATATAGGTTAACACCATGGTCCTATTGTGGCATTGAGTGCCGAACCGCAGTAGGTTCTAATCATCTTAATAAAAATAATGAAAAAGGACATTCAAGAGATGACTCATTCTTTCGAATATATTCCGAAAATCTGATTAAATATTATTGTTGTCAAAAAGACATAACTTAGTTTAGTAGTTGTTGCTTTTACGACTTCTTATAGCCATTTGTCAAATGTGTCAATGAAATAATTGACATTAAGTATGTACTTCACACACAATTTAAAATTTAAATTTACATCTAGAAAAAATTGTCTAGTAAAATACTAAACATTCTAGCTGTAACCAAAATATAATAAAAGCTTTCAAATACACATACAAATTACATACACATTAAAGTCACACAAAATATATTAACAATAACACTTCATACATATTTGGCATAATTAAATTACATAATCTACCGTCATTTAAATTAAGAAACTAAAAACAATTACAAACAAAATATTGGTACGTATATGAAAAAGCTTAGGCATGTGGAATACATTAAACTTTATACTCGAAAACTATACCAATAAATACAACATTTTTATGTATACGTATACATAAAATACCTAACTATTGTTTCATGCTCGTATACATACATATATACGTCACATACGTAAACCGACTTACACATAAAATAAGGAACAAAATACCAAAACAAAAGTTTTGTGTTGCTCTAGCTTTATGCTATGGAATTCATTCGTAAAATCAATAAACATATTTGTTCCCCCTTGAAAACAATAACATACATACGTAATATATAGGGATAGCTCTCTCTTCCGTTCCCATAATTTTCTCATGTTTGTGTTCTTTGATTTAATAACCATTTACGAACATAATATTGTTATATGTAATTGAAATTTTAATATAATTTTATGGTTGTATTGTTATTAATAAAATAAAAAAGTTTTTACCTGCTATAATTGAAAATATGTTCTTTGTGTTTTGTCGCTTGTTGTGAATTGTTTTAAGTTTTAACAGTAAATTCACCATATACATGTATATAAACGAGCTTTCAAAAAATGGAATATGTTAAAAAAATAAAGTTTTTGTTAAATAGTTTACAATAAAATATAGTTAAACCACTTGTTGGTCCTTTCGTTGAGCAACATGAACTGGTGCGGATATGACCACAATAATAATATATGCAAGTTTGAAATAAACAAAAAAGTTGCTCCTATACTACTACACTAAGCAGCTATAGTATATTTTCGAGTAGGTTATGGAAAGTGGATGCAAACCGACCACTTCTGTGACAACCACCAAAGTGCTAGACGATGTTTATTAAACGCCGAGACTGTAAGGCTTCATAATTGCAATATCGACAGTCGAACCTAAATTTAGTAGACCTGGTCAAATACATAGTACAGTACACGAAAAATTGTATTGTACCAGTTCTAAACAATTTTTTTTCTCACGAACTTGTTCACTTCAAACTAAATAAACAGAGTTTTGATTACAGCTTTTTTCACAGCTTAAAATATAATAAAACTATTCACACAACAGTCTTCATTGTCTTGTATCCGCACAATTGATTCTAACCTCAACCAATTTTTTTATTTGCATTTTCGCAATAAAACCTTAAACGATTCGTTACCTTCCGTTGGTAGAAACGGAAAAGAGCAGTAATATCCTTAATTTTTTCTATGGCCATCGGATGTACTGGCAGCGTACCAATTTGCTTAGTAAAAAAGTTTTTTGGAAGTGGGAATCGCATTTCTATAGTAACTTTTTTAAGAACACAGCAAATTTTGAATTCCATTTCCTGAAATGATAATTTATACTTTAAAGTAAAACAGCCGCTCTCTTCTTGTTCATACAAAATTGACTTGATTTAAAAAAACGGAACTTGACCAAAATCCATCTTGCCAGCCGGATTTGATAAACATTGAAGGCTGTTGGCTTCATTTGTATTATTCTGGACGTAGAGAAAATCGAAGTCTGTCTCATTTCTGAAACGGCTAAGATAGGTAGTGCTGTTATAATTAAAAATAGTATTAATCACTTCGAGCAATTAAAATATGAAACAAAACAAATACAATCAACAGCTGTTAATATCAAGACCAAAAATAACCATGTTAGTGTTATTGGAATTTACTGCCTACCGAAATACACTCTAAAAGAAAAAGGTTATCATGAATTTCTCAGTAAACTAGGGAAAAGATTTTGTAATTGGAGTAGACTTTAATGGAAAAAATATCCACTGGGGTTCTAGACTAACAACAACTTAAGGTAAAGAACTCCTCAATGCTATCAGAAAATACGGTTAAATACAGCTTTATCAAATGGCAAACTGACCTACTGGCCAACTGATCCAAATAAAATACCAGACCTAAAAGATTTCTTTATAGTGAAGAAAGTATCTGTAAATTACATACATATAGATGAAAGTCTTGACTTAAGCCTCTGATCACTCCCCAATACTTTTAACATTAAGCAAAAGGATCAGTCAAACAGAAAGCTTTCCTAGTTTAGTAAATAAGCACACAAATTGCGAATGCTTTAGACTGTCTTTGGAAAGAAATATTAACTTAACGGTTCCACTATGGAGTGAGGAAAATTAGAAAGAAAAGTTCACAAGTTAATATGTGACATACAGCAGTCAGTTTGGGAAAACACTCCTGAAATTATAAAGAAAATTAAGTGAAACAACTACCCTAGAGAAATTATAGAGCTCTTGGCAGAAAAAAGATGGACAAGGATAATATGGCAACAAACTAGAACCCCCCCAAGGTAAAACAAATGTAAACAATCTGACTCTGATACTTAAAACGGAAATCAAAGATCTGAAACACGAACCCATCAGTAACTACCTCAGAAAATAATCGAATGATACTAGTACTGATTATTCTTTCTAGAAAGCAATCAGAAAAATTAAAAGGCCAATAATGCAGATTCCTCCAATCAGAACAGAAGATATCAAATGGACCAGAAATAACAAAGATAAAGTACGAAGTTTTGTTAAACACCCGGAAAAAATATTTGAACCATATGATGACCAATCATTGGAAGCCAAAATAATAACTGAACACCAAAAGAAGTCATGTATGAGATAAAAACAAATATGAATCCGAAAAAGCGCCTGGTTATGGACCTTATCACATCAGAAATTTTATATGAACTACCAAGGAAAGCTTTATTAAAGCTCGCACCAATATTATAAATGCCGCCTTTCGATTGAAATATGTACCCATCCTGTGGAAAATTGCAGAAGTAATTATGATTCCTAAACCTGGGACCCCACATAAAGCTGGATCTTACAGGCCAATACCGTTATTACCAATTATGTCTAAACTCTTTGAGAAGTTATTAGTAAAAAGGCTAATTTCGATAATTAAGAGGAAAAACCTAATTCCAAATCATCAGTTCGGTTTTGGAAACCAACACTCAACATTAGATCAATACACAGAATAATAAATATTATTGAAAGAGCATTAGAGGAGAAAAAAGTGTGCTCATCGATATTCTTAGACATTGCACGGGCTTTTGATATAGTTATATACTTGAAAGATAGATTCTTTAGAGTAAAATTAGACGATTCCTATTCCGAATTGAAAGGAATCAAAGTTGGAGAAGAATTTGCTATTACTCAAATACATAACTGGATCAAAAGATGTATAAATTAAACTTAAAAAAACTAAATCAGTTCACATCAATTTTACAAACAAACTACTCGAACAAATTTCTATTACAATTAATCAAGAAATAATACCGTATGCCAACACGGCTAAGTATCTTGGCATGACACTAGATACAAAACTACGATGGAAAGCACACGTCAAAAAGAAAAGCGAAGAACTAGGGTTTAAGTATAGAAAGATGTATTGGCTGATATTGGAAGAAGCTCCGCTCTATCAACATACAACAAACTGGTTTAGAATTATGGTATACAACTTTGGGGTTGTATACCAAACAGAGCAACGAAGATTTAGTTTCCGTTTGTAATAGTTGAGCAAGCCTATTACTTTGTGTAAATCGTAGCATAAAATGCACGCATTAGGATCAATATTACAGCTCTGCACGTTAACTTCTCTTTTAAATGTTGATCATATAACAAAATTTTTTCTTCGGATAATTTTCTTTTATCATTTGTTAACACATACGTATGGAACAAACTAACTTTTATATTTTTTTTGAAAATACTGTTGTGTGTGGGCGTGTGGCCCAAACAAATCGTAACATTTTCTTTGTATCCAAATATATTAGTTTTTTGTTCCATGAAAACTGCAAATTGATAAAAATGTGGATAGGCACTGGCAACCTTGTCCAATATAACCGAATGCGATTTGTATAAGAAATCTAAAAGGCCCTACACACGATACGTGATGTTGATCCAACCAAATTGGTATTGGCTATGCACCACATACAACTTTGATTTCCAATTTGATTGCTACCAATTTTGACGTTGTTCATAGTATTTTTCAATAGGACAAACATTTGTTGGTCCACGCCGCTATTGTTCACAAAATCACAACCACCTATAATGGACAGTATACACACCAAGTAATTAATTTGTTGGTCGGACGGTCGGATGAAATTCCCTTCTGACATATCCGATTTGATTTTATCAGACCAAAAAGCATACACACTATCCGATGTTAAATTCAATCCAATTAAATTGAACCGACCGTCATATCATTTGTTGAGCCTTTAACCATCAATCGAGACAAGCTGGAAAAATGAAATGTAATCCAACTCCATCAAAGTTATAGATTTCAAAAGATTTTGTCTGCGAGCAGTCGATAAGAGGATGACAAAGTTATCATAAGAACAAGCCATTCTTGTGAATTGTTCTGATTAACCAACTGATTTTTAATAGCACCTCCTACACCTTTCAAGGATATGCGAGAGACGATCGTTACAACTTCCAAAAAACAGAGGAAACTGGTACCAGGTTCAAATGATTTCCATAAAAATTGTTGGGCTCTTCTCAATATAATTAACTTTTACAAATTTTAGTACGTTGAAAATTTTATATGTAGTTTCAAATAGCTTATGCACGTCATTGCTTTGTC
Source organism: Tipula unca (assembly GCA_951394425.1). Classification (NCBI taxonomy): domain Eukaryota; kingdom Metazoa; phylum Arthropoda; class Insecta; order Diptera; family Tipulidae; genus Tipula; species Tipula unca. The sequence continues at coordinate 39,757,440 of OX596381.1, forward strand.
TGAAATAAGTTATATCCCACTGTACGCTTAGACTTATTGAAATTTTAAAGCGATTCAGAAGCATGGAGCTCATACAAATTTAAAAACTAAATAAAATGTTTTGCCTGACAATTTGAATATGTTCGTAAAAATTATTTGGCCTTCATAATGGGTATGACTTTCTCGTTTCTAAATTAAAAAGTAAAAATTCGTCAGTACAGGAATCACCGATTTCTATACTCAATCCTGTTTTTTAGATGAGTTAAAACATTTTTAGAACTATTATACTAATGTCTCACCCGTGAACTGTAACAGTACATGGTCCAAAAAACCCCAAGTTCTGGATTCAAGCAATGCAGCTCCGCTTTTTTATGATATAGAGAAATAGTTTGTTTTCAAATGTTCTAAATTCTTGAATAGAAAGAATTTAAATGAATTTTCCAATAACTTTTCAAATTCTGAATTCGATGGATACTTTGAAAAATGTGTTCTATTAATTCAGACGTATTTGGCCTCACTGAAAAATGCCTTTAAAATACTGACCCAAGGAATCAAGCAATTTGTTTACTCCTAGTTCTGGCGATAACACTTTTTAGCTTGTGAACTTTCTTTGAAAATGTATATATACACTCTTGTATTAGTTTGAAATTGATCGAATTCAGGATGAGAAAAAAAAATAGGTAGGTCTTTTTTTACCATAGAATTTTGAATCTGTTTTCATAAATTTTGAAAAATATTCAAAGTTATTTGTATTCAAGAGCAAATTGTATCTAAGTGAGCCCAAAAAACCAACCATTTCCAATAAACAAGCCACAAAAGGCTACAGTTAAAAATAAAATAATTTTCATTCCAGAAAATCATTCTTGAAAGTAAATTTAATTGTTCCTAAAGCTTTTACAGAAAAATCAATGTTTCAGCGAGCATTTACAATTATTATTGTGAATTATTCAAGAAACAGATTATATACAAAAATATACGAAAATCTAGTTTCTCCGCTATATGTATATAGTCGTAAATATAAGCTTTCGTTTAAATTCGAAAAATCGTGTTTCGCATAAGCTCCGTTTTTGTGGTATTATAAAATGGTATAAAAATGTTGAATTATACCAATCGTGTGCGGGTGGTGAATAAGATAATTTCCCTACTGAATAAAAGTTTCTTTACTGTAAAGCTTTTGCTACATAAAATTCGTTGTGTAAAAATAAAGAAATTCATGACGGTGTCTATGCTAAATTTCCCTGCTATAAAATAAGTAATGCGCTATAAACTTGTTCTAAAATAAACTTTGGTTATTCTAGACACAAATCTAAAAGTTCATAACTTTTCCGCTAGAAACGATTTTTTATTTTTTTTATTTTTGTGCATGAGAAAAAGGAAACCTCAATTAATTTTTACACTTTGCAAAGCTAAACTACTCTACATACCCTCTTATAAACGGTTTATACTAAATCATTTTTGAACATACATATATATAGAACGTACATTTATATTTGTTTGTGATAACCAATTTTCCATTTCGAAAAAAAAATTAACATATGGACACAAAACGAAAAAAAATCAAATTACCTCAATCAAGTGAAAAATGTAATTTAAAATTTGCATGCACACCAAATTAAAATAAAAATAAAAATTGCGGCGATTGATAAAAATAAAAATAAAAATGAAAAATACATAAAAATTGGTTTTATTGATTAAACATAAATAAAATGTATGTAATTGTACTATATACGAGTAAAAAGCTGGAAAATTTATTGTGTGTGAGCTTTTTTTTTATTTTTTGAATTACACTTTATTGTTCAATATAAACAGTCCGGTGAGGTGAAATTTATTATCGTGTGCGGGGACCGGCATACGGTTTTAATGTTGTTTCAAATGATCCATGAAGACACAGTCTTACAGTTAACATTTGTTTTTATATTTACAATATTTTCTGTAGGACCGTGTCTCCATAAATCATATCCAAGGTAAATCGAAAACTATATAGTATAGCTAAATATGCTGCGGCCTTAACATTTTTACTTTGTCTATTTGGAATGTACATACATTATACTGTGACGACGACGAAAGCTATACATTTTGTACAATGCAAATCCTTTGTTTAAATAACAATTTTTGTTCGTTTTTTTGTTCGACATACAAATACAATTATTTTTATTACGGAAAAAAAGGATATAAAAATAAAATACGGCGAAAAAAGGACGAAACAAAATAGAACTTTGTATTGGAGCTTTTTTTTTATAGTAGAACTAACGTATACCGTAAAATGTATCTAATCAAAATAAAGAATCCAAACATTATAAACTGGAAGAAGACAACGAATGGTAACGGCATATAGGAAAAATATATAGTTTTTCGAAGCTTTTCGGATTTTATTTGTTTCAATTTGCCTTAATATGCAATTGAGCATAATAATGAAGGGTTGAAGTTGATTTTGTAATGGTGAAAATGATTTTGTTTTCCTTTCAAGCTTTCCAGCCAAAATGATAATCATATACATATACATACACATATATCTATATATATGTATATACATATTTCTGCTTGTTTTAAAAGTTTTCGAAATGATGTGCGGAAAGCTGGAATAGAAAATATCTATGTTTAGAGATTTAAATTGTGTAGAAAATTAAATTAGAAAAAAAATATTTTTTTTTTTTGAAATTTTAATGAAGGGTGGATTCGGTTCGATCTATTCATGTGAACATTTGGGAACTTTCTGTTTAGATATAAAATAAAAACATAATTTAGAGAGTTCAGCAAGTTAAAACGTTAATGGGCTGTACAATAAGGAATAATAATTGGGACCTATATAGAGGTTGAATTGAAATATTAATTAGAAAAAGGTGTGGCCGACAATACAAGTCGAATTCAAAAGAAATAATTAGTAGAATTTGATTTTGGGATGGAGAATCGATTGATGCTAAACTTACAACGAAACAATTTATATATATATGTTTTTCAAAATTTGAGATATCCTATTATAAAATGCAGAATCAATTTTTACCAATATAAATAGTCCTTCTTTCTGAAATTATGCATTTTTGAGTTATAAATTTAATTATGTGTTTAAATTTATTTATTTATTTATAAATACGAGTCTCATATTAAACAAAGATAATTTGAATTGTATTTAATTAAACCTAATGAAGATAAAAATTAGGGCGTTGATTTTAACTTCATACAATTTTATTTTTAAAATAACAAAAAATATATACATATATACATATACTTTTGACTTAAACTTGTAATTAAAAAAAAAGAAAATCGGCAATTTTTACTTTGACAAATAATCCAGTTAAATCAATAACCCATACCCACGTGAATGCATGTATTAGTGTAATATTTTCAGAGATATTTTCAAGACAAATAAACTAAATAAAATAGAAAATAAAATATAATTTTGTTTGGTAATTTACGTTCACAGTTATTGTAAAATAAAAACAACCCTCTAATTATTTTTCAAAATGATAAAAAAAAATAAAAATGTTTCGTGTCTGAGGGTCCAGATAGCATAACCACGCCACCGATGATCTCGCAAGGCCATTAGCAATATTTTATGAGAGGTCCTTTTTAATTTGCAAGGCACAAATATTTAGCGAAAAACTTACATATTTAATCAGGTACTACTTGCCCCTCAAATGACATTATTACTTGCTACAGTTACCACCATTATATGTAAATTTACTAACACAGCTAAAGAAAATTCCAGAAAATAAAATATAAGATACAACATAAAACAAATATCTGGGGGCTTGTTATTCAATTGTTTCAAAATCAAAGATATTCGATATGAACAATTTTAATTCGTAGCGTGAGTTTGTGAAGTAAAGACGTCAAAAAAAGTAGACGCCTAAATTGTATGTTATTTTTACGTAAACAATATAAAAACGAACATTTAAGTTGTTCCTAAATGTTAATCAACAATTATGTCAAATTAGAATATTTTATGAAGACATATTTAATTAAAAATAGATAAAAATAAAAATTAGGACGTTGTTTGTTATTTTATAATTTTTATTTTATAATTAATTGTAAATTGTTAAAAAATAAAATATATTCCCAAAACATTAGTCATATTTTACAGTGCTCACAGCACTAATTTAGTGAACCAATCATTTCACCGCCCAAGAAAAAATTTATAAAAATAAAATTCATCGACATCAAACCAATATTGCACAGTGCATTGTCTAACACTTATGAGAGATGATTTTTCGTGTGTTTTATTTTATGAGTGCTTGTCGTCGATTAAAACCTAGTATCGATTTTTTTGTATATATTTTATTTACTAATTTCAAAAAAAAAAAAAAAATTTCAATAACAAATTTTAGTCGACGTTGCTAAGTATGTGAGTAGTAAAACACTCGAAAATTCGTTTAGCACTATGACAAAACAATTTTTCGTGTGTTTTACTATGTAACTGTATAGAAATGTTGACTAAAATTTGGTATCGAGAATTTTATGTTATTTTATTATTATTTATGAATTATAGTAAATAGAAAAAATATTTTTCGATACCAAATTTTAGTCGAACTTTCGAAGCACACACATAATAAAACATACAAACAATTGTCTAGCACTGATATAAGGCAAGTTTTCGTGTGATTTACCATGTGAGTGTTTCAGAACTCCGGCTAAAATTTGAATTAACATTTATTAATTTATTAGTTTTAGTTTTATTAGTTTAACAAACTAATTTAGTGACAACATTATGTCATAAACCGGCGATTTTTAAACTATTTTTTTGCCTAAGTCTTCTGCAGTATCTATATACATATAATGTGTTACCTGACCTATTGCGTTATAGTATGAAACCACTGTATTTCTGAAAACATCATATTGGTGTACATACCTGAAACAAAAGAAAAAATATATTAGTTTGATTCGCTTTCAAGCAATCATAGTAATCAAATCTCAGTTTTTGGTAACAGGTCTCATTAAATTCTTTCGGCAAATTGAAATGAAGTAAAATGCTTCATCCTAAACCAAAACTCGTTAAGAATGTTTTGCCACAATAATTATCCAAATTTGAAATATTCATGCCTATTTTGTAAGTCGATTCCAATGGAAAAAAAAATTTGGTCAATTTTCTATTCTTGTCGTTGTAAAAATTTTAACCCTGAATTTTATTTTGTTGGAATCACGGATGGGCGAGGTAGACTACGCCAAGTCATCTACGCGGTTATCGACACGTAAAATATTACGTAGATTACCTGGCAATATTTATCGCCATGTAAATAATGTTAGCGAAATGTAGACAACATCAACAACCTACAATAACTTAAGCATTTTCAAATCCAATGCCCAAGTTTTTGTGATTAATAAAGGGCGGCTTTAATTAAGCTATATATGAAAAAATTCTGATATGTGCATCACATGACTTTATCACACAAACGTATCAAAAATTTTCGTAGCTCACCAAATATCTCAGGATTATCAGGAGAGAATGCTACTCTCTGTCAAATGCCAAGTTTTTACAACCGTCAAAACTAACAATTTTTTAAGAGTTCTAAGAAATTCGCAATTGACAGATAGAGTAATTTTCTCTTGATAATTCTAAAATATTTAGTGATCAACGAAAAATGTACCTCCGTCTACACGTTTGTGTTATAAGGTACACAGAATTTTTAGCACGTCAAATTTTTTGGAGTTGGCAGGCATATTAATCGACAACCACAAATCATGTGCGTCCGGAACGAACGCGTTATACTGATTGAATTTTTCGTGAAAAATTCACTTTACTCACGTTGTCAATTAAATTATTATACGTTAAATTCGTCCAAGATCGCGATGTGTGCGATTAGGGCTCGGAAATACCCGAATATTTTAGTACCCGGGTGTTGGGTATAGTTATTAAACCGAATATCAATGTTTTTGAATATTTCTTTGATAAATAGCAAATAGTATTTGTAATTTAATTATTTCAATATAACCGTAATTTCAACAATAGAGCAATGTTGCTTTTTTAAATCTGTAAATACTAAATAGCGTTGTTTTGTATATCTGTAGGGTAGTTCATTCGATCTGATTGTGATTAGTACAAATACGAATTATTTATATAAATTAATGAAACTAAAATCAGTCTGAGAAATCGGTGTATATTTTGGCAAATCGAAAAATTAGATCTAATCAATCTGATTAGATTGATTAGATCTAATTTTTCTAACTAACGAACAGGAAACAAACTGCCTATATCGATCTGAACGAGAAGCGCCTAGTGACTTTTATTTGTTGGAAATATATTTTTCGCCGCACTAAAAATACCTGTTCGTTGGGTGTTGATATATAGAATTTTTTATAAGGAGCATTTCTAAATTGTCCAATATTTGATTGTCCAATAAATCCTCTCTCTACATTTAAATTTATTAATTCAAATACAACATAAGAAAGTTTTGTGTGGTCCTCGGTCATCCTTTTGTTAAACTTATTAAAAGCTGTTCAGACAGATCTCTCGTGGTAACTTTGTATGAATAATTTAAAAATGCTTTTCGGAGATACCCCCTCGTAATTACCCGGGTATTCGGCTACTCAAAAAAAAAACAGAAAAACAGATCCAGGCACTCGAGTACTTGATACCCGACATACTCGTATTGTATGTGCGATTTTAATCATAAGTTTGCATTTTCATAAATATAGCACTGCGAAAATTTTAGATTTGTTTACAATTTCTTAACAAAGTCCATTGATTCTTATATTGTTGTATAAAATATCAAACAGCTTGTCGATATTTTCAGAGATTGCACAGAAATCCGAAATATTTATGACGGCTTTCTATACAAAATTTTTATACGAGGGTTTTATATCCCATCTAAGTATCAAATTCACTTTTCAAAAATTTGATCATAGTAGTTTTGAACTAGTTCAAGAAATCATCATTCCAAAAATTCTCTACATTATCGACGTTGTCTACGCAGTTGCCACTGTCGACGTAGAACTTAATAAATGACGCGTAAATGCCCATCCCTGGTTGGAATGTTTCTAATCTCTAAATGCAACTCGATTCCATTGAAATATTTGATTATTTTTGTTGAAAAACCTCCGTCAAAAAATTGTGGAATTTTTTTGTATATTGTTTGAAAATACATATTTTGTTAACAGTGACTGGTATTGTCGTTATGTGAAAAAAATAGTTTTATTGTATAAATAAATAAAATTAAAATAAATTAAATTAAAATAAAAAATATTTCGAGATATTGACGCTGGTAAAATGGGTTTTGCGCTATTCGTCAGAATATTTTGAATGATTCAGAGGGACAATGAAAATTGATCGCCAATGCTCACGAGATAGTTAAATGTGGTCTAGCGGAATTTTTAACAAAAGGGTAAAGACGGTATTTTAGAACTTTTATTACATGTTTTTATAGGCTTGACCCATCCACAAGTGGATATATTTGGTAAATTATCCAAAAAATTTAAATTTGAGAAGCGATTAGTTTTTTAAATTTTAGGGCTGTTCATTGAAAATGAATGGAGGTCGGCAAACAGTATTTTTTTAGATAACTCAATTCACAGTTGACTCATATAACTCATATAATAAATTCAACAAGAATTACATGTGTGGAAAATATAAATTCTCTGGTTTAGTAAGTCGAATACAACAAATAAAATTAATAATTGTATTAAATTTTTGAAAATTCTTGATTTTAAATAAAAATTACCAAATGTCTTTTTTGCTGTGGTATTCTCGTACTTTTAAACTACGAAAAAAATCAATCTGACAATACTACAAAAAAAATTCCAATGGAAACTTCCAGTCCAACGAGATACAGAATAGCAAATTGAAAAAATTTAGAAAATCATTTTAGAGAATCATAAACATTTAAAGAAATATCAGAACTTTATTTTAAAGCGACACCAAATTTAACGTATTGGATTAAAAGATTTTAGAGCATTCTCGGGATTCGATAACAAAATTGGGAGGAGTTCAGCTGTTTAATTAATTTTAGCTGCTTATCAAATTGAGTACAATTGAAACTGATATAATAAACAAAAATTTGATTAAATATTAAATGAAACATTTTAAAAATTAATTTCTAAAACACTTAAAATTCACGGCCTTCAGTATTATATTATAAAAATAACGCCCTAATTTTGTTTAAAATTTTGATATAATATAACCATACATTCTTTGGTCGATATGAAAGTGTTATATATAGTTTGGCCAAGCTACATCATATTTTCGGAAAAACTAAATTAACAGTAGGGAAACCAAGCCATCGTGAGTAATTGGACAAAGCCGTAGATATTTTTTTTAAATAAAATTTTGAAGCAAAACAGGCAAGATAGGCAAGGTATAACAAGTATGTACTCCCAAAACTAACTTCCTTAATCTATACAATAAACTTTTATAAAGCTATATACGAATATATAAAACTTTTATTTAATATTTTGTTATAAAACTGATTCAGCATTTTATTAAATTTTACATAAATAAGAATAAGAAGTGAATAAAAGTACAAAAGTAAATTATTTTAAGTAAATGGAATAGATAACTTTATATTCAAAAATTATATTATTTTTTTTGTATTTTGTTGCTATTATTGTTTATTAACCTTTCATACTCAGATAATTTTATAAAACAGAACAAAATCCTAAAAAAGGGTTATCCAATGAAAGAAATTTTCATTCAAAAGTGTTTATTGGATTGTGTGTATATTGAAATAAAAAAAATATTTAAAACAATATTCTCCAACCTCATATCAAATCCAAAAATGAAGGTGGTTTATATACATATACAATAAGGTACACGTGCGTATTATATCTACACGTACATATATAGGTGTGGTTGGGTTTAGTCTTTAAAATTTAACATAAAAGGATACTGATGAATTTTAAATAAGTTACCAAAAGTTAAATATAAAATAAAAAATCGTTTAAACAACAACAGCACAATATCCTAAAATATAAAAATCTATTTAACTTTAATGACTGTAAACGAAAATCATCTGTTGGCAACGGTGGAAAATACACACACACACACCCACCTAAAGAAACCCAGGAAAAACGGGAAATTAATGAGTTTGTAATAAAATTAAATGTTATATACGCCAATATTCTATATACACTATAGGTATATACATATATAAGAAGTAAAGTGAGACGTTCTTTTTTTTATTAACTTTTTACCTTTGTACCGATTTAGGGGGTTACCTTTTGAAATTAATTTAAAACATTCGTTCACAACTGAAGAAGGCGGAATGAATATTTAATGTGTTCACGATTTTATATACATATATCGGAATTGCACTAATTAAATAAATTTGTGGAGCCATACTCTATATGCATCGTCTCAAAATCACTTGCACATATCGTAATTTAAAAATATAATGGGGTGAAAAACAAAACCACAGATTTCACTCCCGCAAACTTAATAAAGTGAAAATTTTACCTTGACGCGAGAATACAGAATACATAAAAAACATAATTTCTTATATAATAACATAACAGTAATAATTTAGACAAAAGAAAATTAAATTCTTGAATAATTAATTATTTTTAATTATTTCTTTACTGTACGCACGCATAGTAAACGCGCGCGCCACGCCAACGAAAATTAACGAGTGCCAAAATGAAAATAAATTTGATTATGATTTTGGTATACATACATATACACGTGAAAAAATAGAACGATAGCGTAACATGACATCCGTCATTTATTATAATACACGATTGTGTGTGTATATGTGTGATAATTATAAGAAAATTCTTTAAGACAGTACGTCGATTAAACATCGCGTGTGACAAATACGCATACTGAGTTTTACGCAAGGAGGGTAAATTATATTTTACATCGTTCCCCAAAATCCCCAGTTTATATACAATACACAAATTATCGGTATACTAATAACTCAATGCAATTAGGGTTGATATTATGTAGATTGTCGTTTAATCCCAATGGGAGTTCAAATGTGTCTTAAAAAATATTTTTTGTTCCAAGAAAGTTAGTAAAACAGGAATAATCTTCCTGAAGCTTGACATGTGTATGTAAAGGTGTCAAGGTTCGTGTTATTTTCTTCATTATTCGAACTTTAGATTTCAATTGTTTTTTGATCGAGAGCATTTGGTATACGTTTCAGAAAGTTTTATAAACTTTATAAATTCAGGATTAATGTGGTTTGAATTTATTTATTATTTAATTCACTCAAACTGCCGGTTCAAATCAAATAAATCGAAATCAATTGTTGGACATGGTTTCTCATTTGTTTTACTTTGGGTTTTTAACCAGAACTGTGTGGTTAACCTTGCACCCCTTAAATAACAAGAATTTGAGATTGGTTGTTCCGATATATGAAACTCGACCGATATTTGTATGCTACCGATTTTCACAAGAAACTAGACTCCAATTTTCCAAAACAAGGTCGTAAATTTGTTTTAATAATTTCCCAACAGTGAGTCAAATTCCGTTCAGTCATAATTTGTCCTTTTCTCAGTAAAATGTGAAGTAGACACCATACCCACTTTGAGTGGCAATAGCCACCTATAATGATTGGCGATACCTTCAATTGTTATGGACAATCCGACGTTTCTTCGAAAAACGGTGCAACTGAACATGCACTTCATATTCTGTTTACCAGAATGTAATTTGTGTTATTGGGACTCCAAAAAAACGAATTTTCAACAGACGACGTTTTGTTTTGGTTGAAACCTGAGTTGCTCTATTAAAAATATTTTCTTGAGAATACAATCTAAATAGATGGTTTGTTGAAGAGCAGCAACTATTTTATTTTATTGAAGGTAGTGATGGATTGTTCAGATAAGTTTTCTTCAGCAGTATTTATCCAGTATTCTTTCAATCTTGTGATTTAATTCAGGTACTACGGATTCATTTCTATACAATGCGCACTATCCACTAAGTAAAATATATTATTATTATTAAAGTTGGCTGGAGCCCAAGCAGGTTCAGCACTCAATGCCACTCTGGGCCCATAGTGAACATCGAGGATTCTATCACAGTTCGCAAATGCGTTCGGCTGCTTTGGCAAACTGTAACAGTTTAAACCAGGGTAGGGATGACAATTGACCTACATTTAAAGATCTATGGTTAAGAAACCGGGACCGAACTACCTCGAAAGCTGGACAGCCACAAACAAAGTGAATGCTGTCATCGTCATCTTCAAAACAGTTGGTCACACAAGTAATTTTGAACAAGTCCCATTCTATGTAAATGGAGTTTAAAGCCGCATGGTCGGTCTGAATAGCGACCAAAACTCTCGGTTGGTCTTTGTTCAAAGATAAAGCAAACTTTGTAAGTCTCAGTACTTAGCCACTCGGCATGTAGTGGAAGCTAGACAATTACGCGTAGCCTGCGAAAACACGTAGTTCTTAATAGCTTTCTTACCACAAGTAAAGGTCAAGGGCACCGACGGTTCAGGCCCAATGAATTTCATAATTGAGCCTGCTTTAGCTAAAACACCAGCTATCTGATTACCTTCAATACCACAATGGGCCGGAACCGACATAACCCCGACACGATTATTAGAGCAAAGAACGTTAATAAAATATTAACACTCCTTGACCAGTTTGGACGTGATCATATAGGATTCCGTAAAGAATTGAACTATATCTGCATTGAATAATGTCCTATCACTGCATAAAATAATGTCCTTTCCGGAAACAGCGAGCTTAGAAGCACCAATCACACAACGTGCGAGTGCAATCAGCTCCATTTGGAATACCGTGCAGTTCCAGCGAAAAACACGAGCTACTGAGCCACCCAGTAATTGAACTCTTGAGGTAACCACAAGTCCCTCGCTGGATAGACCACCGAGAAAGAATTTTGGCATTTGTTATTAATCATATTATTTTCTGGTACAAATAAACTGTTTATTCAGTTAAATAGTAGATTAGTCTAGTAAATCAGTAATCAGGCCGAGAGCGTCACACGCACGGATACACCGCAGGCGAAAAGAAGCAGTACATGCTGTGCCTAGGAAGAACGTCTGCAGTGGGGCAGAAATAAAATTGCCTGCAAAGCGAGTATAGAAGACGAAGACATAGCACCAGTAAATGTTCGGCAAGCCATACCTTGTATGCTATTAAGCTTCGAAATAACAGTGAGCTTACTGTCCAGAATAACACCAAGATGCTTTACTAGTATATAGCGATCGTTTCTTCAAAAAGAGAAGGAGCAGACTGCTCTCCTGTATTCCTACGTCTGATGAAGACTATCAGACTAGTATTCGATGCATTAACGTACAATCCCTTCTCTAGACACCACATTTATAAAATTTGAAGAGAGCGTTGCGTTAATGATGATAGTACGTTAGTTATTAAGATATTTACCCTGAACAAGAACGACTAAGTCATCAGCATAACTCCGAGCAGTAAAACCAGATTACAGTAGTTTTACAATTAATTCGTCAATAACTAAAAGCCACAAGAGAGGTGACAGGACACCTTCCTGGGGGCAACCTTTGATAACTTTAACCGAAATAGAAAGGGAGTTTAACTCGGCCACAGCAATGCGCGACCTCGACAAAGATCCAATCCAAATAACAATGGTTTGGTCAATTCCAAATTTAGTGCAGCCTTCAGTGATAGTAGCAAAAGAAGTACTATCAAAGTCACCCGCAATATCGAGGACAGTGCCCACAAGAAACTCCTTAATACCAAGCGATCTTTCAATCCTCGTAACAAGTTCATGCAGGGCACTTTCACATGATCTCCAAACCTGTCAGCATGTTGAGTGCTCCTGAGTGGGATAACAGATAAGTGATGAATCCTAATATATCTATCAATAATTATTCCAGAGTTTTGAGAAAAGTTGAAGAGAGACTAATAGGGAAAAAATTCCTTGGGATCGGTATAACCCGTTCTTCTCAGCTTTCAGGATGAATACAACTCTACTCCAGCTCCAGGACTGTGAAACATATCCAAACGCATAGAACGTTTGACAGAGTCTAAGTAAATGTTCCTGAATTAGGGGAAAACCATGCTGTAATTCAGCAGGAAAAACTCCATCCGGACCACCTGATTCATAAGGTGAGAAGGAGAAAACGCTTCAGCGCAAGGTGTTCAGAGTGACCAGCCTAGGCTAAGTCCCAGTCGGGTGAATAATTAGTACCATTGGGCTGAGCATCGGCAATATAATCCAGATTGATAACATTGCACCCTTGGAAATGTACCGAAAGTAGTAGTTCGACCATTTTCTTCCTGTAAGAGGTTAATCTGCCATCAGGAAGTCGCAGTATATCGAGCCGGCAGAAATCATTTCTAACCAAAATCCTGTTAAGTCCGGCGATCTCAGAAATACTATTAATTTCTTCGCAGCAGCTAATCCAAGAAGTCCTACGAGCGGATCTCAGCCTTCTTTTATACTCTTTTTGAGCTGCCATATAGTTATCCCCATCAGTATCCTCAGTTCTTTAAGATCAAAACACCAAAAATGTTTATTCTGAGATTTTTGCTTGGTAATAAGAGGGCCAGATTTTTCGAAGGCTTGCGTGACTGCGTCCGTCAAAGATAAAGCTATAGCAATTCAATGTCCCCAGTCGAACATATCTCACTGAAAGAAACCAGGCGAGGTTCCAAACTCAAGAGAGAACCACTCCCAGTTGATAAGCTTCTTGTTACGATAAGGTTTAAGAGTATAGGTCTTCTAAGATTTATATTAAACGAGACCATCGGTGTGGTCGGAGGTGAGAATATTATGAAGATCAAATCGATAATCAAAATGGAGCACAAATGAATATGGATCACTTCCCTCGTTACTGAATTGATATAGGTAGGCTCCACAGCCTTTGGTAAAGATTTCAAGCTCAGATGTACTCAGGTAATTGAGAAGAGATAAACCTTTATAGTTAATATTCGTGCTACCCCATAACGTGTGATGAGCATTACCATCGCATCCTATACCACTAAAGGTAAATGATTAGCACTGCTCGACGAAACAAGGTTGCTAAACTCCTCCGAGCGAGGAGGTGAGACCGAATCGTAATTCAGATACACTGATGCTACCACCAGTGATCCGAATGAGTTCGACGATTCGAGAGAGACGAGCACAGCCGCAACCTCCGCTGAGGTTGCACTAAATGTTTACCTGCGATTTAGCAAGCAGCAACTTACGCTCAAACGATGTAAATTGATCTGTGGACTTAACGGCTTTGTTCATATCGAAGATCTCAGAAACTATACCAACAAGAAGATAAAGTTCCTGAATCGCACAAAAACTTGTTTGCTAAAATATATTAAGACACAGTTGGTTTATTGAGGACCAATTCTTCTACAATGGTTGCTAAAGAGTGATTAAAAGAAAATTGATGAATTGTTGCGGAGGTAGAATTTTTTTATATTTTTGGGCAACGAAAATACTGTAAATTTCGGAGATACGTCACAACATTAGGAATATGCGCTTTTTGTTGTATTGTTTTGGTTTTGAAATTTAATTAAGTTTAATGAGCCGTGGAGAACGCTTTACACTTAATTGACTATTAAATATATTTAACATGTTTTCGGAGATGCCTGTATTATGTTACTTTTCGTTCTTTTTTGACAACAGGTGGAAATCTTCAGCAAATACAATATTATCGAAAATGATAAGTTGTTTGGAATATAGTTTTTGGGTACTGTATTTAAATTAAACGATAAATAGTAACCCAAACTGTTATTATTATTTATAAAAATAAATTGAATAAAAGTTTATAAAAAATAATAAAAAAATGTCTATGCTAAATTTTAGTCGACATTGTCAAGCAGTCACATAGTAAAACACACGAAAAATTATCGTAAATCAGTGATAGATAATTTTTCGTGTGTCTTGCTAAGTTTTGGTAAGTTCGATTAGAGAATTATTTTTGGGTTTCAAAATTAATGTTCCTCACTTACGATTGTAAAATTCGTGTAGTTGAAAATAAATGGGATTTCATCTCAACTAAGAAAGACATTTGGCATTCAACTTTTGGGTTTTTCTATTCTATTAAATTCGAAGAAAATACTGGACCACTAAAGTGTATCTTTTATATACCATTACAATTTGTCAAAATATGAATGATGGTTGCATGTTTATTTTCCGCCTCATTCAACAAAAATATTCTCGTTTGAAAGAATTCCAATTTCCTTTGATATTTTATTATCTTCGCGTACACTCGATTTACTTTTCCATTTAACAGCCACACCATCGACAACACACAGAACAACAAAAATCATTAATTTCCGATCAATTTATTCAATTTAAATTAATCGATTTGATTAATTGTATATCGAATATTAGAGAAACAAACAAAAAAAAACCTGTCGATTTTATTTTCCCATTTTCCTTTTTGCATGTCTGTTTAATTTTCCAACGCTTTTCGCTCAACTCAAACACAAACAGCAAACCAAAACCAAAAAAAAGCTTTTAAGGTAAAGAAAAAAAAATGCAATTGTGGAAATAATTATACTTTTAGTATGACGTGTGTGTGTATATATGTGCGGGGGTGTATAGACTTTCAAACGGATTTTTGACTTTGATAAGCAGCCATGAAAATTGTGTAAGAATTCGTCTGGAATATCATGTTGAATTAACGTAATTTAATCATCCACCCACAAATAGCCGTATATTGTTCATTTTATACAGGTTTATACTCATTTCGCTTTATTTATATAACGATAAAAAAGTTAATTTTATTATTTCCATCTTATGTCTTAACTCTTACAAAAATCTTATCGTCGCATTGTTTTAGTGTGAACAACCCTCTCCGCGCTTATTGTGGTGGTTAATAATAACAATAGTAATAATAATAAAAATACAGAATTATGTCATTTATACATTATCCTCCTTGTATATACTCGTACTATGTATGACCAAGGCGAGACTATACATGTACATCTCGACTTGCGACGATAGAGTTAATACGTAGCACAACTATGTGTACGATGGGGTGTGCATTATCCGGGTGAAGAATAATTTAATAAAAAAAAATGATAACAACTAACAAATAACAAAGAAATGAAAATACCTTTTCCATTTTCCTCGTTTTCTATTTGTTGTTGTTGTGCAAAGTGGTTTCCCCCCACTCCACTTTATTGCCATGTTTATATATTGTACATATATTGGTTTTTATGATTATTATTCTAATCTTTTCTATCTGTGAAAATTACTTTGTTAGATGTGTGTGCTTGTGTATACGCCGTTGTATTGATCTAATGCCGAGCGCGTATAGAGTGATGGAAGTAATGGGATAAATGATTAATTGAATTTTGTGTTGTTGGATGATGTTACACAATATGGTAGTATAACGACACTGCTGTATGTATACATTGTGTATTGTGTAATGCCCTTAAATTTGATGAAAATCACGTACTTTTTTGTTTCTTTTCGCCAAGCTTTTGAGGAGTTTCATTGTTTAAAATAGTTTTTTGTGTGCTTTCTTATGACGATGTAATAAAATATGTATACATTGTGTTTGTTATCAATTTTGATCTAAGAGATGAATTTAATGGGATCTTATGATGTATTGTATAGTTACATTTTGTCAGTTTACAATTTTAGAACAGACGCTTGTACGCTATAACATCTTATGTGCTAATTTTTAATGCTTAGAGCAAACTATAGATTTCACAACATGTTTCGAATCATTAGCGAATTTGACTTGAATACATATTATCATTAAGTACTATCGATTTATTTCTAACAAATTAGCCAGAATTTATAATCGAAATTAAAATCCTGCCTGAATTGGAATAATCTTCAGTCGTTTGTCTTTATACAATTTTAATTTAGCATATAAAAATCCAACAAATGCTACTAATTTAATTACTCCGATGGCCACTATTATTTGGACATAGAGGGTTCTTAAAATTATTAGAGTCGATTAAAAATTGGTTTACATTAATAAAATCATTTCAACAGTTGATACACTGGCTCAAATAAAAGGAAGGCCATTACCTAATTTGTATTTCTTACTAAAACTACATCAATCATTCTTGATACGATGATAAATTAATTAATCTGAAAAATAGAAAGGACCATGAGTATAAAAAAATGAGACGTACCTATTCAAACGAACAGTCAGACGACATTACTATTAAACACTCTTCTGTACTTTTCATTGCTATCTTAAGATATTCCGACCTAATAATCACCACAATCAAACAGCTCGGTGTAATATTTGACAGTGATCAGAGTGTATCGAAAGCCAACTCCATGTTTGGCTTTATTCACAGTTGGACCACCGAGACTAAAGATCGAAATGCACTATTTGCACTATACTTTGCATATATACATAAGATCTCAACTAGAATATGCAGCAGCAGTTTGATGCTCTCATAACGCTGACCACATTTATAGAATAGATAGTGTACAAAAATCGCGTTTTAGTCTATATTATGAAAAAAAAAACTGGAACTTCAACTACAATTTACCATATAATGAGAACTTCACCTTTTTACCACCTTACACTGTATACGTTGTAATGCGTATAAAATTCCTACATTGGAGAGACGCAGGCAATAACATCGCGCAAGTCTATTGGGAAATGTACTTTTCGGTCACGTAGACTCTCCTTACATTCTTCAGAGTATTAAGATAAACGTGCCCAGACGTAATTTTTGTCAATACTAGTTGTTAAAACTTGAAAAACATCGTACCAATTACGGCGAAAATGAACCAATCAATGATATTTAAATTTGTTTCCAGTGTCGACGGCCTATTTGAGTTTGGACTTTCTAAAGGGCAGTTCAATTTCAAATTGAAACAATACTTCAGACAACTATAATTTTTATATTCCTTAAAATACTTTTTCTAAATGTATTTAACATTTTCTAACTTTAAAATTAAATTTTTTATCTCTTTACTTAAAAAAACCATTCTGCACTCGTTGGGTCCACTCAAGAAAATGATCCCAATATCAGCTTTCGACGATTAACAACCAACTGAAATTCGTTTAGATGAGGTATGCACTATTATTAAAAGCCTATACAATTGTATAAACCAGCTGCTTTATGGATGGATGTTCTGCTGGTTGCAGAAATCTGTTTATGTGATTAAGTCAAATAAATAAAAAATTTCAAATATGGAATGTCCCAATTGCGCCCAACTATAAATAATTTTTATTGAGAATTGTAAAATATTGTTATTAGAATTAGGAAAAAAATCAATTAATTAATCGAAATCGCAAAAACAAAAATTTTAATTTATTAATTAATTTAATCATTAGTTTATTTATTTACATGTTTTTTTATATCCATTTAATTTATTTCCCGATTTTAATTTTTTAATTATATTATGGAATTTACAAAATTGATATAAATTGCGTTAAATACAGTTTTTAAATTTATATTTAATTTTGGTTAATTAAGGGTTTGCTTGTTTTTGTCAGATTAATAAAAATCTGTATTGTCAATTGTTATAATTTTTTGATAATCACTCATCGTTTTTTGTTTAATTAAATTTTCATAAATTGTTTGTGTTATAACTGGTGTGGGTGTAGCAGGATAGTGGATACTATGGTATTATAGTGATAATAATAATAACAGTGTTAAAGGCCATTACTGGCCATTATAGTGATTAAATTTTGTATTTTAGCTCCTGAACTGCCGGAATTCACATTTAAACACCGTTAGTGGCATTTAACCTAATGCACATAAATGGTTAAACCGCATGACAAATCAATCGATTTAGATGCTGGAACTGTCACATATTTTAGGATTACACCCCTATATAGAGATAATATACGATCTCTTAAATCACTCGCCAATCACTGGCGTATTTTCCGAGAAATGGAAAGTATCAAAAATAACACCAATCTTCAATTTCGGAAGAAGAGATGATAACACCTATAAATATATTTGCAAAGAAATATCAATGCAACGGTTTTAAATCGATCAACCAGCATGGATTTATGGCCGGTAGATCAACAAACCTGGTTGAATTCACCAGTAAAATAAAAAATATCATCAAGTGGATGTAGCTTATACGGATTTCAGTAAAACATTTGATTTTATCTGTCATCATAAATCATTTGAGAGTATTTGCATTCGTATTTAACAAACCGTTTGCAATATGTAATACATAACTGGAAAAGATAAAAGTTACTTTTGGTGTTCCACAGGGATGTCACATTTATTTTCGTCGATCAGATAACAAAAGTAATAAAGAATCCAAATGTAACGTAACCAAATGTAACAATTTTTTATACTACTAAAGACACGATGCTGCCAAAGTACAAGAATACATTAATAGATTGAATGGGTGGTTTGATTAAAACAAAAAGCAATGCAAAATCATGTATTTTCATCGTAAAAAGAATGCTTTATTTACTGGATACAAAATCAATAACATAGAATTGCAGGGAGTTCATGAGTTTACTGATTTAGGTCACTTTCATCGAATTGATATTTGTATTCCTAAAGCAAACTCTATAATAAGGATAAGCAATACGGTGGAATACGGTGTGACAGTCTGGGGTCCTTACTATGACACGCATATCAAAAGAATTGAAACCATGGGATTACGTAGCTCGCCGATTACCTCCATACAAGACTAGATGCCAGAATTATAAAGTATTCACTCTCGAAAATAGAAAAATAGAAAACTTCTTTTGGAAGCTGCATTTATTGGTAACGTCATTCGCAGTCACATTGCGTCAGCTTACGTTTTGATCAATTTGAATTTAATGTAACGAAAAATAACCTCAAAAAAATGTTTAGACCACAAGAACTTTCCTCATTATTAGGACTTTATGGACTGAAATACGATTGGTGTATCTTCCGGGTAATTCGAGTGAAATTTAGCGGATCTTTAGTGAAATATTTAAATTGCCGGCGTGATACATTTACATACGTTAAACGGGATTCTTATTAAGGTTAAGCCCAAATTAGACGAGTTACTGGCTAATTTACGTTCGTATCCAATCCACATAGTTGAGCCGTTGTGGCAATTTCGTAACTTGTTTTTGTTACCGATTAAAATTTATCCTTATGATTTATAAATAATTTATTATTATTTATTTTTTAATTTTAATTTATATTTATGATTTATTTATGATATAATTTGTCCTATTGAAACATTTACGTTGGCAACATCATCGAAAACTGTTATAGAACCTAGCGTAAAAGATGAACATTGTAATGTTGATGGCAACATTGGTGAAATCTACATTATGAGATTCAGTACAACAATCGAAACTGATCAACAATCGTTCTGATATTCGTTATACCGATCAATGGTCAAGTATATAATTATAATGATGGTTAAAAGTGAAAGAGAAATTCGGAAGAATTTCCAAACACAAATCCATAGAGACTAGAAATTTCGAAATCTGAAATTACATTTCTCAAAGTTAAGTTGATTCTAAAATCTAGAAACACAAACTATGATGCACTAACACGGCAACATCGCTCTATCAAAACACAAAATAAATATTCGCGCCAAAAACCATAAAAGTATAACATACGTAAAATAAATGAACGATAATGTATGAGCCAATCGCGATATATGTTCTTTTCTTACATACATAAATAAGTTCGATGATCTAAGAATGAACGGAAACCGAATACCAAAAACATCTGATCGCGATATATCATTATTTTTTTTGTGTAACTATGCATACACACATGGTTTAATTTTTTTCAAGGTGAACAGCTTAATTTATTATCGGCTCGTTGTTATAACCGCCGTCTTAAAAGACGTATTGGTATGACTTTTTATCGCGCTGGTAGCCAAGCTGTTAACAACACACAATATAATAACAAAGATCATTAGAATATTAATATGTTACGATTGATTTAGCTGAGTGTTGATTTTTTGTGTGTGGGTGTGCTTATATATGCGACTGCATAAATCATAATTTGTCGGTCGATATTGCATGGTTGCCGGTATTATGAAACTGTAAAAAATGTGCTGTGACAAAGTATATGGTTTTAAGACTACTATTAAATTTGAGAATGTTGGCTGAATTCATGTTCGAACCATGCAGTGGTATTTTTAAAGAAAGTAGAGATCGTAGGACATTGTTTACGGTACCAACCGGAGCACAAGAATATTCGAATCTAAACTAAAGTAAAAGTTTATTGAAGTTTTATTCGGGTTAACTCTACAGTTTTTATTGTCGCAATGCTTTTGCTCCCCATGAATTAGATGCTTGGTGGTTGTTTTCCTATAAAAGGTTTTCCTATAAGAGGTTTCATTTTGAATAGCCTGCTATTTGGCCAGCTGTCAATTTTAAAGATGTCATCTTTTGACATTTGACAAGTAAATACTACGCAATTACTAAAAATGTACAGTACATGCTTCAACAACGCATTGAAATTGTTGAAATTCAAAAATACAAAAATGGTGAAAACTTTGCAGTCACAGTTCGCACAACTAAATCACGTTTTGGTAGTCGTGAAGCACCTTCTCGGCCGGCAGTGATGTGAAGAATCGAAACCGTGCGCGTCGCTCAGGAACAACTGAGAATATTGCTGCTGTAGCCCGTAGTGTTGAAGAAACCCCAGGTTTGTCGATTCCACGTGGATCTTTGGAATTAGACATTCCACAAACGACATTACACCGTATTTTGTATAAAGACTTAACGTTCAGTTAACACAAGAGCTCAAGCCGGTCGATCACCATAAACGTCGTATCTTCGCTGATTAGGTCTTTCAAATGTATCAAAATGATCGGGATTTTCATCGAAAAACCTTCTTCAGTGATGAGGCCCATTTTCACCTCGGAGGCTACGTTAATAAGCAGAATTGTCGCATTTGGGGCTCAGAAAATTCAAGAAGGATTGTTCAAAAGCATCTCCATCCTCAACGTGTCACTGTTTGGTGCGGTTTTTGGGCTGGCGGTGTGATTGGACCTCACTTTTTCGAAAATTAGGCTGGTGCAACTGTTACGGTGAATGAATTGCGCTACCGCGCTATGATTAATGATTTTTTATGGCCGGAATTGGAAGATATTGATGTGGATGACGTTTACTTTCAGCAAGACAGCGCTACGCGCCACATCAGCAACGAAACAATCGCAATTTTGCAAGAAAAGTTTCCTGACCGTGTTATTTCTCGAGGAAGTGATCACAATTGGCCACCGAGATCTTGTGATTTATCACCTTTAGAGTTATTTCTTTGGGGTCACGTGAAACATAAGGTCTATGCCATTGCTCCACAATCGATTCAAAACCTGAAAGATGAATTCACTCATTCGGCCATTTGGCGAATCTATTTTATTTTCTCTTGCCAAAGAATTCTTGGTAAAGAATTATTACGAATCGGTCATCTAGCCAAGTACAATAAATCTGATTCAAGAGAGAGGGAGAGAGAGAGGGTATCAGAAATTCGATGACTTATCACTTATCAGTATAGAATTTAGGCACAAATGTACGCAAATCGCGTATGATTGACTATAACAAATTAAGGTTATATACCCTATAAGCAAAATTTAGGATTTAAAAGATACAAAACATACCAATTAACAGTTTATTCTATTAACCTTTTATCACATTGTTTTTAAGGTAATTAAAAATCATTTCGAAATATACCTTGGTATTTTGGTATGACGTTTCCCAAAAATTGTTTCGTATACAAACACATCCATAATCATTATTTGCTACCTGACTCATTTGCGTCACAATTAATATATTGTGATAGTTTAATTTCCTAAAAACATAAATCCTTCTCAGCAATATATTCTGATACTTTACATATACCTGAGATAAAACAAAATGATAAGATTTCTAGTATCTAATATTAGATAACGTTACAAAAGGAATATATAATAAACAAAAATCTTGCCATCAACATCCAACATGCTATGTATGTGCCTATATATTTATATAACATATAAAAGCGCCAACAATAAAAAGAAGAAAACCGTACCGAATATCCACAATAAATCACAAACAAATCTAACCTAATCTTTGCTCTAATAATCACAGTTACAATTATATTGGGTGGATCTTTGTCTGTTTATATCCTAGATCCCTCTATACTGTATACCACTGTGCTGCTATCTTCATTAATTTTTCATTCAATTATTTTCCATTTATATTTTTAAAAAAAATCCCAACAAAAGTATATAGAAAAGGGGAAAACCTCAAAATACGGAAGGAAACGTAAAAAGAAAACCAACGCCCAATACCTCCGACCTATGAACTATTTCATTTTGGTGGGTGGATTGATTTGCGGATTTATCCATCAACCTTTTCATAGTTAGTTTTCTCTGTATATATATATATATATATATATATATATATATATATATATATATATACATTGTACACGCACAACAAACAAGCGGCTTTCACTCTAAATAAATAAGAAAATTACAATAAGAACAACAATAACAACAACAACGCAAAAAATCTAATTCTATTAAAAATGATTTTCCACAAATTTATTTTATTTTATTTTTCCAAAATACGCAAAGTTTTCACGCATTTATTCTATAACAATAGAAAATCGGATGGATTGGTACACAACAAACATGGTATGTATATATGTATGCGGAAAAGTATTGATTTAGACGAAAAATGAAAAGTTCATGTTCAATTTATTTGAATTTGGAATACGTCACGTCAGTGTGATGTTTAGTTTTGAGTATATACGTACATACATATGTGCATACGCATATATATGCACGATGTTCAAGATGGAGAAGTTAAGGGGAAAGGAAGGGCGAACGAATTTGTTACACTACACAAAACATCTTAATATTTAGGTAAATAATATAACAAAAGAAAATCAATTTTATTTATTCATTTCCATCCTGGATGTTTGATTTTTGTATTATATACGCTAATCTGGGAATATAAACAAAATACCACATATAGAGTTGTGAATGTACAGCATTATAGACCATATTGGTTTGGCGGCACTCGAACCTGCGAATAGAATGTAGGCTACTGGTTGTAACTGGAATTTGTCTAAAATTAGTTAATAATTACTTCGCCTACCGTATATATTTGTTTTCGTTTAATTTAGTACAACATTTTTAAATTATATTGTACTAAAAAATTCTATAACAAAAAAAAGTTGCACATAAAACCGGCCTTTTTCAAAATGTCAGTTTTCTATTAACATCGGGCGAGGAAAAAACTTATTTTGTTTTTTAATAAATTAATTTAACGTAAATGAGGTAATTAACATAAAATGCTGATGAATTGTAAATATCAATTGTTAATCACGGCCAATACGATAATATTTGGAGGTTGGTTTGTGATTTAAGTTTCGAGAATATGCGGATACGCATGCTAAAACGCAACATGTGCGTTTTATTTTTACTTTTGTGTTATATTTTGACATTTTGCTAAATATTGTTTTATACGTCATATTGAGATTTATAAATATCGAATTGTGTTGTATTTCATTTATTAACGTGGTTACAGAAAGAAAGTGAGTTTAAAGTGTTTAAAAATTTGTTTAAAATGAACGATTTCATAAACAAAATAATTTTGTTGTATCTTTGTTTTTTGTCTTACAAAAGATTGATGAAAATTTACAAAATCAGCGGAGAATCGAATAGAATAATTTGGACTAGGGAAATTTATGCTGAAAATGAAAGAGAAATGCACGGATTTTTCTCAAAAATATACCATGACGAGACAAGGATTTATTTAGAAAAGCAACGAGAATGGGCATCATAGAGTTTAACATTTTAAATAGTTTATTTAAACAAAAAATTACAGAAGCAACAATATACATATAAGAAATGCCATTGATCCTTTCGATTAGTACTGACTTTAGTGTAAGTACAACTTACTATTTAATAGAGTACAAGCATTTAAATTATAATTAATTTTACATTTAGGTATTTAGCCCATGGCGCAGCGTGGCAAATACTGGCGTGGTCGTTCAGAGTTGGTTTGTCTACAGTACGATAAATTATCCTGGAGGTTTTTAGAATTATTTGGGACGAACTCAGTAGAATCTACTTGTCGCCACCAACTAAAACGGAATGGAAAAAAATTTCCGACGAATTTTTTACAAATACTGAAATTCCTAATGTCGCAGGTGCAATCGAAGGCAAACACATTGGTCTAAAATGCTTACCACACGCTGGCTAATTGTTACTATACTATCCTGTTAGCTACGTCCGACAGTAACTATTTATTTTCTCTTGTTGATGTTGGCACATATGGGAGCCAGATTGATGGTGGCATTTTACAAAAGAGCGCATTCGAAGACCAAATTTTAAACTGGAAAATTAATATTCCAAAATCGATGGTACTCGTATTACCGAATAGTAACGTGGTAGTTCTTTGCTATTTTCCTCCAAGAACAAACTTAATGAGGCCATATTCTGGGCGAACACTTTTTTGAATTACTTCGTCATGAAGTTAGCATTAATGATTAGTATTATTCTTTTTTTGGTTGTCAACACCGATACCATGCGTTTTTTTTTTTGAATTATTTACTCTCGCAGAAAAAATGATTATTAAAAAGAACGATCCATTTGAAGTTTGTGTTGTTATTTTTGTATTCGAAATTAGCTGGATGAGTATTTTTAAATGGCAATGGATAGATATAGTTTTATTTTAAACGTCAAGATTTATTTTTATTTTAAACATCAATGGATAGATAGTTTTATTTTAGAAAATCCAATCGTCAATAAAGTAGTGTATTCAAATTAAAGGTTCGTTAAACGCGCGTTTTTCCGCACGTCAAACAAGGAAAAATTGTTCATTTTGATTCCCTGGAATCTATTTTCCATATAAATTGACCCTTTACGACGGAAAGTTGTGAGATGCGGAAGGAAATTTGATACTAGAACAAAAAAAATTAAAACGTTTTTTTTACTTATACTCTTATTGCAAAAATAAATTGTACGCACGTAAAATAAATAGTACGTATACGTATCCTTCTATTCGCATTACAAACAGTAAAAACGTCAAAACATATCGAATATGGCTGAAAACTTCGTGTGAAAAGTGTCGTGGTTTTTTAATTTCTTATCTTATCAAAAAGTCTTAAGTTTTTCGAAGTTTTAAAATGATTTTGCTTTTTACTTGTTTAATTTACATACATTTTCAGTAAATGGGTAAATGTAAAATAATCAATCTCAATTTAAAGCAAAAACATGACGTAATCAAAATGAAAGAAAACAGAAAGTCAGTAGCGGAAATTTGCCAACGTTTTAAATGCGGTAAAATGTAAAAATACAACATTTTGATTTAAAAGGACGAAATTGAGAAACTGTTTAGCGAGCAAAACGTAAATGATTTGATTTGCAAAAATCGAAGAGAATCAAATTATACATAATTTAACGGTTTTATTTGAACGATTTTGTGCAGTAAGAGCCAAAAATGTACCAATATCAGGGCCATTTTGCAGGAAATGGCATTAAAAATTTAAACTGAATTTAAATGATTTGGCGAAAGAATGGCGGAATAGTGATGATGTCAAATTGTTACCTCTTAAATTAAATTAAAGATATTTATAACTATTTAAACTAACTACATTATCATCATAGTATATTTTGAATTATATAAATTCAAGTTAATTACAACTCAAATTAAAATAATAAACGGAAATAGAATATAAAAATTTGCATCAATTGGAAAGCAAATATAACATTTCATGAAAATCTAACTGTGTCGTATTCCATAATAATTAAAATAGTTAAAGTATTTGTAAGAAATCATATATACTAGTATCTTGATACAAATAATAAAGTTCGTGAAAGTGTAAAAAATATATAAAGTAAGACCGTTTAAAATAAAAGTGCAGTGTAAGATGCCGTACCGAAATCTTGATTTTCGCCAAAAGGAAACTCTTTTATTCTCATGCAACAAGTGCAACATCTCTATTAATCTACAACAGTCATACTTTCAATGTGATAATTGTAATGAGAATTTTCACCCAAGGTGTAAAAACATACATGGTGTAAATATAAATCGTCTTGCAAACAATGCAACCTGGTTTTGCAGTGATGAATGTCAGAAAGGTACTATGCATCAAGTTAATGAAATTATCGGAGGAGAAAGTATATTAACTGTGGAAGCACAATCAAATGCTGTGAATGCTGTTGAATATCCAACTCCAGTAATGGAAAACGTGAAGAATTCAATTGACTGCTTAACTACTCAATTGCAGAACGTATTAGATACCGTAATCAACTTAAGAAGCATGTTAAGTGAACTCCAAAATTCTCAAGCGGAACTTACACAAAGAGTTGATAATACTGATCAAAAAATTGTAGAACTATCTCAGGAAAATGTTGAGCTGAAAAAACAAGTTAAAGCTGCAACAGAATGCCAAATGGAACAAAATGGTGTCATGAAACAAATGAAAGTTCATTTGCTACATCTTGAAAGAACGGCTCAGAAAGGAATTGACAATAATGTTATTATTACCGGAATACCAAATACAACTATTTAACCGAATGACCTTCTAAACAAGATTATGCAAACGTTAGCAGCTAAAATTGTACCGAATCAAGTGGAACGTGCTAAATATATTGAGGTTGGTGCTACGAGACCCAAACACCAAGCTGGAACTAGCCAAGTAAAACCAAAACACTTATACCTTCAAGTAACGTTCACTAATAATTTTTCAAAGCAAGAGTTACTATCCAAGTTCAGGAAAAGAAAGCAGCATCTGTTTGTAAATGAAGTAGGCTTCAGTGGTGAGGATGATGAAAGACTGTATGTACGTGAACAGCTTACCCAATACAAATCAAATCTTTTTCGTGAAGCTCTTACTTTTAAAAACCGATACAATTATAAATATTTATGGGTTCGAGATCATAAAATATTCCTCAAACAAAATGATGATAGTGATGCTGTTGTCATCAACACTTCAGCCGATTTGGAAATTGCTTAAACACAAAACTGCACAGAACAACATATTTTGTAAACCAGGTAAGAGTGAACACAAACTTGTAAATAAAACACGTAATGATCATATATTTCAAATTCATGCTGATTTCTTAATTTTATTGATTAATTGTAATTTTATTATGTTTGAAAAAATTGTATATCGTATAGCTGCATTTTTTTGTTATGTTATTATTGATTTTAATGGTACACATCAATTTGATAGATGAAGTTGATAAATGGAAGAGTATGAATAAGTATTATACGTGCGTAGATTATTTGTCTGATCATAATGAAAACCTTATAAATGTTTTATACTTAAATATTAGAAGTATTCGGAACAAATTAAATGATGTAGAAATCCTAATCAATGCCTTACCATCCTGTACAGATGTAGTTGTTCTAACTGAAACATGGTTACGTGAGTTTGATAGTCAATTCTATAATATATTGGGATTTGAGTCATTTCATTCTACTAGAGATGATGGTTATGGTGGATGTAGCATACTAGTTAGAAAGCAGCACTGTCCTATTTTAATACGAGAAGAAGAAGAAAATAAATATCATTTTATTGTTGTACGTTTATCCAAAATAAATGTTAATATTATAGCTACGTATAGACCACCTAACACAAATGTTGTGAACTTCATTACAAAATGCGAGACATTCTTATCCGATTTTCGAAATAGTATTGTTTTTGGCGATTTTAATATAAATCTCTTGGATACAAAAGACAGTTCTACTATAGATTATGTCGAAATGTTAACTTGTAACGGATATTATATAGTCAATAAAGTTAAAGAATTGTATGCAACTCGAGTTAGTAATTCCATTGGTACTATTATAGATCACGTACTTACAGATATTTCCACGTTAAAATATGAATTTCACTTGGATTCATTTTCAAGATCAGATCATAAATTAATTTATTTTAGATTTGAACATACTAAGAAAGAAATTTTAAATAAAGTACCGCAATTTTTTGACGTCATTGACTATAAAAAGGTAGACAGTGATGGTATCTGGAATAGTTTAGACAATTGTATAAATTTTGATGATCTTTCTAAAGAAATGGCAACCTTGATTACTAGATTCAGCCGTAAAGTAAAAAGAAAATCAGCTAAGAAATTTAAAAGAAGTTGGATGTCTGATGAGATTTTTAATCTAATTAGATTAAGAGAAAAATTTCATAAGCTGAATTTGAAGTGCCCTTCTCAATATTGCGACGATCGTTATAAATATTATAAAAACCTCTGTACAGAACGAATTAAACTGGCTAAAAGCGAACATTATCGTAAAATTTTTGATGATAACCTTTCCAACCCAAGATTACTGTGGAAGTGCTTTAACAATGAAATACTTAATAAACCAATGGAGTGTTCTAATTTTGAGCTAGAATTTAATAATAAAAGTATCTCAAATGATTTGCATATTGCCAATTCGTTCAACGAATACTTTGTAAATGTAGTCCATGACACTGTTCAACACTTAAGACTTCCAAACGACATCGAGTTTAGTTATATACAATACAATATTATTGAGCCATTAGATTTAGAAAACGTAGAAACGCTAGAAATCTTAAACATTATAAATAATCTAAAAAAACGGTCGACAACTGGACATGACAATGTATCAAATAGATTTATCATAAAAAACTCTGATAAATTAATAAGTATATTAACAAAACTATCGAACAAAGCAATAAAAGATAATACAGTTTCAAGTTGCTTAAAGCTAGCAAAAGTAGTACCCATACATAAGAAGGGATCAAAAACCGACATATCAAATTATAGACCGATATCGATACCAACATCATTAGCAAAGATTTTTGAAAATATTATTTATGGTAGAATGGAGAAATTTCTTCAATCTAACAATATAATATCAGATTGTCAATTTGGTTTTACAAAAAACTCTAATACTACAGCAGCATGCCTGAATTTAACCAATAACATTAGTACTGAAATTGATAAAGGAAAGCATGTATCTGTAATTTTCCTAGACTTAAGCAAAGCATTTGATACAGTTAACCATAGATTACTATTGCTCAAATTGAAAAAAATGAATATCGGCGATATTTATCTTAAATTGTTTGAAAATTATTTAAACGATAGAACCCAATTTGTTCAAGTTGGTGGTACTCGTAGTGAAATCAAATCGTTTGGTATTGGAGTTCCTCAGGGGTCAATCTTAGGCCCACTTCTGTTCAAAATTTTCATTAATGACATTATATTTCTGAAACTATGTGGAATAATTCAAATTTATGCCGATGATATCGCCATTGTGTATAGTGGTATCGATACTACAAGTATGTTTCAGAAAATGCAGTCCGATATGGTTACTTTAAACGAGTGGTTCCATAAAAATTTATTGGTGTTAAATATTAGCAAAACTAAGTACATAATTTTCAAGACAAGAGCTTTAGATGAAAATGAAATTGTTTTGCATAAACTAAAATGCAATAATCATGTTATTGAAAGGGTTAGTTCATTCTTATATCTAGGATTAGTCATTGACCAAAAATTAAAATGGGACTTACATTTGGATAACATTAAAAAGAAAATACTTCCATACATTTTTGTCTTATATAAATCTAGAACCATTTTACCAAGGAAGTTTCTAATTAATATCTACTTTGCTTACATACATAGTCAGTTAGTATATCTTAATCCTATCTGGAGTGGCACACATAACAATTTGTTGGAAAATCTTTTCATTTTGCAAAAAAAAGCGGTCAAGTCTTGCTTGAAATTGCCATTGAAGACTCCTACTAATAAAATATTTGGTAAGTTCATGTCGCTGAATATGATAATTCATAATGAGCTTATAATAGTAACTCATAAGGTCGTTACGAATACAATCCGAAATAATTATGTTACTTTAAGGTCTGACAAC
Source organism: Tipula unca (assembly GCA_951394425.1). NCBI lineage: Eukaryota > Metazoa > Arthropoda > Insecta > Diptera > Tipulidae > Tipula > Tipula unca. The sequence goes on from OX596381.1 coordinate 39,788,021, forward strand.
GTTCATGATTATGAAATTAGGCGAAGATCCCATATTAGAAGGCCAAAATTTACATCAGCTGTATCTGATAGCAATGTCATGTACAGAGGCTTGGCGTTGTACAACACTTTACCTACCGTGCTAAGGCATGATACTGATCTAGCTTCATTTAAGATGAAACTAAAGCAGTATATACTTAGTAATGTTAGTGTTATTATACCGCGAAAATATTGATAATATTTGTAAATTCATACAAACATACTTATGCATTCTTCTCTTCCATTTCTCAACTGAAAGTGTGTTGTTGCAGTTTTGTCGTATGAATGTGCAGCTGTGGGATAATACCGTGTTCAAGGAAATTTCAAGTTTGTGTTTATTCTTATAAGAGTTAATTAAGTTATTATATATATGTTATACCATATCATTGAGTAAATTGAATTTCGTAGTTTGATTTGTTTTTTTTTTTTTTTTTTTTTTATATTCAAATAATTATAACAGATTTAATCTAATTTAATAGTTTATAAATGTTTTTCTTATTTTCTTTTTTTTAAGTTAAAATAGTGTAAGCTTTACATAGCGCCGCCAGTTTCATAATCTCTTTTCTGCATAACGATTCAAAGAATCGAGGCAGACAATTACGTGTTTTTCTTATTAATTATTAGAGTGCACATACATTATGTGTTGTAATTTAAAATATGTAAATTGTTAATAATAATAAATCTAATAAAGTAAAAAAAAAAAAAAAAAAATGAGTTCAAAGCTTTGAATGGATGGTTACAGTGTTTTCGTAACCGATACTTAATTTCTTTCAGTACTTGCTCGAGTGATGCAAATGAAGTTTGTGAAACCACAGTAACCGAATGAAATAAAAATTGTACATTATGACCGAGGGATACGAGATGAAAGATATCGCAAATTGTGATGAGTCGGCGGTGTTCTATAAAATAAATCTTTACAATTGAGAGGAGAAGGAGGCTTGAAAGGCAAGTTGTCCAAAGAACGCTTAACTGTATTATTAACACTTTTTGCAGACGGGACGATTTATCAAACTTTGGTGATTGGACAGAGCCAGAATCCTCGTTGTTTATAAAAAAAATTGATAAATTGAAGTTGGCAATAGACATATCCACTCAAATTTTGTTCACGTCAAACTGAAATATTTACTTAATTTTTACTCATACAGAATGGTTCATCTAAAATGGTGGCTCAAATTCCTACTAGAATTCTATTCTGGAATTGCACTTAAGCAAATCTACTCTAAAAAATATATACTTCGAAGTCTATGGAAACCCAAATTTGAGTAAATATTTATAATTTAAATTGCACTCAAATAATCTATAATTAATCGTGTTAAAAAATTTTACTCAACTTCATAGTGCAAATTATACCCTGATTAAAAGTTCCACTCAAAATGTATAATTCAAAGTCTACTCAATCACAATCAAATTTAACAAAAAGTTATTTTCTTATCAATGTTTAAGTTTTAATTAATATTTGAATTGCACTCAAATTTTGTTGAAATCTATTCGTTAAAAAGTCTGAAAAACTCGTTTAAAATTTAACTCAACTTCATATTCTATCTTGAATTTCACTTTAAAAAAATCCACTCAAAGTATATACATAATTTAACCTTTTGGAAAAGCGGCCATTTTTTGGTATGATTTTGAAGGTTAATAGGCTAGCATAGACACAAATTGGTCCGTAGCTATATACCATTGGATCTTGTTTTTAGTTTCAACCGATGTTACTTACTTTTAAAATTATCTGGTCTAGCCAAAGTAGAAGCGGCGTACTGTGAGCACACGTAGGTCACACGCAAAATGCTGACATCGCAAACTATTTTGATCGCTATTGACAGAATTTGAATTTAGTGGACGTTTTTTTTGACGGTCTCTTATTAGCTTCTATCATACATAAAACATTCGTTGATATTTTTAAGATTGCTGCTCATCCGCTTTGTAATCAGAAATGGCCGTATATAATGCCATCTTGATTACTCGGGAATATTTTTGGTTAACGCTGACAGTTTAGACAACATTAACAACCTACGATATTTTGGCATATTGAAATTGAATGTTCACATTTCACAGTTGTATTAATTTATAAAAAAGTGATTCAGTTAAGCGATATGACAAATAATAATTTACCCATTTCAATTTTAATTTTATCTCCCTAATTTTATCTTTTGAAATGAAAAAAATGTATATCAGAATAAATTACAAAATTAATTTTGACGCGTAAATGCCCATCCCTTACAGCGACAGGCGCTTTTCCTACTTTTACAATCGTCAATTAGTTTCAACTAATTTCAAATTGACGGATGGTAATGTCAAATTTTTATAGGGTCGAATTTTATAGCGATTAGTTAGTTAATATTTTTCCAGTAGATGACTCAATTCTAGTTTGGCGGTCTTCAATTATGTATCTATAATTTACTAATCATCGATAAAAATTTACTAAAATCTCCTTTCAGATTTTCATTTCAGCTATGTCTAAAATTAAGAAGCTATCCGAAAATAAAAAAAAGAAATATATGAATAAAATGGCCAGAAAATCGCCAGAATCGGGTCTACTTACAGCATTGAGATTAAAAAATATTATTATTTTGGATCATTTCGATTTATTTGAAATGGACGTAGTCACATTTTAGTTTTCGATTATCAGACTATCCGTAAATTTGATGTTTTTTTACATCTCAAAATGCGAAAAGAATCTTACAAATAATTATTGCATTAAGCTTCAAAAATCTTGATATCTACAAGAGCATCCATTCTGCAAAATGCTGTTATCAAATATAGGTAAATTTTAGGAAATTAGAATTTTCTATTCAATTCCATGAATATTAAAATTAATATTTTAAGAACTTTAAGAATTTAATTTTATAATTTTAAACATTTTCGAATTAAATATTTTAATTTAATTGCGAAATTGGAATATTGGATTTTAAAAGTAAAATCAAATCGAGATTTTAGGTTTAAAAAAAATATATTTTAAAAGTTTAACGAAATTTCAAATGTGATTCAACAAATTTGGGCACAATTTCAAGATTTATCAACTATTTATCGCACAATATATCCAAATTTACGAGTAGTAAGTTATTTGAAAATAATTTGTTAGTTAAAGTTAAATTGATCAAATTACAGTTTGATTAGTTATTTTAATCTGACGAAAATCTTTTGACAATCTCGTACAAGCCATACTGTAACTTTGCGTCTTCCAATTTAAATCTTTATAAAAATTGTCTACGACTCATAACAGTGAAATAAATTTGGCCAAATTTAACTACTTCTCAGAGTAGGATTGGTAAAATTGTTAAATCTTAACTTTCTTAAAGCAGTCTCATTAATATTGTTTAATTTTGTAATTTGTCTCCTGTGGTCGGGGGCACTCACATGTCTCGTAATCTAAATTGCACGAACATTTTTTCCAAGAATACCACCACAGTATCCTTTGCTTGCCGTAGGAGGCGACTAAACGGTTAGATCGCTGGGCTGACGACCCGAATCCGTACAAAAAATCAACTGTTTATAAAGTCAACAAAAAGAAAAATGGGTACCGCCAAAAAAACACCGGACCCCCGCTCAAGTACCCGGATACGAGATTTACAATCGGCACGTGGAACGTGCAATCACTCCGAGCTCTGTACAATTTCGAGATGAGAAATCTGATGAAGATTCTCGATATTGTACATGAAGTAAGATCTCAGCGAGTACGCTGGCTCGGTCACGTTCTGCGTGCTGATCCGGAACGAATTGTGCAGCGATCTCTGAAAGGAGAGCCACCATATGGTAGGCGCAGAGGTCGTTGCAGAGGACGATGGCTCCACGAAGTAGAGAACGACTTGGCCTCTTCAGATTGTCTTAGACAGTATGAAGACCATGCTCAGGATCGAAACCGTTGGAACCAAGTGGTTGACTCAGTAAGAGGCCAGTAATGGCCTTTAAAACTGTTTATTATTAATTTTAAATTTTTTATCGTTTCACAAAATACTAACTTTAATTTTATTTGTTGTAAGATTTTTTGGTATATGTAAATACTCAAAATGTAAATTGATACTATAAAACCAATTACCACCGCATATACAACAAACAATACCCAATCAACATATTAATGGAAATTTATCCGATATTGTGGTTAATTACAAAACGCAAAAAATAAAATCGAAATATAATCTCTCCTATATATTTATATAGACAGGTACTACTTAATCAAGCTGCTGCGAACAAAAGTTAATAATCCTGACACAAAATATTAATTTACAAATTCCATACCTACATAATTAAATTGAGGTGTGATAACATGATGGTACATACCTGAAACAAGAATAATAAAAAATTTAGATTAGTTTTATAAAAATTTGAAATATTTAATTAAAATTTAGTAATTTAATATCCGGTCTGATATTCCAATTTTAGTTGTGTAATTATGATAAATTAGAAAATGAAATTGATACATCATATATTTATTGGTCAATATAAAAAATAGAAAAATCAATCATAAACTTTCTGGATTGTATTCTAAATTACACGAACGCGTCTAGAATGGAAATAATTTAATTAAATTACGTTCTAAATATAGTAATTTTTTTAACTTAAAAAAAAACGATTGACAATATTTTTTTCGTCGCAAATTACAATGGCGCAACACAACAAGCTTGATCGTCTATACTTAAAGAAATTAAATTGTAGAAGAAATATAAAAATTACATTAAGAATTTGTTGCCAATATTTTTGCTAAACTTTGTCTTGTATATACGCTCGACTCGTACACTAAAATTGAATTATAAACAAAAAAGAAAAATTATTCGCCCCGTTTTTATAGTAAATTATCATTGGATTTATTTTTGTTTGAGGAAAAATACTCGAGAAAAACATAATAACAATTGATTGGAAAACAGACATGTTTCTTTTTTCGCAATTCGTAGAAAAAAAAAATTTCTTTGGGTTCAACAAAAAAAAAAAAAAAAATTAAGAATATATTTTAACATCATCACGCACCATTCCATTAATTTTCCTCTTGTCATATTTATGTCGTGAAATAAAATGACATTTTTTTTGCGTTTGACGAAATAAATTCTTAAATCTTCAAGATTACCAACAACAACAATACACCAACAACAAAAAAAATGGAAGATGAAAAATGATGAGGAGAGTGATGCGGAGGAAGCGACGCGAAGGCAAAAAATTGTAAGGGAATTTTATTTATTTTTTAATGCTTTGGGTTTGTGTTTTTATTGTTGTTGTTTAAGCAGAGCGAGTGCGGTGAATAAAATATGATATTTTTTATACATGTTTATGTCATATTATGTCTTCGATTTTCTTACTTTTTATTATTATTAGTATTAAATATGTACAGTTAAAGGTCGATATTCAATCATTAAATTTTTTCCCTTGGGTCACATATCATGGCATATAAGTGCGAAAAATTCAATAATACGATGAGATTAAAATTTCGTTTAGAGTTGTTTTGAATAAAAAAAAATTCCATTAGAGGATGTGATTTGCACCATCGCTGGCTTTTTACGATGCATAAACAAATTCATAAATTTTTTATGTGTTAGGACACAAAAATACAAATAAATGATTAGATGTGGCAAAATGGTAAAATTGTTACTCAGTCAGATTTATATTTAAGTACGAGTATGTACTGTGATTCGGTAGTATCATCAAAAGATTCCTTAATAGCGTTTTTGAGTATGAAGTTTTATGCTGGGGTCCGAATTACACTTGAGTGGCTAGAGGAAACCATAGCGTTCAAATCTATAGTTTTATATCTTTAAAATAGGAATACATGCAGTTTCTGACAACGAAATTTAACGACGTACGAATTAACCATTGGGAAATATGGGTAAACCGTTTATAAATAATTTTCAATATCAATAAACCTTAGTACGTAAGCGTCATTATTTGTAGAATTAATATTTTTAGAAACCATAATTCAGAGGGGGTTATAACCCAGAAGAGGTTACATCCCAGACAATCTCTAAGAATGCCTAAAAAAAATTATAAATTTTGGTGTTGATTCTTATATTGTATATTGGTACTGAAATACACCTATTAAAAGTAAATTTATAAAAAATTTCGGGATGCTATAGAATTCGACAACAATTCAAATTGAAATTTGAAAAGTCTAAAAAAATGAAAATTAAACTTAGCTTTAGGTGTCCATCTAACAATTTTTTATCTCATAAATTTCCAAACTTATACTTAAGCCAAAATTCGTAAAATTAGATTCTGAATTAGAAAAATTACAAAACATTCAGATTTAAATTTCTAATTTCTAAAACTATTTTCCAATCCATAAACATCTTTAAACCTAACTGAAGTTACATTCATGCAGTTTTATTCAATCGGAATTCGACTTATTGTCGAATGAAATTCTGAGTATTTTTCAATGTCAAGTAAAAGTTTATATTGAAATGTTTATGACATTTTAAATTGATAGCAAAGCCGAGTTTTTAAACTTAATTCTAAATAAAAAAAAATTACAAAATATTAAAACTTTAGTTTTTAAATTCGCAAATGTCTGTGTTTTGAACCTTACACAAACCAACATTTTTGTTCGAAGCAGTTTGTAATTTTAATTCGAATTTGGAACTATTGGAAAATGTTCAATGTCTAGGGAGCAATTCATAGAATGAAGTTCCTAACACTAGATTTGTACCTCTGACATTAAGTTTACCTAATTTGATTGAAAATGTTTACTAATAGCTTTAAAAATTCGAAATTTTGAAATTCTTGAATCAAAAACTGTTAGATTATGAAATTTAAATCATCGAATATATCGGATACGTCGAATCTTTGATTCCAAACTATAAGAAGCTTCAATCGATATTTCACATTCGACTGACTAGAAACCTAAGTAACAAATTTTAGATTCTAAAGATTCTGGCTTACCAGTTTTAAAATTTTAACGAAGTAAAATTGCGAATCAAATTTTCAGAACTAATATTTTAAAATTCAAAAATGTTTAATACAAGTTTATCGAATTTCGATTTCAATTTAAAATTTTAAAATTTAAATTCAAGCCCCATAACAGTATGTACTTAGTTCGATAATTTAAAATTAATGTAATTTCTATGAATGCCGAGCGAGGTTCTTCACTCCAATTTCATAAATGGAACTAATAATAATAATAATAAACAGTGTTAAAGGCCATTACTGGCCCCTTACTGAATCAACAATCTGGCTCCAACGGTTTCGATCCTGAGCTTGGTCTTCATACTGTCTTAGACAATCTGAAGAGGCCAAGTCGTTCTCTACATCGTGGAGCCATCGTCGCCTGCAACGACCTCTGCGCCTACCATATGGTGGCTCTCCTTTCAGAGATCGCTGCACAATTCGTTCCGGATCAGCACGCAGAACGTGACCGAGCCAGCGTACTCGCTGAGATCTAACTTCATGTACAATATCGGGGATCTTCATCAGATCTCTGATCTCGAAATTGTACAGAGCTCGGTATGTACCATCTATTTCGCGTTTAGGGCCGTAAATCACACGCATGATTCTTCTCTCAAATGTAAGGAGCCATCTCTCGTACTCATCCGTCAGCGCCCAACTTTCACATCCAAACATAACAACGGGCCTGATCAACGCTTTGTAAAGCTTCAGCTTCACGGCACTTGATAAGTGTTTAGATTTTAGCAGTGGCCTTAGAGGATACAAAGAACGACTGCCAGCTGCCAGCCGCACTTTAATATCCTCACCCACACTGTTATCGTGAGTGATAAGAGAGCCCAAATATTTGAATTTCCTCACTCCCTCAAACGTGTGGTGGCCACTACTAAAATCTGGTGTGCCATTGTCTCTAAAACCAGAGATCAGGTATTTCGTTTTGGACTCATTGATCTGGAGTCCAACAGAAGCTGAAAACTCTACAAGCGGATCATGTATTTCTTTCACTCCGTTGCTATTCAGTCCAATCACGCATATGTCATCTGCATATGCAAGCACTTGATTGGACTGGCGATATAAGATGTTGCGCTGAGGTGTTTCAGTTTTACGAAAGATGTACTCCAACATGAGATTAAAGAGTATCGGGGACAGAGCATCTCCCTGCCGAACACCCGAGTTAACTGCAAAAATTGTCGATAGCCTGTTCTCAACTCTAACACAGCATTGAGACTGCGTCACTGTCATCCTACACAGTCGTACCAATTTTGTTGGCATTCCTAGGTATTCCAGGGCAGACCACAAACTCTCTCGATTGATCGAGTCGTAGGCCTGCCGGAAATCCAGGAAAACCTGATGTACCGAGATGGATGTCTCATAATATTTAGATAGAATCATCCGCAGCGAAAAGACCTGATCAGTGACTGATCGATTCGGACGAAACCCTCCCTGATAGTCACCAACCAAGCCCTCCGCCACAGGAGTGATTCTATCCAATAAAATGTATGACAGTAACTTGTATGCTGTGCAAAGGAGAGCTATACCGCGATAATTCTCACACTTCAAGCGGTCTCCCTTCTTGAAGATGGGGCATATCGCGGCCACTTTCCATTCATCAGGCATAACTTCGGTTCGCCATACTAATCGAATAAGGTCGAAAAGACAGTTCCACAAAGTATCCCCTCCGAATATCAAGAGCTCCGAATTAATGCAGTCCACTCCAGGTGAGCGGTTTCGTTTCATTCTCTGCATGGCCTTAGTGAATTCCTTATGGGATGGCTCCTCAGTGCAAATCTCCGCAGACTGTTTTAGAGGTGGCTCAACAACAGTCTGTGACGCATGATGAACATCAAGCAGCTCAGTAAAGTGTCCACTCCATGCGTCAAGTACTGCGTCGATGTTGACACAGAGGTTTCCATCCCGGTCCCGAATGGCGGTTGACGAAGGCCTGAAAGTATGGTGCAATCCAGTAATTCCTTTAAAGAAATTACGTGAACTACGCTCATTGCTGAGTTGTTGTACTTTCAGAACCTCGGCCTTCCACCATTCTCGCTTCTTCCGTCTACAAATCCGCTTAGCTGCCCTTCTTGCAAGAGCTGCCTTGTTTTTCCTTGCGATTGTGAGACGTTGTTGCACTTCATTATGGGCTATATTTTGTTGCTCAACTGCAAGGCGACACTCGTCATCAAACCAATCATTCTTGGGTCTGACTTTCACTATACCTAAAGTCTGTTGAGCAGCACTGACAACCGAAGTTTTCAGTACCTCCCAGACAGAGTTCACGCAGTCAGACTGGTAATTAGCTCCCTCAATGTTGTCGCTGACAAGATCCTGATATCGTTTCTTTTGATCTTCATTTATCAGACCTTCACAGTCGAAACGTTCCATCCGTTTCGCTGTGTTCCCCGACCTGTACGAAAACTTCCACCGTAGCTTTGCAGCGACCAAATAATGATCGCTGCCTACGTATTTGGTTGCTGACCGATAAGTTCTCACATCCTGCAATGGAACTAATATTCAGAATAAAAAATCACGTAATCGAATTTTAGAATATTCTTAAAAATAAAATTTAAAATCTAGACTAAAACTCTGAAATTCGAATTTCTTAAATATAAAATTGCAGATTCAAAATTCGGTATTCTTAATGTTTCATTTCATTTCCATAAATCATTTTGAGATACCATTTCCATAGAACTTTATAGAATTAGATTTTGGTAGATATTTCCAAATTAAATGTTTATTAATCAGTGAAATCTTACTATATAACTATATAGAGGCTTATTGTTACCTCATCGCAGCAAGAAATACAAAACTATCAATAGTGAATTGTATACGAAGATGTAAAATTTGAACAGATGTGAAGGCAAAAATCATTGAAATCACTGTAAAGTAAAAGAAAACAATAATTTCAGAATATTTGTTAAATGCTTAAATTAAGTAGACATTTTTTTACTAAATGTATCGATTGAAGTTGCACATCCGACAAATATATCAGGATAGTTATAGCAATGTCTTGTTTAAATTTGATACAGGCCGCTGCTGCTTCTTAAGTTTCATGCTTGAACTTTTAAGGCTCATGTCACAGTATATTGTTCAAAACTCGCTTCGAATTAATTTTTTATTAAGTTTGGGTAAGTGGAACGTCTGAAGCCAACGCCAACTTTCACAGAATGTTAATTTTTTGATGTAATAGTCAATAATAACTCTGAGAAAATGCTGTCTTCAGGAACAAAAGCCAATTAAAATGCCGTAATCATTCACTATTCACATAATTTCTAAAAAGCAGAAAACTTATCATACTAATTTATCTATTGTGTATTATATCCAGAGCGTAATTATATATTCGAAAGAAGCTCCTCAATTGTCATTTTCTATTAAATATAACATTATACAATGAAATATTTTGCTTTAATTTTGATTAATTTCAGTTTATTTTTTCATTTCATCCAAAAGATAAACAAACACAAACAAAAAAATTAAGAAAACATTTTCTTTTCAAAATAAAATTTTCTTATCGTAAATTTGATAACAATATAATTATTAATTAGAATTTTTAATCTTTGCTTGAACTTTTATTTTTTCTATTTTATGTTGGGGCAAAATGTTTTCATATATAGTTTATCATTCTATTATAAGTTTTCCAAGAATTTTCTTTTTTCGCATTTTTTATTTTATTGATTGATGATAAATATTTGAACGGATTTTCATTTTTCGAATATTTGTATGTATGTATATTTATAAGAGGAATACGAACCCAAAATTTCATCTGTCAATTTGAGTTTTATCGATTAATTTACGTTCATCGCACTGTAATCAAGATGAAGATCGGCCGCAGGTATATACATATTTCAGAATGTAAGGATTTTATACGTTCTGTATACATGATTGATGAAGAACAATTTTTTGATTGGTTCAACTGTGAAAGATTGTATCGTCTTTGGATTAAGCTGAGTGCAAAATTTGTACATTTAGGTACTTGAATTACGGTGAATTGTTGTACAGTATAAAATAATAAACAGTAGGTAAATTAAGATCAATATCTGTCATCAGACTAAAAGATTATCATTAAAACACTTTTAACGCAATTTTCAAATTTATTTTTTATATTTTTACTTTCGATTTTCCAATCATTTAACCGTAATATTATATTTTTTCCAATTCCGTGAATTCCAATGAACGCATCGTATACTTTTCGGTACATTACATACATACAAACATATACAGAAGAAAAAAAAAATATATAATCCCACGTTTCAATTTTCCACCTCCGCAATAACAGGTAAATATTTTACAGGTCAATTGGAAAAATATTTCACCTTGAACAAAATGCCACGTCATAATAAATATAATATAAATTCTAAGGACCACGACGACGGATTTTCCTTATACACATATATATTTGTAGAGAGCAAAACCGCCACAAAACAACAAAACAAATCATCTAATTTTTCAACATTTCCTTTTATTGCATCATCGTTGAATATAGAAGAAAACAGATTTTTTGTATTCATTTTTTTATGTTGGTGCGGTCCTTTTGTTCTCAATTGATAGCGCAAATGGTTTGATACTGACAAATGAATTCATCGCAAAGAGCGAATTAGTTTTGTTGTTGTGAATCTAAGTGAAATCAATGTGTTTGTGCGGTGATTTTTGTGGCTTTATTGTGGTGAAGAGAATACAGCACAAATAAAAAAAAAAGAACGAACCGAAACCACTAACAAAAATTGTTAGATGAATTTTTATTTTAGAGTTCTTGTGATAAAATTGTTTTTTGTGTGGTTGGACTAGAAACAGTGAATAGCTGTGTAGCAGCAATAGTATATATACGTATATATAGTATATAAAGCGAGTGTCAGCAAAATAATATAAAACGCTATTGTTGGAATTTCATGATCCGGAAGGACATTATTTTCAAAAAAGTATTGTTATATATCTCCTGGATGAGAATATTTAAGCGAAAAATTTAATTATGACCTTGATAATTCTGTTCGGATATTTTTCGTATTATTATTTTAAATCTACCATATAGGTTAGCGATTTCCCAAATTTCTATATTTACAAATTCCTAGGTAACGCTTCAACCCTTGGAATTATAATTTGCTGATTAAATAAAATATTATCGCACTTACATTCTAAATCAACCAAACTTATGTCTGTTTTGTAAATTATTCAAAATCTTCATTGCCATGACTAACTCATCCTAGGTTTTTTGCCACTTAACATACATATTTAGTTTTATATAGAAATAATTTCGTCAGGCATAGCCTTTGCAGGAACGGAAATTTTCTCATAACTATTTTCTATTTTTGTTAAACCATTACGGCTGCACCGATAATTTTTTGACCATGGCGTTACATAAATAAAATTCTCCTCTTCCTATTTGAAAAAATTGCATTCCCAAGATTTTGTTAGGACGGCCAAATTCTTATTATGACGGTTGACAGACCCATAGGTTTTAATTTTTCTGTTATACAAGTATAGGATGTAATATCAAGACGGTGATAATTCAAATTTCTTCAACCAAAAGTATTATTGAGTTAACATATCTTGTATATATACAACAACCAAAGGATTTGCTGAAAAGATTCACTTGTTCACGATATACCAGCCCAAATGGCGTGGTGCACTCGGCAGTAAACTACCGAGGCTCTGGCCACCATCGAGAACCTAGCAAATGATATTTTCCTGTATGACTACTACTTCTTTGCACACTACTACTTCGTATACTGATAAAAATGGTAAGTGTAACATTACCAGTAACAGCTATAGTAATCTAGCATACAACGAGTACAACAAACAAGGAAAATAATACCACAGGTGGTAAACCTGCTAAAAAGTTGGCAAATCCATCATCTATGGAGGTTGACCCAACAGATTCTGGGGTGGGTCAATCATTGTAACCCTTTTAACGAAGTTCTAGGTTCCAAAATCACCAACATATTCAACTAGTGAGGTTTTTCAGTTTGAGAAAGATAAGCTTGAAAAAAAACCACCTAAAAAAGGTTTTATAAGCTGAGCCACCGGATAAGCCGCAGATTGTCAATCATGAAATGAATATTAAAAAAGAAAAGATGACCGAGCAAAAAAGAAAGAAAATACTCTCTAGCAATGGAAGAATGCTCGTAGTCATAATTAAATCAACGCTCTAGCTATATTAACAAAAAACACAAATAGGATAAACAACTATATACAAAGAATAAAAGAATATAGGAAAATCAATACACCAGACTCTGAAAGCTATCGAGCTTTGGCTTTGAAACTAAATACAGAAGAGATCGAGTGGTACAAATATGAATATAAAAATAACTGCCTAAATAAGGTGGCCAGAGGCACCTGCTCAAAAGATCATATGTTGGAGGACCTTCAACGAAAAGCATTGCAAATAGAAGATGCGTCAAAGATTACCAAACGAGTAAAAATAAAAAATGAAGCCGGGGTCAAAATAAATAAAAGGGGCCTGCCACTTTTTATGCTAACCTGTAATAATAAAGGAAATGTGGAAAATATCTTCAATATAAAAGCTATCGCTTCAATCATAATCAGAAATATTACGAAAATATTACCAACACCACTAGCAAAGAAACTATAGGTGGACTAAAAACATACTTGCAAATTTTACAACGGGAATTACTAAATTTAAAGCCAGTAATGAAAATCAAGTTCTCGAAACAAAGAAGAATAGAAATCCTAAATATATGGCAATCTAAACAATAAAGAAGTCTAAAAGCCTTAATTAATAAGTGATTAGATAATCAAGAAATATAATGCACAAAACACTAAGAATTGGCATCTGAAATGGGCTAATGCAACCTATTGCAGAACTGTCTAAATAGAGAGAAAATAGATATATGCGCCTAATATCAGAACGCCATTTTACAAAAACAATATATGCCAAATTATATGGATGCTTTTGTTACCACTCATACGGAGTGCACGGATGATCAACAATAATTGTTAAACAAAATATCAAATACTATATGAAAGCCCAAAATAAGAAGATGAAAGGATGAAGTAATCACAAAAAATATACATTTAAATGGCTAGGGGGATACAGTTTCTCCTTAATTTATTGCTAAATACCAATCGATTAACAATTATCTAAGTAACCTTACTGGCCAAAAAGGGATAAATTACTTTCGTTGGAACGAACGAGCTGGAGTTAAAACGAGCTGGAATGCAAGTACCTCCGATCAAAAATTACGATTGAACCTAGGCTGGAAGTCCCAAATAAAAGAGTTTCCTTGTTTGAAACACACCTTCAATTTACTTTTCAACTTCTACCTCGGTAAACAGCGCATGAAAATATAACACTAATAATTATGTGGATGAACATTATATATACTACCTGTAAACTACAAGTGTTAAAATAGGCAATCAATAATAACTTAAGTGTACAAAAAAATCTAAAATCAAAAAGTTATAATGTTACCAAAACCAAATAAACCACCAAACGACATAATAATAAAACTATTCGAAAAACTATTAATAGAAAAAAGATATTTATTCCTGCTCACCGATTTGGTGTTATAGAAAATATTCCACTATAAAGCAAGTGTACAGAACTACAAACTATAGAGTAGAATATAAACTACATCGAAATCTACCGAGGCAATATTACCAGATCTTAAAATATTACATGGTTGATCGACACTTTCGAGTAAAATGCGAAGAGTAATATTTGAATAAAAGAAAGTATATGCAGGAATACCATAAAGTAGCGTACTGGGACCAATTCCATATCTTTTATACACCAGATTTCTATCAACTACATCAGAAACCAATATATACTGTGAATATTAAAAAAACTGGATACCCAGTACAGGATAAATCAAGTTGAATGTAAATTTTACTATGGGACCAATGGGTTAGACCCCTACCAAAGTTAACAAAATAAAAATTTTAGAATAGGAATTTATCAATTAAAATTGATTATGAGTTCAAGAAGCCAAAGATGTTAATTAAACTAATTGACAAAGTTATAGTCAGGGTGTAAAGTTAGTATTTAGGCAAAATAGTCATAATAAAAACAGCTGTTAAACTTGTTACCATCGTCGTTATGTTTAAAATCGAAAAAAAAAATTAACAAACTATAACTTTATGGTACTTCATTAATTCCTCAATTTAATTCGAATTAATTTCTAAATTTAGACTCATAATAAATTTATTAAAAATAATTTTCCGAAAGCATTAAAAAATGTAAAAAGTAAGCTCACTCCGATGGAAACGAAAACATATATACAGATATAGTTATAATCCTCTTACGCAGTAATTATTTTGATTCAAGCCTAATTACCACTTAAAAGAATCCCCGGCCCCCTTATTTTTGAATGATGTAATTAGACAAAAAAAAAATATTATATTTTCCATATACCGAATTAGAAAAACATAAATATTTTATAAATATATACAAGATAATTATTTTCTAATTTATTTCATCTCTTAAGATAATTGAAAAATAAAATAAAATCAAAATGTATTATTAGTTTAGATTTTCCATAAAGACAAAACAAATTCAATTTCGAAAAAATGAAAATTGGAAAAATATCGCTAAGTACTTATAATTTTGGATCTAATTTAATGTAAATAAAATTACAGACAGATCTAAAATAATTTTTAAAATTAAAATAATTTCCAATTCAATTTACTAATCTGAGTCTATATGCGTCGAATGCGCGTGTCTATTTAATAATATATAAATATATTTTTTATACAATAAATGTTTATTGAACTGGCCTATGGGTAAGAAAATGTAGTATTGAACCTTAGCATTTATACATATAAGGATGAACACTACCTAATTGTGTTTTGGTCGGTCTTCTTTTTCACAAGAATTTTATAAATTCGATTTATTAAGTAAAATGTAAAAAATAAAAATCAGTCCCCAAAAGCTTTTAGTCAATATCAATTGTTTGGTTCTTGGAATCGAGTTTAAGACACAACTATGTGTACTCAATCTCTTGTACAATAACAAATCCCAAGAATTTTTTAACATAATATTCAAGTACATACTAAAATTGTCTATATATATTAGAATTGAGACATTCATCTCTAGAATTCTATATAGGATTTTTTTGAAATGTGACATAATTGGATATCAAATTAAATATTATGTGTTGTGCTTTCGTATACTGTGTTGAAAATCTATTATTCATTTTTTATCTGACAAGTAGATAATATACTTACACACGGGTAGACAAAACTATATATACTGTATATAACAGGGATATAATGTAGTGGGATTTGTATATTTGAGTACAGTAAATTCACATTTTCGATTGTCTGTTGTGGTTTTATTGTTATATATTCCAACTTTGTTTAATATCTTAATGTGTGATGTACATACATACATTGTCTGTACACATATTATGAAAGTCTTGAAAGTTTTGAATTAGAAGATTATCTTTTGTGTATATACATATACATTGCGAAGAACTTTGGCTTTTGTTTCTTAACTTTACAAAAACAGACGGTAACTATATATCATCTCTCATATGGATTGCAACTATCTATACGGACTTATATACATACAAAGATGTAGGTAAAAATATCTATTTCACTTGTGAAGAGTTTACAAATATGTGCTGTATGTTTTGAGAGGGCTGAACAATGAAAATCGCATGAGAAATCATTACTCGTAACTTGTAATCGGTTATGTGGACGCAGATATATTAAAAAAATGGATTGAGGAGGCGCCTGGCGTACGCTACAGAGTTTTGATAGAATCAATGGATATATATGTATATTTTGCGTGCCTACTTCTAGGCCCTATGTATGACGTTCTCATTTGTTAATATTAAAAGTATTTTTATTTATTATATTTTAATTTTAAAATGCTTAACACTCAGTGTGGAATGGTAAAAGCGAGATTTGGTTCATTTTCTTTAACAAGAATTTAGCCCAATGCGAGTAAATTTATGCTGAATCGGAACGCGATCTTTTGTTATTTAATTAACAAAAATTATTATTAAATTATTTACGTTTTAACATTATGACCTGGACGATTAGATAAACCGTTTGAATTTAAGAACCTGTTATGTGTATAAACATAGTCTGAAACCTATTAAATGGAGAGTTAACTCTACAGCTTGTAGAAATAGCCGTTATATATTTCTAATGGATCGAATTCCAAACCGAGCCACAATTTTTTGTAAAGTTCGTATGAGTTAACTAAAATTTGATCCACGGTGTCGAAGTAAAACTAATTCAGCAGTAAATAATGATTATAACTTGATGGAATGCTTCACAAAAATCAGTCCAGATAACATTTGTGTCTTCATCGCTCTGGAAATATAATCTCTCCTCTCTTTGAAAATTATAAGGTGAAATCATAGCAGAAACGCACAACCCTTCTTAATATTTAACTTAGCGCTTGTAATACTAATAGACGTTTCGCTGCTGACAATTAAGAATCCATTTGCAAGAAAATAATAAACCAGTGCTCGTTTCAATCCGCAAAAGATAAAAACTAATCATTAACGTTCATTAAAACACGGATAATACGCTTCTGTTAACGATATACCTTCAACAAGCATCCAACATGTCAAAAACTCTCATTCGCTGTCCAAATTTGAGATAATTATTTGTCTTAAGTTAAAATATTCGACCCAACATATTGTGAAAATATTTTGAATACAATCTTTAATCAAGGCCTCATTGTAATGGAAGATAAGATCGTAGGTTTGAGTTAGAAATTTAAATTTAGGTAATTTCGGCTTACTTTTACTAACCCTTAATCATCGAAAAAAATGACGCAATGAGTTGCTACTCATCTCTGTTCTGCGTTTTAGTATAATATGTTGTAAAAATTGAGGAATTCCTATTCGGAAATAGGGTCCTGCCCTGAACTATTTTATTTGAAATTGGTTTTAGAACTCCTGATCTAATCGATCAAACGATCAACTATATATATATATATTATACATGAACCGCGCAGTTTTATGACTGTATCAAACATTCAATAATAGTCCTGTGGATGACCAAACACAAATGGGAAATGTTCACCATACTCGTTTTGACCATTAACATAACTCTCCACATAACAAATTAAGTCATCGTTTAGTTCTTTTCTACGCATCGTTTCGCAATTGCATGGTTATTTACTTGTCGCCGCTTACACGAATCACATGTATTGAAATTGAAACCGCCGTCGTTAGCACAATAAGTAGCGTTTTTACTTTATTATTCGATTCACGGTGGTGACTAAAAATCACGGTAGGGTGTTTTTAATGTATAAGTATATGGGTTCGTCCGGGTATTGTACCGTGGGCCCGTTAGTGGCATTGAGTGCTGGAGTAATCCGCCCAATTTTAATTTAGTTTTTTATACCAAATGAATTGTGCAGCATTGCAACTTTGTAATAAAGCAATTCATTGCAAAGTTAATGCCGCGAAAACGAGTTGGGTCTGAATACGGGTGACGAAATTCTATTTTTTTGATATAGTTAAACGTGTATACGGTATTTAGGTTTATTTAAATTCTTTCTTAGTTTTTAGTATAGTGTATAACTTTGACTCGGCGGGCCCAGAGATCGATATGTTCCTGTCATCCAGTTCGCATGAAGTAAAACATAAAAAATTTAAATAAATTATATTAAAACCAGTGTATGCGAGTACCAAAAATCTTTCTGTGTATACGAGTATCGAAAATAAATACTCGCACACAAGTTAAAAAGTGAACTGTATCACTATAAAGACATAATCATAAGCCGACTGGGGCCTGCTCAGCCAAAGAAATTGAGCGAACATCTCTGCAACATTATCATTACCTTTACCATCATCTGAATCATTGCATTAAAATCTACAGCCGTAGCATCAAATAGACACGACAACAACAAAATATTTAGTGACAGTGTTTAATTGTTAAAATTAATTCTATTCTATCAATATATTAAGAAAAAATTAACGTAATTATCTCTCGTAATATTGTTAAAGTGTAAATATGGTAAAACAATATAGTTTTACGTATCATACCCGGTAACCGGGTATGATTATTACAAATAATTTCATTACACGTTTATTTCTGTGCGTTTAAGCATAACCCCATATTTTTTTAAAGTAAATAAAGCAACTTTTCAACTTTTCTTTACAGTATAACTTGTCTATTTACCATACCGTCATGTGAGTTCTATTTTGTTCTATAGACCATTTTTTTCGAAAATGAGTTATGAATGGATTCTTATATTTTCGACTACGCTCTTTCTGAATTTTTGGTACAAACTGACCTATCTCTTATAGTTTTGAAGATATTTTTTTTTTTTTATGTCCCATAAACCTAAAAAATTTTATTTTTACGCACGATTTTATTCTTATGTGACCTATTTGTAAAATTAACCAAGTAGGACACAAACTAAATTTATTTAAAGTTGCATTTCAGTTCTTTTGTGTCCTATATCCAAACTAAATGGATATAGAACACAAAATACATGGACAAAACTATATTTCCTAAAAAATTTAATGTTTTTAGCTTTGTCCTACATCCAATTGAACCTGTGTTTAAAAAAAAAGTATAAATACGCCGTGTTTCGATTAAATATTTTTTATGTTTAGTCCTCTTTAGTCATGCGTAGCGTGAACACATGCAAAGAAAATTTAATGTTTACAATTTAACCGGATATTGCCACACAAACAAAACTACCTACTGTTCTCTTTGGTATGAAAGCCAAAGCGGAAGAACCGGAAACGACATTGCCAGTGCTCTAATTAAAATATTAAAAGCCATTTTAAACAATAATCCGCACATTACGAAGCTTATACTATGGTCAGACGCTTGTGTTCCCCAAAACCGTAATCGCATCACTAGTTTAGCATTACTCAAATTCTGCGAGACTACTAACGTTGTAAGTATAGCACAAAGGTTTTCAACCCCTGGTCATTCCAGGATTCAAGAACTCGATGCTGTGCACAGCGTCATAGATAGACATTTAAAACATGTTAGTTATCATAGTCCTATTTCACTAATACGGCATTTAAAGTCAATGCAGTACGCAAAAGTGCACTTAACAATAATGCAAATGCAGCCTGGTGATTTTTATAATTATAATCAAGCTTCCTTGGGGTTAAATTTTAGTAATTTAAAATTCACTTCAGCAACCGAAATATTGTATTCAAAAACTGATACTTTAACAGTTAAATATAGAGAGAAGTACGGTGAAATGGAACCCGAGAATACGGTACCACTGATTGTTAAATCAAACAGGCGGGCGAAATCTAAAACAGCTTCCACTATAACAAAATTACCTAATCCAACTCAGCTAAGCTCGCCCGGAGTACTTTCAAAAGAAAAGATTAAGGATATTGTTTCTATGTTCGATTACATGCCACACGAGGATCGGGAATTTTATAGGGTGATTTTGAAACTGCCACACCAAAAACGAAATTAGACTAGTTTCGCCTAGTAAAACGTGATTTAAAGCTTTGACTGAACTGTTATATTT
The DNA here is from genome assembly GCA_951394425.1 of Tipula unca. Taxonomy (NCBI): domain Eukaryota; kingdom Metazoa; phylum Arthropoda; class Insecta; order Diptera; family Tipulidae; genus Tipula; species Tipula unca. The sequence goes on from OX596381.1 coordinate 39,808,322, forward strand.
TTTAATTTTATTTATACAATTTGAATTTTTTATGTATATAAAATACACGCTTTTATTTATTATATTTTTATTAATCGCAATAAATTTAAAATAAATTGAATTTTTGAATACATTAAATAAATTTGCGCATTTTCTATAACGTGTTTCTTCTTTTTTTACTTCTTCTGTCCTATATCCCATACATTTCAATATAATTGATAAAAAAAAAAAAATCCATTTTACGTAACTATGGGAAATGTCCTACATCCATTTTTGTCATTTTTGCTCCAAAAAATTTTCCTTTGTCTAGTAGTAAGGCTAGCTCCATTTTTATCCCTGGAAATCTTAAAGAAATGCTGAGTCTTTATTTAGAAATTATCTAACATTAGATATTTCATATGGAAGGTAACCTTTTTTTTATTTAAACTTTGAAATTCGAATACTGTAAAATTTTGCAAATGGTCGGTAGGACAAAATAGAACTCACGTGACGATACATAGTCCAGTAGATTTTTATTTTATTCTCAACATACTCGTAATAACTAAAATGGCACCCATACAAACACAGAATTTACCAGGAACTGTTAACGCCAAAGCAGGCCAATAGCGCACCTTAAGTCTACATAAGCTAAGCGATAAATAATCAAAATCTCACATATCCATTACACATGGAATCAAGTAGGGTACCATCATTTTGGCACAGTAATCCGAGATCGTGGTTCAAACATGCTGAACTAATCATCACCTTACTCTACACGTATTGCGTTAGACGACAAACAGTTCAACCAAATTATTAAACATCTGAACGAGATCCAGTCTAGTTTAGTTTCAGACATACTCCTGAACTCACCACTCGACGACAAATACCAAACACTAAAGGACACCCTCATAAAATACTCAGAAGAATCTGAGATGAGGAGGATCCACATTAAAACGGTGCTATCCTCGTCCATAGTTTTCATAAATTGCATTAAATTCTAACATTGACGTGCAACAGTTGTGCAGGTTAATAAACTAATTGAAGTCATGGTTGGAATAAAATGAGAATCGACAGAACAGTCACAGGCGATCCACGAGTGTATCTTCTCCGCCATCGTTACGGCAAATGCTGCAGTATCCCGTCTATTCAACAAATGCAAAAATACACAATTAACTTTCCGAGTTACCATTAAATTTACCATTAAATTTTGAAGTTCGATATCCATTCATGAACCATACTCCAGGAACAGTTTCTTCTATTAGCTCGCCATCAACATGAATTTTCAATATCGAAGGCCTATAGAGTGCATTGCTAAAAGAACCTCTCGAATTTTTTCCACCTCCATTTACTCAACAGTAGGGCAACTTAAAATCGTGATGATTGTTCATTTAATCAGTTGTTCAATTCTAAGTATACATAAATTCATAATTATGTTATCAAAATAAAGTGAAAAATTTCGATGTCGATAATAACGTTAGCGCACATGTTTCGACTTACATATTTATGTATATGTATGTCATTTATGGACAATAACTGTTTATTTTATTTATAAAACATTTTATCATGAATTTCAAAATGTGCATGTTGACTTAATCTTTAAGTATATATAAGATACTTGAATACATACATATAAGTACGTGCAAATATATATGTATTTGAAAATCGTAACAACTATATGAAATTTTACATTAATTGTCAAACACGCGCAGGAAAGAGTAAACAATTATTAGTTGAACGATAAACAACACACCCACTTAAAAAATATTACAGCACTCAGCTAAATCGACCGTATAAAAATTTATATTTAATTCTTAAAACATGATATTTTTGACAATGTATGTCAACAGTTTGGCTACCATCGATAACAAAAATCACCCTAGACATAATATTTAATATATCAATTGTGGAATAACAACAAAAAGTGTATGTGTTAACAGCTTAACCTTGAGTGTAAGTATTAAGTAATCAAACTTATAATAAAAAAATAAATGTTAGTGATCGCAATGTTTATGGTTTCCATTCAATTATAGGGCGTTGATCTTCTATATTTTTAATTCTCTAAACACGTTTTCTCTTTTCTGTATATGAAATGTTTTTGGCGCGAATTTTTATATCGGCTGGAACGTATACAGTGATCGGATATAATAGATTACGATCTGATACATATCAGGTTTAGAGGGCAAGAGCAGATAAATTACGAGAGTAAATCGTTTTGGACGAACCAATTATCAACAACATTCTTTTCCAGAGGTTCGAGATAATTTGATTTGATCGCCCGCCTGTATGTGCATGTTTCAACTAAAAGTTTACATCAGTAAAAAATACTATCAGACAATTTTTTTATAAATTGTAATTATTACTTTTTTCGTGTTGACTATAGGGAAATACTATTGCCATTCGGTAATTTATAAATGGACGTAACCAATTTATGAAGGAAGTAAAATTGAAGAATAACACAATTGAAGACGATGTCTTTATTTTCGCTAGGATAGAAATTTTTCTATGTTCCATTCCAAATCGAGAACTAATAAATTAATATGCACTTGCGGAAATAACATTCTTAGTGCAGCTTAGATAACCGATTTTCTATTTGTTTTGATACAGGATTCTCCATTTTGAGTAGGTTGGGTCGCGTGCAACTACAACAAATAAAGCGCCAACACTTAGAAAGCTTACTTCGGGGCACTCCGAATATTCCGAGATCTAGCACCATAAATCTTTGTTTTGTTTCCAAGCAAAAAAAAAGATTTGGGACGATTGATGAGAATAAGTAATCCAATTTTCAAGATTTAATGCATTTAGAACGTCCAAAGCCACATATAGACATCGTGTACTATTAGAACAATGCAGAAGAGGACGAAGCCTAAAGAGCCTAACCGTTTAGCTATATATACACGTTTAGATTGAAGAGTGATAGAAGACTCACTAACATTGAAATTTTGAGAAGCATGTGTAGAAAATGAGTACAGGGTCAAATATATCCGGCGATCATTAGTTATATCTCCGAAGGAACTATCGAAATGAATCAACATACTAATTGGACTAAAACTCTTCTTCTTGATGTACTCTCAGATATATAGTAGTAATCGGTTATTAGAGGAGATCGATGCCAAAACTCGAATTGTACATAAAATGTAGTTATGATTTCCTTGTTATTAGTACACACTGTTTTATCATTTAAGATAACCCAAACGTTCTCAAACTTGCCCGATTCATAGTAAAAATAATTTCAAAATTAGATGTCATTCCAAAACTCGTCTCATCCAAACCAACGATCAAACCAAAACTCGTCTTATCCAAGCTCTAATCAGGGGAATAATTTTTCGTCATGTAACAGATTGTTATTACATATTGTATTTTAAAATTATCATAATTTTACAGTTAGGTTAGTTTTTCCCAGATTTTCCAACTTGCTCATGTATTGGGAAATATAATTATCGGTGTTCAAATTTAAAAATAGGTCGTATTCGTAATTTTTACTCTCTGTTTTATTCTACAAATAATAAAACCGAGCATTTATTTAAAAGTACATTGAGCCGAGCCGTATAAACCTAAACAATCAAGGCTTCAAATGGAAGAGCCTTCAAAAAAAGGAATTTCCATAAAATGTATTGTTAAAATCAAAGGCACGGAAAAATTAAAATGGAAGTATATGTATGTCAAAAAACATTTCTGCGAATATTACATATTTCGAAAGATATATAGGGCGCAAAGGATCGCCAGAAATAGTTTTGTAGAAATTGATTCATATTATTTATATTTTATTCAAATACAACTAAATTCAATTGCTGTCCACTCATTAAAAAATTTGCTTAAAAATATAACAATTTTTAGCTATTTTGAAAAAAAAACAGAAAGCGTGACGTGTCGAATTTTCAACGACCTCCTGTTAATTTACTTCGAACAAAATGGATGTTCAACGTAACTATATGTATACCCACGAAATCTATATGTATACCCACGGAATCAGCTAGCATGTTGGGACTCCAAGAGTGAGATTAGGCGCCGATTCGCGACACTCCGGATGTTGAACAAATAATTTCGAAGAGCGTAGAAATAAGACTTAACAAACATGTCGCGACCTCAGGAGCCAGATTGTGTGTTTAGGAATGTATAGGAGTGTGGATTAGCGAACATGCTGGGACTACTTCCTTTGCAATTCATCAAAAGTATCTTATTTTTAAATTCCCAACACCCTTTCATGCGCACGGACTAAAGTGTTCTAAAATTGGTTAGATAATTAAGTAAATCTTGGCTGGTATTTCAAATCAAAATCATATTATCAAATCAGATAACTTTAAAACATCTCATGATGTTCAGTGTTGACAGAATAGTTTCTGCTGAGATGACTTCTAAGACTGAAAATTTAGCTCTGCATGAAATAATTCTCAAACACAACATTCATGGTCCATGTGGAACTCGAAATCCCAACTGTGTTTGTATGGTGGAAGGAAAATGTTTAAAACAGTTTCCTTAATTGTTCACTGAAACTGTGACATATCTATGGATAGTTATCCAAAAGACAAATCGCGCCCTCCGCAGAGTTCTGCTCTCTGCCACTATCACACTCAAATATATAACAATTGATAATCGGTTTATAGTTCCCTACAATTCTTTTTTGAGCTTAAAATATGACGCACATATTAATGTGGCGTTGTGCTCAACCGTAAAGGCCAGTAAATATATCCATACATATTACACAAAAGGACATGATTGTGCTCGAATTGGCGTTCAGGTGGAGGATGTTAATATGACGAAATTACTCAATTTCTAAACAGTCGTTATATATAGGTTCGCAAGAAGCAGCGTGGCACCTTCAAGAGCTTCCCATACATGACCAGTCGCATAATCTGGTCATGTTGTCCATCCACCTTAGAGAGAGACACTCAATTTTCTTTAATGAAGACAATATATAAAATATAATTGAACGTGAAGCGAAGCTCATCAATTTGTATACCAAGATATACCAATGCACTATGTACTTAAAAATAATAAATGAGTAAAGCGATCGCCGAATTTACATTTTGGAGAAAAAACTATCGGCCGAATCAAATCAGTTTCTCCAAGAGATACCGAGCTGTACCATCCTAGATTGCTACTTCTTTCTGTTAAAGGGACCGAAGCAATATCTTACATATGTTCAAAACTTTTAATAGTTTGACACATCCAACTTTTAAAGAAGCAGCAAGAGGTTTGATCAACGATACCGAAAAGTGGCACAACTGTTTTTTAGAAGCGACCAATCATTGGTACCCTGTTCATTGAGATTAATTTTAAAAATTATATGATAGCAGATTTTCTTCACCAGGGTAGCACCGAGGACAGTATGCCTTTTCTAGATGCGTTTATTGCTTAAAAGATCAATGTGAGGTATCAGGTCTCGATTTTTTTACCTTAGTAGGGGAAGATGGGGCAATTCTAAGTGCGGGGTAAAAATAAACATACTCAAAATCTATCAAAATAACGGGCTTAGAAAAACAAAAATACTGACAAGTGTGCGCATAATCATTCCTTTCATTCTCAAAATGTTTTAACAGCAGAAGATTGTTTTTTTTAAATAAAAGTAAATTTTTGTGTCTTACGAAAAGGATCGAAAACAGAAAAAATCCATTAGAGGTAGCGCTATAAAATACCAAATTAATCACAACACGCTCTTTAAGAGAGTTACATTTGCGAAAAATGCTAAGCCAGCATTACGTGAAGGAGAATCTGGTAATGAGAGCGAGAATAAAATAAAATGTGCGCGAATCTTATGCGACATAAACATAAACAGGTTTTCCCTAATGAAGAAGAACTCGAATTAAAACATTACTTGTTAGGTTCTTCAAAAAAAAATTACGTTCTAACTTATGTACAAACCAGACATCTGGTGTATCAATAGGTTAAATTGCTTCAAAAAAAGTATCCTGAAAGTTGGGATGTTTATGAAGCGGCCAGAAAAGTCTGGGTACATTAAACGGCACCCTCAGTTAAGTTTAATGAAACCGGAAAATACTAGTTTGGATCGAGCTACTTCTTTTAATGCAACTAACGTTAAAATTTTTTTCAATATTTATGTTGAATGATGGATAGGTTTAAATTTGCACCGTGCAAGGTGTATCATAACCACTGTCATGCAAGCACCAAAGGTAATAATGAAAAATCCTATACTAAAAATTTTAGATTTTAATTTTATCTCTAATTGCAGATAAGTCGAAGAGACAAGTGAGCCAAATCGTTTCATCGGAACGTGGTGAACTTGTTACTTTCTGCGGAATTAATAATGCTGCTGGCCATTCGATTGCTGTATTTGTGTTTCCTCGAGTTCACTACAAGGACCTACTACTTTTTTTTACATGGAGCCCCAAGTGGAAGGTTAGGTGGATGGATGACAGTAGAACTTTTCCCAGAAGTTTTAAAGCACATTCCGCTGCAGACTCGCTGTTCCAAAGAAAACCGTATTTTGTTGCTAATGGACCACCACAATAGTCATTGTTCTTTAGCTGCAATAGAATTTGCTCGCTAATGTGGAATAGGTCTTCTGTCATTCCCACCCCATTGCTCCCACATAAGGGTTGTAAAAGTGCACTAAAATCGCATTTAATAATTTTATGCAAACTAATCCGGGGAAGATAATTACAATCTACGATATACCGGAACTTGCAAATCGTGCCTATGAAACATCTTTTATATCACAATATAACATCATCATTTCAAAAGCCTGGAATTTGGCCGATTAATCGACTTGCATTTACAGAAGTTGATTTTGCTGCGGCGTTTGTAACCGATCGACCGTTCATTGAAAATTGTTCAAACAATAACGCATTGGAACACATTCAACCAAATAACAAAAATCAACCACAAATACGATCCACTTCGAGTAAAGCTGCATATTCTGTTACTCCTGAACAAATAAGGCCGTATCCAAAAGCTGAACGGAGTAAATCTTAAATGTTTACCGATACGCCGGAAAAACTTAGAATCAGTTTTTTGGATAAAGCCAAAAAAGATAAACAGATAAATAAAAATAAACATGCTAAACCTAAGCAGCCCGAACAGGTACCTAACCCAACAGGTAAATGTTCCATTTTTAAATGTTTCATTAAGAAAAAAGAAAGAATGATTGCGCTTGCCCCCCAATTTAATTACATAATCAATATGCACATACAAAACTGGTTCAATTTAGCGAACTAAATTTATCGTAGATTCGGCCCCGTGACCCCTACGGCAGGCTACTAGTATATTGTAATTTAGAATTTGCAAAAATTATTTTGTCAATTTTATAATAAGTTTTTTGCTATTTGATTTTAGAAGAGTGGAATTGATTTGAACAAAATTTCAAAAAAAATAAGAATTTTGCCAGCAATGAATTTTAGAAAATTGGATAACGCATATGGGATGAGGCGGAGGGGGGAGGGGTGGGTACATGTAGGACGGCCGCGAATCTTAATGAATTCTATATAATTATCTTGTAAGATTTCAATACAATATCTTAAGTGAGTGGGTTTGCCATTTTTATTTTTATTATCGCTTGCCGCAACTGATACTCACCCACATATACAAATTATAAACATCATTTTTAATTGCCACCCTATATATGTATACATAATATGTTATATTAAATTTATATTATTGTTACAATTATTATTATTTTAATCTAATTACTTCACAACACATATATACATAATAATATATATTTACTATATAAACACATAAATGTAGGCTGCTATTATAAGATATAAATATTAAAGATTAAAAGCTTTAATATTTATAATTTATTTATTTATATACATACATACGTCATATAACTTAGTTTTTTATTTGTTATATATACGTATACATATATCTCGTTTTGCGATGAGTCATATATCATAAAGAAGTACGTACACACTAACAGCAACAACAACAACATATTATAACACACAAAAATGTGTAATATCTTGAAAATGGAAAATATGGAAAAATTTTGTGAAATATTACATAACCATATGTGTCTCTAATCTCTTTACATATATATATATATACGATAGTATATGTACATAGATATTTTCTTGGGCTTTTTTTTTGCTATATAGATAGAAATATTAATAAGAAGAACATACAAATAATATAAAAGCTCTTCGTTCGTATATACGTTTGTTTTTTGTTTTGCAGGAGATAAATAATTTTTATCAAATTATTTTTTCATAAAAGTCAAATGAAAATATAAAATAAAAATTTTCCAAAAAAACGAAAATTATTAAAAATCTTCTGTTTCTCGTTTTTATCGTCGTTTTGTCGCATTGTTTGAGACAATATGAAAGAAGTATTAAAAGCACACAAAAAAAAAATAAAAAACTTATTAAGAAAAATATTTTTTAAAACGCCATAAATTATAGTTAATTATTTTGAACTACTTTATTCGGAATCTTTTCATTTTCAGAGCAAAAATTTAAATTAAATTAAATTATTTTTTTGGAATATTTATGGGTTTTTATTTTTCTAAAATTTTTTATGTGTCGGAATTAGTGGGTGAAATATTTTATATATTTTTCATGATTTTATTGTGTTCGTTTCTCGATGATGGGATGCGCGGCTGAACTTTAACTCATTTTTTATTCCATTTTCTTTTGTTGGCAGAAGGAGGGAGAGGTGGTTTTGAAAATTTTGTGAAAAAGTGTCTTTTAATTGGGACATGAATTTATTTTATTGTGCGTGTATATAAAATTTGTATGATTGCAAATTTTTTTGTTTTATTTTATTTTGGGGTGTGGTATAGCTGTGAGATAAAAATTATTTTTTATACGGATTTTGATGATTCCTCGAACAGTTTGTACATTATACATTTTAATCAACAATATTTAAATAATTATTTCAGTTCGTGTCATAAGATACTAAAAAATTATTTCATTGCGGGTGTCTCATAATACAATATTGCAATATTTAATAATTTTGTTCGTTTTACATACTTTAAAAGGGCGATGGTAAGAATAATTATCTAGGTAGCACACATAATGTTTTTAATCTGTCATAGAATTATACATAAAAATCGTTTAATTTTAAAAAGTATTGAAATTTTAAACTGAATCGTGTAAGTTGCGATACAAATTTTAAATTTAGTAAAGGGTGTTTTTTTAAGCCTGATAGAACTTAAAATTGTAAAAAATAAAACAAAAAAATAGATTTTTGTGAAAAATATACTCTAGCAGATCTCACAGTATATTATAGTCGGCGATTCGCGACTGTGGATAGATTTTGTGCCACATACTCCTACAGACCCTACAGAGTCCATTACATCCAGAAAATGCGCCGTTTGATGTGGTTTACACGCTGGTGGCATCATTGGACATTATTTCTTAAAAAATGAGGCTGGGGTCACGTTACGGTTAATGGAGATCGTTACCGCATCATGATCTATGTTGTTTTGTTTGAAAATATGGATCACATTCCGCAACCATCGATTTATTAAAATTAAAATTTGACGATAAGTTGATTTCAAGAAATGGACCTTTCCTGTGGGGCTACGTAAAACCGCCACTGGTTTATGCTGATAAACCAGCAACAATAGACACATTAGAGGCCAGCATTGTTCGTGTTATTCGTGACATACGGCCAGCCGTGCTCGACAAAGTGACCCCAAATTGGACGTCCATATGCCCGAAATCATTTTCAAATATTAATGCCATAAAAAATAATTTTTGATTAGAATTTAATTTTTTCTGTTATTTTTTACTATGTATTTACGACTATGTAGGATGACAGTGACGCAGTCCCAATGCTGTGTTAAAGTTGAGAACAGGCTATCAACAGTTTATGTAGTTAACTCGGGTGTTCGGCAGGGAGATGCTCTGTCCCCGATACTCTTTAATCTCATGTTGGAGTACATCTCTCGTGAAACTGAAACACCGCAGCGTAACATCTTATATCGCCAGTCCAATCAGGTGCTTGCATATGCAGATGACATATGCGTGATTGGACTGAATAGCAACGGAGTGAAAGAAATATACTTGATCCACTTGTAGAGTTTTCAGCTTCAGTTGGACTTCAGATCAATGAGCCCAAAACGAAATACCTGATCTCTGGTTTTAGGGACAATGGCACACCAGATTTTAGTAGTGGCCACCACACGTTTGAGGGAGTGAGGAAGTTCAAATATTTGTGTTCTCTTATCACTCACGATAACAGTGTGGGTGAGGATATTAAAGTGCGGCTGGCAGCTGGCAGTCGTTCTTTGTATCCTCTAAGGCCACGGCTAAAATCTAAACACTTATCAAGTGCCGTGAAGCTGAAGCTTTACAAAGCGTTGATCAAGCCCGTTGTTATGTTTGGATGTGAAAGTTGGGCGCTGACGGATGAGTACGAGAGATGGCTCCTAACATTTGAGAGAAGAGTCATGCGTGTGATTTATGGCCCAAAACGCGAAATAGATGGTACCTACCGAGCTCTGTACAGTATCGAGATCAGAGATCTGATGAAGATCTCTGATATTGTACATGAAATAAGATCTCAGCGAGTACGCTGGCTCGGTCACGTTCTGCGTGCTGATCCGGAACGAATTGTGCAGCGATCTCTGAAAGGAGAGCCACCATATGGTAGGCGCAGAGGTCGTTGCAGGCGACGATGGCTCCACGGTGTAGAGAACGACTTAGCCTCTTCAGATTGTCTTAGACAGTATGAAGACCATGCTCGGGATCGAAACCACTGGAGCCGAATTGTTGACTCAGTAAGGGGCCAGTAATGGCCTTTAAAACTGTTTAATTATTTTTACAATTTCAAGTTCTGTCGGGCTTTAAAAAACACCCCTTACAAGTAAAAATAAATTGTTTGGTTATTATCGTAAACCCCGGTCCATATGATTTATTGCAGGTAAGATTTAAGACGCAAGAACGTCTAACAAGCAAATGGAAAACCAAGCTGCTATTGCTCAGAGAGCGGCTATAGGCGGATTTGTAGACGCAAGAAGAGCGAATGGTGGAAGGCCGAGATTCTGACAGTACAACAACTCACCAATGCGCGCAGTTCATGTAATTTTTTTAAGAGAATTACTTATTCGGGACCGGGATGGAAACCTCTGTGTCAACATCGATGCAGCACGCATATTAATTTGAAACTGTTGATTCATTGGGGAACTGTCTTTTCGACCTTATTCGATCAGTATGGCTAACCGAAGTAATGCCTGACGAATGGAAAGTGGCCGCAATATGCCCCATATTCAAGAAGGGAGACCGCTTGAAGTGTGAGAATTATCGCGGTATAGCTCTTCTTTGTGCAGCATACAAGTAACTGTCCTATACATTATATTGGATAGAGTCACTACTCTATAGCGGAGCGTTTAGTTGGTGACTATATCAAAGTAGATTTTATACGAATTGATCAGTCACTGATCAGGTGTTTTCGCAGCGGATGATCCAATCTTAATGTTACAAGACATCTATCTCCGTACATCAGGTGTTCCTGGATTTCTGACAGGCCTATAACTCGATCAATCGAGAGAGTTTGTGGTCTGCTCTGGAATATCTAGGAATGCCAATTAACTTGGTACTCAATACTGTTTTAAAGTTGAGAACAGGCTACCGACAATTTTTGCAGTTAATTAGTTAATTAATTAATCATCTTTCATAAAATCGGAATACCTCAGCGCAACATCTTATATCGCTAGTCCAATCAGATAGTAGTTGTCACTACACGTTTGAGGGAGTGAGGAGATTCAAGTATTTGAGCTCTCTTATCACTTACAATAACAGTGTGGGTGGGGCCAGCGGCTGGTAGTGCTTTATATCCTCTAAGGCCACTGCTAAAATCTAAACGCCTATCTAATGCCGTGAAGCTGAAACTTTACAAAGTGTTGATCAGGCCCGTTGCTATATATGGATCTGAAAGTTGGGCGCTGACGGTTGAGTACGAGAGATGGCTTGTTACATTCGAGAGAAGAATCATGCAAGTGAAGTAGATGGTACACATACCAAGCTCTGATGAAGATCCCCGATATTGTACAGGAAGTAAGATCACGCTCTGCGTGCTGATCCGGAACGAATTGTACAGCGTTATCAGCGTTGGAGCCAAATTGATGGACTGGTAAGGGGTAAAAAAAATGGCAGTTCGTTAAAATCACGGAAAATGATACTGCTTTAAATTATCAGTAGTGAGCCTACTATCGTGAAAGCGTCTAAAAGTGGGGCATTTTTAGATGTACAGGAATAAAGTGATGATAATAAGCTAGTTGAGTGTTATTCCAGCTAGGTGTGCACAAAACCCAGCAGAATGTCACCCGTCGTTAAACCACTGGAGTTTGACAAAGCCGTAAATAATATTGTTTCAAACTTGCATGACAAATTTTTCTAAAAATGTTAATTTTCGGCAAATTTATCAAAAACAATTTGACGTCTTTGTTTAAATTTAAAATGTTCCAAAATTGCCCTCAACAGAAAACTATATCAATTTCACATAAAATGAAATCTGTTGCTGATTGGAATTTAAAAAGAGTGAATTTTTTTTTTGGAATGATATGACACCATCGCTGTGTTTTAAATGGGTTTAGTGAATATTCGAAAATGATGAAACTAAGTTTCAGAAAACAAAGATTTCAAAATGAGTATTATCAAATAAAATGATGAATTTATGAAAAATGGATAACGCATGGGGGCGCGATGCAAAAATACAACAAAATTGATTCAGTTGAAAATTCGAAAATTTTCAACATTTTGCAAAATTTAAAGTTCATGAAATTGGCATTGGTTTAAATTCTCAGAATTCAAGAAATTTTAAAAATTTAATGAAATTTGTTAAAATTGAAGAAAATTGTTTAAAAATACTTTAACACTTTAGTGCCCAACTTTTGCTTTGGTATCAGAAAATTTTAACTGAACTGGTAACTTTATACAAAATTATCAAGAGTTTCTTCTTCTCAAATAAACACCTAGCCATCAGACTTTGAAATTGATAAAATATTATTCCTGCAATAAAATTCAACCAGCAGACGTGCAGATTATTTCCGATTCGGTTCACATCAGGTTCGGTTCTATGTTGGAGCGAAGAGTTTATTTAAATTAAAAGATTAATTACACTCCTAGTAAAAATTAACGCACAATTTTAATATGCTCATTAAGCCACCAGGCAGACGGTCTATACTATATACAAACGAATCAATTACATTTTTTCGAAATTGCGTTTATGTTTGAAGTACCCGGCGCGCAACGATCGAGGCATGAACCGCAGGCATCAGATTTACGTATAATAAAATGTAAGAGAAGATAATGGGGCGTATAAAAGAAAGCCCGGACAAGAGTTTTATGTAAAAGATACACAACCCAGCTTGTTGATCGATTTTTAAAAATTAATTGGTTGCGAGATCAAAATTATACTTCCACAAATATTACAAAACAATTAAACGGCGGGCCAGTTTTCTGTTTTCTGCTTACTTTCGATATATTGAAATACCCGCCATATTATTCCTAAACTTCACTAAAGGGCCCATAAGTCACTTTATCAAGCTTTTAAGACATAAGTCACTTTATCAAGCTTTTAAGACAAAACTTAGAAATTCAGTTTGTCAAATTGTACAATTCAGTTTTTATTTATTATTTTGAACTAACAAACTCCTCTGGTTAGAATGAATTCAGTTCTTATTTTGACCATTGGGGAATAAATATACATTTAAACTTTAAACTCGATAAACAATTCTGGTTCAAATCAATGTCGAAGCTCTCACATAATTCGGCTTCTAAATTGAAGTTATCACACAAAATTTTTTAATTAAAACATTTTCTGAGTTCAACCTCATGCGTGTGATTTATTTCATTTTGATTTAATATTATTTATTATCCAAACCAAATTCATATTCATATATACGTACGAGTACCTATATCTATACTTAGAATCCATTACGAGTATTTAATTCAAATTGTATTCCAATTAACTTCAAACTGTATATCAAATACTTATGAAACTTATTTTGTTAATAAGAGGCGGTTCCTTGCTGCCTACCTCCACTTCTCCAAATCATTAAAAAACATCTTGAGCTTTAATTCCAATGAAATTTATATATACCAAATAAATTAAAAAGTTCCAAGAAGTTCTAAAACTTTTTAGAAGTTTTCAAAATAAAAAAAATCCTAATTGAATTTTGAATAAAATTAAGAAGCTTTTAAATAATTCATATATTTTGCAAAAATTTCTAGAACTTGATTTTCAAAAAATAAAACAAAAAGTATTATTGCGCCACTTTACAAAAATGTACGATATTGGTCAACAGTGTTGTTAATGTATCTCTTATATTTCAGAAGATAGATAAATCGATGTTTTTCAACTAAAGAATATTTTTTACCTTCCTATATACATATATCAAAAATAAGCTTTTAAGTATTTTTAAGGTGAAAGTTCTTTGATAGATTTTTCAGTCCTTGGTGAATATAAAATTCGTATAATTTTTTTTTGTACATACTACAAATCAATCTTATATAAAATTATAAGTTTTTTTTATATAAATCTTTAATTATAACTGAAGGTAATATTTTTAAATTAGTTGACAGTTTGCTATGAGAAGTCTTGGGAATTGAAATTTTTAAATGATTTTTGAGACATGGGTTTCTGTCGAGACTCGAGAGAGGTGAAAATAAATTAAATATTAACCATAAATTTATTATTTTGTTAACAATTGGCTGTGTGTGTATGCGTTATAATTTAGTTGATCTTCAACAAAAATATAGAACCACCCCTCGCCGTGTATTTATTTACATTATAAATGGTAAAGTTATAAATGGAACCACTGAATACAAAAAACTTTTGGTTATAATCAAATATAAGGAATGGCGTGTGTGTGTGTCTGTGGCTTATACCCGCATCAGTTTTTGTTTGCTCTATGTACACATAATATTATGTCGTTGATGTATTTGTGTATACATAACTCAACTTAAGTATATATATACATATATTAAGATAATCATTTCAATTTAAGTTTTTAAGTTTTTTTTTATCTCCACATTCAAGATTTTTTTCGTTGTACATTTTTTTCGCATTCAATGATATAAGATTAACTTTACTTTGCTGATACGGTCGTTACCTTGAAGGAAAAATATATACATACACACGAAATAATTTTATTGATAGAT